>CM022298.1:57473887-58125179 GCA_011799875.1 Thinopyrum elongatum
GGCCACTGCCCAGTGGGGCCCGAACCCCCTGTGACGCTGACGAATGGGGCCCACGGCCCAGAAACGATTTTAAGAAAATAAAAATAAAAATAAATAAAATAATTAATTAGTTAATTAGTTAGGTTAATTAACCCTAATCAGACTAATTTAATTAATTAATTAGTTTAGTTAATTGTTAATTAGTTAATTAAACCTAATTAACCTAACAGCCTATGACAGGTGGGACCCACCCTGTCAGGTGGCTGCTGACGTCAGCATGATGTCATGCTGACGTCATCAATCACTGTTTCGGATAATGTTGAATTAAATAATTAATTAAATTTCAGAAATTAATAAAAACTTTAGAAAATCATATTAAATAAACCGTAACTCCGATGAAAATATTTTATACATGAAACTTGCTCAGAACGACGATACGAACCCGGATACGCCCTCTGTATTCCCGTCAGATGCCCGCAGCTATAAGAACATTGAACAATTAGACCGATTTCGATAAATGAATAGTGTCCAACCCTAATTAAATAAATCCGAATAAATTCCTAAATTATCTAAATCGTTTAGTTAGGCAGTAGAACACCCCGGCATATCATTTAGGCATGTCATACATATTGTTTGCATTATTGCCGTGAAATTTATTGTTTCTCTCCCCCTCCTTCTCTCTCGATAGACGCCGAGACCGACGACGCTGCACCAGGTTACGACTACTCTACCGACGAGCAGCCCGTTGACGACCTCCCTCTCTTGCCAGAGCAACCAGGCAAGCCCCCCCCTTGAGCATTCCAGATATCGCCCATTCTATTCTCCTGCTTCCATTAGATTTCGCTACTGTTAATGTATGCTCCTATTCGGATGCATAGCCTGCTGTTGTAACCTGTTCATTGCTACCTTACCTGCCTATGATAAACTGTTTAGTATAGGTTGGTATGAACCATCTGTGACCCCACCACCTTACTTTGTCGCCCCTGCTTGTTCATCGACGACTCGATCAACGTGATCGTCGATCAGAGACAGACGCCTCACTTCACATCCCCCTTAGTTGTACGACTCTGCTTAGTTACTATCGAGTGCCGAGGGTGATACCTCGTAACGCACTCCTGATGAATACTCTGCAGCATAGCTGTTCGGTCGTGGTCATCGAGGGTGATTCCTCCTTCTCCATGTCCGATACGACTCTGTCGTGCAACCCCTCAGTGTGAACCTCGAGGGTGATACCTCATACGTTCACCCTGATGATTATGACCACACGGTTACTTGACCTTTGTCACAGGCGGGTCCACCCTGCTGGGTACCCGCTGGGGATCTATGATTTCGGGTGTGCCGGAAGGGCACTCGAGTGTGACATTGTGGCGGAGCATCAGAGACTCTGATTGTCTCCGCTTGATACTAATTGAGCCTATTGGATTCGGGTGTGTGATCTGAGTGGGTCGACGTGCCCTATACGCACTACCACCACGCGGGATTATGGTTATGGGGCCCTCTGCGATGTACGATTCTCCGAAAGCTTATCAGACGTCACGATTCACCGTGTGGGCTGATCGTCGGGATTGGGCTGGATACTTCACTGGCGAGTTCAGTGTCGCGCCTGCACCCCGGCCAGCCACGCAACGCGCAGGGTGCCCAGGGCGATGGCCCGAGACCCCTGGGTGCATAGGTTAGTCCGGCGTGCTGACCTCTCTGCTGAGCCTAGGTAGAGCGCTGCTTCGTGTTGATCTTCCGAGGACAGGCATTACCCAGCAAGTATGTCCGGCCAGAGTTGATCGAGCGTGTTGGGTAACAGTAGTGCACCCCTGCAGGGATGAATCTCCTATCGATAGCCGGTCCTACGGTAAAGGACGCTCAGTTTGTGTATCCCGATCTACTACTTAAACTGGATACTTGTTACTTAATTGAAGCTTCGGGATTACTTTCTCGCTGGGAGTCGAGGAAGGATCTTTGAGCTGTACTTCAACATGTTTGCTAAATAAAATGCTATTCTACTCTCTTCTACTGCTGCAAGATGATGGCTTTGAAAAGATGTTTGAAGATGCTAGTCTTCGATAGGACTAGGCCTTTCTCTCTATTCTGGCATTTCTGCAGCCCAGTCCACATATACAGCCTTTTCTCCATTGATAATGTTGCATATGTAGTATAGATCCTTGCTTGCTGAGTACTTCGGATGAGTACTCACGGTTGCTTTATTTTCTCTTTTCCCCCATATACCCCACCTTGATGATACACCAGACGATGGAGTCCAGGAGCCAGACGCCACCACCGGAGCCTACTACCAGGCGGGTCCAGAGGGCACGTACTACTGGATCGAGCCAGCTAACCAGGAGTAGGATCGGAGGCTCCCAGGCAGGAGGCCAACGCCTTTCGATCTAGTGTCGCTGTTTGTGCTAGCCTTCTTAAGGCAGAACTTGTCTAACTATGTCTGTACCCAGATATTATTTGTATGACTGACTTATGTATTCGGATCTTCGGATCCCTGGTCTGTAATATTGTGGACCTCCGTTTATTTGTGTTTAGAGTTGTGTTGTGATATCTTCCCGTGAGTCCCTGGGCTTGATCGTACACGTTTGCGTGTATGATTAGTGTACGATTGAACCGGGGGCGTCACACCAGCGCCCCCCCCCCCCTCGTCGTGGCCCCGACTGGCCGCGTCCAGTTCGGGCGCCCCGCAGCGCCCCAGCGCCCGCTCGCCCGCGCGCCCGTGCACGCTGTGGCCAGGGCCACTGACCACTGGGCCAGTGCCCCCCTGGCCCAATGACATGTGGGGTCCGGTCCCACCGAACGTTTTAGAAAAAGAAAAATAAATAAATAAAAAAATAATTGATAAAAACAATTAATTAATTAATCCTAATTAGGTTAATCTAATTAACTAATTAGTGTTAATTAAATAGTAATTAGTAATTAACTTAATTAACCGCTGACATCAGCATGAGGTCATGCTGATGTCATCATCAGCACAGTTTCGGATAATGTTGAATTAAATAATTAATTAAATTCCAGAAATTAATAAAAACTTTAGAAAATCATATTAAATAAACCGTAACTCCGATGAAAATAATTTATATATGAAACTTGCTCAGAATTTCGATACGAACCCGAATACGTCCTTCGTATTCCCGTCAGACGCCCGCAGCTATAAGAACATTGAACTTTTAGACCGATTTCAGTAAATGAATAGTGCCCAACTTTAATTAAATAAATCCGAATAAATTCCTAAATTAACTAAATCATTTAGTTAGGCAGTAGAACACCCCGGCATATCATTTAGACATGTCATACATGTTGTTTGCATTATTGCCGTGAATTTATTGTTTCTCTCCCCCTCCTTCTCTCTCTCTCGATAGACGCTGAGACCGACGGCGCTGCACCTGGATACGACTACACTACCGACGAGCAGCCCGTTGACGACCTTCCCCTCTTGCCAGAGCAACCAGGCAAGCCCCCCCCTTGAGCATTCCAGATATCGCCCATTCTATTCTCCTGCTTGCATTAGATTTTGCTACTGTTAATGTATGCTCCTATTCTGATGCATAGCCTGCTGTTGTAACCTGTTCATTGCTACCTTACCTGCCTATGATAAACTGTTTAGTATAGGTTGGTGATGAACCATCAGTGACCCCACCACCTTATCCTTGATGCCCCTGCTTGATCATCGACGACTCGATCAATGTGATCGTCGACCAGAGACCGACACCTCACTTCACACCCCCCTTAGTTGTACGACTCTGCGTAGTAACTACCGAGTGCCGAGGGTGATACCTCGTAACGCACTCCTGATGAATACTCTGCAGTGTAGCTGTTCGGTCGTGGTCATCGAGGGTGATTCCTCCTTCTCCACTTCCGACACGACTCTGTCGTGCAACCCTCAGTGTGAACCTCGAGGGTGATACCTCATACGTTCGCCCTGATGATTTCGTAGAGTGGAATCCGCTGAGGGTGATTCCTCGGGTTTCTCCCTTGATGTTATGACCACACGATTACTTGACCTCTGTTACAGGCGGGTCCACCCTGGTGGGTACCCGCTGGGGATCTATGATTTCGGGTGTGCCGGAAGGGCACTCGAGTGTGACATTGTGGCGGAGCATCAGAGACTCTGATTGTCTCCGCTTGATACTAATTGAGCCTATTGGATTTGGGTGTGTGATCTGAGTGGGTCGACGTGCCCTATACGCACTACCACCACGCGGGATAATGGTTATGGGGCCCTCTGCGATGTACGTTTCGCCGAAAGCTTATCAGACGTCACGATTCACCGTGCGGGCTGATCGTCGGGATTGGGCTGGATACTTCACTGGCGAGTTCAGTGTCGCGCCTGCACCCCGGCCAGCCACGCAACGCGCAGGGTGCCCAAGGCGATGGCCCGAGACCCCTGGGTGCATAGGTTAGTCCGGCGTGCTGACCTCTCTGCTGAGCCTAGGTAGAGCGCTGCTTCGTGTTGATCTTCCGAGGACGGGCATTACCCAGCAAGTATGTCCGGCCAGAGTTGATCGAGCGTGTTGGGTAACAGTAGTGCACCCCTGCAGGGATGAATCTTCTATCGATAGCCGGTCCTACGGTAAAGGACGCTCAGTTTGTGTATCCCGATCTACTACTTAAACTGGATACTTGTTACTTAATTGAAGCTTCGGGATTACTTTCTCGCTGGGAGTCGAGGAAGGATCTTTGAGCTGTACTTCAACATGTTTGTTAAATAAAATGCTATTCTACTCTCTTCTACTGCTGCAAGATGATGGCTTTGAGAAGATGTTTGAAGATGCTAGTCTTCGATAGGACTAGGCCTTTCTCTCTATTCTGGCATTTCTGCAGCCCAGTCCACATGTACAGCCTTTTCTCCATTGATAATGTTGCATATGTAGTATAGATCCTTGCTTGCTGAGTACTTCGGATGAGTACTCACGGTTGCTTTATTTTCTCTTTTCCCCCATATACCCCACCTTGATGATACACCAGACGATGGAGTCCAGGAGCCAGACGCCACCACCGGAGCCTACTACCAGGCGGGTCCAGAGGGCACGTACTACTGGATCGAGCCAGCTGACCAGGAGTAGGATCGGAGGCTCCCAGGCAGGAGGCCAACGCCTTTCGATCTAGTGTCGCTGTTTGTGCTAGCCTTCTTAAGGCAGAACTTGTCTAACTATGTCTGTACCCAGATATTATTTGTATGACTGACTTATGTATTCGGATCTTCGGATCCCTGGTCTGTAATATTGTGGACCTCCATTTATTTGTGTTTAGAGTTGTGTTGTGATATCTTTCCGTGAGTCCCTGGGCTTGATCGTACACGTTTGCGTGTATGACTAGTGTACGATTGAACCGGGGGCGTCACATGGAGGGTGCCAGAATCATTCTGGAAACTTCTGGGAATTTTCCGGAATGAAAACCGGAAATGTTCCGGAGTTGCCGGAACCGCTTCAGATGCTTTTCGCAGATGAAAATCACTAATCCGGAATTGTTTCGGAACGCATTGAAAGTTATTTTAGTGGGTACTGGAAATGTTCTAAGCCCACATAAATATTTTCAATTCGAACGGACGCTGAAAAATGTTTTTGTGAATAGTGAAAGTGCTTTTTGGATTACTTTTTGGAAAGCCATTATTTTGGGCTTTGTCCCAAGATATTTTTGGGGATGACATGGAAGGATAAGGCCCCTTTTGAAGGGGCCCTACTAGGAGTGGCTAGCCAAATAGGGGCTCCTACATGGAGCCCCCACTTGTCCCTTGGTTTCACTTTTGGGTCCATGGGAAGGACTCCTTTTCATGTGGGTTTTGGGTTTTCTTGTAAAACCACCCTACCCCTAGGGTTTCCTATAAAAGGAGGTGGAGAGGAGCTCTCCACAGTCATCCCTTACTCTCATACACATGCCATGATGTTATCTGGCTTCTCTCTCCCTCCCATGAAAAGAGTTTCATAGAGCCGAAAGGCTGTCTGGGTTCCGGCAGGAACTAGTTCTGGACGGCGAAGCCCTTATATGTCTCCAACGTATCTATAATTTATGAAGTATTCATGCTGTTATATTATCATTCTTGGATGCTTTACAATCATTTTATAGCAACTTTATATCATTTTTTTGGGACTAACCTATTGACCTAGTGCCCAGTGCCAGTTGCTGTTTTTGCTTGTTTTTTACATCGCAGGAAATCAATATCAAACGGAGTCCAAACACCGTGAAACTTTTTGTGGATTTTTTATGGACCAGAAGACATCCAATGGGCTAGAGCAGCACCTGGGGGTGCCCCTAGGGGGGCACAACCCACCAGGGGGCGCCTGGGGGCCCAGGGGCGCCCAGGTGGGTTGTGCCCACCTTAGTGGCCTCCCGCACCCCCTCTTCGCCCTATAAATCATCAAATATTCCAAAAAACCTCAGGGTAGCCCTAGATCAGAAGTTCTGCCGCCGCAAGCCTCTGTAGCCACAAAAAACCAATCTAGACCCCGTTCCGGCACACTGCCGGAGGGGGAAATCATCACCGATGGCCATCTTCATCATCCCGGTGGCCACCATGATGAGGAGGGAGTAGTCCACTCTTGGGGCTGAGGGTTTGTACCAATAGCTATGTGTTTAATCTCTCTCTCTCGTGTTCTTGAGATGGCACGATCTTGATGTATCCCATGCTTTGTTAATATAGTTGGATCATATGGTGTTTTTCCCTCTCTACCTTGTTGTGATGAATTGAGTTTTCCCTTTGAGATTTCATTTTATTGGATTGAATACTTTTATGGATTTGAGAGCACTTGATCTATGTCTTGGCACTCAACTCGCGGATTCCCGAGGTGACATTGGGGTAATCTCTGTATAGGGGTTGATGCACGTTCTTGTCTTTGTTTCTCCGGCAAAAATATTTGGGCACTCTTTGAGGTTCTTTGTGTTGGATCGAGTATTATGAATCTGAAATTGTTTGATGCATATCGCATAATCAACTCACGGATACTCGTGGTGACATTGGAGTATCTAGGTGACATTAGAGTTGGTTGATGTGTATCATATGGTGTTATTTTAGTACGACCTCTTGGTTAGATTGATCGGAAAGAATAGCTTGGTGTTATTTTAGTACGAACTCTAGGATAGATTGATCGGAAAGAACAGCTTTGAGGTGGTTTCATACCCTACAAACAATTTCTTCTTATGTTCTCCGCTAGATAAGAACTTTGGAGTGATTCTTCATCGCACGTTAAGGGAAGCTTATATGATCCAATTAGATTAGCTTTGTTCAGAGATTGCACTAGTGAAAGTACGGACCCTAGGCCTCATTTTCAAGCATTGCAATACCGTTTGTGCTCAATTTTGTCACTTGCTACCTTGCTGTTTTTATTTATTTAGATTATAAAAATATATTTCTACCATCCATATTACACTTTTATCACCATCTCTTCGCCGAACTAGTGCACCTATACAATTTGCCACTGTATTGGGTGTGTTGGGGACACAAGAGATTTCTTGTATTTGGTTGCAGGGTTGTTTGAGAGAGACCATCTTCATCCTATGCCTCCCATGGATTGATAAACCTTAGGTCATCCACTTGAGAGAAAATTGCTACTGTCCTACAAAACTCTGCGCTTGGAGGCCCAACACGAGTCTACAAGAATAAAGTTGCGTAGTAGACATCAAGCTCTTTTCTGGAGCCGTTACCGGGGAGGTTAGGTAAGCGGCACTCACGCCCCGTCAACGAAGCTCTTTTATGACGCCGTTGCCGGGGAGGTGAGTGCTTGAAGGTATATCTTTAGATCTTGCAATTGAATCTTTTAGTTTCTTGTTTTATCACTAGTTTGGTTTATAAAAGAAAACTACATAAAAAAATGGAATTGAGGTTGCATCATATTATTAATCATCTTTATAATATCTTTCTTGAAAATGATGGATCAGAAAATTATGCTCAATTGTTAGAAGAAGAAGTCAATAAAATGTTTGGCACAAAATATTTGAATGATGAGCATGATTGCAATGTTGTTAGTATGAATTCCTCGAATATCCAAAATGCTAATGATTATTGCACTAGTCATGAGAAAAATGTCTCCTATAAGAATGTCAATTTTTGTGGAGTGAATTGGGAGTGCAATTGCACACCAAAAAGGGAAGATAGATTTTGTAAGAGGCATAAATATTTAGAAACGAAAAAATTGCAAGAGAGGCTAGATGATTGTGCTGAAAGATTTTTTTTTCACCATCCTTGGGAACTTTGCAATGAACATGGTCATTTAAATCTCCAATGCAAATTCTTTCATGATCAAATCGTGTCCAAAAATTGTGATAACTTGATTACCCTTGAGCATCCTAAAGAGCTTAGTCTTCTTTTGGGGTATGAAGAAATGAAACGTATAACTAAGGGTATTCCAAAATTTAATCTCGAGAGATTTCTTGATTTTGATCTAGAGGAAATTTATATGTTTTGTGTGGTAAATTGCATTGAGAATCCTTATATTGCCAACTATTAAAGACAAGAAAACAAATAGAATATGAAGAGAGTACTAATGAAAGGGAAAATATTTCCCAAAACCCTCCTAGTGTTTATTATGATGAATCAGGTAACGAGGAGGAGCTCCCTGTTCAACCAATCTCATCAATAAGAAGCTTGAAAAGATTTATTAAACCCACACATGATGTGGTGAAGAAGAAGAAAAGAAGAAAGAATAAAGGTAAAAAGGTATCTCTCCCAAACGATGTTGCCTCTATTATTGTTGTGCCTCATGAAAATGAATCAAAATTAATTATGGAAGATGATATACTTGATGATGATTTTGTTATGCCTATTGCTTGTTGTGATGATTATGATTGGGAAGATAATGATACTTCTTATAATCTTGGAAATCTTTTTGGCACCAACTTGGGAAATTATGATGATAACAATTGTTATACCGTTGGTGCTATTCATACTATTAATGATGAGGGTGATTATGCTTATGATATGCCAAGCCACAAGCTTGGGGATGCTATTTTTTATGAGAATGACATGTTTGAGAATTTATTTGCTGCAATTAATGTTTGTCCCAAGCTTGGGGATGCTATGCTTAATGAAGATGATCTTTTTAGTCCACCTACTTTGAATGATCAAATTTGCTATGATGATTGCATGCCTCCTATCTATGATGAGAACAAAGTTGCTACTTATGATGATTATTGTGCTGATACTTATGTTATAAAAAGTAGTGATGATTATATTTATAAAACTTGTCATAGTTATGATTACCCTTTTCCTGAACATTACTCTTTTAATGTGGGAACAATTTATAGTATTCGAGTTTCATATGATACTCCCACCATTGTGAATGAGAAGAAATTTTCTTATGTGGAGAGTAATAAAATTTCTATGCTTGGGGATCATGAAAAGAATGTTTTATGTGATGGTTATATTGATGAATCTATTCATTATGCTACTGAAAATTATTATGAGAGAGGAACTTATGATTCATGATGCTCATGTTATGTTTCAATCCTTATCTTTTATGCGAGCATCATTGAACTTATCATGCCTAGCTAAAAGGCATTAAAGAAAAGAGCTTGTTGGGAGACAACCCAACACTTTTACCTACTGTTTTTGTGTGTTCACATGATTATGCTAATGTAGTAATCATGTTTTATTGCTTTTGTTTCAATAAAGTGCCAAGTAAAGCCTTTGGGATAGTGTGGATGATAGTTGACTTGAATCTGTGCAAAAACAGAAACTTTTGTGCTCAGTCCAGGAATTTTGAAAATTCACTGGAACGTTCTTTTGATCTGAATTTTTTTACAGGTGATATATGTACAAATTCTTTACGTTGCCCTAATGTTTCAGAATTTGTGGAGTAGCAGAAGTATGGTTGGAGTACATATTACTACAGACTGTTCTGTTTTTGACAGATTCTGTTTTCAATGCGTAGTTTGCTTGTTTTCTAGTTTCTATGGCTTATATTGCTTAATATAAATTGTGGAAATGATATGATACAGTAGGCATTGCATGTAAACAATTATGAATCTTGTGTTTGACAGTACCAAAGTGAAATGGTTTGCTCTTTATCATACTAACCTATCTCACGAAGTTCTGTTAAGTTTTGGGTGATTGAAGTTTTCAAGTTTTGGGTGAGATGTCGATATGAGGAGAATAAGGAGTGACAAGACCCTAAGCATGGGTATGCCCAAGGCACCCCAAGTTAAATATCCAAGGAAGATCCAAGCAACTAAGCTTGGGGATGCCACGGAAGGCATCCCCTCTTTCGTCTTCAACATTATCGGTAACCTCACTTGGAGCTATATTTTCATTCCTCACATGATATGAGTTTTGCTTGGAGAGTCATTTTATTTTATTAGGATTTTCTTTCTGTTAGTTATAATAATGTTTTGCATCTTTTATTTCAATAAAAGTGGCAAGGATAGCCATCACCATGCTTATTTTGCAAATATATGAGTTGCTGTTTCAAAACAGAAAGTTTCTCGCTGTTGCAATAATTATCCAGAAAATTCAGAATGTGATAAAATGTTGAAACTTTCTGCACAATAAGATCTGATAAATATTCTACAGTTTGGTAAATTTTCATAATTTTTGGAGTTTAAGAAGTATTGATACTGTTGCATTCTTTACAGACTATGCTGTTTTGGCAGATTCCTGTTATGTTTGCATTGTTTGCATATGTTTGCTTGTTTAATGATTCTATTTGAGGATAGGAGTATTAAATATGCAGAGGCATTTAGTATGCAATGTGGAATAATAATTTTAGTTATTTTCTACAGTAGAGAATGGTAGCGTTTTTGCATTGGTTTATACTAACTTATCTCACGAGTTCTTGTTGAGTTTTGTGTGGATGAAGTTTTTAAGATTTAGGGAAACCGTGATATTAAAGGAATTAAGGAGACACAAAAGCTCAAGCTTGGGGATGCCCAAGGCATCCTAATATAATATTTCTAGAAGTCTCAAGCATCTAAGCTTGGGGATGCCCCGGTAGGCATCCCAACTTTCTTCATCAACAATTATCGGTTAGTATCGGTTGAGCCTAAGTTTTTGCTTCTTCACATGAGTTGTGCTATTCTTGGAATGTCATTTTGTTTTGTTTTGCTTGCTGTTTTAATAAAATACTTAGATCTGAAAGTTTTTAAATAAGAGAGAGTCCACAATTAGCTACCTATTTACTTAACTACTCGCTTGATCTTCACTTATATCTTTTTGGAGTAGCTTGTCATTTACTCTTGTGCTTCACTTATATACTATGAGTAAATTGTTGAATGAATTGAATATCATGAAGTTGAAATTATATGTTCATATCATGCCTAGTGGTAGCTTCACATTGGGTTTAGAAAGTGAAATCTTTTGAGGCTTGACAATCACAATATTGGTCATACAAGCAGTTCATGAATGATTAGTAGAAGGAAGAGAACTTTCACATGCAAATACACTATCTTGGAAATCTTTTGTGATCGTGAGCCCCCATCAAAATATTATATGCCAAAATTGTTGACATTGGACAAGGAAGACAACGTAATGATTTATGTTTGTTCATATTCAAATAGAAGTTATATTGTCATAGATCCTTCAACATGTGGTGCTTGCCCCCCATCTTTGCTAGCCAAAAATTCCGCACTAAGTAGAGATACTACTTGTGCATCCAAAAACCCTTAAACCCAAATCTTATTTTCAAGAGTCCTCCATACCTACCTATGGATTGAGTAAGATCCTTCAAGTAAGTTGTCATCGGTGCAATAAGGCAATGAAAATTGCTTCTAAAAGTGTAAGATCATTTAGTGTAAGAGAAAATTGAGCGTTGTACGAACTTGTGATGGTAAAGAAATAAAAGTGACAGACTGCATAATAAAGGTTGCCATCACAAGGGGCAATATAACATGACATTCTTTTGCACTAAGGGGTTGAGCATACAAACAAATAAGCGCATGGCAACCTCTGCTTCCCTCTGCAAAGGGCCTATCTTTTACTTTTATGTATTTACTTTTTTGCAAGAATCAAAGTTTTTCTCTCTATTCCTTTTTATTTTTCTCCTTTGGCAAGCATCACGTGGTGAGGAAAGATCTAGGCACATATGTCCAGTTGGATATGGGTGGCAAGAGTTATTATTGTTGACATCACCCTTGAGGTGAATACATTGGGAGGCAAAATAACAAGCCCCTATCTGTCTATGTTTCCCGTTGAAACGTTTTGCTCATGTGTATGCGGTGAGTGTTAGCAATCATACAAGACTATATGATGGTTGAGTATGCGGAGCTCTTACTTAGACTCTGTTGAATAAGTTGAATTGCAATTGTTTGGTGATTGAGAATATAGGTTGTTGAGTTTCAAGAGAATTCATTGTTTGAACCTTAACATGTGAATTGGTTGCTACTTTAACATGATGAGTTTTATGAGAAAGAGTTGCTGTTATGATGGTAGGAAAAGTGATTGAAATTACTATTGACCAGACTTATGCACTTTGCTAGCATTCACACTTCATAAATTATTTCTTTTATCATTCACCTACTCGAGGACGAGTAGGAATTAAGCTTGGGGATGCTGATATGTCTCCAATGTATCTATAATTTATGAAGTATTCATGCTATTATATTATCATTCTTGGATGTTTTACAATCATTTTAAAGCAACTTTATATCATTTTTTTGGGACTAACCTATTGACCCAGTGCCCAGTGCCAGTTGCTGTTTTTGCTTGTTTTTACATCGCAGGAAATCATTATCAAACGGAGTTCTAACACCGCGAAACTTTTTGTGGATTTTTTATGGACCAAAAGACATCCAATGGGCCAGAGCAGCACCTGGGGGGTGCCCCGAGGGGGGGGGGGTACAACCCACCAGGGACGCCTGGGGGCCCAGGCGCGCCCAGGTGGGTTGTACCCACCTCGGTGGACTACCGCACCCCCTCTTCGCCCTATAAATCATCAAATATTCCAAAAACCCTCGGGGTAGCCCTAGATCAGAAGTTCCGCCACCGCAAGCATCTGTAGCCACAAAAAACCAATCTAGACCCCGTTCCGGCACCCTGCCGGAGGGGGAAATCATCACCGGTGGCCATCTTCATCATCCCGGCGGCCACCATAATGAGGAGGGAGTAGTCCACTCTCGGGGCTGAGGGTTTGTACCAGTAGCTATGTGTTTAATCTCTCTCTCGTGTTCTTGAGATGGCACGATCTTGATGTATCACGGGCTTTGTTAATATAGTGGGATCAAATGGTGTTTTACCCTCTCTATCTTGTTGTGATGAATTGAGTTTTCCCTTTGATATTTCTTTTTATTGGATTGAATACTTTTATGGATTTGAGAGCACTTGATCTATGTCTTGGCACTCAACTCGCGGATTCCCGAGGTGACATTGAGGTAATCTATGCATAGGGGTTGATGCATGTTCTTGTCTTTGTTTCTCCGGTAGAAATCTTTGGGCACTCTTTGAGGTTCTTTGTGTTGGATCGAGTATTATGAATCTGAAATTGTTTGATGCATATCGCATAATCAACTCACAGATACTCGTGGTGACATTGGAGTATCTAGGTGACATTAGAGTTGGTTGATCTGTATCATATGGTGTTATTTTAGTACGAACTCTTGGTTAGATTGATCGAAAAGAATAGCTTGGTGTTATTTTAGTATGAACTCTAGGATAGATTGATCGGAAAGAATAGCTTTGAGGTGGTTTCGTACCCTACAAACAATTTCTTCTTATGTTCTCCGCTAGATAAGAACTTTGGAGTGATTCTTCATCACACGTTGAGGGAAGGTTATATGATCCAATAAGATTAGCATTGTTGAGAGATTGCACTAGTGAAAGTAGGGACCCTAGGCCTCATTTTCAAGCATTGCAATACCGTTTGTGCTCACTTTTGTCACTTGCTACCTTGCTATTTTTATTTATTCATATTATAAAAATATGTTTCTACCATCCATATTATACTTTTATCACCATCTCTTCGCCGAACTAGTGCACCTATACAATTTGCCATTGTATTGGGTGTGTTGGGGACACAAGAGATTTCTTGTATTTGGTTGCAGGGTTGTTTGAGAGAGACCATCTTCATCCTATGCCTCCCACGGATTGATAAACCTTAGGTCATCCACCTGAGGGAAAATTGCTACTGTCCTACAAAACTCTGCGCTTGGAGGCCCAACACGAGTCTACAAGAATAAAGTTGCATCGTAGACATCAAGCCCTGCCGGATAGATGACACCATATGTGTGCAACTCTGTAGAGAGATCGTTGTTTCGGTCTTAGTTCGAGAGTGCCTCCCGAAGGGCTGTCCGTGTGACCGTCCGAGTTTTGAAGGTCCGCCTGGAGGGTTGTCCGCGACACCGTCCGAGGGAGTGTCTGACCGCCTCCCGGAGGACTGTCCGAGGGGCAGATGAGGGTATACATCCTCACAGTTGGGAGGTTGTAAATCCTAGCTGCGGGGGTCTGCACCGCCGATCGTCATCGACTCTACTTTCGCTGCGCTATGAGTCTGTAACGAATATGATCAAACCTTGTATGCAGTCTCCATAGTGGTCCTGGGCTGGTGCGTAGGTCGGATTTTTTTTGTTTTCTGCTTCATTACCGTACAGCAAGTCTCCAATCTATGCACCTGCACAAACTAACAAACACTTGCACTCAACGCGAAAAAGGGGTTGTCAATCCCTTCACGGTCTCGAACAAGGGTGAGATCTAATAGAGATAGGTATAAAAGATAAATAAAAGAGCAAACTAAAGTAAATATAAATAAATTGCAGTAAGGTATTTTTGGGGTTTTTGGTTTATAGATCCGAAAATATATGATGGAAAATAGACCCGGGGGCCATAGGTTTCACTAGAGGCTTCTCTGTTGAAAGAAAACATACGGTGGGTGAACAAATTACTGTCGAGCAATTGATAGAAAAGCGCAAAGTTATGATGATATCCAAGGCAAAGATTATGAATATAGGCATCACGTCCGTGTCAAGTAGACTGAAATGATTCTGCATCTACTACAATTACTCCACACATCGACCGCTATCCAGCATGCATCTAGAGTATTAAGTTCATAAGAACGGAGTAATGCCTTAAGTAAGATGACATGATGTAGAGGGATAAACTCAAGCAATATGATGAAAACCCCATCTTTTTACCCTTGATGGCAACTATACAATACATGCCTCGCTACCCCTACTTTGTCACTGGGTGAGGACACCGCAAGATTGAACCCAAAACTAAGCACCTCTCCGATTGCAAGAGAACCAACATGTTGGCCAAACCAAACCAATAATTCGAAGAGAAATACAAAGATATTTAATCATGCATAAAAGAGTTCAGAAAAGACTAAAATAATATTCATAGATAATCTGATCATAAATCCACAATTCATCGGATCTTGACAAACACACCGCAAAAGAATATTACATCAGATAGAATTCCAAGAACATCGAGGAGAACATTGTATTGAAGATCAAAGAGTGAGAAGAAGCCATGTAGCTACTAGCTATGGACCCGTAGGTCTGTGGTAAACTACTCACGCTTCATCGGAAGGGCAGCAAGGTTGATGTAGAGGCCCTCCGTGATTGAATCCCCCTCCGGCAGGGTGCCGGAAAAGGCCCCAAGATGGGATCTCACGGGAACAGAGGCTTGCGACGGTGGAAAAGTATTTTGGTGGACGCTTTTATTGGTTTGGGAATATTTGGGAATTTATAGAGCAAGAATTAGGGTTGGGGGACTCCCGAGGTGTCCACAAGCCAGGGGGTGCCCCCCCTAGGGCACACCCTGAGGGCTTCTGGGCACCTCGGGACTCTTCTGACCCCTCTCCAATCTCCGTGGATGTCTTGTGGTCCAAGAAAAATCATCCTAAAGTTTTATTCCGTTTGGACTCCGTTCGATATTCCTTTTCTGTAAAACTCAAAAACAAGGAAAAAGCAGAAACTGGCACTGGGCTCTAGGTTAATAGGTTAGTTTGAAAAATAATATAAAATAGCACATTAATGCATATAAAACATCCAAAACAGATAATATAATAGCATGGAACAATAAAAAATTATAGATACGTTGGAGATGTATCAACCTCCTCCCCTAGCCCCGAAGCTGCCCGCGCCCTCCTCCCCGAGCCTTGCCGTCGCCTCGACCTCGCCGTCGCCTACCTCGCCCATTGTGAGCTCGCCGCCCCTCCAACTCCGGCGATATTTCTTAAATAAATGTTGATTATTTTCTCATGTAAATGATGAAAATTTTGTTTTAGATGGTAATTTTTTTCATTGTTAGTGGAGTACTCAATATTTTCAGTTTTAGATGGTACTTTTTCTCGTGAATGCTAGTGGAGTACTCAATTTTCTCGTGAATACTAGTGGAGTACTCAATTTTTTCAGTTTTAGATGGTACTTTTTTTCATTGTTAGAAAACATTTGTGTTTCTATGAAATAATTGTCATCTAGTCTATTTGAATGTTTGTACCACACTGATACGTCTCCAACGTATCTATAATTTTTGATTGTTCCATGCTATTATATTATTTGTTTTGGATGTTTTATATGCATTAATATGCTATTTTATATTATTTTTGGGACTAACCTATTAACCTAGAGCCTAGTGACAGTTTCTGTTTTTTCCATGTTTTTGAGTTTTACAGAAAACGAATATCGAACGGAGTCCAAACGAGCTGAAAATTTACGGTGATTTTTTATGGACCAAAAGAGACCCACGGAGCATCGGAGTTGGGCCAGAAGAGTCCCGAGGCGACCACAAGCCTAGGGGGCGCCCCCTAGGGCGCGCCCCTACGTCTTGTGGGCCCCACGGGAACCCCCCTGACTTGTTTCAGACGCCAAAAATTCCTATAAATATAGAAACTCCCGAAAAGAACCCTAGATCAGAAGTTCCAGCGCCGCAAGCCTCTGTAGCCTAGAAAAACCAATCGGGAGCCCGTTCCGGCACCCTGCCGGAGGGGAAAATCATCATCGGAGGCTATCTTCATCATCCCGGCGTTCTCCATGACGAGGAGGGAGTAGTTCATCCTCGGGGCTGAGGGTATGTACCAGTAGCTATGTGTTTGATCTCTCTCCCTCGTGTTCTTGATTTGGCACGATCTTGATGTACCGCGAGCTTTGTTACTATAGTTGGATCATATGGTGTTTCTCCCCCTCTATCTTCTTGTGATGAATTGAGTCTTACTCCTTGAGGTTTCGTTATGTTGGATTGAGTATTGGATTTGAGAATACTTGATGTATGTCTTGCGATGGGATATCTGTGGTGACAATGGGATGTTCTATTGATTCACTTGATGTATGTTTTGGCACTCAACTCGCGGATTCCCGAGGTGACATTGGGGTAATCTATGCATAGGGGTTGATGCACGTTTTCGTCCTACGTTCTCCGATAGAAACTTTGGAGTGATTCTTTGTTGCACGTTGAGGGATTGTTATTTGATCCAATTATGTTATCATTGTTGAGACACTTTGCACTAGTGAAAGTATGAACCCCAGGCCTTGTTTCCAAGCATTGCAATACCGTTTTTGCTCACTTTCGTTACTCGCTACCTTGCTATTTTTATATTTTCAGATTACAAAAACCTATATCTACTATCCATATTACACTTGTATCATCATCTCTTCACCGAACTAGTGCACCTATACAATTTACCATTGTATTGGGTGTGTTGGGGACACAAGAGACTATTTGTTATTTGGTTGAGGGTTGTTTGAGAGAGACTATCTTCATCCTATACCTCCCACGAATTGATAAACCTTAGGTCATCCACTTGAGGGAAAATTGCTACTGTCCTACAAAACTCTACACTTGGAGGCCCAACAACGTCTACAAGAATAAAAGTTGCGTAGTTGACATCAAGCTCTTTTCTGGCGCCGTTGCCGGGGAGGTGAGTGCTTGAAGGTATATCTATAGATCTTGCAGTTGAATCTTTTAGTTTCTTGTTTTATCACTAGTTTAGTATAAAAAATAAAACTACAAAAAATATGGACTTGAGGTTGCCTCATATACTTCATCTTTATAATGTCTTTCGTGAAAATGATGGAAAGGAAAATTGTGCCAAAGTGTTAGAAGAAGAAGTCAATAAAATGTTTGGCACTAAATCTTTGAATGATGAGCATGATTGCAATGTTGTTAGTATGAATTCTTTGAATATCCATGATGCTAATGATATGCAAAGCTACAAGCTTGGGGATGCTATGTTTCATGAATATGATCTTTTTAGTCCCCCTAGTTTTGATGAGAAAATTTATTATGATGAAAGCATGCCTCCTATTTATGATGATTATGTTGATGAAAGTGGGTTTGGAAGAGTGTCAACTTTAGGTAGTATTAATCCCACTATTTTGGAGGGTGTTGATTCTTATTCTAATAATTATGAAAGTGGATTTGGAGAGGTCATGACTTTATTTAGTGATGAATCCACTATTTTGGAAGAGGTTTCAATTGATTATGACAACAAAGTTGCTATCTATGATGATTATTGTGATGACATGTATGCTATAAAGAATAATGGTAACCATGAAACTTGTCATCATGATTTTAATTTTCAATGGGGTTATTCCAATCAAGTATCTCATGATAGTTATTTTGTTGAGTTTGCTCCCACTATTATGAATGAGAAGAAATTTGCTTATGTGGAGAGTAATAAAATTTCTATGCTAGTGGATCAAGAAAAGAATGCTTTATGTGATAGTTATATTGTTGAATTAATTCATGATGCTACTGAATATTACTATGAGAGAGGAATGATGGCTCGTGTCCGTGTCAGCATTTTCCCCGAAGAGGAAGGGATGATGAAGAACAGCTATGGTAGGTATTTCCCTCAGTGATGAGACCAAGGTTATCGAACCAGTAGGAGAACCACGCAACACTATGTAAACAGTACCTGCACACAAGGAACAAATACTTGCAACCCGACGCGTAAGAGGTGTTCTCAATCCCTCTAGGGTAAAAGATAGATAAATTTGTAGTAGATTGGATAAATTGATCTCGCGGGAACGCGAGATAAAAAAATAACAAAAAATTTGCAGCAAGGTATTTTTGGGTTTTTGGAATAATAGATCTGAAAATAAAATAGACAAATAATGGATCAGAAAGCAAATATGATAAAGAATAGACCCGGGGGCCGTAGATTTCACTAGTGGCTTGTCTCGAGAAAAATAGCATACGGTGGGTAAACAAATTACTGTTGGGCAATTGATAGAACTTCAAATAATCATGACGATATCCAAGCAATGAGCATTATATAGGCATCACGTCCAAGATTAGTAGACCGACTCCTGCCTGCATCTACTACTATTACTCCACACATCAACAGCTATCCAGCATGCATCTAGTGTATTAAGTTCATGGAGAAACGGAGTAATGCAATAAGAACGATGACATGATGTAGACAAGATCTATTCATGTAGAAATAGACCCCATCTTGTTATCCTTAATAGCAACGATACATACGTGTCTTGTCCCCTTCTGTCACTAGGATTGAGCACCGTCAGATCGAACCCATCACAAAGCACCTCTTCCCATGGCAAGAAAAATCGACCTAGTCGGCCTAACTAAACAAAAGATTCAAAGAAGAAATATGAGGCTATAAGCAATCATGCATATAAGAGATCAAAACTCAGATAACTTTCATGGATAAAATAGATCTGATCATATACTCAAAGATCATCAGATCCCAACAAACACACCGCAAAAAAGAGTTACATCAAATAGATCTCGAAGAGACCATTGTATTGAGAATCAAAAGAGAGAGAGGAAGCCATCTAGCTACTAACTACGGACCCATAGGTCTACAATGAACTACTCACGCATCATAGGAGAGGCACCAATGAGGATGGTGAACCCCTCCGTGATGGTGTCTTGATTGGATCTGGTGGTTCTGCAACTTGCGGCGTCTGGAATTGTGTTTCGTCGACTCCCCTAGGGTTTTTTGGATTTTTGGGGTATTTATAGAGCAAAGAGGCAGTGCGGGAGGCCACCGAGGTGGGCGAATTTTTATGGACCAGAAGGAACAACTTGGGCCAAAGAAGTACCAGAGGGGTGCCCCGAGGTGGGCACAACCCACCAGGGCGCACCCAGGTGGGTTGTGCCCCCTTCGGGGCACCCCTCTGGTACTTCTTTGGCCCAAGTTGTTCCTTCTGGTCCATAAAAATTCTCCAAAAAGTTTCGCTGCATTTGGACTCCGTTTGGTAATGACTTTCTGCGAAGTAAAAAACAAGGAAAAAACAGGAACTGGCACTGGGCACTATGTCAATAGGTTAGTCCCAAAAAATGATATAAATTTGCTATAAAATGATTGTAAAACATCCAAGAATGATAATATAACAGCATGGAACTAGCAAAAATTATAGATACGTTGGAGACGTATCAGCATCCCCAAGCTTAATTCCTACTCGTCCTGGAGTTGGTAAATGATAAAAACAGAATTTTTGATGTGGAATGCTGCCTAACATGTTCATCACAATTTCTTTTCTTTTGTAGCATGGACATATGGACTTTTATATGATTCAAAGCAATAGTCTAGTTTTGACATGAAGATTTCAATACTCAAGCATATCAACAAGCAACCATGTCTTTCAAAATATCAACACTAAAGCAAGTTATCCCTAGCCCATTATGCTCTATCATTGATCCATTCATGAAACACACTTGCATATTAGCTATACCCAATGCTCAAGTACGATCATAGTGCCCCCTAGTTGGTGCTTTATAAGAGAAGATGGACACTCAAATAAAAATAAAATTTGCATAAAGTAAATAGAAAGGCCCTTCCCAGAGGGAAGTAGGGATTTGTAGAGGTGCCAGAGCTCCAAGCGAAAAAGATAGAGATAAAACATTTTGGGTGGGATGCTTTTCCTGTCAACGAAAACGATCGAGTAGTTCCCAATACTTTCCATGCTAGATAAATCATAGGCGGTTCCCAAACAGAAAATAAAGTTTATTCCTTTTTCCACCATACTTTCACATTCCATGGCTAACCGTATCCACGGGTGTAACACCCCCGGTGATTAGCAACAGTAATCACTTTTGATAATGACATGTTAGCATGATCGACAGTGCATAATCATCATTAGCATCACATTGCATTTCAACTCCTAAGTCAAATTCAAATTTAAATGAAAGTGGAATATGAAAGTTGTCCAACATAGGAGCTAAAATGTTAGATATATAGCAAATATTCCAGAGGCTATTCTAAAATTGAAACCAACATCATTGGAATTGGATAAGTGACTCGAACAACCTCAAACAGTGGATAAAGATAATATTTAATAACCATTTATTGAATCTGAAATAGATATGGAATTATGTTTTGTCCAAACTAATTTTAGGTGTTAGGGAATAATGCACTGGTATTTATGAACTAGGTCTCATGTTTTACAAAAACCATTTTGAGGCCTGACTATTTACTAAACTGAGAAAGGAGAATGAAGAAAAAGATAAAAGAAAAATGAAACAGAAAAGAAGAAGAAGGACCCCCCCCCTCCGGCCCAACTGGGCCGAAGCCCAGCCGGCCGGCCCACTTGTGCCCCCCTGGGCCCTATATGGCACCCCCGAGCCGGCAAACCCTAATCCCCACCCCCACTCCCCTCGCTCCTCTCCTCCCCCTCGTCTGGATCGGGATGGGAGAAGCCCGATCCCGTGCTGCCCCGCGCCTCCCCGCGCCGCCCGGACCCCGCTCGCCCGCCGCGCGCGCCCCCGCCGCCCGCGCGCCTCCGGTCCCGACGCCGCACCGCGCCCGGCTGCCGCTCGCCCGCGCTCGCCGGTGCCACCCCGCGCCCGAGCACGCGCTCGCGTGGCCTCGCGCGCGCCCGCCGCGTCTCCCCTGCTCGCTGCCCGCGTTCGCCCAGCGCCGCGGCCTCGTCCTCCCGCAGCCGCGCCCCTGCCACTCCCGCCGCCCGCTGCGTGCCGCCCTTGCACAGCCCGTGCCGCCCGTGGCCTCCTCCCCGCGCCGTGGCCCCGCGCTCACCACCGACCCGTCCAGCCGCGCCTCGCCGGCGCCCGTGGCCAGCGCCCGGGCGCACCCTGGACGCGCCCGCTCGGGCTGCGCCCACGCCCGCCCCGTGTGGCCGTATGGGCCACTGCCCGGTGGGCCCTGCCCCCCCTGTGCCGCTGACAGATGGGGCCCACCCCCCTAAAAAACGATTTAAAAGAAATAGAAAATAAAAATAGAAATAGATAAAATAATTAATTAAATAATTAATTAGTTAATTAATTAGTTAATTAATCCTGATTAGGTTAATTTAATTAACTAATTAGTGTTAATTAATCAGTAATTAAATTAATTAAACCTAATTAACCTAACAGCCTATGACAGGTGGGACCCACCCTGTCAGGTGGCTGCTGACGTCAGCATGATGTCATGCTGACGTCATCAATCACTGTTTCGGATAATGTTGAATTAAATAATTAATTAAATTTCAGAAATTAATAAAAACTTTAGAAAATCATATCTTTTAAACCGTATCTCCGATGAAAATATTTTATACATGAAACTTGCTCAGAACGACGATACGAGCCCGGATACGCCCTCCGTATTCCCGTCAGACGCCCGCAGCTATAAGAACATTGAACTTTTAGACCGATTTCAGTAAATGAATAGTTCCCAACTTTAATTAAATAAATCCAAATAAATTCCTAAATTAACTAAATCGTTTAGTTAGGCAGTAGAACACCCCGGCATATCATTTAGGCATGTCATACATATTGTTTGCATTATTGCCGTGAATTTATTGTTTCTCTCCCCCTCCTTCTCTCTCGATAGACGCCGAGACCGACGACGCTGCACCAGGTTACGACTACTCTACCGACGAGCAGCCCGTTGACGACCTCCCTCTCTTGCCAGAGCAACCAGGCAAGCCCCCCCCTTGAGCATTCTAGATATCGCCCATTCTATTCTCCTGCTTGCATTAGATTTCGCTACTGTTAATGTATGCTCCTATTCTGATGCATAGCCTGCTGTTGTAACCTGTTCATTGCTATCTTACCTGCCTATGATAAACTGTTTAGTATAGGTTGGTATGACCCATCTGTGACCCCACCACCTTACTTTGTCGCCCCTGCTTGTTCATCAACGACTCGATCAACGTGATCGTCGATCAGAGACAGACGCCTCACTTCACACCCCCCCCTAGTTGTACGACTCTGCGTAGTAACTATCGAGTGCCGAGGTTGATACCTCGTAACGCACTCCTGATGAATACTCTGCAGCATAGCTGTACGATCGTGGTCATCGAGGGTGATTCCTCCTTCTCCATGTCCGATACGACTCTGTCGTGCAACCCCTCATTGTGAACCTCGAGGGTGATACCTCTTACGTTCACCCTGATGATTATGACCACACGGTTACTTGACCTTTTTCACAGGCGGGTCCACCCTGGTGGGTACCCGCTGGGGATCTATGATTTCGGGTGTGCCGGAAGGGCACTCGAGTGTGACATTGTGGCGGAGCATCAGAGACTCTGATTGTCTCCGCTTGATACTAATTGAGCCTATTGGATTTGGGTGTGTGATCTGAGTGGGTCGACGTGCCCTATACGCACTACCACCACGCGGGATAATGGTTATGGGGCCCTCTGCGATGTACGTTTCGCCGAAAGCTTATCAGACGTCACGATTCACCGTGCGGGCTGATCGTCGGGATTGGGCTGGATACTTCACTGGCGAGTTCAGTGTCGCGCCTGCACCCCGGCCAGCCACGCAACGCGCAGGGTGCCCAGGGCGATGGCCCGAGACCCCTGGGTGCATAGGTTAGTCCGGCGTGCTGACCTCTCTGCTGAGCCTAGGTAGAGCGCTGCTTCGTGCACCCCTGCAGGGATGAATCTTCTATCGATAGCCGGTCCTACGGTAAAGGACGCTCAGTTTGTGTATCCCGATCTACTATTTAACTGGATACTTGTTACTTAATTGAAGCTTCGGGATTACTTTCTCGCTGGGAGTCGAGGAAGGATCTTTGAGCTGTACTTCAACATGTTTGCTAAATAAAATGCTATTCTACTCTCTTCTACTGCTGCAAGATGATGGCTTTGAGAAGATGTTTGAAGATGCTAGTCTTCGATAGGACTAGGCCTTTCTATCTATTCTGGCATTTCTGCAGCCCAGTCCACATATACAGCCTTTTCTCCATTGATAATGTTGCATATGTAGTATAGATCCTTGCTTGCTGAGTACTTCGGATGAGTACTCACGGTTGCTTTATTTTCTCTTTTCCCCCATATACCCCACCTTGATGATACACCAGACGATGGAGTCCAGGAGCCAGACGCCACCACCGGAGCCTACTACCAGGCGGGTCCAGAGGGCACGTACTACTGGATCGAGCCATCTGACCAGGAGTAGGATCGGAGGCTCCCAGGCAGGAGGCCAACGCCTTTCGATCTAGTGTCGCTGTTTGTGCTAGCCTTCTTAAGGCATAACTTGTCTAACTATGTCTGTACCCAGATATTATTTGTATGACTGACTTATGTATTCGGATCTTCAGATCCCTGGTCTGTAATATTGTGGACCTCCGTTTATTTGTGTTTAGAGTTGTGTTGTGATATCTTCCCGTGAGTCCCTCGGCTTGATCGTACACGTTTGCGTGTATGATTAGTGTACGATTGAACCGGGGGCGTCACAAGTTGGTATCAGAGCCGACTGCCTGTAGGAAGCCCCCTCCAAATTCCTTGGCCGAAGTTGAGTCTAGAAACCGAGAAACTAATTTACTAACTTGGCTGTGTGGCTTACGGGCCCACGTCGCCAACTGGGTGGTATTAGGATCTTTTATTCCTCGTCTATACTCTGGGACTCTAATATCTCTTCTACTCGGGTTAAATAAAATTTTACTAACGCCGACACTTAGGATCTCGTAAATCCCGTCTACCCGGAGATCTGGATATCTGTGCGATTTCCCAGTCATTGATCTGATTAGTCTGATAATCATTTTCCTTTCCATTGTTTTGTTTAACCTTTCTCTCCGAGTTGTGTTAAACTTCTCGTTGTCATTTGACAAATCTGAATTTCCTCTGTTTCAGATGGACCGTTTGTTTCCACCGCGTCCTACGACACAGCTTGTGCTTCGCACTTGGGCTCGTAATACCCCTGGGTTTCCAGCTGTCCTGATCGCTCTCATGACCAGACTTGGCTACCGCTGGTACCCTGAGTTCATGGTTTACGAGGATTACCGCGAGTTTAATCAGGAACAGTACTATGCTGAAGTTCGGATTTATGATCGGCAGAATGACTCAGACACCGAGATACACCTTTTTCACGGATTAGGCGTGACGATTGAGATGGCAGTACATGATGCCGCGTACTCTGCTGTCGCACGTCTTCGAGGACAGTTCAGTGATATCTTGGATGACTCTGAGTTCCGATACATTCCGTATGCCCCTGCTGGGGATGCTACCGGATACTACACAGCTACCTGTGCCCCGTACGAGCCTCGCCGATATGACCACCGCGTTCTGATTCAGTGCACTCAGGCTCTGGATCGCACTGTTCGGGCTCTCGCCGTCGAGTTGGTTGCCACTCGAGCACGTCTCTACGATGCTATAACGCAGTTTCGCAACTCTGACAAGCCCCTGGATGCCGATGACTGGCTCCGCGACATCACTCACGAGATGGAGTCTGCTAATGTCGCCCCCGCCAACTTTGTCACCTTCGCGGCCTTTTTCTTAAAGGGCCCCGCTGCTCAATGGTGGGACACACACAAGCGTACTCTGCCTGTTGGAACAGTCATCACTTGGTATGAGTTCCAGGCTGCTTTCCGTACACGTTACATCCCTCAAGCAATTATGGAACGCATGAAGACCCAGTTCCGCAACCTCACTCAGGGCAATAAAACCGTCGAAGCTTATCAGCGGGAATTTCTTGATCTCTCCCGCTATGCTGAAGAAGACATCGCCACAGATGCTCGCAGACAGGAGAAGTTCCGTAATGGACTACACCCTGACCTCAAGCTTGCACTAGCTGCTCAAGACATCAATGACTTCTCAACTCTAGTGAACAAGGCTATTCTCGTTGAGACCGCTCAGATGGAACACAATGACTCGCAGAAGCGCTATCGTGATGCTGGCTCATCTTCGGGCTCAGCACCGAAGCGTAGAGTTTGGATTCCCAACAACGCGTTCCGTCCCAATGCCTCTGCGCCAAAGAACAATGCTGCACTACGTCTGCCTCCTCCACCACCGAGGCCGTCAAAGGCTCAAGCTATTCAGAACCATGCCCCTCTTCGTCCTGAAGATGGTTTGTGTTTCAAGTGCCGCAAACCAGGCCACCAGGCTAAAGACTACCGCCAGACTCAGAATCAGTTAGATTTTCCTCGTGCTGGCCGTGGATATGGCCGTGGCAACAATCAGACCCGCAACTATAATACTGGGTCTGCTTCATGTGGTCGTGGTCAAGCTTACAACATTGACATTGAAGAAGTCCAGGATCAACCTGCTACTGTGATGGGTACCCTTCTTGTTAACTCAGTACCTGCTTCTATATTATTTGATTCAGGAGCATCGCATTCATTCATGTCTGAAGCATTTGCATTATCTCATGACATTGCATTCGAAAAGATGAACCTGCCAATAGTTGTCCGAACCCCTGGAGGCCAATGTCAAACCACTATGATGGCACATAATGTCCCTGTTGAAATCGAGGAATTTGAATTCCTAGCTTCCCCTATTATCCTGAAGTCTTCCACCATAGACCTCATACTCGGAATGGATTGGTTGAAAGCTCACATTGCTTCGATCAATTGTGCCACAAAAATTATCCAACTTCTTCACCCCTCCGATGAGATAGTGAACTACACTGCCCGAATTACTCGAGACGCTGAAGCTGAGATATATGTTATGAATGCTTTGAACGCCTCACCTCTGGAAGGGATCGAGAACGTTCCTGTCGTTCGAGATTTTCCAGACGTCTTTCCAGAAGAACTTCCAGGAATACCCCCGGCTAGAGCTGTCGAGTTGACCCAGTTCGTCCATCGGACTTAAGCATGGCACCGTTTCCTATTGCCACGAGCGACCTTATAAGATGCCTCCGCCCATCACCTTCTTGAGCTTAAGAAGAAATCGACAAGGTCACTTAAGAGTGGTTTCATCCGCCCAGTTCCTCTGCTTGGGGAGCACCTTCACTCTTCGTTAAGAAGAAGGATGGAACTAACCGATTGGTTCAGATTACCGGCCCATTAACCAAGCCACAATCCAGAATAAATACCACCTGCCCCGGATCAATGATCTTTATGATCAACTCGCTGATCATCGTTGTTCTCTAAACTCGACTTGAGGTTGGTTATCACCAGATCCGTGTCCGTGAAGAGGACATTCCCAAGACTGCATTTCGTCACTGTTATGGCTCCTATGAATTACACCGTCATGTCATTTGGCCTAACGAATGCCCCAGCTACGTTCTCCCGTCTGATGAATTATAATTCATGGATTAACCTCGACAAATTCGTGCGTGGTATATCTAGATGATATTCTGGTCTTTCTAAGAATAAGAGGAAACATCTGAACATCTCTGCCTTGTTCTAGAAAGGCTCCGAGAACACCAGTTGTATGCCAAGTATTCCAAATGCGAATTTTGGCTTACTGAAGTAACTTACCTTGGACGTGATTTCCAAGGCATGGGATTGCTGTTAACCCCCCGAACGAGTTCGGCTATTCTTGACTGGACTCCCCCAAAGAATGTTAGCAAGTCGAGAAGTTTCTCGGACTCGCTAGTTATTGCCGTCGATTACGTTGAGAACTTTTCCAAGATTGCAAACCATTGACAAATCTGCTTCACAACGGGTTAATTAGGTTGTGGACAGAAAAATGTCAAGAAGCTTTCAGACACTAAAAGATAAATTGACATCTGCCCCAGTACTAGCACCCCCGGATTCCCAAAAGGATTTGGATGATAGTGGATGCATCATCGTCAAGGATTAGGCTGTGTCCTAATGCAGACGCAAAGTGATTGCTTATGCCTCCCGACAATTGCCTCCTCATGAAGAACATTATCCGTGCATGTCTTGAACTTTCTGCGGTTATCTATGCCTTGAGCTATGGCGACATTACTTCTCGGTAACTGGCGAGATATACACGGATCACAAAGCTTGAAGTATTATATACTCAACCAGATCTGAACCTTCGTCAACAAAGATGGCTCGAAACAATTGCCGTTATGATATGAATATCTCATACACCCCGGCAAGGCTAATGTAATGGCCGATGCTTTAGTCGCAAGTCCTATAGCAACAATCTTATGGTTCAAGAAACACAACCTCTTCTCCATGAAGAGCTTTGCAAATTGAACCCAATGTTTCACAGGGTTATCTCAATACCCTGGTTGTCGAACCAGATTTAGAACACGCGGCATTAAGGTTATGCAAAGTATGACCCTGAAGTTGAAAAGATCAAGCGATACCTCGAGAAAGGAAAGCCGTCGGATTCCATCTTGATGCAGATGGGATCCTATTTTTCCAACACCGTCTCTTCGTACCCAAGTTCAAGAATGAGAGGGAAACGTTATGAAGGAAGCTATGACACTCCCTTGTCCATTCACCCTGGTAGCACAAAATAGATGTACCGTGACATTTGTCAAAGATTCTGGTGGCCTAATATGAAGCGAGACATTGATCGTTATGTTTCTGAGTGTGACGTTTGCCGCCGCGTTAAAGCCCAACATCAAAGGCCCGCAGGAACTCTGCAACCCCTGGAAATTCCTGAATGGAAATGGGACAAGGTCCAAAGGATTTCATTACTGGTTTTCCAAATCCCAGAAGGGTCATGATGCTATTTTGTTTGTCATTGACCGGTTCTCTAAGGTTGCCCACTTTTTCTGCCTGTTAGGAGACAATCACTGCTAGCCAGTTAGCAGACTTGTATGTTTCCCGAATTGTGTCACTCCACGGTGTTCCGTTGGAGACAGTTTGATCGTGGCAGCCTCTTCACCTCCAGATTCTGGAATAGTTTCCAAGAAGCTATGGGAAACATCTGTCTTTCAGCACCGCTTTTCACCCTCAGTCACAGGGGCAAGTTGAACGAGTGAATCAAGTGTCGAAGATATGCTTCGAGCTTGCGTCATCTCCTTCGGTAAGAAATGGGAGGAATCTCTCCGTATGGCCGAATTCTCTTACAACAATAGCTATCAAGCTAGTCTGAGATGGACACGTTTGAAGTTCTATACGGTCGTAAGTGTCGAACCTCTGAATTGGTCAAAACTGGGGAACGCTCACTCGTCGGACCGGACATTATTCGGCAAGCTGAGAACAAGTCCGTATTGTTCGTGAACATTGTGAAATCGCTCAGTCTGTCAGAAGAGCAACTATGACCGTAAGCACCAGGAAATAGTTATCAACCTGGCGAGCAAGCTTACCTCGCGTCACTACCGTTGAAAGGCACTCATCGGTTCGGAATCAAGGCAGTTAGCCCCACGCTACATTGGCCCGTTCCGTATTCTTGCCGTCGGGAGGAGAAGTGGCATATCAGTGCATTGCCGCCAAACCTTTCTCAAGTACATGACGTCTTTCATGTATCCCAATTCCGCCGCTGCTTCAGGGACTCATTCGAGTGTGGATCATGAAGTGTTTGAATTACGGGAAGATCTGTCTATCCAGAACATCCCATCCGTATTCTTGATCAAGCTGAGCATCGAACAGTCAAAGTCAATCAAGTTCCTCAAGGTTCGGTGGTCAAATCATTCTGAAGATGAAGCCACTGGGAACGCGAGGATCGTCTTCGCGAAGAAATACCCCTCTTTCTTCAGTCTTCCTTTATTCTCGGGACGAGAATTCTTAATAGATGAGGAGAGTTGTAACACCCCGGTGATTAGCAACAGTAATACTTTTGATAATGACAAGTTAGCATGATGACAGTGCATAATCATCATTAGCATCACATGCATTTCAACTCCCTAAGTCAATTCAAATTTAAATGAAAGTGGAATATGAAAGTTGCCAACATAGGGCTAAAATGTTAGATATATAGCAAATATTCCAGAGGCTATTCTAAAATTGAACCAACATCATTGGAATTGGATAAGTGACTCGAACAACCTCAAACAGTGGATAAAGATAATATTATAACCATTATTGAATCTGAATAGATATGGAATTATGTTTTGTCCAAATAATTTTAGGTGTTAGGGAATAATGCACTGGTATTTATGAACTAGGTCTCATGTTTACAAAACCATTTTGAGGCCTGACTATTTACTAAACTGAGAAAGGAGAATGAAGAAAAAATAAAGAAAAATGAAACAGAAAAAAGAAGAGAAGGACCCCCCCCTCGCCCAACTGGGCCGAAGCCCAGCCGGCGGCCCACTTGTGCCCCCCTGGCCTATAGGGCCCCAGCCGGCCAAACCCTAATCCCCACCCCCACTCCCCTCGCCCCTCTCCTCCCCCCTCGTTGGATCGGGAGAAGCCCGATCCCGCGCTGCCCCGCGCCTCCCCGCGCCGCCCGGACCCCGCTCGCCCACCGCGCGCGCCACCGCCGCCCGCGCGCCTCCGGTCCCGACGCCGCACCGCGCCCGGCTGCCGCTCGCCCGCGCTCGCCGGTGCCACCCCGCGCCCGAGCACGCGCTCGCGTGGCCTCGAGCGCGCCCGCCGCGTCTCCCCTGCTCGCTGCCCGCGTTCGCCCAGCGCCGCGGCCTCGTCCTCCCGCAGCCGCGCCCCTGCCACTCCCGCCGCCCGCTGCGTGCCGCCCTTGCACAGCCCGCGCCGCCCGTGGCCTCCTCCCCGCGCCGTGGCCCCGCGCTCACCACCGACCCGTCCAGCCGCGCCTCGCCGGCGCCCGTGGCCAGCGCCCGGGCGCACCCTGGACGCGCCCGCTCGGGCTGCGCCCACGCCCGCCCCGTGTGGCCGTATGGGCCACTGCCCGGTGGGCCCTGCCCCCCCTGTGCCGCTGACAGATGGGGCCCACCCCCCTAAAAAATGATTTAAAAGAAATAGAAAATAAAAATAGAAATAGATAAAATAATTAATTAAATAATTAATTAGTTAATTAATTAGTTAATTAATCCTGATTAGGTTAATTTAATTAACTAATTAGTGTTAATTAATCAGTAATTAAATTAATTAAACCTAATTAACCTAACAGCCTATGACAGGTGGGACCCACCCTGTCAGGTGGCTGCTGACGTCAGCATGATGTCATGCTGACGTCATCAATCACTGTTTCGGATAATGTTGAATTAAATAATTAATTAAATTTCAAAAATTAATAAAAACTTTAGAAAATCATATCTTTTAAACCGTATCTCCGATGAAAATATTTTATACATGAAACTTGCTCAGAACGACGATACGAGCCCGGATACGCCCTCCGTATTCCCGTCAGACGCCCGCAGCTATAAGAACATTGAACTTTTAGACCGATTTCAGTAAATGAATAGTGCCCAACTTTAATTAAATAAATCCAAATAAATTCCTAAATTAACTAAATCGTTTAGTTAGGCAGTAGAACACCCCGGCATATCATTTAGGCATGTCATACATATTGTTTGCATTATTGCCGTGAATTTATTGTTTCTCTCCCCCTCCTTCTCTCTCGATAGACGCCGAGACCGACGACGCTGCACCAGGTTACGACTACGCTACTGACGAGCAGCCCGTTGACGACCTCCCTCTCTTGCCAGAGCAACCAGGCAAGCCCCCCCCCCCCTTGAGCATTCCAGATATCGCCCATTCTATTCTCCTGCTTGCATTAGATTTCGCTACTGTTAATGTATGCTCCTATTCTGATGCATAGCCTGCTGTTGTAACCTGTTCATTGCTATCTTACCTGCCTATGATAAACTGTTTAGTATAGGTTGGTATGACCCATCTGTGACCCCACCACCTTACTTTGTCGCCCCTGCTTGTTCATCAACGACTCGATCAACGTGAACGTCGATCAGAGACAGACGCCTCACTTCACACCCCCCTTAGTTGTACGACTCTGCGTAGTAACTATCGAGTGCCGAGGGTGATACCTCATAACGCACTCCTGATGAATACTCTGCAGCATAGCTGTACGGTCATGGTCATCGAGGGTGATTCCTCCTTCTCCATGTCCGATACGACTCTGTCGTGCAACCCCTCAGTGTGAACCTCGAGGGTGATACCTCTTACGTTCACCCTGATGATTATGACCACACGGTTACTTGACCTTTTTCACAGGCGGGTCCACCCTGGTGGGTACCCGCTGGGGATCTATGATTTCGGGTGTGCCGGAAGGGCACTCGAGTGTGACATTGTGGCGGAGCATCAGAGACTCTGATTGTCTCCGCTTGATACTAATTGAGCCTATTGGATTTGGGTGTGTGATCTGAGTGGGTCGACGTGCCCTATACGCACTGCCACCACGCGGGATAATGGTTATGGGGCCCTCTGCGATGTACGTTTCGCCGAAAGCTTATCAGACGTCACGATTCACCGTGCGGGCTGATCGTCGGGATTGGGCTGGATACTTCACTGGCGAGTTCAGTGTCGCTCCTGCACCCCGGCCAGCCACGCAACGCGCAGGGTGCCCAGGGCGATGGCCCGAGACCCCTGGGTGCATAGGTTAGTCCGGCGTGCTGACCTCTCTGCTGAGCCTAGGTAGAGCGCTGCTTCGTGTTGATCTTCCGAGGACGGGCATTACCCAGCAAGTATGTCCGGCCAGAGTTGATCGAGCGTGTTGGGTAACAGTAGTGCACCCCTGCAGGGATGAATCTTCTATCGATAGCCGGTCCTACGGTAAAGGACGCTCAGTTTGTGTATCCCGATCTACTACTTAAACTAGATACTTGTTACTTAATTGAAGCTTCGGGATTACTTTCTCGCTGGGAGTCGAGGAAGGATCTTTGAGCTGTACTTCAACATGTTTGTTAAATAAAATGCTATTCTACTCTCTTCTACTGCTGCAAGATGATGGCTTTGAGAAGATGTTTGAAGATGCTAGTCTTCGATAGGACTAGGCCTTTCTCTCTATTCTGGCATTTCTGCAGCCCAGTCCACATATACAGCCTTTTCTCCATTGATAATGTTGCATATGTAGTATAGATCCTTGCTTGCTGAGTACTTCGGATGAGTACTCACGGTTGCTTTATTTTCTCTTTTCCCCCATATACCCCACCTTGATGATACACCAGACGATGGAGTCCAGGAGCCAGACGCCACCACCGGAGCCTACTACCAGGCGGGTCCAGAGGGCACGTACTACTGGATCGAGCCATCTGACCAGGAGTAGGATCGGAGGCTCCCAGGCAGGAGGCCAACGCCTCTCGATCTAGTGTCGCTGTTTGTGCTAGCCTTCTTAAGGCATAACTTGTCTAACTATGTCTGTACCCAGATATTATTTGTATGACTGACTTATGTATTCGGATCTTCGGATCCCTGGTCTGTAATATTGTGGACCTCCGTTTATTTGTGTTTAGAGTTGTGTTGTGATATCTTCCCGTGAGTCCCTCGGCTTGATTGTACACGTTTGCGTGTATGATTAGTGTACGATTGAACCGGGGGCGTCACAACGGGTGCGTCCATACCAACACTTTCCAAGGAATTTATTATTTGACAACTGATGTCTACTACGCAACCTTCTTCTTGTAGACTCGTGTTGGGCCTCCAAGCGCAGAGTTTTGTAGGACAGTAGCAAATTTCCCTCAAGTGGATGACCAAAGGTTTATCAATCCGTGGGAGGTGTAGGATGAAGATGGTCTCTCTTAAACAACCCTGCAACCAAATAACAAAGAGTCTCTTGTGTCCCCAACACACCCAACACAATGATAAATTGTATAGGTGCACTAGTTCGGCGAAGAGATGGTGATACAAGTGCAATATGGATGGTAGATATAGGTTTTTGTAATCTGAAAATATAAAAACAGCAAGGTAACTAGCAACAAAAGTGAGCAAAAACGGTATTGCAATGCTTCGAAACAAGGCCTAGGGTTCATACTTTCACTAGTGCAAGTTCTCTCAACAATGTTAACATAATTAGATCATATAACAATCCCTCAACGTGCAACAAAGAGTCACTCCCAAGTCACTAATAGTGGAGAACAAACGAAGAGATTATTGTAGGGTACGAAACCACCTCAAAGTTATTCTTTCTGATCGATCTATTGGGCTATTCCTATAAGTGTCACAAACAGCCCTATAGTTCGTACTAAAATAACACCTTAAGACACACATCAACCAAAACCCTAATGTCACCTAGATACTCCAATGTCACCACAAGTATCCACGGGTTTGATTATACGATATGCATCACACAATCTTAGATTCATCTATTCAAACCAACACAAAGAACTTCAAAGAGTGCCCCAAAGTTTCTACCGGAGAGTCAAGATGAAAATGTGTGCCAACCCCTATGCATAAGTACACAAGGTCACAGAACCCGCAAGTTCATCACCAAAACATACATCAAGTGGATCACGTGAATATCCCATTGTCACCACAGATAAACACATGCAAGCCATACATCAAGTGTTCTCAAATCCTTAAAGACTCAATCCGATAAGATAACTTCAAAGGGAAAACTCAATTCATTACAAGAAGGTAGAGGGGGAGAAATATCATAAGATCCAACTATAATAGCAAAGCTCGCGGTACATCAAGATCGTGCCAAATCAAGAACACGAGAGAGAGAGATCAAACACATAGCTACTGGTACATACCCACAGCCCCGAGGGTGAACTACTCCCTTCTCATCATGGAGACCGTCGGGATGATGAAGATGGCCACCGGTGATGGTTTCTCCCTCCGGCAGGGTGCCGGAACGGGCTCTCGATTGGTTTTTGGTGGCTATAGAGGCTTGCTGCGGCGGAACTCCCGATCTAGGTTTTGTTCTGGGGTTTTTGGGATTTATAAGAGGTGTTGGCGTCATGTCAAGGGGGCCCACAAGGCGATGACATGGACGGAGGGCGCGCCCAATGGGGGGCGCCCTCCACCCTTGTGGTGGCCTTGGGACTCTTCTGGCCTAACTCTTTTGCTTCGGTGGCTTCTTCTGGTTCAAAAAAAATCACCGTAATTTTTCAGGTCATTTGGACTCCGTTTGATATTCCTTTTCTGTAAAACTCAAAAACAAGGAAAAAACAGAAACTGGCACTGGGCTCTAGGTTAATAGGTTTGTCCCAAAAATCATATAAAATAGCATATAAATGCATATAAAACATCCAAGATAGATAATATAATAGCATGGAACAATCAAAAATTACATATACGTTGGAGACATATCAACAACATAAAGTAAATTCATTTTTTCATTTCGGGACTGGGCATCCCTAAGAACTTTGCAGTACTCTCTTGCAATGACAAGTGAATAAACACTCTTCTTGAGAATAACACATCTAGCATGAAAAAATATCAGCGACCCCCTACCGTTTTATGAGCGGTACGAGCACACAAAAAGGAAATTTATTATGAAATTAGAGATGGCACATACAAATTTGCTTAGAACGGCACGGAAATACCGCATATAGGTAGATATAGTGGACTCATATGGCAAAACGGGGTTTAAGGATTTTGGATGCACAAGTAGTAATCCTACTTAGTACAAGTGAAGGCTAGCAAAAAGATTGAGAAGCATCCAACCAAGAAACAAAAAATCTCATAAGCGAGCATTAATCATAACTAACGCCGAATAATGCACCACAAGTAGGATGTAATTTCATTGCATAACTTGTTGACTTTCGTGCTTGCATAGGGAATCACAAACCTTAACACCAATATTCTTACTAAAGCACAATTACTCACCAACATGACTCACATATCATTATCATCATATCGCAAAACTATTACAAAGAATCAAGTTTATTTTGTCCAATGATCTTCATGAAAGTTTTTATTATATCCCTCTTGAATATCTATCAGTTTGGGACTAGTTTCATATGTTGCTTTTGATAGCTCAAGCAAATCTAAGTGAAGAACATGAGTATAAAATTTTTCTTCTCTCAAAATAATATAAGTGAAGCATGAGAGAATTTCATCAAAATTACTAATTCTCAAATAAATCTAAGTGAAGCATGAGAGCATTTCTTCAAAAATAAAGCACACCGTGCTCAAAAAGATATAAGTGAAGCACTAGAGCAATTCCATAGCTCAAGAAAATTGAAGTGAAGCACATAGAGCAATTCTAACAAGTCATAGCATAATTTTGGCTTTCTCAAATAGGTGTGTCCAGAAAGGATACTTAGCACAAACTAAAAAGCAAAAAAAGAAAAGACTCATATAACACAAGACGCTCCAAGCAAAACTCATGACATGTGACGAATAAAAATATAGCTCTAAGTAAAATACCGATGGTGGTTATAAGAAAGAGGGGATGCCACTCGGGGGCATCCCCAAGCTTAGTTGCTTGCTTCTCTTTTAGATAATAGCTTGCGATTCCATGGGGCATCCCCAAGCTTAGGCTCTTCTTACTCCTTATTCCTTCATCCATCGTGATCTCACCCAAAACTTGAAAACTTCAATCACACAAAACTCAACAAAACCTTCGTGAGATCCGTTAGTATAACAAAACTAATCTTTACTTTAAGTACTATAGAAAACCCATTCAAATTTTGTTATTGCATTATATATACTGTATTCTAACTTTACCATGGCTCATACCCCCCCGATACAAACCATAGATTCATCAAAATATGCACACAATGGAAAGAAAACAGAATCTGTCTAAAACAGAATAGTCTGTAAAGATGCGAATTGTTCTCATACTTCTGTAACTCCAAATATTCTGAAAAAATAGGACAACAGAGGCAATTTGTACATCAATCTTTTGCAAACAATTCAAAAAAATTTGTCGCTTCTTTGATCTTAAACAATTATTTTACTGGACGCAAAATTTTCTGTTTTCCAACATGATCAAATCAACTATCACCAAAGCTATCCCACAGGCTTTACTTGGCACAAACACTAATTAAAACATAAAAAACACAATCATAACAGAGGCATAATTGTGAAAATACTCAAGAACATAAAGAAAAAGGCAAAAATAAATTTTATTCATTGGGTTGCGTCCCAACAAGCGCTATGGTTTTACTCCCCTAGCTAGGCATAAAGCATAGATTCAAGTATTATCATATTTCTTTCTAGATCTATAGGATGCCCTCATGGTTGATTCATATGGAGGCTTAATTCTTGTTCTAGGGAAGTGTTCCATACCCTTCCTTAGTGGCAATTGAAATTTAATATTGCCCTCTTTCATATCAATCACGGCACCAATAGTACGTAAAAATGGTCTACCAAGTATAATTGGACAAGACGGATTGCAATCAATATCAAGAACAATGAAATCTATGGGCACATAATTCCTATTTGAGAGAAAAAAATCATTAATTCTTCCAATAGGCTTTTTAATAGTAGAATCCGCCAAGTGCAAATTTAAAGAACACTCCTCCATATTGGTAAGACCGAGCACATCACATAAAGACTTCAGAATTGTGGAAACACTAGCACCCAAATCACATAAAGCAAAACACTCCTAATTTTGAATCTTGACTTTGATGGTAGGTTCCCATTCATCATGTAATTGTCTATGAATTGAGATCTCTAATTCCAACTTTTCTTCCAAAGCTTTCATCATAGCATCAACAATATGTTTAGTAAAAGCATTATTTTTTTCATAATCATGGGGTGAATTAATCATGGATTGTAACAAAGAAATACAATCAATTAAAGAGCAATTATCATAATTAAAGTCTTTCTAATCCAAAAGAGTGGGCACATCACTAGTTAAAGTTTTGACCTCTCCAAACCCACTTTTATCAATTTTCTCAACAAAATTTTCACCCTCCGAATTATCGGGATGCCTTATAGCTAAAGTTGACTCTTTTCTAGTCCCTTTATTATCAGTTTTAATTTTACTAAACAAGGAATCAATAGAAGAAACACCAATCACTTTAATATCTTCATCATTCTTATGAAAGCAATCACTAAAAAATGCTTTTTCTAAAAATTCTCTTTTAGCTCTAAGCATAGCGGTTCTTTTCTTACTTTCATCCATAGAAACATATAAAGCTTTAATTGATTCTTCAACCTTAGGCACAAAAAATTTCATCTTGAGATTTTCTACATCATGAGAAATTCTATCAACTTATAGACATATCATCAATCTTATTCAACTTTTCTTCTATGTGTTGTTGATAACTTATTGAGCATTGATAAATTCTTAATATTATTCTCAAGATCAGAGGTGTTCCTATTATTATTGTAAGAAGGATTACCATTGGAATTACCATAATTATTAGAGGAATTTCTAGAAAAAGGCCTAGGATTAAAATTACCTCTATAAGCATTGTTATTAAAATTGTTTCGCGAGACAAAATTCACATCTACGGCATCACTATTTTGCTCAATCAAAGTAGACAAAGGCACATCATTAAGATTAATAGGAGCATTTTTACTAGAAACCAACTTCATAAGAGCATCAATTTTTTCATTCAAAGAATTTATTTCTTCAACTGAATTGACTTTTTTATTAGTAGGAGCTCTTTCGGTATGCCATTGTGAATAATTTGCCATAATATTATCAAGTAATTTAGTAGCTTCACCCAAAGTAATTTCCATAAAAGTACCACCCGTGGCGGAATCTAAAAGATTTCTAGAAACAAAATTCAATCCCGCATAAAAAATTTGTATGATCATCCAAAGATTTAAAACATGTGTAGGACAATTTCTTAGCATCAATTTCATTCTTTCCCAAGATTATGCAACATGTTCATGCTCAAGTTGCTTAAAATTCATGATTTGATTTCTAAGGGAAATAATTTTTGCGGGCGGAAAATACTTAGTAATAAAAGCATCTTTGCACTTCTCCCAAGAATCGATACTATTGCGAGGCAAAGATGAAAACCAAATTTTTGCACGATCTCGCAAAGAAAACGGAAATAATTTCAACTTCACAATATCATTGTCCAAATCTTTTTTCTTTTGCATATCGCATAATTCTACGAATGTGTTAAGATGGGGCGCGACATCCTCATTAGGAGTATCAAAAAATTGATCTTTCATAACAAGATTCAACAAAGCGGCATTAATATCACAAGATTCCGCACTAGTGGCGGGAGGAGCAATAGAAGTGCTAATAAAATCATTATTATTGGTATTGAAAAAATCACACAACTTGGTATTCTCTTGAGTCATCGTGACTACGCAAACAAGATTGCACACAAAAAACATATCTGACGAGAAAAGGGCGAACGAAAAAGAGGGCGAATAAAACAACAAATTTTTGTGAAGTGGGGGAGATGAAAATGAGAGGCAAATGGCAAATAATGTAAATTGCAAGGAGATGAGATTTGTGATTAGGAACCTGATAGATGTTGATGATGTCTCCCCGGCAACAGCGCCAGAAATCCTTTCTTGATGGCTCGTGTCCGTGTCAGTATTTTCCCCGAAGAGGAAGGGATGGTGCAGCACAGCTACGGTAGGTATTTTCCTCAGTGATGAGACCAAGGTTATCGAACCAGTAGGAGAACCACGCAACAGTATGTAAACGGTACCTGCACACAAAGAACAAATACTTGCAACCCGACGCGTAAGAGGGGTTGTCAATCCCTAACGGGTAAAAGATAGATAAATTTGTAGTAGATTGGATAAATAGATCTCGCGGGAACGCGAGATAAAATAAATAACAAAAAATTTGCAGCAAGGTATTTTTGGGTTTTTGGAATAATAGATCTTAAAATAAAAGAGGCAAATAATAGATCGGAAAGCAAATATGATAAAGAATAGACCCGGGGGCCATATTTCGCTAGTGGCTTCTCTCAAGAAAAATAGCATACGGTAGGTAAACAAATTACTGTTGGGCAATTGATAGAACATCAAATAATCATGACGATATCCAGGCAATGATCATTATATAGGCATCACGTCCAAGATTAGTAGACCGACTCCTGCCTGCATCTACTACTAGTACTCCACACATCGACCGCTATCCAGCATGCATCTAGTGTATTAAGTTCATGGAGAAATGGAGTAATGCAATAAGAACGATGACATGATGTAGACAAGATCTATTCATGTAGGAATAGACCCCATCTTGTTATCCTTAACAGCAACGATACATACGTGTCATGTCCCCTTCTATCACTAGGATTGAGCACCATAAGATCGAACCCATCACAAAGCACCTCTTCCCATGGCAAGAAAAATTGATCTAGTCAGCCTAACTAAACCAAAGATTCGAAGAAGAAATACAAGGCTATAAGCAATCATGCATATAAGAGATCAAAACTCAAATAACTTTCATGGATAAAATAGATCTGATCATAAACTCAAAGTTCATCGGATCCCAACAAACGCACCGCAAAAAAGAGTTACATCAAATAGATCTCCAAGAGACCATTGTATTGAGAATCAAAAGAGAGAGAGGAAGCCATCTAGCTACTAACTACGGACCCGTAGGTCTACAATGAACTACTCACGCATCATCGGAGAGGCACCAATGAGGATGGTGAACCCCTCCGTGATGGTGTCTAGATTGGATCTGGTGGTTCTGGAACTTGCGGCGGCTGGAATTGTGTTTCGTCGACTCCCCTAAGTTTTTTTGATTTTTGGGGTATTTATAGAGCAAAGAGGCGTTGCGGGAGGCCACCGAGGTGGGCACAACCCACCAGGGGGCGCCTGGGACCCCAGGCGCGCCCAGGTGGGTTGTTCCCCCCTCAGGGCACCCTCTGGTACTTCTTCGGCACAAGTTGTTCCTTCTGGTCCATAAAAATTCTCCAAAAAGTTTCACTACATTTGGACTCCGTTTGGTAATGATTTTCTGCGAAGTAAAAACCCAGGAAAAATCAGGAACTGGCACTGGGCACTATGTCAATAGGTTAGTCCCAAAAAATGATATAAAGTTGCTATAAAATGATTGTAAAACATCCAAGAATGATAATATAACAGCATGGAACAAGGAAAAATTATGGATACATTGGAGACGTATCATGGAACATTTGCTTCTACATATTGCAATAATATCAAGTTTCCTCTCTATGTGTTTAAAATCTTGAAGTTATGCTTGTTTTGCCTTCCTATGCTAGTCGATTCTTGCTCCCATAAATTGTTTGCTCACAAAATCCCTATGCATAGGAAGTGGGTTAGACTTAAATGAGCTAGTCATATGCTTCATGATGCTCCCATTATGTTTCAACTCTTATCTTTTATGTGAGCATCATTGACATCATCATGCCTAGCTAAAAAGGCATTAAAGAAAAGCGCTTGTTGGGAGACAACCCAATATTTAACAATACTGTTTTTGTGTGTTCACATGATTATGCTACTGTAGTAATCATGTTTTATAGATTTTGTTTCAATAAAGTTCCAAGTAAGACCTTTGGGATGGTCTATGGTGACAGTTGATTTGATCTTGCTGAAAAACAGAAAATTTTGTGCTCATTGCCAGAATTTTAGAAATTCACATAAGTGTTCTTTTGATCTGAATTTTTTACACAAGATTGATATACAAATTTATTAGATTTTCCTAATTTTTCAGAATTTTTTGAGTTACATAAGTATACGAAGTTTCCAGATTACTACAGACTCTTCAGTTTTTGACAGATTATGTTTTCATTGTGTAGTTTGCTTATTTTGATGACTCTATGAGTAGTATCGGAGGGTATGAACCATGGAGAAGTTGAAATACAGTAGATATAACACCAATATAAATTTAGAATGAGTTCACAACAGTACCTAAGTGGTGATTTGCTTTATTATATTAACGAAGCTTACGAGTTTTCTGTTGAGTTTTGTGTTGTGAAATTTTCAAGTTTTGGGTAAAGATTTGATGGACTATGGAATAAGGAGTGGCAAGAGCCTAAGCTTGGGGATGCCCAAGGCACCCCAAGGTAATATTCAAGGGCAACCAAGCATCTAAGCTTGGGGATGCCCCGGATGGCATCCCCTCTTTCGTCTTCAATCCATCGGTTAATTTACTTGAGGCTATATTTTTATTCACCACATGATATGTGTTTTGCTTGGAGCGTCTTGTATGATATGAGTCTTTGCTTTTTAGTTTGCCACAATCATCCTTTCTGTACACACCTTTTGAGAGGGACACACATTAATCGTGAATTTATTAGAATACTCTATGTGCTTCACTTATATCTTTTGAGCTAGGTAGTTGCTCTAGTGCTTCACTTATATCTTTTTAGAGCACGGTGGTGGTTTTATTTTGAATAAATTGATGAAATCCCATGCTTCAATTATACTATTTTGAGAGTATTTAAACAGCATGGTAATTTGCTTAGGTTATGAATTTAGTCCTAATATGATAGTCATCCAAGAGGGATATAATAAAAACTTTCGTATAAAGAGCTGAATATATGAGAAGGTTGATTCCTTGCATTTGTTTTGAGATATAAAGATGGTGATATTAGAGTCATGCTAGTGAGTAATTGTGGATTGGTAGAAATACTTGTGTTAAATTTTGTGATTCCCCTAGCATGCATGTATGGTGAACCGTTATGTGATGAAATCGGAGCATAATTTATTTTTTGATTGTCTTCCTTATGAGTGGCGGTCGGGGATGAGCGATGGTCTTTTCCTACCAATCTATCCCCTAGGAGCATGCGTATTAGTACTTTGCTTCGATGGCTAATAAATTTTTGCAATAAGTATGTGAGTTCTTTATGACTAATGTAGAGTCCATGGATTATATGCACTCTCACCCTTCCACCGTTGCTAGCCTCTCTAATACCGCGCAACTTTCGCCGGTGCATTAAACCACCATATACCCTTCCTCAACACAGCCACCATACCTACCTATTATGGCATTTCCACAGCCATTCTGAGATATATTGCCATGCAACTTCCACCGTTCCATTTGTTATGACACATACCATCATTGTCATATTGCTTTGCATGGTCATGTAGTTTGCATAGTATTTGTGGCTTGGCCACCGTTCATATTTTTTATACATGTCACTCTTGATCATTGCACATCCCGGTACACAGTCGGAGGCATTCATGTAGAGTCATATTTTGTTCTAGTATCGAGTTGTAATTCTTGAGTTGTAAGTAAATAAAAGTGTGATGATCATCATTATTAGAGCATTGTCCCATGTGAGGAAAGGATGATGGAAGCTATGATTCCCTCACAAGTTGGGATGAGACTCCGGACTTAAAAAAGAAAATATAAAAAAATCAAAAGAGGATAAAGAGCCCAAAACAAAGAGGCCAAAGAGCCCAAACAAAAAAATGAGAGAAAAAGAGAGGAGGGACAATGTTACTATCCTTTTTCCACACTTGTGCTTCAAAGTAGCACCATGATCTTCATGATAGACAGTCTCCTATTTTATCACTTTCATATACTACTGGGATTTTTCATTATAGAACTTGGCTTGTATATTCCAATGATGGGCTTCATCAAATTGCCCTAGGTCTTCGTGAGCAAGCAAGTTGAATGCACACCCACTTAGTTTTCATTTTGAGCTTTCATACACTTATAGCTCTAGTGCATCCGTTGCATGGCAATCCCTACTCACTCGCATCGATATCAATTGATGGGCATCTCCATAGCCCATTAATTTTCCTAGTTGATGTGAGACTTTTCCCTTTTTTTCTTCTCCTCACAACCTCCACCATACTCTATTCCACTTATAGTGCTATATCCATGGCTCACGCTCATGTATTGCGTGAAAGTTGAAAAGGCTTAAACATTAAAAGTATGAAACAATTTCTTGGCTTGTCATTGGGGTTGTGCATGATGAAATACTTTGTGTGATGATGATGGAGCATAGCTAGACTATATGATTTTGTAGGGATAACTTTCTTTGGCCATGATATTTTGAGAAGACATGATTGCTTTGTTAGTATGCTTGAAGTATTATTGTTTTTATGTCAACATTAAACTTTTGTTTTGAATCTTATGGATCTGAATATTTTGCCACAATAAAGAATATTACATGGATAAATATGTTAGGTAGCATTCCACATCAAAAATTCTGTTTTTATCATTTACCTACTCGAGGACGAGTAGGAATTAAGCTTGGAGATGCTTGATACGTCTCCAACGTATCTATAATTTTTGATTGTTTCATGCTATTATATTATTTGTTTTGGATGTTTTATATGCATTAATATGCTATTTTATATTATTTTTGGGACTAACCGATTAACCTAGAGCCCAGTGCCAGTTTCTGTTTCTCCTTGTTTTTGAGTTTTACAGAAAAGGAATATCAAACGGAGTCCAAACAAGCTGAAAATTTACGGTGATTTTTTATGGACCAAAAGAGACCCACGGAGCATCGGAGTTGGGCCAGAAGAGTCCCGAGGCGACCACAATCCTAGGGGGCGCGCCCCCTAGTGCGTGCCCCTACGGCTTGTGGGCCCCTCAGGAACCCCCCTGACTTGTTTCGGACGCAAAAAATTCCTATCAATATAGAAAGCCCCGAAAAGAACCCTTGATCGGAAGTTTCACCGCCGCAAGCCTCTGTAGCCATGAAAAACCAATGGGGAGCCCATTCCAGCACCCTGCCGGAGGGGGAAACCATCACCGGAGGCCATCTTCATCATCCCGACGGTCTCCATGACGAGGAGGGAGTAGTTCACCCTCGGGGTTGAGGGTATGTACCAGTAGCTATGTGTTTGATCTCTCTCCCTCATGTTCTTGATTTGGCACGATCTTGATGTACCGCGAGCTTTGTTACTATAGTTGGATCATATGGTGTTTCTCCCCCTCTATCTTCTTTTGATGAATTGTGTCTTACTCTTTGAGGTTTCGTTATGTTGGATTGAGTATTGGATTTGAGAACACTTGATGTATGTCTTGCGATGGGATATCTGTGGTGACAATGGGATGTTCTATTGATTCACTTGATGCATGTTTTGGCACTCAACTCGCGGATTCCCGAGGTGACATTGGGGTAATCTATGCATAGGGGTTGATGCACATTTTCGTCCTACGTTCTCCGATAGAAGCTGTGGAGTGATTCTTTGTTGCACGTTGAGGGATTGTTATATAATCCAATTATGTTATCATTGTTGAGAGACTTTGCACTAGCGAAAGTATGAACCCTAGGCCTTGTTTCCAAGCATTGCAAATTCTGTTTTTGCTCACTTTTGTTACTTGCTACCTTGGTGTTTTTATATTTTCAGATTACAAAAACCTATATCTACTATCCATATTACACTTGTATCACCATCTCTTCGCCGAACTAGTGCACCTATACAATTTACCATTGTATTGGGTGTGTTGGGGACACAAGAGACTCTTTGTTATTTGGTTGCAGGGTTGTTTGAGAGAGAGTATCTTCATCCTACGCCTCCCACGAATTGATAAACCTTAGGTCATCCACTTGAGGGAAAATTTCTACTGTCCTACAAAACTCTGCATTTGGAGGCCCAACAACGTCTACAAGAATAAAAGTTGTGTAGTAGACATCACACACCATATCTTCTATTATTAAATGTGGCATACATTCATTTATATTGTTCAACTTTGAATAAACAATAAGAAATCATCTTGCTCGGTTATCCTTTTTATCAAATCAAACCCCTGGCGTTTTAGACTAATGAGCATTCTGGTCTTAGCAAAAAATAATAAGAAATCATTCACACACACGTAGATGAATGGTTAGATCAATGCTATGTTAATTAGTTGTAAAAGTTTATTAAATATGAGTAGCATAATAAAATGATAATCATTGCATAGGAATTTGTTTTCATAAGAATTTGTTCTCGACATCGACGATGCCCGGCCCGCATCCTCGTCGTCGACTCAGCGGCGACAACCTGCTTGAGAGGCGCCATGTCCGGGATTGGGCTCCGTCGGGCTGGCACTGGGAGGTACTACCTTTCGGGGCGTGAGCTTGGTGAGGAATCGGGCTCCCATCGTCGACTCAGAGCTTCTTTGGCGGCGGTCGCATGGGCCACTATGGGTGCGGAGGCAGCTGGCCCCCGAGGAGGTGGTACGTCGCCGTGTCAGGGAGGAGGACGAGCACGTCCGTCGCTACATGGTTGTGTTGGACGTCAGGTTCCCCAATACCTGGCAGGTTCTTTAGGGATCTCACCCGAGCTATGATCCTGTGATGGTTCCTTCTCTTTGGGTGTCCACCGCCCGTGCCTCAGGAATCGCGAGTCAACTAGATTATTTGATAACATTCGAGCTGTATTAGTGATGTTATATGATAATATTCGAGATGTATTAGTGATAATATTCGAGATGTATTCGAGATTATATTTGATACTATTCGAGATGTATTCGAGATTATATTCGATAATATTCGATGATGCATATTATCTGGATTATTAGTGATATTATTCAAGATGCATATTATCTACTATGATTCAGTTTTTGCTTATTGAATGCATTCTAATTTGAATACTAAATTGTTTAATCTTTCTTCTGGATTAGTTAAGCTATGGGAGATAGCGGCAGAGACGGAGACGAGATCATGTTCGACATCATACGCTCCCCGAGCCTAGAGAATGGACCTGAAGATGACGGCTCACAATATCTGAACAATTCCGGTGAGGGAATATTTGAGGAAGAACCAAGAGACGAAGGCCACACAAACAATGATGACGAAGGAAATGTTCTTCAATTAAGAAAGACCGGCGAGGTATATATAAGGCCTCTGGTGATCATTACATGTATTAATTGATTTGTGTGTGTGTGTGTATATATATAAACAAATCTTTCTTCTTTTAGGCCTCCAGATCGAGCAAATCTTCTACAAGTAGGGCAGTACGAGGCCCGGCCAAAAAGTTGCAGGCTGGCATAAAGTACAACATCGATGAGATCAAACCAAATGGTGAACCGCTTGCTCCTAAAAAGAATGCGGACAAATTTACTCGTCAGTGCGGAGTTATTGTCAGGGACCAAATCCCGATCTCCGTTCAAGAATGGAATAAGCCAAAGGGAGATCGAGGAGTTAGTTTTGTCGACGAAAGAGCAAAAGATCTGCTTTGGGAAACGCTCATGTCACATTTCACCCTACCAGAGCATTTGATAGATGCAGAATAGCAGAATGTCAAGAAGAGTTCTCTTAAGAAGATGGCCACACAATTCTGCAACCACAGGAAAATATTATGGGCCGGCTACGTCGAAGTAGGAAAGCAGACTCTAGCATTCACTGGACCACTGGAGAAGGCAAAAGATCACTGGGACTTATTTGTGGAGTTCAAGGAATCAGAAGCAGCTAAGGAACGGTCAAGGAAAAACAAGATCAATGCTGAGAAAAAAGTTTCACCATGTTCTGGGGCCAGGTGGCTACAAGATTGGGCGGCCTATGTGGGATGAATCTGAGGAAAAGACGATTGCTGCAGTGGTCACTCGAAAAACATTGGGTTGGCCCGACAGGTGCCGGACTTGGTTTTATGCGCATGGGGGAAAGTTAGACCCTAAGACAGGGAAGATTATTGCGCAGACAAGTCTTAAAGAAGCCTCGGATGCTTTACTTATTGCAATAGAAGAGGTTCGAACGGGGGCGTTCCAGCCCGAGACAGAGAACGACGAGCTTACACGTGCCCTCAAGAATCCTAGGCACCCTGGCGAACACGAGGCAAAGGCGTTGTTCTGTGGGTTGAGGGTTTGCGGAGTGGAACGTCAGTTATAGAAGTCGTGCGAGAAAGAACAAGCAGGAGGAAGACAAGAAGAAGCAGGATGCAGACCGGCTTCAACAGGTAGAATCAAAGCACGCAGAGTTGGAACGCGCTTTCATGCGGCAGTAGGAGCAGATCGACACACTTAGCCTGGAAAGGGCATCTCAGCGGCAGCAGCAAGCAGATCCAGCATTGGATAGCACCATCCCATCTAGGCCAAAAAGCAGCGTGGGTTCCATGGGGGTCCCGGCCGATGATGCACTGCTGGCTCGCTACCCTGTGGATGATATCAATGAAACGACAACTTGTGGGCTACACATGAAACTGAAGAACATATCCTTGAAGGTGGCTTACTGATGACCCACAAGTATAGGGGATCAATGGTAGTCCTTTCGATAAGTAAGAGTGTCGAACCCAACGAGGAGCAGAAGGAAATGACAAACGGTTTTCAGTAAGGTAATGTCTGCAAGCACTGAAATTATAAGTAATGAGTAGTTTGGTAGCAAGATAATTTGTAACGAGCAAGTAACGGTAATGGTAAAAAAAGTGCAGCAAGGTAGCCCAATCCTTTTGAGGCAAAGGACAGGCCCAAACGGTCTCTTATGATAAGCAAAGCGTTCTTGAGGGTACACGGGAATTTCATCTAGTCACTTTCATCATGTTGGTTTGATTTGTGTTCGCTACTTTGATAATTTGATATGTGGGTGGACCGGTGCTTATGTGCTGTTCTTACTTGAACAAACCTCCTACTTATGATTAACGCCCTCGCAAGTATCCGCAACTATGAGAAAAGTATTAAGAATAAATCTAACCATAGCATTAAACTTTTGGATCCAAATTAGTCCCTTACAGAATAGCGCATAAAGTAGGGTTTAATCATCTGTCACTCTCGCAACCCATCATCTAATAACTACTCCACAATGTATTCCCTTTGGCCCAAAATATGGTGAAGTGCCATGTAGTCGACGTTCACATGATACCACTAAGGGAATTACAACATACATATCATCAAAATATCGAACACATATCAAGTTCACATGATTACTTGCAACAAGATTTCTCCCGTGACCTCAAGAACAAAAGTAACTACTCACTAATGATAATCATGCTCAAGATCAGAGGAGTATTAAATAGCATAATGGATTTGAACATATAATCTTCCACCAGATAAACCATATAGTTATCAACCACAAGATGTAATCAACACTACTAGTCACCCACAAGTACCAATCTATAGTTCCGGTACAAAGATTGAACACAAGAGATGAACTAGGGTTTGAGAGGAGATGGTCCTGTTGAAGATGTTGATGGAGATTGCCCTCCCCAATATGGGAGAGTTGTTGGTGATGACAATGACGATGATTTCCCCCTCCGGGAGGGAAGTTCCCCCGGCGGAATCGCTCCACCGGAGGGCAAAAGTGCTCCTGCCCAAGTTCCGCCTCGAGACGGCGGCGCTTCATCCCGAAAGTCCTCTCCTTATTTTTTTCTAGGTCAAAATGACTTATATACCAGAAGAGGGGCACCGGAGTTGGGCCGAGGAGGGCACAACCCACCAGGGCGCGCCTGGGCTCCCTGGCGCGCCCAGGTGGGTTGTGCCCACCTGGTGGGCCCCCTCTGGTACTTATTGGCACCAATAATTCTTATATATTCCATAAAAAATCCTCGTGAAGTTTCAGCTCATTTGGAGTTGTGCAGAATAGGTAGCCTGACGTAGCTTTTTCAGGTCAAGATTTCCAGCTGCCGGAATTCTCCCTCTTTGTGTGAACCTTGGATATTATGAGAGAAAAGGCATTAGAATTACTCCAAAAAGCATTATTATGCATAAAAACATCATAAATAACAGTAGGAAAACATGATGCAAAATGGACGTATCAACTCCCCCAAGCTTAGACCTCGCTTGTCCTCAAGCGAAAACCGAAATCGAAAAACATGTCCACATGATTAGAGAGAGAGGTGTCGATAAAAATTAAAATACTGACATAGAAGCATCATGTATATTATTATAACAGCAACCAACTTTAATATAGAACTTTATCATAGAACTTTTATCATATAACTTCTAATGAACAAGTAATAATTCATCACAACATCGAAGTATAAAGCATAAACTCTATTGAAAACCAACAAACTATTTTTTCAGTCAACTTTGCAACTACAATTCATCATCTTTTCAGGAAGGGTCACGTATCGGAGCCTTTTTGGCAAGTCCACATACTCAACCATCATATAGTCTTTTATGATTGCTAACACTCACCGCATACACATAAGCAAAACGTTTCCACCTGACACATAGAAAGATAGGGGCTTATAGTTTCGCCTCCCAACATACTCACCTCTAGAGTGATGTCAACAATAATAACTCATGCTACTCATATCCAACTGGATATATGTGCCTAGATCTTTCCTCACCACATGATGCTTTCCAAAAAAGAAAATAAAAAGGAATAGAGAGAAGAACTTTGACTCTTGCATAAAAGTAAATACATAAAAGTAAAAGATAGGCCCTTCACAGAGGGAAGCAGAGGTTGCCATGCACTTATTTGTTTGTATGCTCAATCTCTTAGTGCAAAAGAATGTCACGTTATATTGCCCCTTGTGATAGCAACATTTATTATGCAGTCTGTCACTTTTATTCTTTGCCATCACAAGTTCGTACAACGCTCAATTTTCTCTTACACTAAATGATCCAACACTTTTAGAAACAATTTTGATTGCCCTTTTTGCACCGATGACAACTTACTTGAAGGATCTTACACAATCCATAGGTAGGTATGGTGGACTCTCAAAATAAGATTTGGGTTTAAAGGTTTTTGGATGCACAAGTAGTATCTCTACTTAGTGCAGAAATTTTGGCTAGCAAAGATGGGGGCAAGCACCACATGTTAAAGGATCTATGACAATATAACTTCTATGTGAATATGAAAAAACATAAATCATTACGTTATCTTCCTTGTCAACGTCAACAATTTTGGCATATAATATTTTGATGGGGGCTCACAATCACAAAAGATGTCCAAGATAGTATATTTGCATGTGAATCTTCTCTTCCCTTATTAATTCTTTCATGAATTGCATCATTGACCAATGCTATGTTTGTCAATCTCCAATAAAATTTTCTACTTATACTCTTCCTTATGTGATGTCATTACTTACCATAAAATTAGCATATGATCTATTTCATTTATTCCCTTTTTTTATTGAACGTGAAAGTAAAGAAAAAAAACTCAAACTAGACTTTATTATATATCTCGCACACGATTACAAAGATAGATCACTAAGCAAACACTCGAAAAGAAAGGATTGAACTAAACTTTTATTCATCTAAAGCAAAAGATAACTATGGATCGAACTAAGATAAGTAAAGGCAAAAGATAGTGGAGGTATTACGATACCGGGGCACCTCCCCCAAGCATGGCACAAGCCAAGGTGAGTGCCCATACCCGATACTCAATTTTCCTTTGGTGATGAAGAAGGAGGTGGTGGTGATGAAGTCGAGGGTTTGTCTTTCTTCCTTAGCTTACGCTTGAGGATAGAATTTTCCTCCTTTAAATCACCGATCTCCTGCTCGAGCACTATTATCCTTTTGCATAATTCTTGCTTGTTTTCCTGCAAGAGACGAAAAGGGATAAACTGGAGCTTAGGTTTGTTTGCTTTGCTAGGGAGACTTGATTTCTTGAATTCCACATGCATGTCCCCAGGTTGAGGCACTGGAACTTCAGCTTCGTCTGAGCTTGTCTCCTCCTCCCTTTTAGGGTCATAGTCTTCTTCTTCCTCCAAAGTCCAGCTATAGTGTTCCACATCCCCATAAACCTTGGGGTTTGCGAGATAATCAGCAACATAGCTCTCACCCTCCGAGTCTTGGGATGACATATTTTCAGATCTGTCAGGAAACAGCAAAGAAAAGAAAACAGAAGATTTCTCCGTGATACGGTGGTCAATAGGTTCGGGGGGTATATAAAGATTTTTTTATCTTGGGAAAGAAGCAAGCTGAAGAAAAACGGAGTCCGGAAGGTACCCGAGGTGGGCACAACCCACCTGGGCATGCCTGGCAAGCCAGGCGTGCCCTGGTGTCTTGTGCCCACCAGGGTCACCTTCCTGGTAGTTTCTTATTTTCCTAATTTTTTAAATATTCCAAATCTGACAAAAAATATTTTTACTGATTTTTCGGAGTCCGTTTACTTACCGTATCAAGTACCTCCTCCTTTTCAGTTATTCTGGAGTGTTCCAGAAGGTTTCCTTTATGTGTTCTTCCGGTGTCATAGTTTGGATAATATTGCTTTCAACATTGATGGGCGTACCTGAGATATAATGTTTTATTCGTTGCCCATTAACAACCTTTGGGTTAGTACCTTCGTCATTATTTATCTTGATGGCTCCGGATCGATAAACCTCCTCGATAACATAAGGTCCTTCCCATTTGGAGAGAAGTTTTCCTGCAAAGAATCTGAAACGAGAGTTGTACAAAAGAACATATTCTCCAACTTTGAACTCACGCCTTTGGATTCTTTTGTCATGCCATCTTTTAAGTTTTTCTTTAAATAACTTGGCATTTTCATAGGCTTGGGTTCTCCATTCATCTAGTGAGCTAATATCAAATAACCTCTTTTCACTGGCAAGTTTGAAGTCATAGTTGAGTTCTTTAATTGCCCAATATGCTTTATGTTCTAACTCAAGAGGCAAATGACAAGCTTTTCCATAAACCATTTTATACGGAGACATACCCATAGGATTTTTTATATGCTGTTCTATAAGCCCAAAGTGTAGGAGATATGCCCTAGAGGCAGTAATAAATGATATTACTTATCTCCAAGTTCATGATAATGTTTATGTTCCGTGCTATAACTATTGTGGTTCCCAAGCCCGTATATCCATAAAGGCTCTGGGGAAAACCCATGTGCACGTGTGGAATAATAAAAGATAAAATATATTCCTAGTCGTGCCTCTAAGACTAGCTCAAGTATTGCATGATGATTATGTTTTCCCAATCATGGGCATGTCTATGCCAGCAACATTGAGGGCACAATGTTGTTGAATTGACCCGATTTGATGTTATGCTATGAGATACATTCGTCACAAGTTAATGGTTAATAACACAGAGATGATTAATGTTTGCATGATTCCTTAGACCATGAGAGTATCGAGTTTCTTCATGCTTGCTTCATGAACTTTGGGGTTTGTTAAATGTCATCCGTAAATGGGTGGCTATTAGGGCGGCTGGCGGGTTCATGGAAAAGTATGTCAAGTAACTTGATAGCTCAAGATTGGGATTTGCTCCTCCGACAATGCAGAGATATCTCTAGGCCCTCTCGGTGTTATGGTATCCATCATCGTCTGGCCAGACACAATGTGATTTGATCACAGGGATGCAGGAACACGGGAACGAGAAAAGAGAACATTACCGGTAACGAGGTAACTGGCATAGTGGACAAGTTGTTGATCCACGGGGATGCCAACATGTCTCACCTCGGATATTTGTAACATATCGTGAAGCAATAGGAATAGCACATGGCAACTGGAGGTTCACTCGAATATTCATTCGTGTGGGTATAGGGGTCAATATGGGTGTCCACGGCTCCGATGTTGATCATTGATCGGAAAGTGTTTCAGTCATGTCTCTACTTCACCGAACCTATAGGGTCACACACTTAAGGGTCATCTATCTGCTGAATACTAGACAGGGAGTCTGAGAAAAATTCACCGAAAAAGTTTCGGAGTCAACGGAAAAGTTCCGGAGAGAGAACACCGGAATAGTTTTGATAAAACTGAAAAGTTGTTTCGGGGTATACCATTAAGTCAAATTGGTTTCGGGACATGCCTGATAATTCTTGGAGGGTGCCAGAATTATTCTGGAAACTTCTGGGAATTTTTCGGGACCACTTTGTCTGCTTTTCGCAGATAAAAATCACTAATCCGGAATTGTTTTGGAATGCGTCAAAAATTATTTTAGTGGGTACTGGAAATGTTCTAGGTCCACATAAATATTTTCGGTTCAAACGGACGCTGAAAAATGTTGTCATGAATAGTGAAATCAGCTTTATGGTTACTTTTTGGAAAGCCACCTTTTTGGGCTTTTGCTCCAAAATATCTTGGAGATGACATGGATGGATGTGGCTGAAATTTCAGCCCCTCCACCCCTCCTTCTCCTATAAATAGAGGTGGAGGGGGCTGCCCAAACTTACTCTTTCTCACATACAAGTGCCATGCATGATCTGGCTTTCTCTCTCTCCCTCCCAGCGAAATAGTTTCGTAGAGCCGAAAGGCTGTCTGGGTTCCGATGGGAACTTGTTCTGGACGGCGAAGCCCTACTAGACAGATGACACCATATGTGTGCAACTCTGTAGAGAGATCGTAGTTTTGGTCTTAGTTCATGAGTGCCTCCCGAAGGGCTGTCCGAGTGACCATCCGAGTTTCGAAGGTCCTCCCGAAGGGCTGTCCGAGTGACCGTCCGAGTTTCAAGTGTGCCTCCCGAAGGGCTGTCCAAGTGACCGTCCGAGATTCTGAGGTCCTCTCGAAGGGCTGTCCGACGATCCGTCCAGTGGGACTATCCGAGGGACTGTCCTGAGGCCTCTCGAAGGGCTGCCCGGAGATCCGTCCGGGGAGCAGACGAGGGAGTACATCCTCGCGGTTGGCAGGTTGTAAATCCTAGATGCGGGGATTTGCACCGCTGATCGTCTTCGGCTCTACTTCCGCTGCGCTACGAGTCGGTAACGAAAAGATCAAACCTTGTATGCAGTCTCCATAGTGGTCCAGGGCTGGTGCGTAGGTCGGAATTTTTTTATTTTTTGCTGCGTTACCCTACACAAAGTGCATCATCTAACTTAGACCAATTCTTTCGGGACCTATTGACAGTTTTTTGTAATATTAATTTTATTTCTCTATTGCTAAGTTCAACTTGACCACTAGACTGAGGATGATAAGGTGATGCAATTCTATGGTTAACATCATATTTAGCAAGCATTTTACGGAAAGCACCATGAATAAAATATGAACCACCATCGATCATTAAATATCTAGGGACTCCAAACCTTGGGAAAATAACTTCCTTAAGCATTTTAATAGAGGTGTTGTGATCAACACTACTAGTTGGAATAGCTTCTACCCACTTAGTAACCTAATCAACCGCAACCAAAATATGTGTATACCCATTAGAGGAAGGAAAAGGTCCCATGTAATCAAATCCCCAAACATCAAATGGTTCAACAGCAAGAGAATAATTCATAGACATTTCATGACGCTTACCAATATTACCAATTCTTTGACATTCATCACAAGATAAAACAATCTTACGGGCATCCTTCAAGAGAGTAGGCCAATAAAAACCAGATTGCAATACCTTGTGAGCAGTTCTATCTCCCGCATGATGTCCTCCATAAGCTTCGGAGTGACATTTCCGTAGGATTTGTCCCTATTCATGCTCAGGTACACAAAGTCTAATAATACCATCTACTCCTTCTTTATAAAGATGTGGGTCATCCCAAAAGTAATGTCTTAAATCATAAAAGAATTTTTTCTTTTGTTGGTATGTGAAGCTATGTGGTATATATTTAGCAACAATATAATTGGCATAGTTAGCATACCAAGGAGTGTTATGAGAAACATTTATTGCAGCTAATTGTTCATCAAGAAAACTATAATTAATAGGTTGTGGGTCATCAAGAATATTTTCTAACCTAGACAAGTTATCAGCCACGGGGTTCTCAGCTCCCTTTCTATCAGTGATATGTAAATCAAATTCTTGTAACAAAAGAACCCACCTAATGAGTCTAGGTTTAGCATCCTTCTTTTCCATAAGATATTTTATAGCAGCATGATTGGTGTGAATAGTCACTTTAGAATCAACAATGTAAGATCTAAATTTATCACAAGCAAACACAACTGCTAAAAATTCTTTTTTTGTAGTAGCATAATTTCGTTGAGCACTGTCCAGAGTTTTACTAGCGTAATGAATAACATTTAATTTCTTATCGACTCTTTGTCCTAGAACAGCACCAACAGCATAATCACTAGCATCACACATAATTTCAAAAGGCAAGTTCCAATCAGGTGGTTGAACAATAGTTGCAGAAATCAAGGCTTTCTTAAGTGTTTCAAAGGCTTCTACACAATCATCATCAAAAACAAATGGAACATCCTTTTGTAAAATATTTGTAAGAGGCCTAGAAATTTTAGAGAAGTCTTTAATAAACCTCCTATAGAAACCAGCATGACCGAGGAAACTACAAATACCTTTGATATCTTTAGGGCATGGCATTTTCTCAATTGCATCAACTTTAGCTTTATCCACCTCAATACCTCGTTCAGAAATTTTATGTCCCAAGACAATACCTTCATTAACCATAAAGTGGCACTTCTCCTAATTCAAGATGAGATTAGTTTGCTCGCATCTCTGCAAAACTCGATCAAGGTTGCTTAAGCAATCATCAAAAGAAGTTTCGTAAACGGAAAAATCATCCATGAAAACCTCAACAATCTTTTCACAAAAATCAGAGAATATAGCAGTCATACATCTTTGAAAGGTAGCAGGTGCATTGCATAAACCAAAAGGCATATGTCTCTAAGCATAAGTTCCAAAAGGGCAAGTAAAGGTGGGCTTCTCTCGATCAGGTTGTGAGACAGGTATTTGTGAAAAACCGGATTATCACTAGTAGAAAACAGGGCTTTGGTTGAGGCCTGGGTAAGGGCATTAATCCTGGTTCAGTCATGAACCGGGACCAAAGGGGGCATCAGGCCCGGTTCGTGAGGCCAGGGGGCCGGCCGGGCCTCTGGGGCCATTGGTCCCGGTTCGTCTGACCCATTTGGTCCCAGTTCCAGACACGAACCGGGACCAATGGGTCTCGCTCCTGGCCCACAACCTTTAGTCCCGGTTGGTGGCTGGAACCGGTACCAAATGTGGTCCTTTGGTCCCGGTTTTAGCCACCAACTGGGACTAAAGAGAGGCCTATATATACCCCCTGCCCGCGAGCAGAGCAGTGCACTACTCTGTTTTTTTGGCCGTCCGTGGGAGAGCTTTGTGGTGCTCTAGCTCACCTCCTATGCACATGAGGTGTTCGATGAAATGCCCGAGCCACACTTAAGCTTTCCCCTCTCGAAGCTCCTTGTCCAAACTCTTTTTTCCTCAAGATTTGTCTAGGTTTGGCGGTCCGTCCTGTCCCGTCCCCGTCCTCACCGCCGTCGATCGCCCGCGCCGATCTCATCGCCGGCACCACCGTGGTGAGCCTCTTGTTCTTATCTTCTTTCTAAAAGAAAAAAATTCTTACTTGTATGATTTAGATTGATACTTGTATAATTTTCTTACTTTTATTATTGTTTGTTATTATATAGTGCGATGGTTTGGGTATCCGCCCCTGTCGGCCCTCGTCCTGTCTATGATTCGGATGTGGCCCTCGTCCTGTCTATGACAATTATGCCAACCAACGTGACATAGATGTTTTATCTAGGAGGTATGTGAACCGGAAATTCCAACCGACCCTCTTGTCGAGAGGTTAAATTTAGGTGAAGAAGAAAAGGATTACTTGAAGAAAAAATTGAAAAGAATTGAGGAGGAGAAGATGGCATTAGAGTTGCATGTTGCGGATATCGTCGATGATCACAAGATCAAGATGGATAAAATGCGCTTGAAGATTAGAAAGATTAAAAAATATGCCATTCATACCGAGGCTTGGTATCATTATGCCGTTGGATCAATTGTTACCTTAGTTGCGATTATGATCGCATTTGTTGTTGCATTGAAATGGTTTAATTAGATGCTCTAGAGAGCTATATGTTGTTCAATGAGAACTATGTATGAACTTTATGTATTTATTTTTTCAGTAATAACATTTGATCACTACTGTACTTTGGTTTTAATGTGATGATGAACTTCTATTAATTTGGTCACTTCTCTATTCATGATGTTCTGTAATGGTTTTTGCCACACTTAATTATATATAATGCACGCAGATGAACCGGCAATGGATGTACGGTGACAGACGCACCTACGAGTACATTAAGGGTGTGCATAATTTCTCGAAGTGGCTGAGGCAAACAAGCAGAATGGTTTTATGTGTTGTCCATGCCCTATCTGTGAGAATACGAAGTCTTACTCTTACGCGAAAACCCTTCACATCCACCTGCTTGAGAAGGGTTTCATGCCACACTATAATGTTTGGACCAAGCATGGAGAAAGAGGGGTTATGATGGAAGATAACGAAGAAAAAGAGGACGATGACAACTATGTGCCCCCTGAATATGGTGATGCTGCAACGGGGGAAGCTGAAGATCAAGAGGACCAGACGATGTGCCCGATGATGATCTTCGCCGGGTCATTGTTGATGCAAAGAGACAATGCGAAAGTGAAAAGGAGAAGTTGAAGTTCGATTGCATGTTAGAGGATCACAAAAAAGGGTTGTACCCCAATGGCAAAGATGGAAACACAAAGCTCGGTACCACACTAGAATTGCTGCAATGGAAGGCAGACAATGGTGTATCTGACAACGGATTTGAGAAGCTACTAAAAATATTGAAGAAGTTTCCAAAGGATAATGAATTGCTCGACAGTATGTACGGAGCAAAGAAGGTTCTATGCCCTCTAGGATTGGAGGTGCAGAAGATACATGCATGCCCTAATGACTGCATCCTCTACCGCGGTGCGTACGAGGATTTGAACGCATGCCCGGTATGCGGTGCATTGCCGTATAAGATCAGACGAGATGACCTTGGTGATGTTGATGGCGAGAGCCCCAGGAAGAGGGTTCCTACCAAGGTGATGTGGTATGCTCCTATAATACCACGGTTGAAACGACTGTTCAGAAACAAATAGCATGCCAAGTTGATGCGATGGCACAAAGAGGACCGTAAGAAAGACGGGAAGTTGAGAGCACCCGCTGACGGGTCGCAGTGGAGAAAAATCTAGAGAAAGTGGGGGGACTTTGCAGGTGACGCAAGGAACGTATGGTTTGGTTTAAGCGCGGATGGCATTAATCCTTTTGGGGAGCAGAGCAGCAATCATAGCACCTGGTCCGTGACTCTATGTATATATAACCTTCCTCCTGGGCTGTGCATGAAGCGGAAGTTCATTATGATGCCAGTGCTCATCCAAGGCCCTAAGCAACCCGGCAACAACATTGATGTGTACCTAAGGCCATTAGTTGAAGAACTTTTACAGCTGTGGAATGGAAAAGGTGTACGTGTGTGGGATGAGCACGACGAGCAGGAATTTGACCTACATGCGTTGCTGTTTGTAACCATCAATGATTGGCCTGCTCTCACTAACCATTCAGGAAAGACAAACAAGGGATACCACGCATGCACGCACTGTTTAGATGACACCGAAAGTATATATTTGGAGAAATGCAGGAAGAATGTGTACCTGGGGCATCGTCGATTTCTTCCGACCAACCATCAATGTCGAAAGAAAGGCAAGCATTTCAAAGGTGAGGCAGATCACCGGAAGAAGCCCGCCATCCGTATTGGAGATCACATATTTGCTATGGTCAATGATTTACAAGTAATCTTTGGAAAGGGTCCCGGCGGACTATCTGTTCCGAATGACGCTGAGGGACGCGCACCCATGTGGAAGAAGAAATCTATATTTTGGGACCTACCCTACTGGAAAGACCTAGAGGTCCGCTCTGCAATTGACATGATGCACGTGATGAAGAATCTTTGCATGAACCTACTAGGCTTCTTGGAGGTGTATGGGAAGACAAAAGTTACACCGCAGGCACGGGAGGACCAGCAACGTGTGCACGAAAAAGACGGCATGCCTCCAAAGCAGTATGAAGGTCCTGCCAGCTACGCTCTTACCAAAGAAGAGAAAGAAATCTTCTTTGAATGCCTGCTCAGTATGAAGGTCCCGTCTGGCTTCTCATCGAATATAAAGGGAATAATAAATATGGCAGAGAAAAAGTTTCAGAACCTAAAGTCTCATGACTGCCACGTGATTATGACGCAACTGCTTCCGGTTGCATTGAGGAGGCTTCTACCGGAAAACGTTCGATTAGCCATTGTGAAGCTATGTGCATTCCTCAATGCAATCTCTCAGAAGGTGATCGATCCAGAAATCCTACCAAGGTTAAGGAGTGATCTAGCGCAATGTCTTGTCAGTTTTGAGATGGTGTTCCCACCATCCTTCTTCAATATCATGATGCACGTCCTAGTTCATCTAGTCGACGAGATTGCCATTCTGGGCCCTGTATTTCTACACAATATGTTCCCCTTTGAGAGGTTCATGGGAGTCTTAAAGAAATATGTTCGCAACCGTGCTAGGCCAGAAGGAAGCATCTCCACAGGCCATCAAACAGAGGAGGTCATTGGGTTTTGTGTTGACTTCATTCCTGACCTTAAGAAGATTGGTCTCCCTCAATCACGGTATGACGGGAGACTGACTGGAAAAGGCACGCTAGGAGCGGACTCAATAATATGTAGGGACGGGCATTCTTGGGGTCAAGCACACTACACAGTTCTACAGAATTCTACCTTGGTGACCCCGTATGTCAATGAACACAAGAATATTCGGCGCTCCAAACACCCGGAGCAGTGTGACGACTGGATTACATGTGAACACATCAGGACTTTCGGCAGTTGGTTGCAAACACGTCTCATGGGTGACAACGCTGTTTCTGATGAGCTATACTCATTGGCCAGGGGACCATCTTCGACTGTATTGACTTACAAAGGGTACGACATAAATGGGAATACATTTTACACGATCGCCCAAGATCAAAAGAGCATCAACCAAAACAGCGGTGTCCGCTTTGATGCAGCAACCAGGAGGGGAAAGGACACATATTATGGTTACATAGTGGACATATGGGAACTTGACTATGGACATGATTTTAAGGTCCCTTTATTTCAATGCAAATGGGTCAATCTGTCAGGAGGCGGGGTACAGGTAGACCCATAGTACGGAATGACAACAGTGGATCTGAACAATCTTGGGTACACAGACGAACCATTCGCCCTAGCCAATGATGTGGCGCAGGTTTTCTATGTGAAGGACATGTCTACCAAACCGAGAAAAAGAAAAGATAAGGAAGCGAATACATCATACGATGAGCCAAAGTGCCACATAGTTCTTTCAGGAAAAAGAGACATCGCGGGAGTGGAGGGCAAGACAGACATGTCTGAAGATTATGAAAAGTTTCATGAAATTCCTCCCTTCAAAGTCAAGGCTGACCCAAGCACCCTGTTAAACGATAAAGATTATCCATGGTTACGGCACAATAAGCAAAGGACACAAGCGAAGAAAAAGTGAAGACTTTCTCTCCACAACTATTATGATGATGCCTTTGATCTAGAATATCACTGCAGTTACATGTCAAGAAATGAAATCTCTTTGTAACAGATGAGTTTTCATCCGAAACCCTGATATACTTCGAAAGAGACTGTCCATTTTGTACACGAAGTGCATCCAGTTTTTGCCGTAACCCTCTCAACTTTTTAGAACATGCTATGTGGGTGAAATGATGATACCATGCCAACTTTAAACCTTTTCAGAGTTCATTTGTAGTGCTTTTCAATTTCAGGGTCATTTAGCTTCAAAAAATCAGTAAATGCATGAAAAATACCAAATGAAGTCAGAAAGGGTTGAAAATTGATGATGTGGCTTTGAATGGTGCATTTTGAACACACAAAAAGTCTGGAGTTCAAATAAGTTCAAAAAAAATGAAATCCCTTTGTAACAGATGAGTTTTCGTATGAAACCCTGATACTTCGAAAGAGATTGTCCATTTTGTACACGAAGTGCATCCAGCTTTTGCCGTAACCCTCTCAACTTTTTAGCACATGCTATGTGGGCGAAATGATGATATATTGCCAACTTTCAACCTTTTCAGAGTTCATTTGAAATGCTTTTCAATTTCAGGGTCATTTAGCTCAAAGAATGAACTAATAGCAAAAAGAATGAACTAGAAAACTCTTATGAAACTCTAATAGAAAAAAGAATGAACTAAAAATAATCAATTAAAATATTCTGTTATGATCAACTAAAACAAAACTAGAATATTCTTCAATAGCAAAAAGAATCAACTAAAAAGCTTTTATAAAACTCTAATAGCAAAAGGAATCAACTATAAAGATTTTATAAACCTCTAGTATTTTTAAAACTAAAATTATATAAAATTTATGCAACTAAAATTATCAAAGTATTTTTTGTTCAAAACATTAATAGCAAAAAGAATTTTTAATAAAGATTTTTTTTGTTAGAAACTTTAATAGCAAACTAAAATAATAAAATATGTTTTTGATTAAAATAGACATTTAAAATAACCTAAAAATTACCAAATTGAATATAATGATAAAACACAGTAATATTAAATAGCAGGAAAAAGAATCACTCAAAAATCTATTTTTATAGTAAAGTTATTCACAAACTAGTGATTTACACAAATTTAAAATAATTCAAATTTAAACTATTCAAATTTGAAAACTAATGGCACTAACAGAAAGTTTATAATTTTGTGACCTAAAAGCAAAAAGAATCACTGAAAAACTGTAAGTATTTAGCTGTAAGTAGAAACAAAAGAAAATAAATAAAGCAAAAAAGAAAACAAAAAAACTGGAAAAGTAAAAAAATGCCGCCTACTGGGCCACCACGGCCTGAATACGACTAGAAACCCAGCTAGTTGGGCCAGGATTCAGGCCCGCAATAGGCCCAGTAGGCCCACTGGCAGAGTAGTGCGAGATTAGGCCCGTAAGCCTGCAGTTGAGAGGAGCTCGAGAGGGTTGGCGCAGCAGCGCTTACAAACAACTCTCGAGCCCTCTCAGCTAGCGAGGTGGGACTAAACATCCCACCGCACCGCGCCAGTTACAGCACAAGGCCATTGGTCCCGGTTGGTGGCACGAACCGGGACCAAAGGTGGGCATTGGTCCCAGTTGGTGCCACGAACCGGGACCAATGCTCCGTGTATATAAGAAAACACTTAGCAGTTTCTCCAAAAATTAGTTCTTCTCCGCCCCGATGCCCTCAGCTGCTCCTCGTCGCCGTCGCCGCCGAGCCCTGCCCCGACGCCGTCAGGCTGCTCCACCTCACCATCGCCGCCGCCTCCACCGCCGTCAGGCTGCTCCACGCCGCCGCCGGCGCCCTCTGCCCCGACGCCGGCGCCACTCCCCGCGCCCCTGCCCGCCCTGACGCCACCCGCCATGCCCCGACGCCGCCCCCTGTGAGCACCTGCCCTGCTCCCGCGCCCCTGCCCTGCCCCGCGCCCCTGCGCCCCTGCCCTGCCCCGCCGCCGCCGCCGCCGCCGTCCTTTATTTTTTTTTGTTATATATGCTATTTTTTTAGATGTAATGGAGATTATGTAATGCTCTATATATGCTCATATGGAAAATTTATGTATGTATGTATGTTCATATGCAAAATATTGGAGATTATGTAATGCTCACAAAAAAGTGATATTAAGTGCAGAAAATTGCTGTAACATGTCATTTTGTCTTTTTCATAGCATTTTGTGTGATTTTCTTTTGAGAAACATGCCTACATGTTTTAGGAGCATAATCATGTTATCTTCGCTATGATGTGATCCATTTCTTATGATACGCCCTTTGGTGACTAGCACAAGCTTGCAAAGTGGTCTACTCACTGTTTGCTGTTTTCAGAGAGTAAATTCTGCTAAGTTTGAATCTGTTATATTATGATGACATGTTTACTTGATGCTACCATCAAATCTATGCATATTTTGGAGATGTTCAGTAATCATGTTTTGAAGACAATGTTATGCTCTATCCATCCATGCCCTTGTTTGCAATTTTGGCCTACTGTAGCTTGTTCTTTTCATGCTCTCAAATTGCTTTAAAATATATCTGTCAGCCTGTTAGCAGTAAGTTCACTTTTGCAAAGTGCATAGTTAGTGTTTTGTGCATCCTATGACCATATTCTTGACATGTACTTCAATGCCATGCCCTTGGTTTTCATTTACCTTATCATCGTCGTAACTTTCTTATCTATTTGTGTATGCTATTAGAAAGGGAAATTCGATGCAACCAACGCGCAAAACCTTCCATCTTTCCTATGAAAACAACTTCCGCCTGGATAGAATAATTAGCCAACATGAATCCGTGCTTATTGTCCTTCCTACCCATAAGTGAGAGCAAGGCTATGTATGTATGGATGGATAGCATTTTTTTTCCATGTATGTATGTATGGATGTCGTTGTCGATCTACCCCCTCCCCGATAACTTTGACATGAGGGGGGGACGTCGGACATGCATGAGGAGGGAGAGAGAGATGTTAATAGAAAGTTTTCTCTCGAAATGTTACTAAGTTACTAAGTTAAAATGATGTTAATAGAAAGTTTTCTCTCAAAACGTTAATAAGTTACTAAATTAAAATGTTCATATATTCGAAACATATCAAGTGTTGTATTTTCTCTCGAAACGTACGTATCCCCGATAATTTCGACATGAGGGGGGACGTCGATCAATCCCATCTCGCTCGACCAAATTTACAAAGTTCAAAGTTACTAAATTTACTCCCGGTCCGCTCGCCCGACCAACTCTGGAGGCCACCCAAACCCTAGAAGAAAGAGTGTTGTCGATCTCCTACCCCCTCCCGCCCCTACCCGATAAACTCTCGAGGCCACCTAAACCCTAGAAGAAAAAGCGTTGTCGATCTCCCGAGGCCACCCAAACCCTAAAAAAAATCGTTGTCGATCTCCTACCCCCTCCCGCCCCATGTTGTAATATTAGCTAGGTCTATGTTTGCCACTAATATATCCATCTCTCATGTTTGTATATTGCCATGTTGTAATATTTGTAGAAACTATGGACAGAGACTTAGAACAAGAAGAGTTGTTGGGGGATATAATCCGCGACGGAGGTGATGTCTTGTCGTTTCTCAACGAAACTGATGGTCAGGAAGGAGAGGATGACGGCTCCAGTGATCCAACAATGGAGGAGGAAGGAGATCATGACGGCTTCGGTGACCGAATGGCGGAGGAAGAAGACCATGATGACGGCTCCGGTGACCGAAGGGAGGAGGGAGCTGTTGCAAAGTCCGGCGAGGTATATATATTAATTAAGCCTGTGCTGACTTGATGCATTAATTGTTTTGGTATGTACATATATTAACGCTTCTTTCTTCTTTTACAGCCCTCCGGATCGAGCCAAAGTTCTGTAACGAGACGAGGCCCGAAGAAAAGGTTGCGCCAGGATGAAAGGTTCACGATCACACAAATCGCGGACGATGGCCAACCGATTGAACCCAAGCGGACCAAGGACGCATTTGTTGCTCAGTGTGGAGCTATTGTTAGGGACAGCATCCCGATCAGCATCCAGCAATGGAATAAGAGTAAGGACGACCCTGAAGTTTCTTATGTCAATGATAGACAGAAAGATGATCTTTGGACCTCGTTGAAGGCAAATTTCACCCTACCGCCAGAGGAGGATCCGAATAAGCCAGTTATAGAGCCAAAGGTCAAGGCGTGTGCTCTTAAGAAGATGGCAGATCTATTCAGAAACTGGAAGAAAGAGTTGAACACAAAGTTTGTCAACAAAGGGAAGACTCCAGAATTCACCGGCCGATATGAGAAGATAAGAGATCACTGGCCCGCATTTCTGGCCTACAAGAATTCGGAGAAGGGTAAGAAAAGGTCAGAGACAAACAAGAAAAATGCTGCAAAGAAGAAGTATCTCCATCACACGGGGTCAGGTGGTTACTACAAAGCCCGGCTATTGTGGGACAAAGCTGAGCAAGACCTGCTTGCTAAAGGGGTCCAACCAGCGACATTGAACTGGCCAGACCGTTCAAGGACTTGGTTCTTCGGGGTTGGGGGAACTTTGGACCCAGAAACAGTGGAGTGTCATTGGACGGACGAGCAACTTGCAATACCCATCAAGAAGCTTCAAAAATATATCAGCACAGCGCAGAAAGGGACGTTCATTCCCGACAAAGAGAAGGACGAGCTAATTGAAGCCCTCGGGAATCTTGAGCACCCTGGACGAGCACGAGGCACACCAGGCTCCGTTCCGTGGGTGGTTTGGTTTCCCGGTGCAGGCGGTTACAAAAGCCGAGAGAGAAAGAGGAAAGCGGAGATGAGCGAAATGCAGAAGCTCAATGCAAGAATAGCGAAGCTAGAGGAACTTGCAGTTGCCGGCCAACCATCTCAGCGGCACGAAGATCCTGCCCCAGAAGCTACCGCACCATCTCAGCGGAGAAGCAGCGTGGCTTCCACGGAGCTCATTCAGCCTGATTTCACGGCTCCTCGCTACCCCGTGGATACTATCATGGAGGCTCAACATTGCGAGGTTATGACGAAATGGAAGAACCTGACTTTGAAGGCGGCTGTCGGCTTTGTTGCACCTCCTCAAGCTGACGGAACTTTTCACTGTGGTCCGATTCCACATGGCTATGCTGTTGTGACGGTGGATCAAATAATGGAAGGATTTCAGGAGCTGGAGCTTGACCACCCTACAGGTGAAGGGGAGAATCATCTGGTTTATGCTTTGTGGAGTACATGTCTATGGAGGAAGGAGTACATCAAGCTTCCAAACTGGATGCCTCCTCCTCCTCCTCCTTCGGGGAGTCAGGGCACTACGCCTCCTCCTCCGCCTCCTCCTCCGCCTCCTTCGGCGCGTGAGGGCACTCCGCCTCCTCCGGCGCGTCGGAGCACTCCGCCTCCTCCGGCGTGTCAGCGGACTCCGCCGCATTAGCAACGGCGGAAGAGAGACGACGCCGCTCTGGCGGCTAGCAGTACAAGAGGCGGGAAGAATTTCAAATACGGTCCAAGCCTCAAGCCTGTGGAAAAGATACCATATGAGAGGACCGACGAGGAAACCGCGGAAATCAGTGCTACCGAAGTGGAGGCCCATTTTGCACGGAAACCTCCACCTCCTAAGGAAACAATAGATCAGGTGAAAGTGAAGCGCACTCTGTGTGCCCTTAAGCGACCACCACCATCTCCGCCGCAATCCAACTATGAGCGCATTATTGAAAGGACATATAAGGAAGCGGAGCGGTCGGGAAGTACTTGCAGTGCTGCAAGAGAAGCAAAGCGAAGAAGTGGGAAAACAATTCCCCAGCTCGGCGAACAGGTGAAGCAATCGTTGCCACCCCCCACCCCCCCCCCCATCCCAGCTCCAAGGTGTCTAGCGATATCGTCGCTAATCATTTGGGGCTAGTGCCCGGTACCAATCCTGCTGATTAGCTGGCCGATGATGTACAGTTTGAAATGTTAGAGGTAGTAGATATCTTCAGATATGAGCACGGGAAGCCTCTCGTCAAACCTGATCATCCTCCTCTAACAATGATGATGAGAAGATTGCATGAATGGTACATGGATACCTGCAGGAAGTCTGGGAAGAATAGTTTGATGCTGGCAATTAAAGAGGAGCACGACCTCATTGGAACTAAGGTGTTGCCTGTTGAATTTGTGGAGTTATTCCAGTTATTCAATCAAGACGCCCTCGACAAACAACTCATGACTTGCTACTGTCTGTAAGTATTACTTCTGTAATTAAGTCTCTATAGCTTAGCTCTTTCATTGCATGTATATATAATTATCCTCACCATATTATGCAGACTGAAGATCGTTGAATGCAAAAAAGCACGAATCTATGACATTGGGTTCATTAACCCAAATACCATAAATGAATGGTCGGTTAAAAACAGAGTCGAAGATACCGAGGACAACTTGCTACAATCATTGCTTCAAAATCAAAACAAAGGGAAAATACTTTTTCCTTACAATTTCAAGTGAGTGTTACTGTCTTGTGCATATTCGGTTTCGCTTACTCGAGGTTATAGTAATGTAATTGATGAGTTATGCATGCGTGCGTAGCTTCCACTTTATTCTGCTAGAGATTAAGCTTGATCGGGGAGTAGTAACTGTCTTAGACTCGAGACGAAAAGATCCCAATACGTATGCGGACCTGACTGCAATACTCCAGAAGAAAGTTCAATCGATCATTATCACTTATTGGTGCGCACCATATCATATCAGCAACTTTGTTCATTTCCGGATATCAAGTAATTATTTTCTTTGTCTGGCAGGGTTTGGAAAGAGTTCACCAGAATCGTTCTGGGACTGCCGAGGGAGCTGCGATTTACACACCCGAAAGTTAGTAGTACTAGCTAGTTCCGCGCATCTCCCATTGATTCTAGTTTCATCAATACCATTTATCATGCTCGATTATCAGTTTGATTGAACTCTATTCTCGTAAAGTGCTTGTGGCAGGAAGGCGGGAATCATTTATGTGGATACTACGTTTGCGAGTTCATCCACAGCGCGACCTCTCAGCGGGGCTACTCTGACAGACAATATGAAGAACGTAAACAATAATATTCACAATTTTATTTTATTACCATCAATTGTGCTGAGTTTCTTTCATATATAGATATATATATTGACCCCCTTCTTTAAATTAGATGTGGCAAATGCGGGATGAACTCCTACCACATGATCGCAAACGAGCAATTCAAGAGGAATTGGCGGGATTCTTTCTTGACCACGTCATACCTAAAGACGGAGAATACCATGTGGAAATTGAAGCTGACTATCATTAGATGATGTCAGGGATCGTAAGATATGTTATATTGTATATATGTAGTAGCGTCGGATAGAAATACGAAAACTTGTTGTTTGACCAATCTCGGAGAAAGAGAGGTCACTTCTCTCTGTATATGTTCATGACGATCTTGTGTAATTAATGGTTCCTTCATTTGCTTAGTAGCATCGAGTTCTCTCTATATGTAGTAGCTAGCGTCGACCAAGCATGGAGAAAGAGAGGTCACTTCTCTCTATATGTAGTAGCTATAGCTAACACAATATGAAACCCCTAATTAAACCATCCAAAACCCCTAATAAACCCCCCCTTTCAAAAAAGAAAACAAAAACCCCAGCACCTGCGAGCTGCTGACGCGTGGCAGCCTTTTGGTCCCGGTTGGTGTTACCAACCGGGACTAAAGGTCCTCCTGCCTGGGCGCCCCGCAGTGGCCACGTGGAGCCCCTTCTGTCCCGGTTCGTAAGCGAACCGGGACTAAAGGTTTTGGGCTTTAGTCCCAACCCTTTACTCCCGGTTCCAGAACCGGGGCTAAGGGGCCTCTGGAACCGGGATAAATGGGCCATTTTCTACTAGTGTATCCATCAAGAAAGCAAAAATGTGTGTGCTTTGATAGTCTTTCTAACATTTGATCAATAAAAGGCAGAGGGTAATGATCTTTTCTAGTAGCTTTATTTAGTTTTCTAAAATCAATTACCATTCTGTAGCCAGTAACAATTCTTTGTGGAATAAGTTCATTCTTATCATTAGGAACAACGGTAATATCTCCTTTTTTAGGGACACAATGAATGGGACTTACCCATCTACTATCAGCTATGGGATAGATTATACCTGCTTCCAGAAGCTTCAGTATTTCTGTTCTTACCAATTCTTTCATTTTAGGATTTAAACGTCGTTGGTGATCAACAACGGGTTTAGCATCAGGCTCCATATTAATTTTATGCTGACAGAGAGTGGGACTAATGCCCTTTAAATCATCAAGAGTATGTCCAATGGCAGCTCGGTGCTTCTTCAGAACCTTCAATAATCTTTCTTCTTCATGTTCTGAAAGGTTAGCACTAATAATAACAGGATAAATCTTTTTCTCATCAAGATAAGCATATTTCAAAGTGTCTGGCAATTGTTTTAATTCAAACACAGGATCACCTTTATGTGGAGGAGGACCTCCTAGAGTTTCAATAGGAAAATTGTGTTTAAGCAGAGGATGTTGTTCAAAGAAAATCTTATCTATTTCATTTCTTTCATGCAAATGCATATCATTTTCATGGTCTAGCAAATATTGTTCTAGTGGATCGGTAGGAGGCACAACAATTGAAGCAAGACCAATTATTTCATCCTTACTAGACAATTCTTCCTTATGATGTTTTCTACTAAACTTGGAAAAATTAAACTCATGAGACTCATTACCAAAACTAACACTGACGGTTTGTTTCTCACAATCTATTTTAGCATTGACGGTGTTCAAGAAAGGTCTACCAAAGATAATGGGACAAAAGTCATCTTGTGGGGAACCAAGAACAAGAAAATCAGTAGGGTATTTTATTTTCCCACACCAGACTTCAACGTCTCTAACAATCCCAAGTGGTGTGATGGTGTCCCTATTAGCAAGTTTAATAGTAACATCTATGTCTTCTATTTCAGCGGGTGCTATATCATTCATAATTTCTTGATATAAGGTAAAAGGAATGGCACTCACGCTAGCACCTATGTCACATAAACCATGATAACAGTGATCTCCTATTTTAACTGAGACAACAGGCATGCCAACAATGGGTCTATGTTTATCTTTTTCATCGGGTTTGGCAATTCTAGCAGCTTCATCACAGAAGTAAATAACATGCCCATCTATATTTTCAACCAAGAGATCTTTAACCATAACAACACTAGGTTCTACTTTGATTTGTTCAGCAGGTTTGGAAGTTCTAATATAACTTTTGTTGACCACAGTTGAGACTTTAGCATGTTCCTTTATCCTAACAGGGAAAGGTGGTTTTTCATTATAAGCAGTAGGAACAACTGGATCAACACTGCAAATAATAGTTTCATCTTTAGCTATTACCGGTTCTTTAATTTCTTCTTTGATATGTGGGTGATATTTAAACCACTTCTCCTTAGGGAGATCAACATGAGTAGCAAATAATTCACAAAAGGAGGCTACTATCTCACAGTCAAGTCCATATTTAGTGCTAAACTTTTGAAAAGCATCGGTATTCATAAAAGATTTAACACAATCATACTTGAGCTTAATACCTGACTCTTTACCTTCGTCGAGTTCCCAATCTTCAGAGTTGCGTTTAATTCTTTCTAAAAGATCCCACCGGAAATCAATAGTCTTCTTCATAAAGGAACCAGTAAAAGAAGTATCAAGCATGGATCGATCATCATGAGAAAGCCGAGCATAAAAATTCTGAATAATAATTTCTCTTTAGAGCTCATGATTGGGGCATGAATATAACATTGACTTAAGCCTCCCCCAAGCTAGAGCGATACTTTCTCCTTCACGAGGCCAAGAATTATATATATAATTCCGATCACGATGAACTAGATGCATAGGATAATTTTTTTGGTGAAATTCCAATTTCAATCGATTCCAATTCCAAGATCCAATATCATCGCATAGCCTATACCATGCCAATGCTTTTCCCTTCAAAGATAAAGGGAAAACCTTCTTCTTAGCTTCATCTCCGGGTAAACCTGCAAGCTTAAATAATCCTCAAATTTCATCCACATATATCAAGTGCATATCAGGATGTTCGGTTCCATCTCCTGCATAAGGATTAGCTCGCAGTTGTTCTATCATACCCGAAGGAATTTCATAACCAATATTTTCAGTAGGTGCAGTAGGTTGAGGGGTAACTAATTGTGGTTCCGTCCGAGGTGAAGATACCCCGAACAAACCCCTCAAAGGATTGTTCTCCATAGTAGCAAGTGACAATAAATTTCAGCACGTAGTAATAATTTTTCCTTACCGATTTCCACTTACCAAGAGCGCTTCACTCCCCGGCAACGGCGCCAGAAAAGAGGCTTGATGACCCACAAGTATAGGGGATCAATCGTTGTCCTTTCGATAAGTAAGAGTGTTGAACCCAACGGGCAGCAGAAGGAAATGACAAGCGGTTTTCAGCAAGGTAATGTCTGCAAGCACTGAAATTATAAGTAACGAGTAGTTTGGTAGCAAGATAATTTATAACGAGCAAGTAACGGTAATGGTAACAAAAGTGCAGCAAGGTAGCCCAATCCTTTTGAGGCAAACGACATGCCAAAATGGTCTCTTATGATAAGCAAATCGTTCTTGAGGGTACACGGGAATTTCATCTAGTCACTTTCATCATGTTGGTTTGATTTGTGTTCGCTACTTTGGTAATTTGATATGTGGGTGGACTAGTGCTTAGGTGCTGTTCTTACTTGAACAAACCTCCTACTTATGATTAACCCCCTCGCAAGCATCCGCAACTACGAGAAAAGTATTAAGAATAAGTCTAACCATATCATTAAACTTTTGGATCCAAATTAGTCCCTTACGGAATAGCGCATAAACTAGGGTTTAATCTTCTGTCACTCTCGCAACCCATCATCTAATAACTACTCCGCAATGCATTCCCTTAGGCCCAAAATATGGTGAAGTGCCATATAGTCGACGTTCACATGACACCACTCAGGGAATCACAACATACATATCATCAAAATATCGAACACATATCAAGTTCATATGATTACTTGCAACAAGATTTCTCCCGTGACCTCAAGAACAAAAGTAACTACTCACTAATGATAATCATGCTCAAGATCAGAGGAGTATTAAATAGCATAGTCGATCTGAACATATAATCGTCCACCAAATAAACCATATAGTAATCAACCACAAGATGTAATCAACACTACTAGTCACCCACAAGTACCAATCTATAGTTCTGGTACAAAGATTGAACACAAGAGATGAACTAGGGTTTGAGAGGAGATGGTGCTGTTGAAGATGTTGACGGAGATTGCCCTCCCCAACATGGGAGAGTTGTTGGTGATGACGATGACGATGATTTCCCCCTCCGGGAGGAAAGTTCCCCCAGCGGAATCGCTCCGCCGGAGGGCAAAAGTGCTCCTACCCAAGTTCCGCCTCGAGACGGCGGCGCTTCATCCCGAAAGTTCTCTCCTTCATTTTTTCTAGGTCAAAATGACTTATATACCAGAATAGGGGCACCGGAGGTGGGCCGAGGAGGGCACAACCCACCAGGGCACGCCTGGGCTCCCTGGCGCGCCCAGGTGGGTTGTGCCCACCTGGTGGGCCCCCTCTGGTACTTATTGGCTCCAATAATTCTTATATATTCCATAAAAATTCCTCGTGAAGTTTCAGCTCATTTGGAGTTGTGCAGAATAGGTAGCCTGACGTAGCTTTTTCAGGTCCAGATTTCCAGCTGCCGGAATTCTCCCTCTTTGTGTGAACCTTGCATATTATGAGAGAAAAGGCATTAGAATTACTCCGAAAAGCATTATTATGCATAAAAACATCATAAATAACAGTAGGAAAACATGATGCAAAATGGACGTATTACGGACGGCTATGCTTTACCAAATCCCCCTGAAGCAGCCTTCCATGGCAAACCGATTCCAGCTGGCTATGCTCGTGTCGGGGTGGATGAAGTGATGTCGGGATATGACTCACTAGACCTTGACTTTCCTGGAGGTCAAGCGGAGCAGACACTGGGAGAAGTCATACATGGTCTCCGTGTATGGAGAAAGGATTGCATCGTCTTTCCAAGGCCACCGACTCCTCCTCAAAGTCCACCGCGTCAGCCGACTCCACCCCACCCTGAGACGGAACGCAGCACTAGTCCGCCACCGCGTCAGCCGACTCCACCCCACCCCGAGACGGAGCCCAGCGCGAGTCCTCCATATCGGTCTCGGGCGCGTCAGCCTTCTCCAAAGTGGAAGAGAGCACCAAAGAAGAAACCCGATCAGCCTCCTACCAAAACGAAGTTGGCTTACGAGATGACCATCGAGGAAAACAATTCCCAAGTGGATGCCAAAGTGAAGGCCCATTTTGCACGAAAACTGCCCCCGCCGCCAAAGGAGAAAATACCTGAGAATGTCATACAACACTTTGTGGATCTTGCTAAACCGGCTGTGGAGAAAAGCCAATCAGACTATGAACTCTCTATTAGCAAGTCATATTGTGCACAAAAAGATAAGGAGTCGAGCCTTACAGGTAGTAATAAATGCGGGAAAACTGTTCCCCAGCTGGGAGAACAGGCAGTGCAATCGACCCCCCCGCTCATTGTGAGTACCGCCGATAAGCCGGTAATTACCGACGCTGCTAGAGAGATGGCTAGAGAGGCCGGTGTCACTGTTGAACAACTCCTTGGCATCGAGGATCTCCTCATGATTCAAGAGGAGGAACTAGCATGGAAATATGTCCCCGGGAAACCTCTGGTCAGGCCTGAGGAGGTCTCGCTTCTATCAACGCAAATGCGCAGATTGCATGACTGGTACCTGAGAGAAATAAAGAACGGGCGAGCGAGCCTCATGGTGAAAGTCAAGCCAGAGCATTACTTCCATGGAAAAGATTTGTGGATTGATTTTGAAGAAATGTTTCAGTTATTCAATCAAGACGCACTGGACAAATCTCTCGTCAATTGCTTTTGTCTGTAAGTGATTTCTTTCTGTAATTTAAGTCTCTAGCTGTGCTCGTTCATTGTCTGTAATTATCCTCACTATATTCTTTTGTGTGGTATTATGCAGAATGAAGATTTATGAAATGAAAAGAGATGGAGTCTATGGCAGTGTGCGCATGCAGTTTCCACTGGATCCTGCTAATCATTGAAATTGACGAGGGAAAAGTTCAAGTACTGGACTCACTACTGGACTCACTACTTAAAGAACCTAAAGAATACTATGATATATGATTGGTTCTATGAGAAATTCTATTATATATGCATAATGTGTACAGTATGTAGTAGCGTAAAATATGTTTGAAATGAAAAAGAATTGAATGGAAAACACAAAATGAAAAGGAAAAATAAACAATAAACAATAACCCCTAAACCCCTAAACCTTTAGTCCTGGTTGGTGTCACCAACCGGGACTAAAGGTCCCCAGCCCCCGGCGCGCGCTGCCGGCCACGTGGAAGGGATTTAGTCCCGGGTCGTGGCCAACCGGGACTAAAGGGTGGGGGCCTTTAGTCCCGACTTGTTAGTCCCGATTGCTGACCCGGGACTAAAGGCCCTTACGAACCGGGACTAATGGCCGATCCTCTACAAGTGTATTAGTCTATCCTTTTCTGGATCACCATCATTACTATCTTCTACCCTAGTTATGTCAAGATGCAGATCAAACTAGGTCACAATAGTCACTCCCAAGATCAATTGGTGGGAGTAGTAGTGACACACAACCATTTCCACATGATGCCAGATTACACGCAAGCCCTTTGAAGTCAGCAGGTGTTCAAGTTCTTGAGGCTCTACTACTGACAGAAAGAGAGGGAGCAACTATGCTGAAAGATGTAGTTGACATCTTGAGGAGGCAAACAGAGCACTTAAATGCACCTCCCACCAAAGTCAAATAAGGCATGGAGAAAATCAAATGGAAGCAAGCAAAGATGGAATTGACCCTGCTGCTTCTGCTATCTGGGATCCAGGGTAATCCCATTTTTTCATATAAATGTCCTTGTTAAAATGGTAATTCCATTTGTATACTTTTTTTGTGACGTGCATGCATGAACTACAAGATGCTACACAAATTATTTGTTTTCCATGTTATTTAACGACTAATCATTTGAAAACACTTCTCATCACCAAATCCTTCAGTGGCGCCATCCAACATCAATACAGACCTGTTTGTTCTTAAAAATAGCACAACGCTCGCTGTCTCCCTACACATAAATCAACGAGCCAATAGATGCAACAAGATAGCTAGAAGTATACAACAGGTAGATGATGAGAAGTACTGGTGACTTTGGTTCCATATGCAGAATGCTCTCGTGGCAATGAAAACCATATGTGGGTGCACATGATTGGAGATTGCCATAGTTACTGCATTCAAACACATATATCTTGTAACTAAGAGCATATAAAAGAGTACGACATAGGAAGAAACGTCGGAGAAAATATACCTCGTCTCATTTCACACAAAGATGAGAAATGCATTACGATATTGTAGGAGTGCCCTACATGGTTTTCCTCTGGCAATGCCCTTGAAACTAGAGAGATTAGGAAGCGTCGGTATTCCATTTCGTGTTGAGTTACATTCCCCACTATAATATAGAGTGACTACTTGGTCAAACTAAGCAATAGGCTACGGAGTAGAAATTACCCTTTGGTTGAGCGACAACCTGGTTTGGCACCCGATATGTTCGCAGACCAAGCCAATGTTGTCCCTGCCCTACTCACGCTCTATCGAATGGGTCACCACCAGATCTTGAGCCTACGACAAGGAGATTCATGTAAGCAGTGCACATTGTGTTGTACGTGGTTGCGATTCCATGTACAACTAAGCTCTACTTGCCATGCTTCTTGCTAATTCTCCATCACGTCGTTCTCTAGGCATGGTGTCAAATCATATAAAATTTTCTATGTTGGCTAAATCCCAACTGAAAGCTTGACATCAATTTTTAAATTCGAAAGAAAAAACAAAAATATCATAACAAAATTAAAATGAAATATGTGAAATGTCTTTGAGACAAAATAATAAAACTATGAAATATAATTAAAGTGACAAGCCAATGTTACTTCAATTAAGATTTAAAATCCTAACAGAAACTTCATTGGAACTAGAAACTTTAGATAAACTCTGCACAGAATAGTTTGTAATAAAAACTAAAACATCAATGAATGCTTTGTATGTAACATTTTAGAATTTGCAGGGAATTATTTGGTGTTAGTGATGCCTTGAAGAATGTGGAGTTGGGGAAATAATTTATGAAACGGAGGAAAACCGGTGGGCACTCGGCATCAAGCAGATTCCGCATTGATTATAAAAACAAATGAAAATTTTGTTTATTACAAAATAAATTCTATTTTCAGTTTTCAACATACTATTGGTACATGTTTAAGTAATGATTTTTGTTTTACCTTATAATTTCTCACACGTACATAGATTCGCTTTGAATTTTCATATCTCCTTTCAATGCCACACCTCCAATTTTCTAATATATGAGAAAAATATTGAATATTAATTCAGATGAGTCTTCCAAGTAATTTTGTAGAAACTCCTTACAATAAAATCACCGAATGTAATTCTAATGAACATATTTTACAGCTATGTGGCCTCTACTTTGGATATGTCTCCATACCTTGTAATCCAAAACTGCAGTGATGTTTTAGTCTCACAGTAAATAAAATGAAGTTTGCGATACCATAGCCAGCTCATGTACACCATTATGGCCATCTGACACTGAAAACATCTCTTTGGTGCATGTGGTTGCAGGTTGGTATCGAATGTTGCATTTACCACGTCGAAACAACTAAACACTTCAGTCTACTTATATAAGAGAACAACATTAGGACAATGTGAGGTCTAGGGTTTGTATTCGGCCATCGCCATGAATTCGAGCTACAAAGGAGGGAATTACAGGAAGATTGCTCATGCAGGAGCACACACCACACACGCCACCACTAGCCGTTCCTCCCCGCCCCTTCGTCCGCGTTGGAGCAGAGTATATGTAGTGAAGCGCTCTAGGCCCATTCTGGCCCAGCTAGCCGAGCCGGAAGGCGAGGCTGCCTCCTGGGCCTGCCCGTCTCTTCAACTGGCTCCTGGCCCACCTGACATCCTGCCAACTCATCCAACTTAAGGATACCCAGCCCTCAAATCTAACTTAGAAAACCAACAGGATCCTGCCAACTCATCCAACAACTCATCAATGATTGGAATAGGAAATTTACTCTTAACTGTCAAAGCATTGAGATGTCTGTAATCAATGACAGGCCTCCATGTCTTGTCCTTCTTTTGCACCAAAATCATAGGAGAAGAGAATGGACTGTTGATGTGTCTAATAATACCACAGGTCAGCATTTCCTAAACTTGCTTTTGCAATTCATCCTTAAGCACAGGAGCCAATCTATAAGGTCTGATTGAAAAAGGTTGAGCCCCAGGAATTAAGGGAATGGTATGATCATACTTTCTCCTTGGAGGTAATCCTTTTGGAACCTCAAAAACTGAACTGAATTGTGACAACACCTGTTGAATCTCTGCAGGTAACTCAGATGGAGCTGTATCAGTGCCAATGAGCAGTGCAGATAACTCAACCAGAGCAAAATTCTGAGGAGCTGCATCATGTCCCAACAGTGTCACCAGTTCACCATGTAGCTGGAAAGAGAGCCAGTGTTCAGCCCAATCCACCTGCATAGGGCTATGACTTGCTAACCAATCCAGGCCCAGTATTCCATCATAAGATCCCAGGGAAAAAACTTTAAAATCACTGACAAATTCATGTCCTGCACAATACCATTGCCCTTTTTGCAACTGTTGACTACAGGGCACAAGAGATCCATTAGCCACCTTAACCATGGATACAGGCATAGGAACAACACCTTGCAGTTTACTGGCCACAGCACAATCCACAAACGAGTGTGTACTGCCAGAGTCCACCAAGAATATCATCGGCTGACCCTGCAACTGTACTTTCAGTTTCATAGTTGTAATTGCAGGTGCAGAAATTTCTCCTAGAGCAGCAGCAGAAAAGAAAATTGCATTGGCCTCACCAACAACTTCTTCTTCAGTATCACTGACATCAGATGGCATATTCTGAACATAATCGAGCATCTCCTGCACAACATGCAGCTGCACTTCCTGTTTGCAACGATGATCTCGAGCCCATCGTTCACCACAGATGAAACAAAGCCCCTTGGACTTGCGGTAAGCTCCAAGTGAAGCCCAGCGATCATCTGCAGCTGTTGTTGTTCGACTGGTGTCAGATAACTTCTTCTCATCAGTGATTCGAGCTACAGTTGAACGAGTTGCTGTTGGAGCTGTCGAACGCTTACTACTGGCTGTCCCGTTTCCTGTGAACAGAGATTGGTCGCCCAGTTCTTCAGACAAAAGTGCAAGCGCATAAGCAGAGTCCAAATCGACTGGTTGCTGAATCCCAACCAACAGACGCACTGATGGCACCAGTCCTTCCATGAAACGAGTGACATAGTGTACAACACTCGGGTTAGACTCATATGCAGTCAACTGATCATACAATTCCGAGAAGCGCTCAACATAATCTTCCACCGTGCTCGTTTGCCGGATATGAAACATCTGACGGACCAGATTCTGATGCTTATTGCGTCCAAAACGAGACTGTAACAGCCCACAAAATTCAGACCAATTGACATGAGGTGCTCGTCGCTGGACCGATTCTAACCAACAAGCTGTGGTTCCCTCAAATTGTGACGACGCAAACGAAATCCACTGGTGCTGAGGAGTATTCCAAAACTTAAAGTAATCCTCACAACGAGACTGCCACAGTTTTGGATTAGAACCATCAAATCGCGGAAGCTCAATTCGAGGACCAAAATTCACCGCATCCGGAAGGAAGGCCCGGAAATTTTCAGCAGCAGGAATCAGTTGTCGTGACGGGGCTGGATCTGTGTGCATACCTCGAACTGGTGGAGGAACGTAACGGGGGCCCGAACTCCTCTGCTCCAGATCAGCTCGAACTCCGTCCGACCCATTCGAACCACCGCTCGCTGGCACTGGCGGAGGGCCTGGACCAGGCTCCCTCGGCGAAACGGGCGTCGACGTCGCCGGGGTGGATCCTTGTTCGGCACCAAGTTCGCCGCGCAATTCGTCGAGGTCGACTCAGATGGCGAGCTTGACGTCGTCGATTCGACCGGACAGCTGATCCAGTTTGCTGTCCAGCTTGGCGAAGGCGTTGACCACCTCCTCGCTGCGCTCCGTCCAGGCCTTGGCGAGGGCGGCGTCGAAATCCGCGCGCAGGAACTCGTAGATCGCGCATGTCTCCGGGGAAATTTTTTCCATGGCTTCTGCCCGGCGGCGTACGGCGAGGCGGGTGTGGCGGGGAAGGTTGGGCGGCTCCAGGGTTGTATGGCTCTGATACCAGATTGTGAGGTCAAGGGTTTGTATTCGGCCATCGCCATGAATTCGAACTACAAAGGAGGGAATTACAGGAAGATTGCTCACGCAGGAGCACACACCACACACGCCACCACTAGCCGTTCCTCCCCGCCCCTTCGTCCGCGTTGGAGCAGAGTATATGTAGTGAAGCGCTCTAGGCCCATTCTGGCCCAGCTAGCCGAGCCGGAAGGCGAGGCTGCCACCTGGGCCTGCCCGTCTCTTCAACTGGCTCCTGGCCCACCTTGGGATCGCTGACAGACAAACACACCGATATCCTTTTCTAAGGGCCCTGAGAAACATCGGAGCAAGCACACCATTGATCTTTTTTAACAGCAGAGATGAGAATTGCAGTAGGATATTGTAGAGGTAGCCTACTGTGTCTTTCTCTCCATGTGCCACTGAAAGAGGAGATATATGTGTAAGGATTAGGAATAACAGGGATTCACTTCCATCTTGGGTTCCATACTTGGCCCTTCAATAGGGTGATCACTCTGTGATATGAAGCCTAAAGCCGCAGCGAATAACATATCCACGGGTCGAGCAACCACAAAATTTGGTGTTCTACACTTTCACAGTTCACAATGGTTTTCTGTCCATCCTCCTTGAGTTATGTAGGCTGAGTCACATATTGTCGCCCGCCAAAGCTGGGAAGATGCAAACGATAAACACTGGCACAGTGAGGCGCAGGCATGGAAGCTGACGTAGGTGTACCCGCAGCTCGAGTTCACGGGTTCGGAAATTTTGGCTGAAGCCAACTTCGTACTAACTCTTCATACTGCTTTCTGTTTGAGTGACATGCATTAACTGTGGAAACCACGTGAAATATTTTCAGTACTAAACAATGACCTGGCCCTGTGGAACACCAATGTGATTTAGAAATTTGCAAAACCTCATCAATACTAGACAAAACACAATGAAACCCCTGAGTAGTACATATTTGTAACAAGAGAAATGTCTAACAGCTCCCGGGTGCCCCTACACCCTCATAAACAGTAAATTCATATAAAATTGATAAAAAAATCTGAAACTTTCAGGGATCAAAGATTATCAAAGGTTTGATGTTCCTGCAAAGTTTCAGTAACAAATAACCTTCGTGGAGCCCTCACAAAAAAAAAATCACTGCTCAAAAATGTACATAAACTTTGAACAATGATTTTGTTTTTTTATTTGAGTGCTCTTCGAATGTTATTTTTAGCTAAAACTTTGCAAGATCGTCAAAAGTTTCATGATGTTCGATGTCTCAAAGTTTCAGATTCTTTTGATTTTTTTTTAATTTTTTTTGGAATTTACTGTTCATAAAGGTTGTAGGGGCACCCGGGTGCTGAAAATCATATCTCTTTGTAACAAGTTTTTGGATCTAAATGGGTTTGATCCCTGAATATTTATGTGAGGTAGATTAGCTCTTAGCAATTCATATTCTTTTAAATGGTAATTGTAAATTCTAAAAAGATCGTGAACTGAGCCCACGAGGGTTCATATCCTAGACTTGACACTGTGCTCACATTTTCTTAGATTTCTTTCAAGCTTCTCGTCTATATTCGCCCAGTGGGATGAGATGCCACTACTAGAGAAAAGCCTAGCAGTAGCGCGGGTTTTTGGCCTATCAGTAGCGTGGGATGCCGTGCTACTGATACGGCGCTACAGCTAAAGGTTAGCAGTAGCGCGGGCTTACACACGCTACTGCTATACGTACTTAGTAGTAGCGCGTTTTGCAGAAAGCGCTGCTGGTAAGTACTAGCAGCGTGTCTTTGTGCCCGCGCTACTACTATTATTGCGTATTCTATTTCTTTTTCATTTTATGTCGTATTCATACACCATTATATAAGTTTCATACAGTAGCAATTTAGAGATTGTTTTTACATCATAATGAGTTATTACATCACTGGGTGAAAGAACCGATCTACTTGAAACTAATCCACGGTTCTTTCACCCAATAATATAATAAATCATCATCATCATCATATCATTAACAACTTATCATCATAATACATCATTGTCATATAACAACTCCTCATGATCATCATAATCATATAACAACTCCTCATCATCATCAGCTCTAGCTAACACATTGTAGCACATAATAACACATTGTACCTAGGACCTACTCCTCTTTTATAGGATCTACTACCTTCTCTTAGGTAAAATAGCATAAAACAAGATAGGCCCCGACTCTCATTATGGAGAATGGAGATTATCCTATCTCCAATTCTTGCGCTTCGCACAATGTTGCTTCCAAGTAGCTCCCTACGAGTGACCATACATTTTTTTTCAATCTTTGATTGTTATGTCTTCATCGGTTTTAGAAATCCGATATGAACAGCAGTGATGCGTAGGATGACCTGGCCGTAAGCTCATAACATCAAGGCGACCTTTCGGATACATCAGATGAGGCACACAATCCTTCGGGATTTTCTGTTGAAAAACATAGTAATAACTTCATAGTTAGCCATGTAGTTTAGTTTTAGAAGAATTTATGCAAAAGATGCACGGATGTCGTAATAGTAAAAAATCTTACCATGACATCTCCATGAATGTTACCGTAGTTCAACACGTGCACTAGTGGCACGTATTGACCATAATGTGCAGGAGTTTGATAATAGATATTGTAATTCTCAAGATCATTAATAAATGAGATCAGATGATCTTTCTCCCGATAAGTTAATTCTGCGCAGTCGGTGTAGTAGGTTCTGTCTACCATCTTCTGCACATTCTTTGAAGAATGAAAATAAGTTGTCAACTATTTTGAAATAAACAATATAAATTACTTAATAACTATGTTTGAGAAACTCACATAGCGGTAGAATTGGAAGCGTATCAACAAGGACCCAAATGTCCATATTGTCTTCGTCGATGTCAGGATCACCAAGATCCATGGTGACAAGCATACCCTCATGAAAATCATATGTCTTGCAAAGTGCTTCCCTATTCGGGCAACCAAAATGGGATACGCTCTCAGAATTGTATAGATTTACAGGAAAATCATATCCATGATGGGTCCTTAGCTGAACTATCTTTGTTTCCATACTTTCATGATCTTCAAAATGCATCCTCTCCAAGACATAGCGTCTTGCATGGCATGGGATAAGCTATAGTCGAATTGTAAAAGATGAAAATTACACGTTGAAGAAGCAGAAGTCGTGCTTAATTACGAAAAAACACTTGTTGCTGTTGCGTACCGTTTCAACATCTAAGGTCTCCTGGAGCTTAATGCTGAAGCGCCGACCTTCTACCAGGTGAGGCCTGTCGCATAGACCCCGGTCATCGCCGCACCAATCGCACTCCGCCGGGAGACTTTCGTCGTCCGATGACGACATTTCCTATGTTCATAATTCAAAGATTAAACTTGTACAATTAAATATATGTACTACAAAAACTAAATTAGATCATTATTATTCATCACGGGTTGACTATCGGTCTGTCGGGATTCTCCTTCCTCTCTCATATAAGGTGGACACTCCCTCACTGATTTTTCGATATATGGTGGGATTCTTCATCTCTGATATATGGTGGACACTCCCTCACTGTTTTTTCACTGTCATGTATGGAGTCCCAACAGACTTGAAGTCAACCCAAAATGTCGTTTAATGCTCTTTCCCGCAAATCCAAGGCACTGGATAGTACACAACACTATATATCACATGTCTAAATCTCCATCATATTTGAAAGACCTACATTGAATATTATCAATAATACATCTCGAATAGTATCATACATATAACATCACTAATACAGCTAGAACCCTAGCGAACGACGGGTATCGGCGCGGGCGGTGGACACCCATAGAGAAGGAACCATCACAGGATCATAGCTCCAGTGAGATCCCTGAAGAACCTGCCAGGTATTGTCGAACCTGCCCTCCAACGCAACCATATAGCGGCGGATGTGCTCGTCCTCCTCGCTGACACGGTAACGTACCACCTCCGCAGGGGACGAAAGCCTCTGCACTGTCACTGGCCCACGCGACCGCCACCAAACAAGGTCTGGATCGACGACGGGCTGCCTCCACACCAAGCTGCGCGCCCCGGAAGGTAGCACCTCCCAGTACCAGCCCGGCGGAGCCCAGTCCCGGACATGGCCCCTATTATCAAGCAGGCCTCCTCCGCCGAGTCGACGACGAGCGAGGATGCGGGCCAGGCATCAACGACGTCGAGAACAAATGCTTACTTATGAAAACAAAATTCATAAACATTTAGCAGACCTAAAGTCAACCCGTTCCATATATCGAGCAATGACATAGAAAAAATGCCCTCTGTTTTGCCGGAATATCATTGAATTCCCGTTCTGGCAAATCACAAGCACTCGATATGTCCTACATTGTAGCACAAGTCATGCTAAAATTCATGAAAAATAATCGACATGACCTTTGCTAAAAACAGGACATATCGAGCGCCTGAAATATGCAGGAACAGAAACGAATCAACATTCCGGCAAAACATAGGCCACTCGGAGGTACATTGCAAACAAGAACACCAAGGCATCCTCTATATTCAGAATGCATCATCATCGACATCAATGACATGGCGACTAGCACTAGCATTTCCATCACCGACATTTACAACACATTATCATCTATATCAACAACATGGGGATTTGCCTATTCTCACCTAGAGGTCTTAGGGGGTCGGCGATGGGGACGACTGCGGGGATGAGGCAGGGGCAAATACTTGATTTCTGCATAAACAAAATATATTCTAGCTATCAACATGTATCTGAGTAGTATTAACAAATATGACATGTTCATTCTAGCAAATGAGTAAATAGTTTCAGTATCACTAGAAACTATCAACTATGTCTAAAAATAATATACTAAAACCCTAGTAATAATTCAGTTAACTAGAAACTATCAACTAAACCCTAGAAACTATCCTAAATCAAAGTGTTATATATGAACAGAGGCTTATATCAACTAAAAACTATCAACTATGTCTAAAAATAATTATATAAACCCTAGTATAATTCAGTTAACTAGAAACTATCAACTAAACCCTAGAAACTATCCTAAATCAAAGTGTTATATTGAACAGAGGCTTATATTAACTAAAAACTATCAATTATGTCTAAATTTTTACTAATCAGTTAATCATACTAAATCAAAATTGTTATATATCAACTACAAACTATTAAGTAATATCAAAATGTTGCATATCAACAAAGAAAAATATCAACTAGCCTACAAACCAAAATGTAGCAGGAGGAGGGGTTGTGGATGGGGGAGGGAGGAGGGAGAAGGAGGGGCGACGGGAGGAGGGAGGAGGGAGGAGGACGGGAGGAAGGCGGAGCGAGGAGGGGCCGCCGCGGCGAATGGAGGAGTGGAGAGGAGGATGGAGGAGGGAGGAGACGGACGGAGGGGAGGAGGGAGTGAGGGAGAGGAGGGGCGACGGGAGAGAGAAGGGCCGGCAGGAGAGACAAGGAAGGACACGAGGAACAGCAGCGAGGTGGGGCGGCCGGCGGCGAATGAGGAGTGGAGGGAGGAACGGAGGAGGAGAGGCCGGTGAGGTTATTTATTAGTTTTATGATTACCGGGAGTATTCCCATTATTGATGTTTGAGTTTTGAGTTTACCGTGCTACTTGCTCACATTATTCTTTTTAGTTCTGACTTGCGGCGGCCGATCGGGCGGGGGCAGAGAGGGAGCGACTTGTTTAGGGGGGAGTGAGGGGCCGGAGGAGTAGAGAGTGAGCGCACGGGCTGGATTAGGTGGGCTTAGCAGTAGCGCGGGTTGAAGCCAAGCGCTACAGCTAAGTAGGATAGCAGTAGCGCGTGTTGAGAAAGGGCGCTACTAATATACCTAGCCTGTCGGGAACGGTGTGACAAATATAGTAGTAGCGCGTTTTATCCGTGCCACGCTACTGATATGTGTTTAGTAGCAGCGCTGTTTTTGTACACGCTCTACAGTTAAGTAGCAGCAGCGCCTTCTTTTAAAAAGCGCTACTGGTAAGCTTCTGTGTATAAGGTTTTCCCTAGTAGTGTGCTCTTGTCGATGACGGAGGCGTCTGTGGTGACTTCGTCAATCTCAAGATGATGCGCTGAGTCAGTCTCTCGGAGGTGCTCAAAGAGATAGGATGTGCGTGCGTGCATTCATAAGTGTAAGTGCATGTACATATATATGAACATCTATGTCTGCCTCTGTATTGTGTTAAAAAAACTACTAAAAAGTGTATCACAATGATGAGACTATCAAGCATTTATTTATTTCCACCAGTTTGCTCTCTATTAGGTGTGGTCCGTCATTCGGGTGTCCAACATGAATTCACCTTAGCGGCTGGGGATTCAAGTTTATTCGTACCATTGATTGCAGTCATTTTGTCCGGTTCATGCAGTAAAACCAAAATGATTTATGTGTACTGCAGCATGTTCCTCTACACGAAAATGAAGCATCATGTTGTGCACGTGGTTGCAGACTGGAAATAATTATTGCACCATGTGCAAACAACTAGGCACACCAACCTTCTTATTTAAGAGCAAACATTGGAACAGCCACACAGCTCTATTTCTCTATATGCCGTCGGTTTAATTTAAGTGCAAGATGAGGCATGCATGTTATTACTTTGGCAATGTCGTTGAAAAACTAGAGGTATGTTGGGATTAGGAAGCGTCAGGATTCAGTTCCATGCTGCATGGGATACATAACCCTGCAGATGGGTATCCCATTGGTGACATCACACGAAAACCTGTTGAGATGCAAGTATGTGTGGGTTTAGCGGCCACCGGATGTACTGTCCTAAACGGCAGCGAGCCATGCCAATGCCGTCCCCATCCTCTTTGACCCAAGCCAGCTGAGCTGCAGCCCAAATCGTATCTAGTCAGAGTGCAACTAGTCGTGAGCATCAGGTCAAAACATTAGAATTGTGGCCTATTTATTCTCCGTTCACTCAGTAGTTTGGACACATTGTTACAATTATCATTAACATGGACGGTTCGGCATGATTAGTTGAATTCCGGTCACCATATTAATGGGATGCAAGTACTGAGAAGTAAGCTCAGCACAGAAAATCAGAAACACGGAAACTCACATGGCAAAGGCGTCACTTTGGTATGCGTGGCGGCGTTCTACCCGCAGTTACTGGTGTTACCTCAAGTTAAATTTTAACACCTCCAGCTAAGGTAATCACATGCATTCGTGACAGTACTCCGTCGTAATGGTGTTTGAGAGCAAGTAAATCTTTATCATTAGATTGTACTCCCTCCGTTTCAAAATAAGTGTCGAGATTTTAGTTTAAAAATCATACGCAATCTATACATGCACACGATCACACTATGTTTTTTTTTTCGAAGAGTAGTATGATACTGGACTACCCCGCAAACAAGAAAACATACTGGACTATATGTCTGCTGCAAGACCGTGAGCTTCCTTTGGCGACGCCACTAACACAATATGGTTGGCCAGTATAAGATGTGTTCGTTGTCCAAACATATTGTGACCACAAACGTAGCATAGTACCAATACTGGTCAACACTAGCTGTGAGTAGAGGAAAACCAACCAAGCCGATTTGTTCCATGAGGAATTCTCAATCGCCCAGTATACCGTCTCTAGCCACGGTAGCAGGAAGCAGTGGCAAATAAGTTTTTTTTTTAGGGGAGCAGTAAGTGATGCATGACTGAAGCAACTCTACTAGGCCTCATTTGGCACGGCCCATTATAATATGTGTAATAAATTTTCCCTTATAAATCATTAAAAACATTTATCTAAATCACTCACCCCTCAAAGTTTCGAAGGATTCAAGAATTTCAAAATGCAAGCAAAATTTTAAAGTTTGTATTTTAATAATGTTGTCCAATTTTAAAAAAAGAACATTTTTTCAAAATTTTAAGAATTTTTTAAAATCAAAATGGACATAAAATTGTTCATTAATTTTTAAAAGGTAAAGAAAGAAAAAATGAGAATACAAAAAAAGAAACCATTACAAGAAATGATATAAAAGGAGGAAAAAAACCCACTGAGATTGTCATTGAGCTCGATCCAGCCCAATATGCACAAGTTTGGCTTTCTACCGTGGTTGACATCTTCACACAAAAGGTTGTGGTAGTATCCAACGGAGTAGGCGATGGTGTTGAGTGAAGCATGCAATCCTTAGTTCCCTTCCCCCCCCCCCCCCCCCCCCCCCCCCCCCCCCCCCCACCCCCCCCCCCCCACCCCCCCCCCCCCCCCCCCCATTTAGTTTAGGAGCCCAGGAGCCCTCCAATTTCATTGGAGCAACAACCTGATATTACATCAGTTGTCTCACCCCACAAAGAGTTTGGGAGAAGAGTAAACAAGGCTCATGGCCAAAAAACCTCACGCGACAAAATGACAGGAAAATTTACGACCAACTCACCAGACAGTGCATCTTACCAGTAACTTCAATAGCTAGGACATAACAAAACACAACTAAATATCGTTATCAGCTGGATCACTGTTGCACTAAAATTCTCTAGAAGATGATGATGTCAGACTGCAATTCTTAGCGTCATCTGAGACCAAACTTTCTTCTTATAGAAGATCTCAGCCGCAACTCGTAGCAGAAGCATTACTCCTCTGTCTGCACCCATCAGAGTCTTTGTTTATGTAAACCTGATCAATATGTAAGCCATCGTGAAGTGTGTACAAACAATCCTTTATTTTCGTTTCTAGAGGTGTTGCTAAGCTGCTGCTTGTGTCATGGTGAACCGAAGAGATGTGCAATAATGGAGATGGATAAAACAAGTGCAGAGAATGCCCAAATTTAAAAATAGAGAAATTATTGTGCAATGTACAACAGTCTTGTGTGATGTTTTTCCCCATTAAATCATCCTTATATTCTGCACAGCGCCGGGCATTAGTTACATAAAAGATGATGATTAATACCCTATGACTATATGTCTATATACGACTTTTTGTTTTGCATGCATCTCATTGGCTATGAAGAACGGATTTAGAGGGAGCTGTGTCATCCACAATAAATCGAAGAAGATTTATTTTTATATAATAATACAGAAGAAGACTGAACTTGTTTGACTTGTAAACTAGAAATTTCTGATAGTTTCACTTCTTTATTCATCATGTGAGCTTATGGCTTCGCGGCATCTGATCTCACCTTTATTAACTAGGTTGAATATGGAGTAAATATGTAGGAGAGTTTCTGTAATATAAATAAACTAACTGTGATCCGATTTTGTATCCAATGCCACATTCACTACACCATGACAAAACTTAGTGGTCACTTTATCTGCCGGGAAAACTGGCTAGTAGAGACAGACTAACTGCCAGGAATGCCTTTTGCCGGCAATTGCAAACTGCCCTGGAAAGTCCCGTCGGGAAAGACAATTCCCGGCACTTACAAGAAACCCCGGCAGTTACTTTGACCTGCATGACTGAAGCTTTGCCGGCAGTTAGCACAATTCCCGGCACATAGATTTTTGCTGGCAGGCTAGCAATGCAGGGCAGTTAGAACAATTCCCGGCAATCGATGTGCCCTTAATCAAGTACACTGCGAACACACAAATCCCCTTCGAGTTCAACCAATATCACTTCTCTCCACTCAATTTTGTACAATAATCTAGAATACAATGTAGAGTAATTAAAGTTGCATCAACTGAGACATAATTTATATCTCAACAATACATCATGTCTGCATACACACATTGGTATACACTTTGTATGTTCACAAGTTCAGTACTACATCACATCCAAAAGGACAACAATCCATCGTGTCTACATACATACATAGGCATACATTTGTAGGTTCATATGTCCAGTATTACATCACTAGATATATACCATCTGGTTTCAGTTAGAAACTGATCCATCCTAGAGTGCTACTTCATCAGATAGATACTAAAATGTCCATAACTTCTTTAGATGCTAGAAATAGATCCTTTTAGCTCACAGAACACACATCTACCAACTTGTGACTGCAAGAGTAGTATACTAGTGACCTGAAAGAAGAAGCCACCAATTACAGCATCTCACAAGTATTTAAGTTCGAGAGTGTATTTTGACAACCATCTGAAAGGAAGAGCTAGTCAGAATTATATTACTCCCTCCGATCCATATTAATTGATGCTGGGTTAGTACAAAGTTAGTAGAGAGTACAACAGTTATTCCCCTGAAAAATATACGGACACGAGGACCATATACACATACCAAACATGTTTTATGAATAACGGTTAATCCTTGACGTGTCCCAGGATAGCATTCACGTACCAATCATATCAGTCACCAAACCTTCACCTTGAACAAATACAAAGAAGAAAGTAAGCAGCACATCGACGCGAGGAAGCCAATTTCCCGTGAGGCCACACAACTCGTCGAGTCCTAAAATGCACTGATGCATCTTCACATCAAAAAATCCAGCTACTTGTGAGCCTAATCAAATGACCAGCTCTATTACTTCCATGATAGTGGCTGAAATGTCAGATATACTAGCAAGGAAATCATTTACTTGTGAATATTCTGAATGAAGAGCAGAACCTAGAATATTTTTGCCTTTGCTAAAAAAAAATAAGAACAAAGATGATAGTTTCAAGTAGCAACTAACCATTTTCCTTTGGTAGCGAGCCAAGGAAGCACTCTCTTGACGGTGACCCCCCGATCACATTCGCTTCCACTCTGTGCAAGCACAAGAATTTTCTTTCTATTCCATTTCGAACCATTCACCATGCATCTGGACCAGACCCAGCAAGGTTTTTTCTACAAAGATCAGAGTGCTAAGTATGTTAGGAGAAAAAGTGAATTTGATGGCACATGTATTCTGGTCCCACCACATGTAAATTTTAGGAGGAAAAGCCAGCTACAGCCATCAACCACAAAATACTGACCAATCTCTCCACAAATAAGAAAATATTGCAATGAATACGTGTTACACGCCGCTGCAGCTGCATCACTTCATTAAAAAACATCATCACTTTCATAATAGCAAGATACATCTATTCATCATGCTTATTCCAGAACTTGTCATGTTAAATGTAGATAACTTAATTAGACCATGTACTTTCAGGGAAGGGGTGAACAACAAAATCATATATCCAACCATCAGATATGACATGCAGTTTTACAAGCTCCCGACCATCTTACATATGCAATGAAAGCAGAAAGACATCTCAGTATCTCACAAACACAACCAGGGCACAAAATGTGGCATTAAGTATAACTAAAGAACTGCATTTCAGAAAATATGTATGCTAGCAGACTCAAAATCAATTGACACAATGTCATCTGGCCACATTTCTGAACAACCAAGAACAGGAGACCCACAAAAGCCCATGTTATGTCACTTCTATTGGCTGCCTATATATGCAGCAACAAAATATCTGAACAAACCCTAGAATGATTATTTGTTCTAAGGCAACAACGCTAGAATCAAAAGGGCTTGTTTCACTGCAGAAATTCTAAACAGCACATATGAATTTGATTGATTAAGCTATATTTGCAGTGGAGATTTGCTTTCAACAAGAGGGAAAGAGAGACTAAAACAGAACATATTTAGTACACCTATCATGCAGCAAAACTCTCAACAATAAACTTTATCTGGACCATTCAGTTACTATTTGTAAGTGTTGGATTCCGCCCATGGATCAATCACATCAGAGACGACGAACACTCGCACACACAAAAAACTTGTAGCCAAGGGCTTGTATCGTGCCCTCTTTTTTTTCGTTTTTTGCTTTTCAGCTTCGTGGTACAATGTCACGCACCCGCATATGTATATATATGCATGAGACAACCGACCAAGGACCTGCTTGTTCTTGATCTTGAAACCAACTCGTACATGGCCGTCCTAGTACTACCAGTACCAGGACTCTTAATCACCGGCCACATTGAACACAATTAGCCTAAACCTACTCTGCTACAACTAGTACTCTTCCACGCGTAGACACCTGAAGACATACTTGTAGTTGCAGCCGGTGCTCTCTGTCACTCGTCCCTCGTAACTGAAGAACAAAACACTGTAATTTGTGCTGCGTGCAACTTACTGCAGCGTTTTCTTCTCCTTTTATTTATAGAGCTCCTTTACGGTGATTGGGTCAGTACTGGGAGTACTTTCGAGTACTTGCCCCTCCGATTTTTATTAGCCGTCCGATCTGGTGAGGGATTAAAAATGAATAAACCTAATTAGTTTAATCAGAGAAGGGCATAATGTTCCAGGGTAAAATATTGTGCTTTCAACCGATCACGTCCACGACCAGAACCACGTCTGGTAGATCCAGGAGGTCAAGTCCTTGTTCTCGTCCCCTTCCTTCTGTCCGACGAGTCCGGCGAGAGGAACCAATTCACCGTCCTCGGCGTCGTCGTCGTCCTCGTCCTTGCCGATAGTGAGGATGAAGTTCATGAGGAGGACGATGGTGAGGATTCAGATGATGATGAGAACCCACTTGATGAAGCCCTCTATGCCCAAGGACTGAGGCTGAGCGGCGAGGAAACGGGCAACCTCTGGGACATGCTTCCGCTACGTGAAGACTACGTCGGGATGCCATTCATGACCCGCCTCACAAGGACGAATGTTAAACAGCATCTCAGTGCGGTAATTACATGATATGCATGCTTAATTAGTGTAGTGGTTGATATGATATGCATGTTGTAGTACTGTGATGACATGCCTAGTGTAGAATTCATTTACTGCAGAATTTTATGGTATGCATGTGTTGTAGTAATGTGATATATGCTTATGTAGTGTAGTAATATGCGATGATATGCTTAGTGTACATAGTAATCTAATTATATGCTTAATTACTGTAGTAATTTGATGATTAGCGTGTAGTGTAGTGATGTGATGATATATATGCTCAGTGTTAAATCCAATAATATATGTGTCTTGAAGTGTATGCTTTGTTGATAATTGCACGTGACATGCTCATATATCATATCAACTGTTTTCAGAAATTACCTAAGAGGTTATCTGCTAGCTGTGGCATCGAGCCAGATGAAGAAGGCATGGCTGCTGGACTACGCCTTACCAGAACGGGCTCCATCACCACCTGTGTAGGAGATATGCCCTAGAGGCAATAATAAATGTTATTATTTATCTCCGTGTTCATAATTAGGTTTATGTTCCATGCTATAACTGCTGTGGTTCCCGAGCCCGTATATCCATAAAGGCTCTGGGGAAAACCCATGTGCACGTGTGGAATAATAAACGGTAAAATGTATTCCTAGTCATGCCTCTAAGACTAGCTCAAGTGTTGCATGATGATTATGTTTTCCCAATCATGGGCATGTCTATGCCAGCAGCTTTGAGGTCACAATGTTAGTAGAACATTTGTGTTGAATCGACCCGAATTGATGTTATGCTATGAGATTCATTCGTCATGAGTTAATGGTTAATAACACAGACATGGTTAATGTTTGCATGATTCCTTAGACCATGAGAGTATCGAGTTTCTTCATGCTTGCTTCATGAACTTTGGGGTTTGTTAAACGTCATCCGTAAATGGGTGGCTATTACGGCGGCTTACGGGTTCATGGAAAAGTGTGTCAAGTAACTTGATAGCTCAAGATTGGGATTTGCTCCTCCGGCGATGGAGAGATATCTCTGGGCCCTCTCGGTGTTACGGTGTCCATCATCGTCTGGCCAAACACTTTGTGATTTGATCACAGGGATACCGGAACACGGTAACGAGAAAAGAGAACAATACCGGTAACGAGGTAACTAGCATAGTGGACAAGTTGTTGATCCACGGGAATGCCAACATGTCTCACCTCGGGTATTTGTAACATATCGCGAAGCAACAGGAATAGCACACGACAACTGGAGGTTCACTCGAATATTCATTCGTGTGGGTATAGGGGTCAATATGGGTGTCCACGGCTCCGATGTTGATCATTGATCGGAAGGGGTTCCGTGTCATGTCTATACTTCACAGAACCTATAGGGTCACACGCTTAAGGGTCATCTATCTACTGAATACTAGACAGGGAGTCTGAGAGAAAATCACCGAAAAAGTTTCGGACACCGAAAAGTTTCGGACAGCGGAAAAGTTTCGCAGAGAGAGGTCACCGGATGAGTTCCGGTGAAACTGAAAAGTTGTTTCAGGGGATACCATTAAGTCAAAATGGTTTCGGCACATGCCTGATAATTCTTGGAGGATGCCAGAATCATTCTGGAAACTTCTGGGAATTTTCTGGAAGAAAAACCGGAAATGTTCCGGGGCTGCCGGAACCGCTTCAGATGCTTTTCGCAGATGAAATCACTAATCTGGAATTGTTCCAGAACGCGTTGAAAATTATTTTAGTGGGTACTGGAATTGTTCTAAGCCCACATAAATATTTTCAGTTCGAACGGGCGCTGAAAAATGTCGTCGTGAATAGTGAAAGTGCTTTTTGGATAATTTTTGGAAGCCACCTTTTAGGGCTTTTGCTAAAGGCTTCTAGAAGGTGATGTGGATGGATGAGAACCCCCTTTGGGGGGGCCCTCATGGGGGAGTGGCCGGCCACACTAGGGGCTCCACCTTGGAGCCCCTCTTGTTCCTTGGTTTCTCCTTTAGGTCCTTGTGGAAGTGTAGGAGATATGCCCTAGAGGCAATAATAAATGTTATTATTTATCTCCATACTCATAATTATGTTTATGTTCCATGCTATAACTGTTGTGGTTCCCGAGCCCGTATATCCATAAAGGCTCTGGGGAAAACCCACGTGCACGTGTGGAATAATAAACGGTAAAATGTATTCCTAGTCATGCCTCTAAGACTAGCTCAAGTGTTGCATGATGATTATGTTTTCCCAATCATGGGCATGTCTATGCCAGCAGCTTTGAGGTCACAATGTTAGTAGAACATTTGTGTTGAATCGACCCGAATTGATGTTATGCTATGAGATTCATTCGTCATGAGTTAATGGTTAATAACACAGACATGGTTAATGTTTGCATGATTCCTTAGACCATGAGAGTATCGAGTTTCTTCATGCTTGCTTCATGAACTTTGGGGTTTGTTAAACGTCATCCGTAAATGGGTGGCTATTACGGCGGCTTACGGGTTCATGGAAAAGTGTGTCAAGTAACTTGATAGCTCAAGATTGGGATTTGCTCCTCCGGCGATGGAGAGATATCTCTGGGCCCTCTCGGTGTTACGGTGTCCATCATCGTCTGGCCAAACACTTTGTGATTTGATCACAGGGATACCGGAACACGGTAACGAGAAAAGAGAACAATACCGGTAACGAGGTAACTAGCATAGTGGACAAGTTGTTGATCCACGGGAATGCCAACATGTCTCACCTCGGGTATTTGTAACATATCGCGAAGCAACAGGAATAGCACACGACAACTGGAGGTTCACTCGAATATTCATTCGTGTGGGTATAGGGGTCAATATGGGTGTCCACGGCTCCGATGTTGATCATTGATCGGAAAGGGTTCCGTGTCATGTCTATACTTCACCGAACCTATAGGGTCACACGCTTAAGGGTCATCTATCTGCTGAATACTAGACAGGGAGTCTGAGAGAAAATCACCGAAAAAGTTTCGGACAGCGGAAAAATTCCGCAGAGAGAGGTCACCGGATGAGTTCCGGTGAAACTGAAAAGTTGTTTCAGAGGATACCATAAAGTCAAATTGGTTTCGGCACATGCCCGATAATTCTTGGAGGGTGCCAGAATCATTCTGGAAACTTTTGGGAATTTTCTGGAAGAAAAACCAGAAATGTTCCGGAGCTGCCGGAACCGCTTCAGATGCTTTTCGCAGATGAAAATCACTAATCTGGAATTGTTCCAGAACGCGTTGAAAATTATTTTAGTGGGTACTGGAAATGTTCTAAGCCCACATAAATATTTTCAGTTCGAACGGACGCTGAAAAATGTCGTCGTGAATAGTGAAAGTGCTTTTTGGGTGGCTTCTTGGAGAAGCCACCTTGAGGGTTCTTTGGTATTTTTCCCCTTGGCTTCTTGGAGAAGCCACCCTTGGGCTTGGCCTATAAATAGGGGTGGAGGGGGCTGCCTAAAGTCTCACTCCTTCTCACATACAAGTGCCATGCAATGATCTGGCTTCTCTCTCCCTCCCATGAAAAGAGTTTCGTAGAGCCGAAAGGCTGTCTGGGTTCCGGTGGGAACTAGTTCTGGACGGCGAAGCCCTGCCGGATAGATGACACCGTATGTGTGCAACTCTGTAGAGAGGTCGTAGTTTCGATCTTAGTGCCCGAGGGGCTGTTCGTGAGTGCCTCCCGAAGGGCTGTCCAAGTGACGGTCCGAGTTCTGTGAGTCCTCCCGAAGGGCTGTCCGAGTGACCGTTCGAGTTTCGAAGGTCCTCCCGAAGGGCTGTCCGCGACACCATCCGGGGGACTGTTCGACCGCCTCCCGGAGGGCTGTCCGAAGGGAAGACGAGGGTATACATCCTCGCGGTTGGGAGGTTGTAAATCCTAGCTGCGGGGATCTGCACCACCGATCGTCATCGACTCTACTTCCGCTGCGCTACGAGTCGGTAACGAAACTGATCAAACCTTGTATGCAGTCTCCATAGTGGTCCTGGGCTGGTGCGTAGGTCGAAAAAATTTTGTTTTCTGTTGCGTTACCCTACAGTGGCATCAAGAGCCGTGCTATGCGTAGATGCAGGTTGCGATCTAGAATACATGGAGATGTATGGGTGTTGCACAATATAATTAGGTAGTAGATGAGTTCTATTACTGAAAATTATTTGTGCGGGTAGCAGATGAAATCTGTTACCCGATGTTCTTGTTGCTTCCCTCGAATTTGCGTAGTCCTGATCTTGACAGCATTGTGGAATCTGACAAAGTTCTGGCAATCCGCGATCCTTTCATGCTACTCCTGAGTATGCTGATTGACAGATCAACGAAGTGCTAACGGTTCTTTGGGTTCCACTTTAGTCAATGAAAGATGGATGTTTCGCAGACAAAAGGGCAATGCAGATATGATCTGCACGGGGGTCATGCGTATGACGAAGTTCATTATGGGGCTCGAGATTTTATTATCTCATGTTTCATACACCCCGCGTTGTTAATCTAGCAACTTGGATTATCATACTTGATGATGGACGTTGGTAGCTTCGGTTTGTTTCGAAACCTTAGAAGCCACGAAAAACAAGTTTTTGCTGAACCGATTAGAGGCGTCTAACTTGGTTTTGCAGGAGGGTTTGCATGTGCATGTGATGTGGTATAGCAGTGCTCATATTAATTTGATTATGTATGAGATGACTATATGATGTAAATTAATTAACATGACCTGCGTGTCATGATTCGGCATGATGGCTGGAGCCATATGATTGCACTTTAAATGACCAGTGTGTCAACCTTGTTGTAATGCATTATTTTATTAGCTATAGAGATAGCAATATTATCTGGTGCATCGACAAGGTGGTGGCAATCTTCGCAAAGGTGAACACCAACGCGAATGCCGAAGACGAAGAAATGAAAGACTTCTCCGTCAGAAAGGGCTATACCATATCATGCTATTATGAATTGCCTGAGATGTTTATCCCTTATGTTGCACCCTTCTTGATTGCGCGGTAGTCGCTTTTTATTAGGGTGATCTCTCACAAAAATATCAAGTAGTTAGTGTTCTCCCAAGTGTAGCACCGTCACGGCACCTAACTTTTCGGGGTGTGCCATGGATGCATGGGTACGAACGATTAGGGATGTGTGAGGCGGGTGAGGTCAGACCTCGCAGCAAGATCACTTGGTTGTCTTGACTTTCATGGCAGGATCGTCCTGAGCTCGGAACACACGCATCGAAAGATGAACAAGAGTCACATAGAGATGTGATCGGCAAGTTGGCCTACCGATTAAAATTCCCGTCATGAGATGATGATTCTATGGCGATGAATTGAAGTCTGGATCTTGTATCACTCAAAATCAATTATGAGAGATATTGATTTGAGTGGGAGCGCACTGTTGAATTAACTTGTTTAATTCTCAGTGCAATTAATTATGAACACTGTCTAAGTGTGGTTTGCTAATAGTTGTAGAATTATGGCTTGCATTTCCACCTTCCCTATTTAAAATTGAATAGCTGTTAAATATCTGGTTAAAACTTTACGGTTGGTAACGTAATGTGAGGATTGTCCTCAAGAGTGCCGAGAAGGACTTTGTCCTATCGCATACTTTCGGTATTCTCTCGCTTATGCTATGGATCATGTGACTCTCGTCCTTCGATCCAAAAGCTAGAATTCCGTTTCAGTCAAGTGCAATATGTTTGCTTCCATGAGACCCGAACTTCGAAAGTTTGGATAGTTATGTGATATTCATGGAATCTGAAAATCATTTTCAGAGACAGACAAAGGCTAAAAGATATGAGATATCCAAAGCAATGTTTGTTTGCAAACTATTAGTAAAGGAGTTTACTATGCATTAGACTGATAAGAGAGGGATCCAGAAGAACGCCTGTCATATGATGAAAGGTGAATAAAACAACAACTTAAAGAGAAAGGAAGTGTCTGAAGGGTGTTAGTGAAACTTTCACACCTAGGAAGTCCGGGGCTAACGCCACTCTTAAGTTGGGTGCTTCTTCTGAGAGTGGGAGAAATACTAAAAGTTAAACTGTTAGAAGTATAAAGGCAGGAAGAAAGAAGACTGGAATATCCAGCTCATGTATGAATGTCATACAAGTTTTTGATGTATAGAAGGCTGGTCAAAGATATGGTTCTTGGGAATTAAGGTTAAACATGTTAATCACTAATTCTTGGGTATTGTGAGTTAATCACAAAGATACCCGCTCGATTGCATTCTGTTGCAACTCGATGTAAGAACTACTACGGCCTGAAAGACTAGCCAGGAATGAGGTTGAGATACACACATGGAACATAGTAAATGTTACTATACCTTCCATCGGTGTATTACCTATGTATTTACTTTCATAATTCATTTTAGAGTTTCACACTCTAGGCCTTTGCATAAGGTATCTTGCAAGAAGGTTGTTCATAAGAGAACTTTTTATGTTCAATGTTATGAATAACATAAGGGCCATACTTTCATTGAGAATGAGATGTATGTTATGAATAAATGATAATAATATATTACCTCTGGATTTACTTTCATAATTCATTTTAGAGTTTTACACACTCTAGCCCATTGCACAATGTTTGTTGCAAAAGAGTTGTTCATAAAAGAACAATTGTTGTTCAGTATTATGAATAACATAAAGGGCCATGCTTCCATCCGAGATTGGACGTATGTTATGAATATTGATGGTAATATGATACATCTATAACACTGACGCTAAATGTCGCAAGACTAAAAGAATACCACACAAGTGTGGCACTACATTTGGTCACATTGGAGAAACCCGCATGGAAAACTCCATTATGATAGATTTTGAAGTCGTTTGATTTTGAATCATCTGACACTTGCAAATTTCCTCCGAAAAGTGAAGTGACTGAAATACCGTTCACAGGTCATAAGGAATGAGCAACAAACTTATTGGTGATCATACATTTTGATGTGTGTAGTTCAATAAATGTTGTTGCAAGTAGTGCATTTATCTATCTTCAGAAATGACTCAAGTAGATATATGGATATTTACTTGATGAGACGTAAGTCTGGATCTTTTGAAATCATTCGAAAGGTTTTCAAATATGAAGTAGAAGTTATTGTAACAAGAAAATTATGTTTCTACAATTCGATTGTAGAAAGAAATATTTGAGTTACAAGTTTAGCGAATGTCTGATGAGTTGTGAAAAGAGTTTCATAACTTACACCTCCCGGAACACCACTGTGAGTGGAAAGTCCGTGAAGATGTAATCGAACCATTTATGACATGGTAAGATCAAAGATGACATAAATAAATTTGCCATTATCCCTTTTAAAAGGTGATGCTTTAGAGACTGCGGCTTTTACACTGAAAAGAGCTCCATCAGGTCTGTTGAAATGACACCATGGTATGGTACGCCCAACCATGTTACATCCTTTCTTAACATTTAGAATTTGGGGCTTGTGTAAAAGGTTACAAACCTGTTCCAAATCAGACAAGTGCTACTTTGTAGGTTATCCCAAGTTATTGGGTATTCCCCCACCACTATACCGAGGCAAATAGGTTTGCCACAAAGAACGGTATGCTTTTTGAAGAAAATGGTTCTTTCAAAAAGGTGAGTGGGAGAACAATGCAACTCGATGGGATAAACAGTATCTTCGTCATCAGGTCAAAGGAAAGAGACCTTGGAAGTAATTCCAGAGTTTCCTACTACGACTGATACGGAAGTCTCTACAATAAAATGTATGAACTTTGGTCGAACTTGCAGCTGAACCACGTGGGCAAGGCTCGTGCAAACCTCTCAGGTACGCAGACGAGATATTGTTGTTAGACAACAGTATACCTACGATACACAAGGAAGCGTTGATGGGCCCTGACTCCAGAATTGGCTAAATGCCAATACAATCCGAGTTAGTTTCCATATAAGTGATTCAAGATTAAAACCTTGATACACCCTTCGGAAGACTTAGAGTCTAATGAATATTTATGGAACTTAAAACTGATACGGATAAAAATGTTTTATCCATAAAGCTCGACTTGTTGCAATAACAAGTTCAAGGAGTTGACTACGATGAGATTGTCTCACCGTAGCAATGCTTAAAGTCGGTTCAGGTTGAACTAGCAATTAAGACATATTTCAATCATGAGATATGAAACATGGATGACAAAAGGATTTCCATCTGATGGAAATAAAACCTAGGACTTGTATGTGATACAGTCCAAAGTAATTTGTCAATCCAGAGGATGCTAGTAGGTATGCAAACTTCAGAGTTCCAGCGATGGACAGAAGAGAGCAAAATGGAGTTAGAATCTTCGTGTTTTGATGAAATGGTCAAAAAGGGTTTTGACTTCATCAATGGGTAACGAAGATGCTTGTAATTCAAGAAAGTAAGTGGGAGCATAATAACATTTCTAAAAACCTTGTGTGCTTGACACATTGTTAATTGGAATTAAAATTCTTGACACGAATTAGGACTTCATTTGAAAATAGTTTTTCAATGAAGTGCTTGGGCTAAATAGCCTTTATATTAGGCATGATGATCTATGGAGATAGATTTACCTAATAGGGCTGAGCAAAGATACATATTGACAAGATGCTAAAACCTTTTAGCATTAAAAACTCAAAGGAGTGATTCTTGCCGAAGTCACATGGAAAGAGTTTTTGCAAGACTCGGTGTCCCAAAACACTGATGAGCAAATACAATGATGGAGATTCCACACACTCTTGTGTTTGGATTAATCATGTATTCCATGGTTGTAAAAACAACCAGATAGTCCAATACTCCCAAAGTTGTTGCGAGTAGTATAGATACCAAAGTGATCAAAAGTACTGATCATGGGACAACAGTGAAAAAGGGTCATTGAGTACTATAGTAGCACTGATGACATGTTTTCTCGCAAGCGGAGATCATGAAGAGTTCGTTGTAAAAGGTTACATCGATACAGTCTTCAGCCATGCTCCAAGCGATTTTCGATTTAAGTTAAGGGTTTTGTGCAATACACAATATGGTGGCACGGTAGTTGGAAATTGTTCCAAACAAGTTACTGTGGCGAATTCTATAACAGGGGCGAAGTATGTTGCCGCTTTTAAAGCGACAAAGAAGATGTTGAATCATATAGTTCATTCATGAACTTAGTATGGTTCCAAGATGGCTTTTGTCAATGGGACACTACTGCAAGTAGTTGCTCCATAACTCAGTCTGAGGAATCCAGGTTCGACCTGTGATTCACATACATACAAAGCCAAGTCAACACAAAATATGAATTTTGTGAAAGCGTGAAAACGCGAGGATATGCAAAGATACACACGGAGCTGAAGTCGTCAGATCCGTTGGACATCAGGCTATACCACAAGCGAAGCATATTTACACCGGTGTGCCATAGGTGTAAAGTGCATTAGCATTAACTAGATTATTGACTCTAGTGCAAGTGGGAGTCTGTAGGAGATATGCCCTAGAGGCAATAATAAATGTTATTATTTATCTCCATACTCATAATTATGTTTATGTTCCATGCTATAACTGTTGTGGTTCCCGAGCCCGTATATCCATAAAGGCTCTGGGGAAAACCCACGTGCACGTGTGGAATAATAAACGGTAAAATGTATTCCTAGTCATGCCTCTAAGACTAGCTCAAGTGTTGCATGATGATTATGTTTTCCCAATCATGGGCATGTCTATGCCAGCAGCTTTGAGGTGACAATGTTAGTAGAACATTTGTGTTGAATCGACCCGAATTGATGTTATGCTATGAGATTCATTCGTCATGAGTTAATGGTTAATAACACAGACATGGTTAATGTTTGCATGATTCCTTAGACCATGAGAGTATCGAGTTTCTTCATGCTTGCTTCATGAACTTTGGGGTTTGTTAAACATCATCCGTAAATGGGTGGCTATTACGGCGGCTTACGGGTTCATGGAAAAGTGTGTCAAGTAACTTGATAGCTCAAGATTGGGATTTGCTCCTCCGGTGATGGAGAGATATCTCTGGGCCCTCTCGGTGTTAGGGTGTCCATCGTCGTCTGGCCAGACACTTTGTGATTTGATCATAGGGATACCGGAACACGGTAACGAGAAAAGAGAACAATACCGGTAATGAGGTAACTAGCATAGTGGACAAGTTGTTGATCCACGGGAATGCCAACATGTCTCACCTCGGGTATTTGTAACATATCGCGAAGCAACAGGAATAGCACACGACAAATGGAGGTTCACTCGAATATTCATTCGTGTGGGTATAGGGGTCAATATGGGTGTCCACGGCTCCGATGTTGATCATTGATCGGAAAGGGTTCCATGTCATGTCTATACTTCACCGAACCTATAGGTTCACACGCTTAAGGGTCATCTATCTGCTGAATACTAGACAGGGAGTCTGAGAGAAAATCACCGAAAAAGTTTCGGACAGCGGAAAAGTTCCGCAGAGAGAGGTCACCGGATGAGTTCCGGTGAAACTGAAAAGTTGTTTCAGAGGATACCATAAAGTCAAATTGGTTTCGGCACATGCCCGATAATTCTTGGAGGGTGCCAGAATCATTCTGGAAACTTTTGGGAATTTTCTGGAAGAAAAACCGGAAATGTTCCGGAGCTGCCGGAACCGCTTCAGATGCTTTTCGCAGATGAAAATCACTAATCTGGAATTGTTCCAGAACGCGTTGAAAATTATTTTAGTGGGTACTGGAAATGTTCTAAGCCCACATAAATATTTTCAGTTTGAACGGACGCTGAAAAATGTCGTCGTGAATAGTGAAAGTGCTTTTTGGGTGGCTTCTTGGAGAAGCCACCTTGAGGGTTCTTTGGTATTTTTCCCCTTGGCTTCTTGGAGAAGCCACCCTTGGGCTTGGCCTATAAATAGGGGTGGAGGGGGCTGCCTAAAGTCTCACTCCTTCTCACATACAAGTGCCATGCAATGATCTGGCTTCTCTCTCCCTCCCATGAAAAGAGTTTCGTAGAGCCAAAAGGCTGTCTGGGTTCCAGTGGGAACTAGTTCTGGACGGCGAAGCCCTGCCGGATAGATGACACCGTATGTGTGCAACTCTGTAGAGAGGTCGTAGTTTCGATCTTAGTGCCCAAGGGGCTGTTCGTGAGTGCCTCCCGAAGGGCTGTCCAAGTGACGGTCCGAGTTCTGTGAGTCCTCCCGAAGGGCTGTCCGAGTGACCGTTCGAGTTTCGAAGGTCCTCCCGAAGGGCTGTCCGCGACACCATCCGGGGGACTGTTCGACCGCCTCCCGGAGGGCTGTCCGAAGGGAAGACGAGGGTATACATCCTCGCGGTTGGGAGGTTGTAAATCCTAGCTGCGGGGATCTGCACCACCGATCGTCATCGACTCTACTTCCGCTGCGCTACGAGTCGGTAACGAAACTGATCAAACCTTGTATGCAGTCTCCATAGTGGTCCTGGGCTGGTGCGTAGGTCGGAAATTTTTTGTTTTCTGTTGCGTTACCCTACAGGAAGGACTTCCCTCATATGCTTTTGGGTTTTATTGGATAACTACCCTACCCCTTGGCTTTCCTATAAATAGAGGTGGAGGGGCAGCCCTCCACACTCATCCCTTGCTCTCATACACATGCCAAGATGTTATCTGGCTTCTCTCTCCCTCCCACGAAAAGAGTTTCGTAGAGCCGAAAGGCTGTCTGGGTTCCGGCAGGAACTAGTTCTGGACGGCGAAGCCCTGCCGGATAGCTGACACCGTATGTGTGCAACTCTGTAGAGAGGTCGTAGTTTCGATCTTAGTGCCCGAGGGGCTGTTTGAGAGTGCCTCCCGAAGGGCTGTCCAAGTGACGGTCCGAGTTCTGTGAGTCCTCCCGAAGGGCTGTCCGAGTGACCGTTCGAGTTTCGAAGGTCCTCCCGAAGGGCTGTCCGCGACATCGTCCGGGGGACTGTTCCACCGCCTCCCGGAGGGCTGTCCGAAGGGAAGACGAGGGTATACATCCTCACGGTTGGGAGGTTGTAAATCCTAGCTGCGGGGATCTGCACCGCCAATCGTCATCGACTCTACTTCCGCTGCGCTACGAGTCGGTAACGAAAATGATCAAACCTTGTATGTAGTCTCCATAGTGGTCCTGGGCTGGTGCGTAGGTCGGAAAATTTTTGTTTTCTGCTGCGTTACCCTACAACCTGTGCCTACACAGTGGACACGGACGGTCGCACTATCTTCAACCGGGCGGGGTGGAAGAAGTTCTTTCGTGGCAAGAATCTTCGGGTAGGTCAGGCCATCCTACTCACTGTTGCGAACACCCGTCGCCATGACTTGAGGATGATGATCACCATCAACCTCATTTAGAACTGGCTGGGCCATGTATCGATGTGAAATGAACTTGTTATGTTAGCTCTTGTTTGCGAGTACTTGATGTGTATTACCGTACCTATCTATATATATCTAGGTTCAGTAAACGGGCCATGTATCGATGTGAAATGAACTTGTTATGTTTGGGGCTTGTTTTGCTGTGCCCCCAGCTATTATTTGAGACTTCCTTGAACTTGAATCTGTCTTGACTTGTTGTTGGATGCTTGGTGCTGTTGCTTTATAATATAAAGCAGGGGGGTACACTTTTTCGTAGGTTCAGTAAATGGAGTTTAGCTCTAGTTGTACTCATTGTTTTCAACGTTTTCTTTTCCATACAATTCTTAACCAAAACTACACATGGCACAACCTTGTGTGATTAGTTCCTTTGATAACTAGTATTGAAGAGCAGCCGCAGATTTGGGGAAGAAAATGAATGTTGCTGCCTCTTGGAGTTACCGAGGGGCCGAGGGGGATGATTTGTCTCACCTACCAGGGCCTTCCACAGTGAGGATGCGTGGGGTTTGCCCCGCGCCGTGCACCTCGCGTGCGGTTTGCCCCGCGCCGCCGTTCAAACTGCTGACACGTGGACACCAGCAGTGGTTAGTAATGATAGATTGGTCCCACTTATCAGAGACACACAGAGCAGAGCAGAGGGGTAAATGAATTTCTTAAATCAGAGGGCACGTAATTTGTGCAAAATGCATCATCAGCCCAGCGGTTACACCCTCCCAATCACATACTAATGCCCCTGGTTCGAAACTCCTTCGGGCAGTTTATTAATCACACTTTTTTGCCTATCGGGTTTTAACATGTGGATCCCACATGTCATTCACACACACGCAGAGCACGTACAAACAAGCTTGCCGGACATGATGGACCCAAAAAAATTTCTACATCTTTGTATCAACATGAGAAGGAAGAATGACAAGTTTGGTAAGGTTGTCGGCATTTGTATGGATTTTCTAAGGTTTTCGCAATGATAAAACCCTAAAATATTTCTCACCAGTGCTACCCTTCCCTCTGATCACTTTGACCAGCATGTACTTAAGTTAGCATCAAGGCCATGAAAACAGGAATCAGAACCATCTTAGATTTTGATCCCCCACACACATGCAAACACAACAGAATACAAAACAGATAACACAAATCACAAACTGCAGGTACTACAATTATCTGAGTGAACTTCTAATGCACAACAACTTCTGGTATTCAAATACATCACATGAAATACTGAGACAACTAGAAATGCAAAACAACTTCTGATGTTGAGGTTGAGCAAGGGACTTTTATTGTGAGGCCCAGCATCTTCAGGAACCTATCCATGCTTCCACCTGTAGCATATAAGTAACTGAAAATTTCAGATTGAATATAGTTGATATTTGAAAAATGACAGTACGGTAATTTGAAGATGCCAAGGAAATCTGTCACAACAACTGTAGGATACCAATTTGAATACAAAGTTCATAGAAGTCAATGTTGAATTAATAAGACCTTCGGAAGATGCAAAATCAATGCTGTGATGAGAGTAAACAGCATGTAGGCCATAGCACATGCAAGAAGCACTTACAGGAAGTGAAGCAAAAGGTTGTACAGCACGGCAACATGAGTAAGCCAACATCCCTACTAAAATTATTTCAGTGCTTATGTCTAGTTTTTTTTAATCATTAGAAAGCTCTAAATATTTTAATGCAAGATCACCGACAGGGCACTACTAAAATATTTCAGTGTCTACATCTCTCTACTGAAAGTGCACTACTAAAATATTTCAGTGGCTACGCGTGTGTGTACTGAAAATGCACCACTGAAATATTTCAGTGGCTACATGCGTGTACTGAAAGTGCACGACTGAAATATTTCAGTTGGTACGTGCGTGTACTGAAAGTGCACCACTGAAATATTTCAGTGGCTACGTGCTTGTACTGAAATGGCAGCACTGAAATATTTCAGTGGCTACGTGCTTGTACTGAAACTGCAGCACTGAAATATTTCAGGGGTTGCGTGCGTGTACTGAAACTGCAGTACTGAAATATTTCAGTGTCTACCCGTGTGTACCGAAATTGCACTACTCAAATATTTCAGTTTGAACCGGTCAGTACTGAAATTTCAGTAATGAAATATTTCAATGCCTACAACTGTCTACTGAACTTGCAGTATTGAAATATTTCAGTGTCTACCCAGAGTCTATCACTCTAAAACTGTGTACTGAACTTGTCTGGAGGCACTTCTCGCAGCCAAAATGTTGCAAGTACAATTCACACAGATTGCATCACGTAATTTGAACACAACTCTTGAGGTGACAGACAAATTTTCCTATCATGGATACCACTCCAGCACATCAAAACATAGCAAGTAAACATAGCAATGCTATATGCCTAGACTCATTCCAGCCTCGTCGATCAAACTAAGCTGCCATCCAGAGGCTACGGATTCAAGTACACAGGTAGCAAGAACAGATTGCAGAGAATCAAATTAACCAAGTGGCAAGTAATGATTTATAAATCAGCAATCTTACCCTAAACATAGCTACCGCCGCCATTCAGACGAGGAGAGCGGCGAGGGAAGCGTGGAGAATGTCGAGGAAATGAGGTCACGATCACTGTCATCCTCCTCTTGTGCTTCGGAGTCTCCGGTGACTCGGTTGGAGGCTGCACAATCTGCAACGGCACCTCGTACACGGTGGGTTCACTAGTAGAAAAGGGCCCATTTGTCCCGGTTCTAGAGGCCCATTCTTCCCGGTTCTGGAACCGGGACTAAAGGGTTGGGACTAAAGCCCAAAACCTCTAGTCTCGGTTCGCTTACGAACTGGGACAGAAGGTGCTCCACGTGGCTGTCGTGGGGAGCCCGGGCAGGAGGGCCTTTAGTCCCGGTTGGTAACACCAACCGCGACCAAAAAGCATCCACGCGTCAGCAGCTCAGGAGCTGGGGTTTTTGTTTTTTTTGAAAGGGGGGGTTTGGGGGGTTAATTTAGGGGTTTCATATATTGTGTTAGCTAGCTAATAGAGAGAAGTGACCTCTCTTATCTCCGTGCTTGGTCGACGCTAGGTACTATACGTATAGAGAGAACTCGACATGCTAGCTAGTAAGCAAATGAAGGAACCATTAAGTACACAAGATCGTCATGAACATATACAGAGAGAAGTGATCGACCTCTCCTTCTCCGAGAGATTGGTCGAACAACAAGTTTTCGTATATCTATCCGACGCTACTAGCTACATATATACAATATAAGATCTCTTACAATCCCTAACATCTAAAGTCAATTTCCACATGGTATTCTCCGACTGGATTGATGACGTGGTCAAGAAAGAATCCCGCCAATTCCTCTTGAATTGCTCGTATGCGATCTTGTGGTAGGAGTTCATCCCGCAGCTGCCAGATCTAAATTGAAGAAGAGGGTCAATACATGGGTATGAATGAAACTCAACACAAATGATGGTAATAAAATAAAATTTTGAATATTTTTGCTTACGCACATCATATTGTTTTTGAGAGTACCACCGCTTATTAAAGATCGTCGCGTTGTAGATGAACTCGCAAACGTAGTATCCACAGAAATCATTCCCTGCTTCCTGCCACAAGCACTTTACGAGAAATAGAGGTCAATCAAACTGATAAGCAAGCATGCTAAATGGTATTGATGAAACTAGCTAGAATCAATGGGAGATGCGCGGAACTTGGTAGTAGTACTTACTTTCGGGTGTGTAAATCGCATCTCAGTCGGCAGTCCCGGAGCTCTTGCGGTGAACTCTTTCCAAACCCTGCCAGACAAAGAAATAATTCCTTGATATCAGGAAATGAAAAAAGTTGCCGATCTGGTGCCATAATGATCGATTGAACTTACTTCTTGAGCATTTCAATCATGTCCACATACTCCTGCGGATCTTTTCGTCTCGAGTCTAAGACGGTTACTACTCCCCGCTCAAGCTTAATCTCTAGCAGAATAAAGTGAAAGCTGCGCACGCATGCATAACTCATCAGTTACATTACTATAACCTCGAGTAATAAGGGAAACCGAATATGCAGAAGACAGTAACACTCACTTGAAGTTGTAAGGAAAGAGTATTTTATCTTTGTTTTGATTTTTGAGCAACGATTGTAGCAAGTTGGCCTCGGTTTCTTTGACATTCTTTTTAACCGTCCATTCATGTATGACATTTGGGTTAATGAACCCAATGTCATAGATTTGTGCATTTATGCATTCGACGATCTTCAATCTGCATAATATAGTGAGGATAATTATATATACATGCAATGAAAGAGCTGAGCTATATATAGCGACTTAATTACAGAAGTAGTACTTACAGATAGTAGCAAGTCACGAGTGATTTGTCGCGGGCATTTTGATTGTATAACTGGAAAAACTCGTCAAAATCAACAGTAATATAATCCAATCCAATGAAGTCATGCTCCTCTTTAATTCTCATTGTCAAAGCATCCATCCCAGAGTTGCTACAGGTTTCCATGTACCATTTATATAATTTTTGCATCATCGTTGTTAGAACACGACTTCCATCTTTGACGAGAGGCTTCCCGTACTGGTATCTGAATTCGTCCACCTCTAACATATCAAACACTACATCATCGCCCAGGTAATCATCAGGATTGGTACCGGGCACCATCCCAGCCAGATTAGCGACGATATCGCTAGACACCTTGAGTGGGGGGCATGATTGGTTCGCTTGTTCGCCGAGCTGGGGAATTTTTTTCGCACTTCTTTGTTCTTCTAACCTTTTATCGCTGGAAGTAGTTCCCGACCGGCGCGCATCTCCATATGTCTTCTTAAGAGCACGGAGATAGTTGTCATCCGGCGGAGGCGGTGGTGGTCACTACAGGGCATCGATAGTGCGCTTTGCTTTCACCGGATCTATTGTTTCCTTCGGAGCTGGAGGTTTCTTTGCAAAAAAGTCCCTCAGTTCGGCAGCACAGATTTCCTCGCTTTCCTTGTCGGTCCTCTCATATGGTAACTTTTCTAGAGGCTTGAGAGATGGACCGTATCTGAATTGCCTCCTGCCTCTGCTTGTACTGCTAGACGCCGAAGCGGCGGCGTCTCTCTTCCGCCGTGGCTGACGCGGCGGAGAAGGAGGTGGAGTGCTCCGACGTGCCGGAGGAGCCGGAGCGGCGGCATCTATCTTCCTATGTTGCTGACAAGGCGGAGGAGGAGGCGGAATGCTCCGATGCGCCGGAAGAGGAGAAGGAGGAGGCAGAATGCCGGCCTCACGCGCCGGAGGAGCCGTAGAAGGAGGTGGAGTGCCCTGATCACTCGCCGGAGGAGGAGGAGGCTGAGTGCCCTGACTCCCCGGAGTAGGAGGAGGAGGCGGAGGCGTCCAGTTCGGAAGCTTGATGTGCTCCTTACGCCATAGACATGGAGTCTTCAGAGCAAGACCCAGCTGAGTCTCCCCTTCACCTGTAGGTTGGTCAAGCTCGAGCTCTTCAAATCCCTCCGTTACTTCATCCACCATCACAACAGCATAGCCATGTGGAATCGGACGGCAGTGAAAAGTTCCGTTGGGTTGAGGAGGTGCAACAGAGCCGACAGCTGCCTTGACTTTGAGGTTCTGCCATTGCGTCATAAGCTGGCAATGTTGAGCCTCCGTGATAGCATCCACGGGGTAGCTAGGAGCCATGAAGTCAGGCTGCTGAATGAGCTCGGTGGAAGCCACGCTGCTTCTCCGCTGAGATGGCGGGGTAGCTCCGGCAGCTCGCTGGCTCTCAACTTGTTCCTCTAGCTTTTGTACTCTTGCATTAAGCTTCTGCATTTTGGTGAGCTCCAGTTTCCTCTTCCTCTCCCGGGTTTTGTAACCGCCTGCGCCGGGAAACCCAACCTTCCACGCAACGGAGCCTGGCGTGCCTCATGTTCATCCAGGGTGCTCAGGATTCCCGAGGGCCTCGGTTAGCTCGTCATTCTCTCTGTCGGGAATGAACGTCCCTTGCTGCGCTGCGGCAATACACTTCTGAAGCTTCTTGACGGGTATTGCAAGTTGCTCGTCCGTCCAAATGCACTTCCCTGTTTCAGGGTCCAAGGTTCCCCCAACCCCGAAGAACCAAGTCCTTGAACGTTCTGGCCAGTTCAATGTCTCTGGTTCGACCCCTTTAGCAAGCAGGTCATTCTCAGCTTTATCCCATAGCGGCCGGGCTTTGAGGTAGCCACCTGACCCCGTGCGATGGTGAAACTTCTTCTTTGCAGCATTTATCTTATTTGTCTCTGACATCTTCTTACTCTTGTCCGATGTCTTGTAGGACACAAATGCAGGCCAGTGATCTCTTATCTTCTCAAATCGGCCGGTGAATTCTGGAGTCTTCCCTTTGTAGACAAACGTTGATTTCAACTCATTCTTCCACCTCCTGAATAGATCTGCCATCTTCTTCAGAGCACACGCCTTGACCTTTGGCTCTATAACAGGCGTATTCGGATCCTCCTTTGGCGGTAGGGTGAAATTTGCTTTCAGCGAAGTCCAAAGATCATCTTTCTGTCTATCGGTGACATAAGAAACTTGAGGGTCATCGTCCTTAGGCTTATTCCATTGCTTGATGCTGATCGGGATGGTGTCCCTAACAATAGCTGCGCACTGAGCAGAAAATGCGTCCTTGGTCCGCTTGGGTTCAATCGGTAGGCCATCTTCCATGAGTGCTGTGATCGTGAACCTTTCATCCTGGCGCAACCTTTTCTTCGGGCCTCATCTCGTTACCAAAGTTTGGCTCGATCCGGAGGGCTATAAAAGAAGAAAGAAGAGTTAATATATGTACATGCCAAAACAATTAATGCATCAATTAGCTAGTCAGCACAGGCTTAATTAATATATATATATCTCCGAACTTTGCTACAGCTCCCTCCTCCGTTCGATCACCAGAGCCATCATCATGGTCTCCTTCTTCCTCCGGCATTCGGTCACCGGAGCCATCATGATCATGTCCTTCCTCCATTGTTCGATAACCGGAGCCATCATCCTCTCCTTCTTCCTAACCATCGGTGTCGTTGAGATACGACAAGACATCACCTCCGCCGAGGATTATGTCCCCCAACAACTATTCTTGTTCCAAGTCTCTTTGCTCCATAGTTTCTGCAAATATTACAACATGGCAATTAATATACAAACATGAGAGATGGATATATTAGTGGCAAACATAGACCTAGCTAGCTAATCACAACGCTTCTAGGGTTTGGGGTGGTCTCTGCAACGCTTCTAGGGTTTGGGGTTGCCTTGACGCTTCTAGGGTTTGGTCGGGCGAGAGGGGGTTGATCGACGTCCCCCCTCATGTTGAAGAGTTACCGGAGTTTTATATGAACAAAAGAAAAATACTACCTATCACATGACATGTCCGGCCACCGGACCGGATCACCTCTCTCATGAATGTCCAACGTCCGGACTGCCTCTCTCATGAATGTCAAACAAGGGATTTAACAAAATGGCGCCATTCTGGATGTGCAGAAAATGGTCCCTATTTTTCCTGATCTCATCTACCCTTCTATATGTCACGTTGTCTAGTGTCAAAGGATTCAAGAAAACCATGACTTCATCATTAGCCGGAAGTAACAGGCGCATAATGGTACGAAGCTCTCCAAAATTGTTTTGTAATGGAGTCCCGGATAGGATAATTAGCTTTTTGGTACGAAGTTCAGCAAGAGCCTTTCGACTATCGCTATTTGGAAGGCCTTTGCTGAACTTCGTACCAAAAAGCGAATTATCCTATCAGGACTCCGTTCCAAAATAATTTTGGAGAGCTTCATACCATCATGCGCCTGTTACTTCCGGCTAATTATGAAACCATGGATTTCTTCAATACTTTGACACAAGAGAACGTGCACATATAGAAGCGTAGATGAGATCAGAAAAAATATGGATCAACTTAATTATGCACATCCATAATGGGGGCATCCTTCGACCCCTCGGCGATCCTCGACCCTCGACCCCTCGACGAACCTCAACCCTCGACCCCTCGGCGATCCTCGAACCTCGACCCTCGACCCTCGACCCCTCGGCGATCCTCGAACCTCGACCCTCGACCCCTCGGCGACCCGCGACCCTCGACCCCTCGGTGATCCTCGAACCACAACCCTCGACCCCTCGGCGATCCTTGAACCTCGACCCCTCGGCGACCCTCGACCCTCTACCCTAGTTCCCGACCCTCGACCGCTTGGCGATCCTCGACACCCTCGTTCTCAATAAAAAATAAGAAGAGCAAGAAGAAGAAAAAAGAGGAGAAGAAGAAGGAATAGAGGAGAAGAAGAAAAAATAGAAGAAAAAAAAAGAGGAGAAGAAGAAGGAATAGAGGAGAAGAAGAAAAAATAGAATAATTATTCTATTTTTTCTTCTTCTCCTCTATTCCTTCTTCTTCTCCTCTTTTTTTTTCTTCTTCTTCCTCTTCTTATTTTTTTCTCCTCTTCTTCCTCTCCTCTTCTTCTCCTTCTTCTTCTCCTTCTTCTTCTTCTTATTTTCCTATTTCCTCTCCTTCTTTTTCTTCTTCTTCCTTCTTCCTTCTTCCTCTTTTCTTATTTTTCCTTATTTTCCTTTTTCCTCTCCACTAACCTAAAATCTACAAACCTAAAATGCACTAACAGTACAACTAACCTAAAATGCACTAAATCAACTAACCTAAAATGCACTAACCTAAAATCGATATCTACTAACAACCTAAATAAAAAAAATTAATACATATATGAAAAAAAACATATATGAACAAAAAAAATGCTATGAACATTATATCCATACATACATAGCCACATCCATACATACATATATCCACATACATATATACATTATATATATGAACAACAAAATCATCACATAAAAAAATCGCATAAAAATTCATCATACAGAGAGCCGGGGCGGCGGCGGCTCACAGCGGGGGCGGCCGGCGAGGGCGACGGCGGGGGCGGCGAGGGCACGGTGACGACGACGGTGGGGGCTGGCCGGGGCAGGGGCGCGGCCGGCCGGTGCGCTCGGGGTCGCGGCAGGGGCGGGGGCAACGGCGCGCGGGCTCGGTGACGGCGTCGGCGACGGCGACGGCGACGACGAGGCACGGGCGACGGCAGGGGCGGCAGACGGCGTCGGGGCAGCCTAGCAGCATCGATGTCGTCGGCGTCGTCGGGGGCAACTGCGAGGTGAGAATGAAAATTTTCACAAGTCTTACTTATATAGACAGAGCATTGGTCCCGGTTCGTGGCAACAACCGGGACGAATGCCCCCCTTTTGTCCCGGTTCGTGCCACCAACCGGGACCAAAGGTCTCTTTTCAGCAGCCCAACGGGCGGGAAGCAGAGACCTTTGGTCCCGGTTGGTGGCACGAACCGGGACCAAAGGGGGGCATTCGTCCCGGTTATTGCCACGAACCGGGATTAAAGGTTGGCATTGGTCCCGGTTAGTGCCACCAACCGGGACGAAAGGGTGGCACAGCGGTGGTGTGGTGGGAGTTTAGTCCCACCTCGCTAGCTGAGAGAGCTCAGCACCTGTTTATAAGCTGCGTTGCGGCAGAGGTGCTGAGCTCCTCTCTAATATGCAGGCAGTACTTGCCTACCCTTGTCACTGCCATGTTTGGCCTATTGGGCCTGCGGGCCTACATCCTGGCCCATGTACATATGGGTTTCTAGTCGTATGCAGGCCGTGTGGCCCAGTGGGCGGCATTTTTTTATTTTTTCCAGTATTTTTGTTTTTTTAGCATTATTTATTTTCTTTTGTTTTTTGCTTTATTTTTTTTAATTCTTTTTTGCTTTTAGGTCAGAAAAATTATAAACTTTCTGTTAGTGCCATTACTTTTCAAATTTGAATTCTTTGAAATTTGTGTGAATCACTAGTTTGTGAATAACTTCAGTACAAAAATATATTTTTGAGTGATTCTTTTTCCTGCTATTTAATATTACTGTGTTTTATCATTATATTCAAAAACAGATTTTGTTATTTTAGTTTCTATCAAAAAAATTCTTTATGAAAATTCTTTGCTATTAAAGTTTCTAACAAAAAATTCTTTATGATAATTCTTTTTGCTATTACCGTTTTGAACAAAAAATACTTTGATAATTTAGTTGCTATAAAAGCTTTTTTTCAGTTGATTCTTTTTGCTATTGAAGAGTATTATAGTTTTGTTTTAGTTGATCATAACAGAATATTTTAATTGATTCTTTTTGCTATTGAAGAGTATTATAGTTTTGTTTTAGTTGATCATAACAGAATATTTTAATTGATTTTTTTTAGTTCATTCTTTTTGCTATTAGAGTTTCATAAAAGTTTTCTAGTTCATTCTTTTTGCTATTAGTTCATTCTTTGAGCTAAATGACCCTGAAATTGAAAAGCACTACAAATGAACTCTGAAAAGGTTGAAAGTTGGCATGGTATCATCATTTCACCCACATAGCATGTGTTAAAAAGTTGAGAGGGTTATGGCAAAAACTGGATGCACTTCGTGTACAAAATGGACAATCTCTTTCGAAGTATCAGGGTTTCGGACGAAAACTATTCTGTTACAAAGGGATTTTATTTTTTTGAACTTATTTGAACTCCAAACTTTTTGTGTGTTCAAAATGAACCATTCATAGCCACATCATCAATTTTGAACCCTTTCTGACTTCATTTGGTATTTTTCATGCATTTACTGATTTTTTTAAGCTAAATGACCCTGAAATTGAAAAGCACTACAAAAGAACTCTGAAAAGGTTGAAAGTTGGCATGGTATCATCATTTCACCCACATAGCATGTGGTAAAAAGTTGAGAGGGTTACGGCAAAAACTGGATGCACTTCTTGTACAAAACGGACAATCTCTTTCGAAGTATCAGGGTTTCATACGGAAACTCATCAGTTACAAAAGGCATTTCATTTCTTCACATGTAACTGCAGTGATATTCTAGATCAAAGGCATCATCATAATAGTTGTGGAGAGAAAGTCTTCACTTTTTCTTCGCTTGTGTCCTTTGCTTATTGCTCCGTAACTATGGATAATCTTCATCGTTTAACAGGGTGCTTGGGTCAGCCTTGACTTTGAAGGGAGGAATTTCATGAAACTTTTCATAATCTTCAGACATGTCTGTCTTGCCCTCCAATCCCATGATGTCTCTTTTTCCTGAAAGAACTATGTGGCGCTTTGGCTCATCGTATGATGTATTCGCTTCCTTATCTTTTCTTTTTCTCGGTTTGGTAGACATGTCCTTTACATAGAAAACCTGTGCCACATCATTGGCTAGGACGAATGGTTCATCTGTGTACCCAAGATTGTTCAGATCCACAATTGTCATTCCGTACTGTGGGTCAACCTGTACCCTGCCTCCTGACAGATTGACCCATTTGCACTGAAACAAAGGGACCTTAAAATCATGTCCGTAGTCAAGTTCTCATATGTCCACTATGTAACCATAATATGTGTCCTTTCCCCTCTTGGTTGCTGCATCAAAGCGGACACCGCTATTTTGGTTGGTGCTCTTTTGATCTTGGGCGATCGTGTAAAATGTATTCCCATTTATCTCGTACCCTTTGTAAGTCAATACAGTCGAAGATGGTCCCCTGGCCAACAAGTACAGCTCATCAGAAATAGTTTTGTCACCCCTGAGACGTGTTTGCAACCAACTGCTGAAAGTCCTAATGTGTTCACATGTAATCCAGTCGTCACACTGCTCCGGGTGTTTGGAGCGCAGAATGTTCTTGTGTTCATCGACATACGGGGTCACCAAGGTAGAGTTCTGTAGAACTGTGTAGTGTGCTTGAGATCAAGAATGCCCGTCCCTACATATTATTGAGTCCCCTCCTAGCGTGCCTTTTCCAGTCAGTCTCCCCTCATACCGCGATTGAGGGAGACCAATCTTCTTAAGGTCAGGAATGAAGTCAACACAAAACCCAATGACATCCTCTGTTTGATGGCCCATGGAGATGCTTCCTTCTGGCCTAGCGTGGTTACGGACATATTTCTTTAGGACTCCCATGAACCTCTCAAAGGGGAACATATTGTGTAGAAATACAGGGCCCAGAATGACAATCTCGTCAACTAGATGAACTAGGACGTGCGTCATGATATTGAAGAAGGATGGTGGGAACACCAGATGGAAACTGACAAGACATTGTGCCACATCACTCCTTAACCTTGGTAGGATTTCTGGATTGATCACCTTCTGAGAGATTGCATTGAAGAATGAACATAGCTTCACAATGGCTAATCGAACGTTTTTCGGTAGAAGCCCCCTCAATGCAACCGGAAGCAGTTGCGTCATAATCATGTGGCAGTCATGAGACTTTAGGTTCTGGAACTTTTTCTCTGGCATATTTATTATTCCCTTTATATTCGACGAGAAGCCAGACGGGACCTTCATACTGAGTAGGCATTCAAAGAAGATTTCCTTCTCTTCTTTGGTAAGAGCATAGCTGGCAGGACCTTCATACTACTTTGGAGGCATGCCGTCTTTTTCGTGCACACGTTGCTGGTCCTCCCGTGCCTCCGGTGTATCTTTTGTCTTCCCATACACGCCCAAGAAGCCTAGCAGGTTCACGCAAAGATTCTTCATCACGTGCATCACGTCGATTGAAGAGCGGACCTCTAGGTCTTTCCAGTAGGGTAGGTCCCAAAATATAGATTTCTTCTTCCACATGGGTGCGCGTCCCTCAGTGTCATTCGAAACAGATAGTCCGCCGGGACCCTTTCCAAAGATTACTTGTAAATCATTGACCATAGCAAGTATGGGATCACCGGTATGGATGGCGGGCTTCTTCCGGTGATCTGCCTCGCCTTTGAAATGCTTGCCTTTCTATCGACATTTATGGTTGGTCGGAAGAAATCGACGATGCCCCAGGTACACATTCCTCCTGCATTTGTCCAGGTATATACTTTCGGTGTCATCTAAATAGTGCGTGCATGCATGGTATCCCTTGTTTGTCTGTCCTGAAAGGTTACTGAGAGCAGGCCAATCATTGATGGTTACAAACAGCAACGCATGCATGTCAAATTCCTGCTGTTTGTGCTCATCCCACACACGTACACCGTTTCCATTGCACAGCTGTAAAAGTTCTTCAACTAATGGCGTTAGGTACACATCAATGTCGTTGCCGAGTTGCTTAGGGCCTTGGATGAGAAATGGCATCATAATGAACTTCCGCTTCATGCACAGCCAAGGAGGAAGGTTATAGATACATAGAGTCACGGGCCAGGTGCTGTGATTGCTGCTCTGCTAAACAAAAGGATTAATGCCATCCGCGCTTAAACCAAACCATACGTTCCTTGCATCACCTGCAAAGTCATCCCAATACTTTCTCTCGATTTTTCTCCACTGCGACCCGTCAGCGGGTGCTCTCAACTTCCCGTCTTTCTTACGGTCCTCTCTGTGCCATCGCGTCAACTTGGCATGCTCATTGTTTCTGAACAGACATTTCAACCGTGGTATTATAGGAGCATACCACATCACCTTGGCAGGAACCCTCTTCCTGGGGCGCTCGCCATCAACATCACCAGGGTCATCTCGTCTGATCTTATACCGCAATGCACCGCATACCGGACATGCGTTCAAATCCTCGTACACACCGCGGTAGAGGATGCAGTCATTAGGGCATGCATGTATCTTCTGCACCTCCAATCCTAGAGGGCATACAACCTTCTTTGCTACGTACGTACTTTCAGGCAATTCGTTATCCTTTGGAAGCTTCTTCTTCAATATTTTCAGTAGCTTCTCAAATCCTTTGTCAGCTACACCATTCTCTGCCTTCCACTGCAGCAACTCCAGTGTGGTACCGAGCTTTGTGTTGCCATCTTCGCAATTGGGGTACAACCCTTTTTTGTGATCCTCTAACATGCGATCAAACTTTAGCTTCTCCTTTTCACTTTCGCATTGTCTCTTTGCATCAACAATGACCCGGCGAAGATCATCATCGGGCACATCGTCTGGTTCCTCTTGATCTTCAGCTTCCCCCGTTGCAGCATCACCGTATTCAGGGGGCACATAGCTGTCATCATCCTCTTCTTCTTCGCTGTCTTCCATCATAACCCCTTTCTCTCCGTGCTTGGTCCAAACATTATAGTGTGGCATGAAACCCTTATAAAGGAGGTGGGTGTGAAGGGTTTTTGAGTCAGAGTAAGACTTTGTATTCCCACATATAGGGCATGGACAACACATAAAACCATTCTGCTTGTTTGCCTAAGCCACTTCGAGAAAATTATGCACGCCCTTAATGTACTCGGAGGTGCGTCGATCACCATACATCCATTGCCGGTTCATCTGCGTGCATTATATATAATTAAGTGTGTCAAAAACCATTACAGAACATCATGAATACAGAAGTGACCAAATTAATTAATAGAAGTTCATCATCACATTAAAACCAAAGTACATACATAGTTCTCATTGAACAACATATAGCTCTCCAGAGCATCTAATTAAACCATACATTGAAACTATGTAAAACATTTCAATGCAACAACAAATGCGATCATAATCGCAACTAAGGTAACAATTGATCCAACGGCATAATGATACCAAGCCTCAGTATGAATGGCATATTTTTTCATCTTTCTAATCTTCAAGCGCATTTTATCCATCTTGATCTTGTGATCATCGACGACATCCGCAACATGCAACTCCAATATCATCTTCTTCTCCTCAATTTTTTTCAATTTTTCCTTCAAGTTATTGTTTTCTTCTTCAACTAAATTTAACCTCTCGACAATATGGTCGGTTGGAATTTCCAGTTCACATACCTCCTAGATAAAAAAATCTATGTCACATTGGTCGGCATAATTGTCATAAACACTAAATGAACCAAATAGTTATAAAAGATAATATATACCACATCTGAATCATAGACAGGACGAGGGCCGACGGAGGCGGATACCAAAACCATCACACTATATAATAACAAACAATAATAAAAGTAGGAAAATTACAGAAGTATCTATCTTAATCATACAAGTAAGAACTTTTTTCTTTTACAAAGAAGATAAGACCAAGAGGCTCACCATGATGGTGCCGGCGACGAGATCGGCGCGGGCGATCGACGGCGGTGAGGACGGGGACGGGACAGGACGGACCGCCAAACCTAGACAAATCTCGAGGAAAATGGAGCTTGGACAAGGAGCTTCGAGAGGAGAAAGCTTAAGTGTGGCTCGGGCATTTCATCAAACACCTCATGTGCATAGGAGGTGAGCTAGAGCACCACAAAGCTCTCCCACGGCCGGCCCAAAAAACAGAGCAATCCACTGCTCTGCTCGCGGGCGAGGGGGTATATATAGGCATCTCATTGGTCCCGGTTCGTGGCTGGAACCGGGACCAAAGGACTAAAGGACCCCCTTTGGTCTCGGTTCCAGCCACGAACCGGGACCAATGGTTGCGAGGCCCATTGGTCCCGGTTCGTGGCTGGAACCGGGACCAAAGGGTCCAGACGAACCGGGACCAATGCCCCACGAGGCCCGGCCGGCCCCCTGGCCTCACGAACTGGGACCTATGGCCCCGTGTGTAGGAGATATGCCCTAGAGGCAATAATAAATGTTATTGATTATCTCCCTGTTCATAATTATGTTTATGTTCCATGCTATAACTGCAATGATTCTCGAGTCTGCAAATAAAACGAGGCTTGGAGGGAAACTCATGTGCACATGTGGGATAATAAACGATAAAATGTATTCCTAGTCAAGCCTCTATGACTAGCTCAAGTGTTGCATGGTGGTTCTGTTTTCCTGATCATGGGCATGTCTATGCCAGCAACTTTGAGGGCACAATGTTAGAAGAACATTTGTGTTGAATCGACCCGAATTGATGTTATGCTATGAGATACATTCGTCACAAGTTAAATGGTTTATAACACAGAGATGGTTAACGTTTGCATGATTCCTCAGACCATGAGAGTATCGAGTTTCTTCATGCTTGATTCATGAATTTGGGGTTTGTTAAACGTCATCCGTAAATGGGTGGCTATTATGGCGGCTTACGGGTTCATGGAAAAGTATGTCAAGTAACTTGATAGCTCGAGATTGGGATTTGCTCCTCCGACGATGGAGAGATATCTCTGGGCCCTCTCGGTGTTACGGTATCCATCATCATCTGGCCAGACACTTTGTGATTTGATCACGGGGATGCCGGAACACGGTAACGAGAAAAGAGAACAATACCGGTAACGAGGTAACTAGCATAGTGGACAAGTTGTTGATCCACGGGAATGCCAACATGTCTCACCTCGGGTATTTGTAACATATCGCGAAGCAACAGGAATAGCACACGGCAACTGGAGGTTCACTCGAATATTCATTCGTGTGGGTATAGCGGTCAATATGGGTGTCCACGGCTCCGATGTTGATCATTGATCGGAAGGGGTTCCGTGTCATGTCTATACTTCACCGAACCTATAGGGTCACATGCTTAAGGGTCATCTATCTGCTGAATACTAGACAGGGAGTCTGAGAGAAAATCACCGAAAAAGTTTCGGACACCGGAAAAGTTTCGGACAGCGGAAAATTCCGCAAAGAGAGGTCACCGGATGAGTTCCGGTGAAACTGAAAAGTTGTTTTAGAGGATACCATAAAGTCAAATTGGTTTCGGCACATGCCCGATAATTCTTGGAGGGTGCCAGAATCATTCTGGAAACTTTTGGGAATTTTCTGGAAGAAAAACTGGAAATGTTTCGGAGCTGCCGGAACCACTTCAGATACTTTTCGCAGATGAAAATCACTAATCTGGAATTGTTCCAGAACGTGTTGAAAATTATTTTAGTGGGTGCTGGAAATGTTCTAAGCCCACATAAATATTTTCAGTTCGAACGGACGCTGAAAAATGTCGTCGTGAATAGTGAAAGTGCTTTTTGGGTTACTTTTTGGAAAGCCACTTGTTTGGGCTTTATCCCAAAAGATCTAGGGATGACATGGATGGATTGGGAGGCCCTCATGGGGGCCCCCCAAGGGGTGTGGCCGGTCACACTTGGGGCTCCACCATGGAGCCCCTCTTGTTCCTTGGTTTCACCTTTATGCCCTTGGTGGTAGGACTTCATTCATGTACTTTTGGGTTTTATTGAAAAACCACCCTACCCCTTGGGATTTCCTATAAATAGAGTTGGAGGGGCAGCCCTCCACACTCACTCCTTCTCACATACACATGCCATGCAATGATCTGGCTTCTCTCTCCCTCCCCGCGAAATAGTTTCGTAGAGCCGAAAGTCTGTCTAGGTTCCGGTGGGAACTAGTTCTGGACGGCGAAGCCCTGCCAGATAGATGACACCGTATGTGTGCAACTCTGTAGAGAGGTCGTAGTTTCGATCTTAGTGCCTGAGGGGCTGTTCGTCAGTGCCTCCCGAAGGGCTGTCCAAGTGACGGTCCGAGTTTTGTGAGTCCTCCCGAAGGGCTGTCCGAGTGACCGTCCGAGTTTCGAAGGTCCTCCCGAAAGGCTGTCCGCGACACCGTCCGGGGGACTGTTTGACCGCCTCCCGGAGGGCTGTCCGAGGGGCAGATGAGGGAGTACATCCTCACGGTTGGGAGGTTGTAAATCCTAGCTACGGGGATCTGCACCGCCGATCGTCATCGACTCTACTTCCACTGCGCTACGAGTCGGTAACGAAAATGATCAAACCTTGTATGCAGTCTCCATAGTGATCCTGGGCTGGTGCGTAGGTTGGAAATTTTTTGTTTTCTGCTGCGTTACCCTACAGTGGCATCATGAGCCGTGCTGTGCATAGATGCAGGTTGCGATCTAGAATACACGGAGATGTATGGGTGTTGCACAATATAATTAGGTAGTAGATGAGATCTATTGCTGAAAATTATTTGTGCGGGTAGCAGATGAAATCTGTTACCCGATGTTCTTGTTGCTTCCCTGGAATTTGCATAATCCTGATCTTGACGGCATGGTGGAATCTCACAAAGTTTTGGCAATCCGCGATCCTTTCATGCTGCTCCTGAGTATGCTGATTGACAGATCAACGGAGTGCTAATAGTTCTTTGGGTTCCACCATAGTTAAAGAAAGATGGATGTTTCGCAAACGAAAGGGCAATGCAGATATGATCTGCACGGGGGTCATGCGTATGACGAAGTTTAGTATGGGGCTCGAGATTTTATTATCTCCGTTTTCATACACCCTGGAAAGTTAATCTAGCAACTTGAATAATCATACTTGATGATGGACGTTGGTAGCTTCGGTTTGTTTAGAAACCTTAGAAGCCACGAAAAACAAGTTTTTGCATGAACCGATTAGAGGCGTCTATCTTGGTTTTGCAGGAGGGTTTGCATGTGCATATGATGTGGTATAGCAGTGCTCATAATAATTTAATTATGTATGAGATGACTATATGATGTAAATTGATTAACATGACCTGCGTGTCATGATTTGGCATGATGGCTGGAGCCATATGAATGCACTTTAAAAGACATGCGTGTCAACCTTGTTGTAATGCATTATTTTATTAGCTATAGAGATAGCTATATTATCTGGTGCATCGACAAGGTGGTGGCAATCTTCGCGAAGGTGAACACCGACGCGAATGCCGAAGATGAAGAAATACATGACTTCTCCATCAGAAAGGGCTATACCATATCATGCTATTATGAATTGCGTGAGATGTTTATCCCTTATGATGCACCCTTCTTGATTGCGCGGTAGTCGCTTTTATTAGGGTGATCTCTCACAAAAATATCGAGTAGTTAGTGTTCTCCCAAGTGTAGCACTGTCACGGCACCTAACTTTTCGGGGTATCACATGGATGCATGGGTATGAACGATTAGGGAAGTGTGAGGTGGCTGAGTTGAGACCTCGCAGCGTGATCACTTGGTTGTCTTGACGTTCAGGCATGAAAGTCACGAGCTCGGAACACACGCATCGAAAGATGAACAAGAGTCACATAGAGATGTGATTGGCAAGTTGGCCTACCGATTGCAATTCTCGTCACTTGAGATGGATGCATCCTTGGCGTTGAATTGTAATATGGATCTTGAATCACTCACAATCAATTTTGAGAGATATTGATTTGAGTGGGAGCGCACTTTTGAATTGACTTGTTTAATTCTCAGTGCAATTAATTATGAACTCTGTCTAAGTGTTTTTTGCAAAACAGTTGTAGAATAATGGCTCGTGTTTCCACCTTCCCTATTAAAATTGAATAGCTATTAAATATCTGGTTATACCTTTACGGTTGGTAACGTAATGTGAGGATTGTCCTCAAGAGTGCTGAGAAGGACTTTGTCCTATCGCATAATTTCGGTATTCTCGCGCTAATGCTATGGATCATGTGACTCTCGTCCTTCGATCCAAAAGCTAGAATTCCGTTTCAGTCAAGTGCAATACATTTGCTTCCATGAGACCCGAACTTCAAAAGTTTGGATAGTTATGTGATATTCACTACTGGAATCAGGGATTTTGCCGTCTGCCAGTTCTTTGCCGTCTGCTAGCAGACGGCAAAGAAGGTCATTGCCATCAGCTACCAAAAAGAAGACGGCAAACAACTGGCAGACGGCAAAAACGGTCTTTGCCATCTGTCACTTCTTTGTCGTCAGCTGGCTGACGGCAAAGAGAAAGGTGGCCCCCAGTAACGAGCCGATTAGAAAAACTTAACGCCCCCCCCCCTCTTTGTCGTCTGCTAGCAGACGGCAAAGATAAAAAAAAGCGGACGGCAAAGCCTCGGCGAACGGCAAAGGCTAACTAACCTAACGTAACTAACGGCCGGTCGAGCCCCCACCCCCGCCCGTTACTCTCTCTTCTCTCCCTCTCTCCTCCCCGACGCCCCGCCACCAGATCCACCCACCGCCGCCTCCGCCGCCCGGCGCCGCCCCCGCCACCCGCCGCCGCCGCCGCCCGCCCCGCCCCCGCCCTGCTTGCCCCGTCGCCCCCACCACCCCGCCGCCCCCACCCCACCGCCGACGCCCCGTCGCCCCCACATCCGCCGCCCGGCGCCGCCCCGCCGCCCCCGCCACCGCCCCCGCCCCCGCTTGCCCACGCCCCCACCACCCCGCCGCCCCCACCCCAACCGCGACGCCCCGTCGCTCCACCATCCCCCGCCCCGGCGCCCCGGCGCGCCACCACGTCGCCGGCCCACCCGCCCTGGCCACTGCCCCGACCGTCCCACTGCCCGCGCGCGCCGCCACGTCGCCGGCCCACCCGCCCCACTGCCCCGACCGTCCCATTGCTCGGTGAGTTTATTTTTTTCTTCTGTTTTTTCATATTTTTTTCCTGTTAATTTTAGTGTTAGATTTAGTACTAGATATGTGTTAGTGTTAGTGTTAGATTAGTGCTACATATGTGTTAGTGTTAGATTTAGTGCTACATATGTGTTAGTGTTAGTGTTAGAAAAGAAGTAGAAGAAGTAGAAGTAGGAGAAGTAGAGAAGAGAAGAAAAGAAAAGAAAAGAAGTAGAAAAAAAGATGAAAAAAGAAGAAGGAAGAAAAAAGAGTAGAAGAAGAAGAAAAGGTAGAAAAGAAAAGAAGTAGGAAAAAAGATGAAAAAAAGAAGAAGAAGAAGAAAGAGAAGTAGAAGAAGAAGTAGAAGAAGAAAGAGAAAGAAGAAAGAAAAGAAAGAAAAGAAGTAAAAGAAGTAGAAAAGGATGAAAGAAGAAGAAGAAGAAGAAAGGAAAGAAAAGAAGTAGAAGAGAAGAGAACGAAAGAATAAGAAGGATAGAAGGAAACACCCCGACCCCCTGACCCCGACACCACACCCCAAAACCCCGACCCCCTGACCCCCTGACCCCGACACCCCGACCCCGACCACCACACCCCGACACCACGACCCGACACCACACCCCGACACCCCGACCCCGACACGACACCCGACCCCCTGACCCGACTCCGACACCACACCCCGACACCCCGACCCCGACACGACACCCCGACACCCCGACCCCCTGACCCCCTGACCCCGACACGCCGACCCTGACACCACACCCCGACACCCGGACCCGACACAACCCCCGACACCCGACCCCCTGACCCCCTGACCCCGACACCCCGACCCCGACCCGACCCCCCGACCCCGAAACAGCACCCCGACCCGACACGGCACCCCGAACCGACACGACACCCCGACCCCGACACCTCCCGAAAAGGTGTTCTTTGGCCTTCCAGAGGCCGACGGGGTCATATATTTGTGAATTATTAGTTAGGTCATATATTTTTCGATTTTGTTATGAAAAACATCATATATAATTGTGTTGATCGGGTAGATTTAAATGTGCAGTTGTTTCATCGCTGCGAGGTTTGGTGTTCGACGACCTCGCCGTGCGTTTGACGAGCTCTGCCCCTTCGTTCGTGGGTGAGCACAAATGACATGTCCTCCTCCCCCCATTAATTATTTGCTCTGTTCCGGTGTTCGTGCCGATGAAACTTGATAGCTAGCTATATATGTGTCTTGAATCATCAGTATGCGTAACCAATATGTGTCTCCCGTTCGAAAGCGTTATAGTTATAAATATGCATGCATTTGCATATTTATAACCTTGATTCTTTCGAATTGTCCAATGCTATCCATGGACAGCCCGAGTATGTGTAGATTGGGTTTGTTTTCCCATATGCTTTGCTCCGGATGCGACGCATAAATTTCGTCAGTGCCTCCCCTGTTGTTCTCCGGGTACACATCCTCTCTGTTTATTGCAGAGATGTGTATCAGGAGAACAGCGGGGAGGTGCTGCCGAAATTTTGCGTCGGATCCGGAGCATAGCATGGGAAAATGAACCCAATCTACACATACTCGGGTGGGATTAGGACCTATCATTACCTATTAGAGTGTAGGATGCATGGACGTAATAAAATGACCCATTTTACCTAGATTAGCTCCTAAATGATCCATTTTACCTACGTTAGCTTTAAAATGACCCATTTCACCTAGGTTAGCTCCAAAATGACCCATCTTACCTAGGTTAGCTCCAAAATGACCCATCACACCTAGGTTAGCTCTAAAATGATGCTTTTTACTAAGTTAGCTCATAAACAATCCATTTCAACTAAGTTAGCTCATAAACAATCCATTTCACCTAAGTTAGCTCAAAAACGATCCATTTCACCTAAATTAGCTCTTATATGATCCATTTCACCTAAGTTAGCTCATAAACGATCCATTTCAACTAAGTTAGCTCATAAATGATCCATTTCACCTAAGTTAGCTCAAAAACGATCCATTTCACCTTAGTTAGCTCATAAACGATCCATTTCACCTTAGTTAGCTCATAAACGATCCATTTCACCTTAGTTAGCTCATAAATGATCCATTTCAACTAAGTTAGCTCATAAATGATCCATTTCAACTAAGTTAGCTCATAAACGATCCATTTCACCTAAGTTAGCTCATAAAGGATCCATTTCACCTTAGTTAGCTCATAAACGATCCATTTCACCTAAGTTAGCTCATATATGATCCATTTCACCTAAGTCTTCTTGTTCTAGTCTTCTTGTTCTAGTCTTCTTCTTGTTCTAGTCTTCTTCTTCTAGTCTTCTTCTTCTAGTCACCTTTTTCTAAATTTCTTATTTGCCATTTTGCAGATTTCATTCACTTCACGGAAGCTAGCTTGCTATGATGGAGTGCTTGTTTTTTCTTTCATTCTCTTCAAGTATTCTTCTAGCTTGCTATGATGGAACTTGCTATCTAGATGAAACTTTGCATTGTAATATGTATGGATGGAACAATGTGTATGTGCAACTTGATGGAACTTGCTATGTATGAATGGATGGAACTATATATGTACGTACGATGAAACTTATGTGCTGGATATGTCATATGTTTGCTTTTAAATAGCCCTGTGAAATATATATATATATGTCATATATATTTGCTGTCAAAATTGTTGCATTTAAAAAAAACAGAAAAAAATGAGGCAAAGCAGGATCTTTGCCGTCAGCCACTGATGGCAAAGCCACCTTTGCCGACAGCCGCGGACGGCAAAGGCAACTTTGCCAACAGCCGCGGACGGCAAAGCAGCCACGTGGCTGCCACCTGTGCCTCCTTGGAACTGACCCATTTGGCCAGTTTGCCTACAGCGGCGGACGGCAAAGGCTTTGCCTACAGTGGCTGCCGGCAAAGAGTAAACAACTTTGCCTGCAGCCGCGGACGGCAAAGGCCTGCCGTGTAGTGACGTCCAGCTGACATCATTCGGTGGACGGCAAAGGCCGGACAAATTTTGCCGTGAGCGGCGGACGGCAAAGGCTGTCGTTAGCCACCTAACGGACTAACAGCGTAATTATTGCCGTCTGCTTTCTTTGCCGTCTGCTGCTGATGGCAAAGGTCCCTTTGCCGTCAGCCGCCGAAAGCAGACGGCAAAGTAGCTCTTTGCCGATCCTTACTTTGCCAGAGCCTTTTGCCGTCCGCGGCAGAAGGCAAAGACCTTTGCCGTCCGCCGTTCCTGCCTTTGCCGTCTGCCGTGGCAGATGGCAAAGTAGCTGATTCCTGTAGTGATTCATGGAATCTGAAAATCATTTTCAGAGACAGACAAAGGCTAAAAGATATGAGATGTCCAAAGCAATGTTTGTTTGCAAACTATTAGTAAAGGAGTTTACTATGCATTAGACTGATAAGAGAGGGATCCAGAAGAACGCCTGTCATATGATGAAAGGTGAATAAAACAACAACTTAAAGAGAAAGGAAGTGTCCGAAGGGTGTTAGTAAAACTTTCACGCCTAGGAAGTCCGGGGCTAACGCCACTCTTAAGTTGGATGCTTGTTCTGAGAGTAGGAGAAATACTGAAAGTTAAACTGTTAGAAGTATAAAGGCAGAAAGAAAGAAGACTGGAATATCCAGCTCATGTATGAATGTCGTACAAGTTTTTGATGTATAGAAGGCTGGTCAAAGATATAGTTCTTGGGAATTATGATTAAATTGTTAATCACTGATTCTTGGGTATTGTGAGTTAATCACAAAGATACCCGCTCGATTGCTTTCGGTTGCAACTCGATATAAGAACTACTATGGCCTGAAGGACTAGCCAGGAATGAGGTTTTGGTATACACAGGGAACATAGTAAATGTTACTATACCTTCCATCGGTTTATTACCGTCTATTTTTATTTTCATAATTCATTTAGAGTTTCACAAACTCTAGCCCATTGCATAAGGTATCTTGCAAGAAGGTTGTTCATAAGAGAACTTTTTATGTTCGATGTTATGAATAACGTAAGGGCCATACTTTCATTGAGAATGAGATGTATGTTATGAATAATGATAATAATATATTACCTCTGGGTTTACTTTCATAATTCATTTTTAGAGTTTTACACACTCTAGCCCATTGCATAATGTTTGTTGCAAAAGAGTTGTTCATAAAAGAACAATTGTTGTTCAGTATTATGAATAACATGAAGGGCCATGCTTCCGTCCAAGATGGGATGTATGTTATGAATATTGATGGTAATATGATACATCCATAACACTGACGCTAAATGTCACAAGACTAAAAGAATACCACACAAGTGTGGCACTGCATTTGGTCACATTGGAGAAACCCGCATGGAAAATTCCATTATGATGGATTTTGAAGTCGTTTGATTTTGAATCATCTGACACTTGCAACTTTTCTCCGAAAAGTGAAGTGACTGAAATACCATTCACAGGCCATAAGGAATGGACAACAAACTTATTAGTGGTCATACATTTGATGTGTGTAGTCCGATAAATGTTGTTAGTAGTGGATTTATCTATCTTCAGAAATGACTCAAGTAGATATCACTACTGGAATCAGCTGCTTTGCCGTCTGCCAAAGCAGACGGCAAAGGCACTGTTGGCGGACGGCAAAGGCTTTGCCGTCCGCCAGCAGACGGCAAACACTCCGGCAAAGCCGATGCCGGTAAAGGCCGCTTTGCCGTCTGCTGGCGGACGGCAAAGAAGGAAAGTTCTTTGTCGTCTGCTAGCAGACGGCAAAGCTTGTGGACGGCACAAAAAAGGTGACAGCCCCGTTAGGGGGCTAACGGCGCTCTTTGCCGTTTGCCAGCAGACGGCAAAGAGCTTTCCTTCTTTGCCGTCTGCTGGCAGACGGCAAAGAGCCTGCTCCTTTGCCGTCTGCCGGCAGATGGCAAAGACCCTGCTCCTTTGCCGTCTGCTGGCAGACGGCAAAGAGGCCAAATAGGCCAGACCAGGTGAACAGCGTGCTGCCACGTGGCCAATTTGCCGTCTGCTAGCAGACGGCAAAGCCCTTTGCCGTCTGCTAGCAGACGGCAAATTGGCTATATAGCCCCTGTTTTTTCTTAAATTCAATCAATTTCACAGATATATATATATATATATTCATTTCAAAATATTTCAACAAGTACATATAGCCAACATATCCCTGCCATATGGATCATCCAACATATCCAACACATATATCATCATCCAACACATATATACACCAAATGAAAAGTCCAACATATCCAACAATTAAGCAAAAGGTCCATATACAATATAGCCACCATCCATCCATACATATATACGTAGCAAGTTTCAAATTGTTCATCCTATAAAATCAAAACAAAAAGGAAGGACAACGAGAAGAGTAGACTCCAACGCAAGCTTCCGTGATCTGAAGCAAATCTGCAAAATGGGAAAGAAGAAAGTTAGAAGAACAAGAAGAAGAAGACTAGAAGAAGAAAAAGAAGCATAATTTTTCTTCTCTTTCCTTTTCTTCTTCTTATTGCTTACTTGTGTCATTTTAGATCTAACCTAGTTAAATAGGCCATTTTTGACCTAAATAGGCTAAGTATGTCATAAATGAACTAAATAAGCTAAGTAGAGGTCATTTTGGAGAATATTAAGTCATTTTTGAGCTAAATAAGTCATTTTGGAGCTAAATAGGTCATTTTGGAGCTAAATATGCTCCAAAATGACTTAATATGCCATATTAAGTCATTTTGGAGCTAAATAGGTCATTTTGGAGCATATTAAGTCATTTTGGAGCTAGATAGGTCATTTTGGAGCATATTAAGTCATTTTGGAGCTAAATAGGTCATTTTGGAGCATATTAAGTCATTTTGGAGCATATTAAGTCATTTTGGAGCTAAATAGGTCACCCTTTATAGATGTAACCCTTTCGAACGGGAGACGCATAGTGGTCACGCATACTGATGATTGACACCTACAGCTAGCAAGTTTCATCGGCACGAAGACCGAAACAGAGCAAATGAAGGGGGGAGGAGGAGATGTCATTTGTGCTCACCCACGAACGCAGAGGCGGAGCTTGTCGAACGCACGGGGAGGTCGTCGAACACTAGACCCTCGCAGCAACGAAAGAACTGCACATTTAAATCAGAAAATATATGACCTAACTCATAATTCACAAATATATGACGGGGTGTCGGGTCGGGGTGTCGGGGTGTCGGGTTGACTTTCATTCCGTCGATGCTCCCTTCAACAACTCTCACCTCTCAAGTGGTGGTATATATGTATGGTGGGGCACTCCTTGCCTGTTTATTTTGACCGTCGGTGACGGTCGTTACTCCCATCCCTTGCTGCATTACCAAGGTCTCACAGCAAGAGATGAGGAGCAACGACCACCTACGACAACAGCCGGTGTCTTTCCTCTTATAACATCTCTCATCTCTCAATGTTATTTCGACCGTCGGTGACGGTCGGTCTTTTCGTCCTCCCCCTGCTTTACGAAGGTCACAGAGGGGGAGGACGAGAAAGACCGACAACCTACGAACAGCCGGTATCCTCCTTCAAGAGCATCTCATCGCTCACTCTCATCTTTTCAAAAGGAAGCCATCAGAATGAAAGTCATCCCTCGACCACTCGACCCCTCGACCCCTCGAAACCCTGACCCTCGACACCCTCGAGATTCTTTTCCTTTTTTCTCTCCCGACGACCATGAACGACTGCACCGCACTGAACTCCAGCCATCGACACAACGACCGGAACAGAGCAAATAGGGAAGGTCAGGGAGGAGATGACAGTCGAGCTCACCCTTAGAACGTAGAGGCGGTAGTGAATGACGATGACAACGGCAACGGGACGACGACAGTGCTCCTGGAGGTGAAGAGAAGATCCTGCACATGAAAAACAATCCACATAAGCACCGAGAACAATATAATCAACAACATCTAACCTAACGGAATAAAAAGACACTATTTTTTTAAATGAAAATCCATACATAAATCCACCATACATCTATATAGCATTCATCCATCTTTCCATCCATACATCTACCACAGCATACACCATCTAGCAATCCATATAACAACTACAATGTTCAAAATCACATATACATACATCCATCCACAGATTGCTGGCACCGCCCCTGTATACACATCCATCTATCCATCCATCCTTCATCAATATATCCATCCATCCACAGATCCTCAAACTCCTAAATCCATACATGCAAAAAAAAATAAGAACAAAGAGGGGACCGATGCTCACCGTGGGCTGGGCAGAGGGGGCGAGGGCAAGGAGGAGCGGTTGCGGCGGTGGGGAGGATCGGGGGGGCGGAGGTGGTGGAGGAGGGGGAGGAGGAGGGAGGGCGCGCAGGGGAAGGGGAAGGAGGAGGAGGGTGCGAGGAGGACGGGATGCGCCTGTGGAGAGGAAGGGGAGGCGGGCGAGGGGGGAGGGGAGGGGGAGGGGGGGAGGGGGAGAGGGGGGGGGCGTGGGTGGAGGGAGGAGGGGAGGGGGAGGGGGGAGGGAGGGGGCGGGGGGGACGGAGGTGGAGAGGGGGAGGGGGAAGGGGTGAGCGGTGTAGGGGGAGGGCGTCGGGGACGGAGGGGGGGTGGAGGGGGGGGGGGGGCAGGCGGGGGGGGAGGAGGGGGGGGCGGCGGACGGCGGTGGAAGGGGCGGAGGCGGCGGCGGCGGCCTGCAGTGGGAGGCGGCGGCGGGCGGCGGTGGAGGGGGCGGCGGCGGCCTGCGTGGGAGGGGGCGGCGGCGGCGGCTCGCGGGAGGCAGAGGGTGGGAGGCGGGAGAAAGAGATGTGGAGGAGGGCGCGCGCGCGGGGGCCAAATTAACCCCCCGCATTGCCGTCTGTTTTTTTTTGTTTTTTTCTCTTTGCCGTTGCTGGCAGACGGCAAAGAATTCTTTGTCGTCCGCCAGCAGCGGCAAAGAGGATGACCGTTAGACCGCCACCGCCGTGAAACTGTGGGCCCTCTTACCCTCTTTTGCCGTCTGCCAGCAGACGGCAAAGAAATCTTTGCCGTCTGCCAGCAGACGGCAACCTTCTTTGCCGTCTGCCAGCAGACGGCAAAGAAGTGGCCCGTGTGACCTACCCAGTGCAGTACCCCCGTGGGGTCCACTTTGGACTTTGCCGTCTTCTGGCAGATGGCAAAGAACTCTTTGCCGTCTGCTGGCAGACGACAAAGAGCTGGCAGATGGCAAATACCCTGTTTGCCATCAGGTGGTTCTTTGCCGTCTTCTTTGAGAAGACAGACGGCAAAGAGCCTCTTTGCCATCAGCTGGCAGACGGCAAAGAGCTGGCAGATGGCAAAGACCCAGATTCCTGTAGTGTATAAGGATATTTACTTGATGAGACGTAAGTCTAGATCTTTTGAATTCATTCAAAAGGTTTTCAAATATGAAGTAGAAGTTATTGTAACAAGAAAATTATGTTTCTACAATTCGATTGCAGAAAGGAATATCTGAGTTACAAGTTTAGCGAATGTCTGATGAGTTGTGAAAGGGGTTTCATAACTTGCACCTTCCGGAACACCACTGCAAGTGGAAAGTCCATGAAGATGTAATAGAACCATTTATGACATGGTAAGATCAAAGATGACATAAATAAATTTGCCATTATCCCTTTTAAAAGGTGATGCTTTAGAGACTGCGGCTTTTACACTGAAAAGAGCTCCATTGGGTCTGTTGAAATGACACCATGGTATGGTACGCCGAACCATGTTATATCTTTTCTTAAACATTTGGAATATGGGGCTTGTGTAAAAAGTTACAAACCTATTCCAAATCAGACAAGTGCTACTTTGTAAGTTATCCCAAAATGTTGGGTATTCCTCCCTCACTATGCAAAGGCAAATAGGTTTGCCACAAAGAACGGTATGCTTTTTGAAGAAAATGGTTCTTTCAAAATGGTGAGTGGGAGAATAGTGCAACTCGACGAGATAAACAGTATCTTCGTCATCATATCAAAGGAAGGAGACCTTGGAAGTAATTCCAGTGTTTCCTACTGCGACTGATACGGAAGTCTCTACAATAAAATGTATGGACTTCGGTCGAACTTGCAGCTGAACCACGTAGGAAAAACTCGTGCAAACCTCTCAGGTGCGCAAACGAGATATTGTTGTTAGACAACAGTATACCTACGATACACAAGGAAGCATTGATGGGCCTTGACTGCGGAATGGGCTAAATGCCAATACAACCTGAGATAGTTTCCATATAAATGTTTCAAGATTAAAATCTTGATACACCTTTCGGAAGACTTAGAGTCTAACGAGTTTTAATGGAACTAGAAACTGATACGGATAAAAATGTTTTATCCATAAAGCTCGACTTGTTGAAATAACAAGTTCAAGGAGTTGACTACGATGAGGTTGTTTCACCGTAGCGATGCTTAAAGTCGGTTCGGGCTGAACTAGCAATTAATACATATTTCAGTCATGAGAAATGAAACATGGATGACAATAGGATTTCCATATGATGGAAATGAAACCAAGGACTTGCATGTGTCACAGTCCAAGGTATTTTGTCATTCCAGAGGATGCTAGTGAGTGTGCAAACTTCAGAGTTCCAGTGATGGACAAAAGAGAGCAAAATGGAGTTGGAATCTTCGTGTTTTGATGAAATGGTCAAAACGGGTTTTGACTTTATCAATGGGTAACGAAGATGCTTGTGATTCAAGAAAGTAAGTGGGAGCATAATAATATTTCTAAAAACCTTGTGTGCTTGACACATTGTTAATTGGAAATAAATTTCTTGACATGAATTAGGACCTCATTTGAAAATAGTTTTTCGATGAAGTGCTTGGGCTAAATAGCCTTTATATTAGGCATGATAATCTATGGAGATAGATTTACCTAATGGGGCTGAGCAAAGATACATATTGACAAGATGCTAAAACTTTTTAGCATTTAAAACGCCAAGGAGTGATTCTTGCCAAAGTCACATGGAAAGAGTTTTTGCAAGACTCGGTATCCCTAAAACACTGATGAGCAAAATACATGATGGAGATTCCACACACCTTTGTGTTTGGATTAATCATGTATTCCATGGTATGTAAAACAACCAGATATGTCCAATACTCCCAAAGTTGTTGCGAGTATAGATACCAAAGTGATCAAAAGTATTGATCAAGGGACAACAGTGAAAAAGGGTCATTGAGTACTAAAGTAGCACTGATGACAAGTTTTCTCGCAAGCGGAGATCATGAAGAGTTCATTGTAAAAGGTTACATCGAAGCAGTCTTCATCAATGCTCCATGCGATTTTTTATTTAAGTTAAGGGTTTTGTGTAATACACAATATGGTGGCACGGTAGTTGGAAATTGCTCCAAACAAGTTACTGTGGCGAATTCTATAACAGAGGAGAAGTATGTTGCCGCTTTTAAAAGTGACAAAGAAGATGTTGAATCATATAGTTCATTCATGAACTTAGTATGGTTCCAAGAAGGCTTTGGTCAATGGGACACTATTGCAGATAGTTGCTCCATAGCTCAGTCTGAGGAATCAAGGTTCGACCTGTGATTCACATATATACAAAGCCAAGTCCACACAAAATATGAATTTTGTGAAAGCGTGAAAACACGAGGATATGCAAAGATACACACGGATCTGAAGTTGTCAAATCCATTGGACATCAGGCTATACCACAAGCGAAGCATATTTACACCGGTGTGCCTCAGGTGTGAAGTGCATTAGCATTAACTAGATTATTGACTCTAGTGCAAGTGGGAGTCTGTAGGAGATATGCCCTAGAGGCAATAATAAATGTTATTGATTATCTCCCTGTTCATAATTATGTTTATGTTCCATGCTATAACTGCAATGATTCTCGAGTCTGCAAATAAAACGAGGCTTGGAGAGAAACTCATGTGCACGTGTGGGATAATAAACGATAAAATGTATTCCTAGTCAAGCCTCTATGACTAGCTCAAGTGTTGCATGGTGGTTCTGTTTTCCTAATCATGGGCATGTCTATGCCAGCAACTTTGAGGGCACAATGTTAGAAGAACATTTGTGTTGTATCGACCCGAATTGATGTTATGCTATGAGATACATTCGTCACAAGTTAAATAGTTTATAACACAGAGATGGTTAACGTTTGCATGATTCCTCAGACCATGAGAGTATCGAGTTTCTTCATGCTTGATTCATGAACTTTGGGGTTTGTTAAACGTCATCCGTAAATGGGTGGCTATTACGGCGGCTTACGGGTTCATGGAAAAGTATGTCAAGTAACTTGATAGCTCGAGATTGGGATTTGCTCCTCTGACGATGGAGAGATATCTCTGGGCCCTCTCGGTGTTACGGTATCCATCATCGTCTGGCCAAACACTTTGTGATTTGATCACGGGGATGCCGGAACACGGTAACGAGAAAAGAGAACAATACCGGTAACGAGGTAACTAGCATAGTGGACAAGTTGTTGATCCACGGGAATGCCAACATGTCTCACCTCGGATATTTGTAACATATCGCGAAGCAACAGGAATAGCACACGGCAACTGGAGGTTCACTCGAATATTCATTCGTGTGGGTATAGGGGTCAATATGGGTGTCCACGGCTCCGATGTTGATCATTGATTGGAAGGGGTTCCGTGTCATGTCTATACTTCACCGAACCTATAGGGTCACACGCTTAAGGGTCATCTATCTGTTGAATACTAGACAGGGAGTCTGAGAGAAAATCACTGAAAAAGTTTCGGACACCGAAAAAGTTTCGGACAGCGGAAAAGTTCCGCAGAGAGAGGTCACCGGATGAGTTCCGGTGAAACTGAAAAGTTGTTTCAGAGGATACCATAAAGGTAAATTGGTTTCGGCACATGCCCGATAATTCTTGGAGGGTGCCAGAATCATTCTGGAAACTTTTGGGAATTTTCTGGAAGAAAAACTGGAAATGTTTTGGAGCTGCCGGAACCACTTCAGATACTTTTCGCAGATGAAAATCACTAATCTGGAATTGTTCCAGAACGCGTTGAAAATTATTTTAGTGGGTGCTGGAAATGTTCTAAGCCCACATAAATATTTTCAGTTCGAACGGACGCTGAAAAATGTCGTCGTGAATAGTTAAAGTGATTTTTGGGTTACTTTTTGGAAAGCCACTTGTTTGGGCTTTATCCCAAAAGATCTAGGGATGACATGGATGGATTGGGAGGCCCTCATGGGGGCCCCCCAAGGGGTGTGGCCGGCCACACATGGGGCTCCACCATGGAGCCCCTCTTGTTCCTTGGTTTCACCTTTATGCCCTTGGTGGAAGGACTTCATTCATGTACTTTTGGGTTTTATTGTAAAACCACTCTACCCCTTGGGATTTCCTATAAATAGAGGTGGAGGGGCAGCCCTCCACACTCACTCCTTCTCACATACACATGCCATGCAATGATCTGGCTTCTCTCTCCTTCCCCGCGAAATAGTTTCGTAGAGCCGAAAGGCTGTCTGGGTTCCGGTGGGAACTAGTTCTGGACGGCGAAGCCCTGCCGGATAGATGACACCGTATGTGTGCAACTCTGTAGAGAACTCTGTAGATTAGTAGACCGAAACGATTCTGCATCTACTACTATTACTCCACACATCGACCGCTATCCGGCATGCATCTAGTGTATTATGTTCATGGAGAAATGGAGTAATGCAATAAGAACGATGACATGATGTAGACAAGATCTATTCATGTAGGAATTAGACCCCATCTTTTTATCCTTAATAGAAACGATACATGCGTGTCATGTCTCCTTCTGTCACTGAGATTGAGCACCGCAAGATCGAACCCATCACAAAGCACCTCTTCTCATTGGAAGAAAAATCAATCTAGTTGGCCTACCTAAACCAAATTTCGGAGAAGAAATACGAGGCTATAACAATCATGCATATAAGAGATCAAAGAAGACTCAAATAATATTCATAGATAGATCTGATCATAAACTCGCAATTCATCGGATCCCAACAAACACACCGCAAAAAGTCATTACATCAAATAGATCTCCAAGAACATCGAGGAGAACATTGTATTGAGAATCAAAAAGAGAGAAGAAGCAATCTAGCTACTGCCTACTGACCCGTAGGTCTATAGTAAACTACTCACGCATCGTCGGGGGAGCACCAATGAGGATGATGAACCCCTCTGTGATCGTGTTCCCCTCCGGCAAGGTGCCGGAAAAGGGCTCTAGATTGGATCTCGTGGTTCTTGAAGTTGCGGCAGCTGGAATTGTGTTTCGTCGACTCCGCTAGGCTTTCTGGAATATTTAGGAATTTATAGAGCTGAGAGGCCGTGGAAAGGACTCCCGTGGGCCCCACCACCCACCTAGGCGCACCAGGGGCCTCTGTCGCGCCCTGGTGGGTTGTGGGTGTGGCACCCCGGCTCAGAGAACCGGTTTACCCATGTTTCCAACCCAGAGATCATGTCTTCTGGAAACACACAACAACTTGGAACAGAACATAGCTGAACTTTTATTGATAATAGTTGGTACAAGCTCACATATATTACATGATCATCGAGGCCAAAAGCACATGTAGTGCTACGACAATATCTACATTATCTATCCAACACATCAGGGCCTCGGCATTACTACGGAAAACTACAGTGGAAGACTACAGCGTAGCGGAACATCATAGAGACTCCATCCACAGGGACACTGCTGTGGACACATCCTAGGCATCGCAACATGGACCTTGTGACCTCCGTCTTAGTCTTCTCCTGCATCTGGCATGATACGCCAGGTGAGTACTTTGAATGTACTCGCAAGCACATGACAACCAAATATGCAGCAATAAACAGGTTAAACTTCAAGTGATTCACTTACTATTACCAACTTACTCATCTCCGGGTTGCCTCACAACCCTCGGAATACTCGATACCGACGAGTACTTCCGCTCGAAAGACAAGTTTTTCCATCATTACTACAGTTATTACGGTTGATCACCTAGAGAGGTCTGGTCGGGCTGTCCAATACCATGGACACGGCTATTCGAATAGATTTTACACTCTGCAGAGGTTGCGCACTTTACCCACACTATGGAGCACTGACCTCATGATCCCATTCGGGTGGACCAGCGTTGCTCCAACGAAACCTGTCTGACCCGTGACTCTTTCATCATACCACCGGCAATCGTACTCCTCTGGAGTCAAGCCTTGGGTGGCCCCGTGACACCTGCCACCGTCGTGGCCTAACTAAACTGTCCCAAATGGGGACGCCGGCAAACAACTCAACTGGGCTCACAGGGTTATCGCCGTCTACCTGATCAGGGCAGCACGCACGCATAACCCTCCCTCTTTGGAGGTACCGGTGAAAGAGCACCGAGCCAGACCAAGTCAAGGTCGTCCCATACCGGCAAATATGGCTGCACGGGTAAGCCCGGACAGGTGACTCTTGATCAACCAACTACGTTTCACTTAGCAAGCATAGTTATTGATCATATCAATCTGAGTTATCGACTTAAAGCATTTAAGTAATTTACAATGAATTATCTATACTAAACATATGCAAGAGATGAATATGAATTATGCAATGCTATGAAATGCTTCATAATATGGACGTCCTGGCTTGCCTTGATCAGTTGGGTTGTTCAGAAACTCCTGGTCTTCAAATCCACAAGAATCCCCTTCTGAAAATATTTTCAAATAGCAAAAGAAAATGTCACATAAAGCCTTTTTATTCACCAACAATTCTGTGAGTATTGGAAAAATACCAAACTTGGTGGAAAAATAGAGGGGTTTAATACAAACACAATGCAAAAAGAATCAGGTCAAATGGACCTTCCAGTAAAAAGTTATTAATAGTCAATTTTCCTGGTCAATTCTGTTAAATAAACAAAAATCAGAAAACAGATGAACGGCCACGTCGAAGGCGTAAACGGAGAATACGCCTCCACTTACCCCTTCGCGCGCGCGCCCGCAGTGGCTGACGGGTGGGGCCGTGCCCGTTTAAAACAGAGGGAGAAGACAGAGCAGAGGGAGGGGCGGCTCACCGGCGGCGATTGCCGGAGTTAGCGACGGCGGTTGGGCTCGAGGAGGGTGGGGATGGATCGGGTGTTCAACAGAGATTCTCCCTGTACCCGTGGCTCCTCCGGGGAGGGCCGGACGACGTCGCGCCCTTCCTCTCCGGCGGGTGGTGGCTGCGGTGGTTGACGGAGATGACGATTCCGGCGATGATTCGGTCGGGCCGGAGGTCGGGGAGCTCTAGTGGAGTGAGCTGAGCACTATGGTGGTCTCAGGTGGGGCTAAGGTGGAGTGGAGAGAGCTGGGGGTGGAGCTCAACTCGCGGCGGAGCTCCGGCGAAGCTCGAGGCCAGAGGGCCTCTCGGCCTTGGCTCTTGCTTGTGCGAGGCAATTGAGGATGGAGGGAGAGGGGTGAGGAGCTAAACAAAGCCGGGCAGGGCTATTTATAGCCAGAAGGATGGGGCGGTGATCTCTCTGGATCGGCGGCGACGTGGCTCCACCACTGGCACAAGGACGGCGAGCTGGCCGTCGTGGCGTGGGGCGAAGCGATGGGAGCGAGCAGAAGCACTTAATGCGACGAGATAGCTCAGGGGGGGAAGACGACGAGCGGCGCCGCACTGTGACCGCACGGGCAAAATAGTGCACGCGGGCGTGGCGGCCGCCAAGGGCTTCTCCGGTGAGGGCGAGGATTCTGGAGGAGCTAGGTGTCGACCAGGGGCGATGTCGGCATGCCCGGACAAGCTGCTGCGGCGCAGGCGTCTCGCCTCGATGAGACCCGAGCCTGGCGCGAGGCAGAGCGCGGCGATAGGCATGCCAGCGCCGTGCTCACCACGGCAGCTCATGTCCAAGGGCCACGTTAGTCTGGCAAACTTTGTCCAGCTCGTCGACCGTCGAACCCTCACTTCACCTGCAGCGTTGGTTTGGCTAGATTCAAGCAGAGATGAGAGGTAGAATCAACAACAACTCCTGACAAAGAACTTGGGAGGGATCTGGAGGGTTGGAGAGATGGAGGTAGGGTCAATGGAGATGTCCAGAGTGATTTAGGTTGGAAGGACTAGGAGCTGACAAAATTTGAGGTGATTTGGTTTAAGTTTGAGGGTAGTTCATGTACAAACCACATTTCTGGACCAGAATCAAAATGGTGAAGTGCTGCTCACTAGAATGATCTCCTGGGGTTGAAACTTGGTGGAGGAAAGTTGTTTGGGGGTGTCCTCATGCTGTAAAAAATTGAAGGCAATTGGACACTCCTAGCATACACTTCCTTCACAAAGGTCCAAACTGACCAGGAGCTAAAAGGAATTATTTTGCAAAGTATATGAAATATTTTATGGAATATTTTTGGATATTGGAGCAAGATATAGTCCAAAGGATTTTTAGGAATTGTTTGAGAATTTTCTGAGCACTATAGCTATAGGTTGCTTCACAACCCATAGTAGTGCCCTAAATTCCCAAATAAAAGAAAAGAGTTATTGAACATGATTTAAATTGGGATTTGTGTTCTTGAGGTACTTGGCAGAGTTTGGGCAAGGTGATGAGACTTTGGATCACTTGGGAAGAATTCAAAAATGTCCAAGTCCAAAAAAAAAAGGTTCAAAACCATTCAAATTCAAATAAAACCAAGAAAAGTTTGAAAAGAAAAGGTTGCCAAAAATCAGGGTCACAAACCTACCCCCCTTAGGATGAATCTCGTGAAGGAAATATGCCCTAGAGGCAATAATAAAGTTATTATTTTATTTCCTTATGTCATGATAAATGTTTATTATTCATGCTAGAATTGTATTAACCGGAAACTTGATACATGTGTGAATACATAGACAAAATAGAGTGTCACTAGTATGCCTCTACTTGACTAGCTCGTTAATCAAAGATGGTTATGTTTCCTAACCATAGACATGGGTTGTCATTTGATTAACGGGATCACATCATTAGGAGAATGATGTGATTGACTTGACCCATTCCGTTAGCTTAGCACTTGATCGTTTAGTATGTTGCTATTGCTTTCTTCATGACTTATACATGTTCCTATGACTATGAGATTATGCAACTCCCATTTACCGGAGGAACACTTTGTGTGCTACCAAACATCACAACGTAACTGGGTGATTATAAAGGTGCTCTACAGGTGTCTCCGAAGGTACTTGTTGAGTTGGCGTATTTCAAGATTAGGATTTGTCACTCCGATTGTCAGAGAGGTATCTCTGGGCCCACTCGATAATGCACATCACTATAAGCCTTGCAAGCATTGTAACTAATGAGTTAGTTGCGGGATGATGTATTACGGAACGAGTAAAGAGACTTGCCGGTAACGAGATTGAACTAGGTATTGAGATACCGACGATCGAATCTCGGGCAAGTAACATACCGATGACAAAGGGAACAACGTATGTTGTTATGCGGTTTGACCGATAAAGATCTTCGTAGAATATGTGGGAGCCAATATGAGCATCCAGGTTCCGCTATTGGTTATTGACCGGAGACGTGTCTCGGTCATATCTACATAGTTCTCGAACCCGCAGGGTCCGCATGCTTAAAGTTCGGTGACGATCGGTATTATGAGTTTATGTGATTTGATGACCGAAGTTTGTTCGGAGTCCCAGATGAGATCGGGGACATGACGAGGAGTCTCGAAATGGTCGAGAGGTAAAGATCGATATATTGGAAGGCTATATTCGGACATCGGAAAGGTTACGAGTGATTCGGGTATTTTTCAGAGTACCGGAGAGTTATGGGAATTCGTATTAGGCCTTAATGGGCCATACGGGAAAGGAGAGAAAGGCCTCAAGGGTGGCTGCGCCCCTTCCCCATGGACTGGTCCGAATTGGACTAGGGAAAGGGGGCGCCCCTTTCCTTCCTTCTCCTTCTCCCTTCCCCTTTTCCTATTCCATGTGGGAGGTGGAATCCTACTAGGACTAGGGAGTCCTAGTAGGACTCCACACCTTGGGCGCGCCCTATGAGGGCCGGCCTCCTCCTCCCTCCATCCTTTATATACGTGGCCAGGGGGCACCCCATAGACACAACAATTGATCATTGATCTCTTAGCCGTGTGCGGTGCCCCCCTCCACCATAATCCACCTCGATCATATCGTAGCGGTGCTTAGGCGTAGCCTGCGTCGGTAGCATCATCATCACCGTCACCACGCCATCGTGCTGACGAAACTCTCCTGTGAAGCTTTGCTGGATCGGAGCTCGCGGGATGTCATCGAGTTGAACATGTGCTGAACTCGGAGGTGTCGTGCGTACCTGTACTTGGATCGGTCGGATCGTGAAGACGTACGACTATATCAACCGCGTTGTGCTAACGCTTCCGCTTTCGGTCTACGAGGGTACGTGGACACACTCTCCCCTCTCATTGCTATGCATCACCATGATCCTGTGTGTGCGTAGGAATTTTTTTGAAATTACTACGTTCCCCAACAGTGGCATCCGAGCCTGGTTTTATGCGTAGAAGTTATATGCACGAGTAGAACACAAGTGAGTTATGGGCGATACAAGTCATACTGCTTACCAGCATGTCACACTTTGGTTCGGCGGTATTGTTGGATGAAGCGGCCCGGACCGACATTACGCGTACGCTTACGCGAGACTGGTTTTACCGCCGTGCTTACGCGGGTGTCAATTTCTCCAACTTTAGTTGAACCGAGTGTGGCTACGCCCGGTACTTGTGAAGGTTAAAACAACACTAACTTGACGAACTATCGTTGTGGTTTTGATGCGTAGGTAAGAACGGTTCTTGCTCAGCCCGTAGCAGCCACGTAAAACTTGCAACAACAAAGTAGAGGACGTCTAACTTGTTTTTGCAGGGCATGTTGTGATGTGATATGGTCAAGACATGATGCTATATTTTATTGTATGAGATGATCATGTTTTGTAACTAAGTTATCGGCAACTGGCAGGAGCCATATGGTTGTCGCTTTATTGTATGCAATGCAATCGCCCTGTAATTGCTTTACATTATCACTAAGCGATAGCGATAGTTGTAGAAGCAATAGTTGGCGAGACGAAAACGATGCTACGATGGAGATCAAGGTGTCGCGCCAGTAATGATGGTGATCATGACGGTGCTTCGGAGATGGAGATCACAAGCACAAGATGATGATGGCCATATCATATCACTTATATTGATTGCATGTGATGTTTATCCTTTATGCATCTTATTTTGCTTTGTTTGACGGTAGCATTATAAGATGATCTCTCACTAAATTTCAAGGTAAAAGTGTTCTCCCTGGGTATGCACCGTTGCCAAAGTTCGTCGTGCCGAGACACCACGTGATGATCGGGTGTGATAAGCTCAACGTTCATCTACAATGGGTGCAAGCCAGTTTTGCACACGCAGAATACTTGGGTTAAACTTGACGAGCCTAGCATATGCAGATATGGCCTCGGAACACTGAGACCGAAAGGTCGAGCGTGAATCATATAGTAGATATGATCAACATAGTGATGTTCACCATTGAAAACTACTCCATTTCACGTGACGATCGGTTATGGTTTAGTTGATTTGGATCACGTGATCACTTAGATGATTAGAGAGATGTCTATCTAAGTGGGAGTTCTTGAGTAATATGATTAATTGAACTTAAATTTATCATGAACTTAGTACCTGATAGTATTTCGCATGTCTATGTTGTTGTAGATCAATGGCCCGTGCTACTGTTCCTTTGAATTTTGATATGTTCCTAGAGAAAACTAAATTGAAAGATGATAGTAGCAATGATGCGGACTAGTTCCGTGATCTGAGGATTATTCTCATTGCTGCACAGAAGAATTATGTCCTTGATGCACCGCTAGGTGACAGACCTATTGCAGGAGCAGATGCAAATGTTATGAATGTTTAGCAAGCTCGATATGATGACTACTTGATAGTTTAGTGCGCCATGATTTACGGCTTAGAATCGGGACTTCAAAAATGTTTTGAACGCCACGGAGCATATGAGATGTTCCAAGAGATGAAATCGGTATTTCAGACTCATGCCCGTGTCGAGAGGTATGAGACCTCTGACAAATACTTTGCCTACAAGATGGAGGAGAATAGCTCAACCAGTGAGCATGTGCTCAGAATGTCTGAGTACTACAGTTGCTTGAATCAAGTGGGAGTTAATCTTCCAGATAAGATAGTAATTGACAGAATTCTCTAGTCACTATCACCAAGTTACTGGAACTTTGTGATGAACTATAATATGCAAGGGATGACAAAAACGATTCCCGAGCTCTTCGTGATGCTGAAACCAACGAAGATAGAAATCAAGAAAGAGCATCAAGTGTTGATTGTTAACAAGACCACTAGTTTCAAGAAAAAGGGCAAAGGGAAGAAGGGGAACTTCAAGAAGAATAGCAAGCAAGTTGCTACTCCCGGGAAGAAGCCCAAGTCTGGACCAAAGCCTGAAACTGAGTGCTTCTACTGCAAAGGGACTGGTCACTGGAAGCGGAACTGCCCCAAGTATTTGGCGGATAAGAAGGATGGCAAAGTGAACAAAGGTATATTTGATATACATGTTATTGATGTGTATTTTACTAGTGTTCATAGTAGCCCCTGGGTATTTGATACCGGTTCAGTTGCTATGATTAGTAACTCGAAATAGGTGTTGCAAAATGAACAGAGACTAGTTGAGGATGAGGTGACGATGTGTGTTGGAAGAGATTCCAAGGTTGATAAGATCACCATCGCACACTCCCTCTATTTTTGGGATTAGTGTTGAACCTAAATAAATGTTATTTGGTGTTTGCGTTGAGCATGAATATGATTGGATCATGTTTATTGCACAATAAATGTTATTTGGTGTTTGCGTTGAGCATGAATATGATTGGATCATGTTTATTGCAATACGGTTATTCATTTAAGTCAGAGAATATTTGTTGTTCTGTTTACATGAATAAAAACCTTCTATGGTCATACACCCAATGTAAATGGTTTATTGAATCTCGATCTTAGTGATACACATATTCATAATATTGAAGCCAAAAGATGCAAAGTTAGTAATGATAGTGCAAGTTATTTGTGGCACTGCCGTTTATGTCATATTGGTGTAAAGCGCATGAAGAAACTCCATACTGATGGACTTTTGGAATCACTTGATTATGAATCATTTGATGCTTGCGAACCATGCCTCATGGGCAAGATGACTAAAACTCCGTTCTCCGGAACAATGGAGCGAGCTACGGACTTATTGGAAATAATACATACCGATGTATGCAGTCCGATGAGTATTGAGGCTCGCGGCGGGTATCATTATTTTCTGTCCTTCACAGATGATTTGAGCAGATATGGGTATATCTACTTAATGAAACACAAGTCTGAAACGTTTGAAAAGTCCAAAGAATTTCAGAGTGAAGTAGAAAATCATCGTAACAAGAAAATAATGTTTCTACGATCTGATCGCGGAGGCAAATATTTGAGTTACGAGTTTGGTCTTCATTTAAAAATGTGGAATAGTTTCGCAACTCACGCCACCTGGAACACCACAGCGTAATGGTGTGTCCGAATGTCGTAACCGTACTTTATTAGATATGGTGCGATCTATGATGTCTCTTACCGATTTACCACTATCGTTTTGGGGTTATGCATTAGAGACAGCTGCATTCACGTTTAATAGGGCACCATCTAAATCCGTTGAGACGACACCGTATGAACTGTGGTTTGGCAAGAAACCTAAGCATCGTTTCTTAAAGTTTGGGGCTGCGATGCTTATGTGAAAAAGCTTCAGCCTGATAAGCTCGAACCCAAATCGGAGAAGTGCGTCTTCATAGGATACCCAAAAGTAACTGTTGGGTACACCTTCTATCACAGATCCGAAGGCAAGATATTTGTTGCTAAGAATGGATCCTTTCTAGAGAAGGAGTTTCTCTCGAAAGAAGTGAGTGGGAGGAAAGTAGAACTTGATGAGGTAGTGGTACCTTCGCTTGAATTGGAAAGTAGTTCATCACAGAAATCAGTTCCAGTGATGCCTACACCAATTAGTGAGGAAGCTAATGATGATGATCATGAAACTTCAGATCAAGTTACTACAGAACCTTGTAGGTCAACCAGAGTACGTTCCGCTCCAGAGTGGTACGGTAATCCTGTTCTGGAAGTCATGTTACTAGACCATGAAGAACCTACGAACTATGAGGAAGCGATGATGAGCCCAGCTTCCGCGAAATGGCTTGAGGCCATGAAATCTGAGATGGGATCCATGTATGAGAACAAAGTATGGACTTTGGTTGACTTGCCCGATGATCGGCAAGTCATTGAGAATAAATGGATCTTCAAGAGGAAGACAGACGCTGATAGTATTGTTTCTATCCACAAAGCTCGAATTGTCGCAAAAGGTTTTCGACAAGTTCAAGGTGTTGACTACGATGAGATTTTCTCACTCGTATCGATGCTTAAGTCTGTCCGAATCATGTTAGCAATTGCCGCATTTTATGAAATCTGGCAAATGGATGTCAAAACTACATTTCTTTAATGGATTTATTAAAGATGAGTTGTATATGATGCAACCAGAAGGTTTTGTCAATCCTAAAGGTGCTAACAAAGTGTGCAAGCTCCAGCGATCCATCTATGGACTGGTGCAAGCATCTCGGAGTTGGAATATACGCTTTGATAAGGTGATCAAAGCATATGGTTTTATACAGACTTATGGTGAAGCCTGTATTTACAAGAAAGTGAGTGGGAGCTCTATAGCATTTCTGATATTATATGTGGATGACATATTGCTGATTGGAAATGATATAGAATTTCTGGATAGCATAGAAGGATACTTGAATAAGAATTTTTCAATAAAAGACCTCGGTGAAGCTCCTTAAGTATTGAGCATCAAGATCTATAGGGATAGATCGAGACGTTTAATAAGACTTTCACAAAGCACATACCTTGACAAAGTTTTGAAGGAGTTCAAAAAGTATCAGTCAAAGAAAGAGTTCTTGCCTGTATTCAAGGTATAAAGTTGAGTAAGACTCAAAGCAAGACCACGGCAGAAGATAGAGAGAGAATGAAAGTCATTCCCTATGCCTCAGCCATAGGTTCTATAAAGTATGCCATGCTATGTACCAGACCAGTTGTGTGCCTTGCTATGAGTTTAGCAAGGAGGTACGATAGTGATCTAGGGATAGATCACTGGATAGCGGTCAAAGTTATCCTTTGTTACCTAAGAGGACTAAGGAAATATTTCTCGGTTATGGAGGTGATAAAAGAGTTCGTCGTAAAAGGTTACGTCGATGCAAGCTTTTACACCGATCCAGATGACTCAGAGTCTCAATCTGGATATATATTGAAAGTGGGAGCAATTAGCTAGAGTAGCTCCGTGCAGAGCATTGTAAACATAGAAATTTGCAAAATACATACGGATCTGAATGTGGCAGACCCGTTGACTAAACTTCTCTCACAAGCAAAACTTGATCACACCTTAGCACTCTTTGGGTGTTAATCACATGGCGATGTGAACTAGATTATTGACTCTAGTAAACCCTTTGAGTGTTGGTCACATAGCGATGTGAACTATGGGTGTTAATCACATGGTGATGTGAACTATTGGTGTTAAATCACATGGCGATGTGAACTAGATTATTGACTCTAGTGCAAGTGGGAGACTGAAGGAAATATGCCCTAGAGGCAATAATAAGGTTATTATTTTATTTCCTTATGTCATGATAAATGTTTATTATTCATGCTAGAATTGTATTAACCGGAAACTTGATACATGTGTGAATACATAGACAAAATAGAGTGTCACTAGTATGCCTCTACTTGACTAGCTCGTTAATCAAAGATGGTTATGTTTCCTAACCATAGACATGAGTTGTCATTTGATTAACGGGATCACATCATTAGGAGAATGATGTGATTGACTTGACCCATTCCGTTAGCTTAGCACTTGATCGTTTAGTATGTTGCTATTGCTTTCTTCATGACTTATACATGTTCCTATGACTATGAGATTATGCAACTCCCGTTTACCGGAGGAACACTTTGTGTGCTACCAAACGTCACAACGTAACTGGGTGATTATAAAGGTGCTCTATAGGTGTCTCCGAAGGTACTTGTTGAGTTGGCGTATTTCGAGATTAGGATTTGTCACTCCGATTGTCGGAGAGGTATCTCTGGGCCCACTCGGTAATGCACATCACTATAAGCCTTGCAAGCATTGTAACTAATGAGTTAGTTGCGGGATGATGTATTACGGAATGAGTAAAGAGACTTGCCGGTAACGAGATTGAACTAGGTATTGAGATACCGACGATCGAATCTCGGGCAAGTAACATACCGATGACAAAGGGAACAACGTATGTTGTTATGCGGTTTGACCGATAAAGATCTTCGTAGAATATGTGGGAGCCAATATGAGCATCCAGGTTCCGCTATTGGTTATTGACCGGAGACGTGTCTTGGTCATGTCTACATAGTTCTCGAACCCGTAGGGTCCGCACGCTTAAAGTTCGGTGCCGATCGTTATTATGAGTTTATGTGATTTGATGACCTAAGTTTGTTCGGAGTCCCGGATGAGATCGGGGACATGATGAGGAGTCTCGAAATGGTCGAGAGGTAAAGATCGATATATTGGAAGGCTATATTCGGACATCGGAAAGGTTCCGAGTGATTCGGGTATTTTTCAGAGTACCGGAGAGTTACGGGAATTCGTATTGGGCCTTAATGGGCCATACGGGAAAGGAGAGAAAGGCCTCAAGGGTGGCTGCGCCCCTTCCCCATGGACTGGTCCGAATTGGACTAGGGAAAGGGGGCGCCCCCTTCCTTCCTTCTCCTTCTCCCTTCCGCTTTTCCTATTCCATGTGGCAGGTGGAATCCTACTAGGACTAGGGAGTCCTAGTAGGACTCCACACCTTGGGCGCGCCCTGTGAGGGCCGGCCTCCTCCTCCCTCCATCCTTTATATACGTGGCCAGGGGGCACCCCATAGACACAACAATTGATCATTGATCTCTTAGCCGTGTGTGGTGCCCCCCTCCACCATAATCCACCTCGATCATATCGTAGCGGTGCTTAGGCGAAGCCCTACGTCGGTAGCATCATCATCACCGTCACCATGCCGTCGTGCTGACGAAACTCTCCTGTGAAGCTTTGCTGGATCGGAGCTTGCGGGACGTCATCGAGTTGAACATGTGCTGAACTCGGAAGTGCCGTGCGTTCGGTACTTGGATCGGTCGGATCGTGAAGACGTACGACTATATCAACCGCGTTGTGCTAACGCTTCCGCTTTCGGTCTACGAGGGTACGTGGACACACTCTCCCCTCTCGTTGCTATGCATCACCATGATCCTGTGTGTGCGTAGGAAATTTTTTGAAATTACTACGTTCCCCAACATTTCGTCCTCGAGATTCGGTTGCTCAGGGAACAAATATGGGTAAGCGGATCTCAGAAAATCTTCTCTTTCCCAAGTAGCATCTTCTTCAGTATGGTGCTCCCATAGCACCTTGTAAAATCTTATCACTTTAGTCCTTGGTGTTCTTTCCATTTCATCCAAGATCCTGATAGGTTTTTCCTCATAAGTCAAATTCTTAGCCAGCTCTAGCTCACTCATATCCACTTGCTTGGCTGGGGGTGCAATGCATTTCCTTAATTGTGATATGTGAAAGACATCATGAATGTCTGACAATGCTAGTGGTAATTCCAACTGATATGTGACTCTGCCTTTCCTGGCAATCACTGGAAAGGCACCGATGTATCTCGGGGCTAATTTTCCTCGAGTACCAAACCTCTTTACTCCCTTCATAGGGGTTACCCGTAGATAAGCACAGTCTCCGGGCTCAAAAGTTACTTCCCGGTGCCTTGGGTCATAATAGCTCTTCTGTCGGGACTTGGCTGTTCGAAGTCGTTCTTGGATATCCTTAACTTGCCTCTCAGCCTCGAGCATCAAGTCCGTGCCAAAGATGCGACTATCTCCTGTTTGGGACCAGTTCAACGGTGTGCGGCACTTCCGTCCGTACAATGCCTCAAAAGGCGACATCTTGAGACTTGCCTGATAGCTGTTGTTGTAGGAGAATTCAGTGTACTGCAAACTATCCTCCCATTTGGGTCCATGGGAGAGAGCGCATGACCGAAGCATATCCTCTAATATTTGATTCACACGCTCGGTCTGTCCATCTGTCTGCGGATGGTATGCTGTGCTATGTTTCAGCAAGGTTCCCAAGGCTTGATGTAGCCGTAGCCAGAATACTGAGGTAAATAGGGAACCCCTCTCCGAAGTGATTGACTTGGGTACCCCATGCAGACTGACTATTCGGGACATGTAAAGTTGTGCCAACTGATTTGCGTTGAAAGTGGTCTTTACTGGGATAAAGTGCGCCACTTTCGTAAGGATATCTACAATGACCCAAATGACATCATTGACTCTCGTGGACTTGGGTAGTCCCACAATAAAATCCATACACATGTCGTCCCACTTCCACTGGGGTACTGGTAAAGGTTGCAGTAGCCCAGCGGGTTTTTGATGCTTTGCTTTCACCTTGTTGCATATGTCACAGCAGGCGACATAGTATGCTATATCTTTCCGCATTCCTGACCACCAAAAAGTTTCTCTCAAGTCTTGATACATCTTAGTACCTCCTGGGTGGATCGAATATGCGGACTCATGTGCTTCCCTGAGGATTCGTTGTCTCAAGTTATTCTGATTCGGCACACAAATTCGCTTCTCGAACCATACGGTACCTTGTTCATCTATGCGGAAGGACTTGGCCTTCCCTTGCGGAATTAACTCCTTGATCTTCTGACTTTCTTCTGTAGGTGAACGTAGTATTTCAAAAAAATTCTACGCACACACAGGATCATGGTGATGCATAGCAACGAGAGGGGAGAGTGTGTCCACGTACCCTCGTAGACCGAAAGCGGAAGCGTTAGCACAACGTGGTTGATGTAGTCGTACGTCTTCACGATCCGACCGATTCAAGTACCGAACGCACGGCACTTCCGAGTTCAGCACATGTTCAACTCGATGACGTCCCGCAAGCTCCGATCCAGCAAAGCTTCACAGGAGAGTTTCGTCAGCACGACGGCATGGTGACGGTGATGATGATGCTACCGACGTAGGGCTTCGCCTAAGCACCGCTACGATATGATCGAGGTGGATTATGGTGGAGGGGGGCACCACACACGGCTAAGAGATCAATGATCAATTGTTGTGTCTATGGGGTGCCCCCTGGCCACGTATATAAAGGATGGAGGGAGGAGGAGGCCGGCCCTCACAGGGCGCGCCCAAGGTGTGGAGTCCTACTAGGACTCCCTAGTCCTAGTAGGATTCCACCTGCCACATGGAATAGGAAAAGCGGAAGGGAGAAGGAGAAGGAAGGAAGGGGGCGCCCCCTTTCCCTAGTCCAATTCGGACCAGTCCATGGGGAAGGGGCGCAGCCACCCTTGTGGCCTTTCTCTCCTTTCCCGTATGGCCCATTAAAGCCCAATACGAATTCCCGTAACTCTCCGGTACTCCGAAAAATACCCGAATCACTCGGAACCTTTCCGATGTCCGAATATAGCCTTCCAATATATCGATCTTTACCTCTCGACCATTTCGAGACTCCTCGTCATGTACCCGATCTCATCCGGGACTCCGAACAAAATTCGGTCATCAAATCACATAAACTCATAATACCGATCGTCACCGAACTTTAAGCGTGCGGACCCTACGGGTTCGAGAACTATGTAGACATGACCGAGACACATCTCCGGTCGATAACCAATAGCGGAACCTGGATGCTCATATTGGCTCCCACATATTCTACGAAGATCTTTATCGGTCAAACTGCATAACAACATACGTTGTTCCCTTTGTCATCGGTATGTTACTTGCCCGAGATTCGATCGTCGGTATCTCAATACCTAGTTCAATCTCGTTACCGGCAAGTCTCTTTACTTGTTCCGTAATACATCATCCCGCAACTAACTCATTAGTTACAATGCTTGCCAGGCTTATAGTGATGTGCATTACCGAGTGGGCCCAGAGATACCTCTCCGACAATCGGAGTGACAAATCCTAATCTCGAAATACGCCAACTCAACAAGTAACTTCGGAGACACCTGTAGAGCACCTTTATAATCACCCAGTTACGTTGTGACGTTTGGTAGCACACAAAGTGTTCCTCCGGTAAACGGGAGTTGCATAATCTCATAGTCATAGGAACATGTATAAGTCATGAAGAAAGCAATAGCAACATACTAAACGATCAAGTGCTAAGCTAACGGAATGGGTCAAGTCAATCACATCATTCTCCTAATGATGTGATCCCGTTAATCAAATGACAACTCATGTCTATGGTTAGGAAACATAACCATCTTTGATTAACGAGCTAGTCAAGTAGGGGCATACTAGTGACACTCTATTTTGTCTATGTATTCACACATGTACTAAGTTTCCGGTTAATACAATTCTAGCATGAATAATAAACATTTATCATGATATAAGGAAATATAAATAACAATTTTATTATTGCCTCTAGGGCATATTTCCTTCAGTCTCCCACTTGCACTAGAGTCAATAATCTAGTTCACATCGCCATGTGACCAACACCCAAAGGGTTTACTAGAGTCAATAATCTAGTTCACATCGCCATGTGATTAACACCAATAGTTCACATCGCCATGTGACCAACACCCAAAGGGTTTACTAGAGTCAATAATCTAGTTCACATTGCCATGTGATTAACACCCAAATTGTTCTAAGGTGTGATCATGTTTTGCTTGTGAGAGAGGTTTAGTCAATGGGTCTGCCATATTCAGATCCGTATGTATTTTGCAAATTTCTATGTTTACAATGCTCTGCACGGAGCTACTCTAGCTAATTGCTCCCACTTTCAATATGTATCCAGATTGAGACTCTGAGTCATCTGGATCGGTGTAAAAGCTTGCATCGACGTAACCTTTTACGACGAACTCTTTTATCACCACCATAACCGAGAAATATTTCCTTAGTCCTCTTAGGTAACTAAGGATAACTTTGACCGCTATCCAGTGATCTATCCCTAGATCACTATCGTACCTCCTTGCTAAACTCATAGCAAGGCACACAACTGGTCTGGTACATAGCATGGCATACTTTATAGAACCTATGGCTGAGGCATAGGGAATGACTTTCATTCTCTCTCTATCTTCTGCCGTGGTCTTGCTTTGAGTCTTACTCAACTTTATACCTTGAATACAGGCAAGAACTCTTTCTTTGACTGATCCTTTTTGAACTCCTTCAAAATTTTGTCAAGGTATGTGCTTTGTGAAAGTCTTATTAAGCGTCTCGATCTATCCCTATAGATCTTGATGCTCAATACTTAAGCAGCTTCACCGAGGTTTTTTATTGAAAAATTCTTATTCAAGTATCCTTCTATGCTATCCAGAAATTCTATATCATTTCCAATCAGCAATATGTCATCCACATATAATATCAGAAATGCTACAGAGCTCCCACTCACTTCACCATAAGTCTGTATAAAACCATATGCTTTGATCACCTTATCAAAGCGTATATTCCAACTCCGAGATGCTTGCACCAGTCCATAGATGGATCGCTGGAGCTTGCACACTTTGTTAGCACCTTTAGGATTGACAAAACCTTCTGGTTGCATCATATACAACTCTTCTTTAATAAATCCATTAAGGAATGCAGTTTTGACATCCATTTGCCAGATTTCATAAAATACGGCAATTGCTAACATGATTCAGACAGACTTTAAGCATCGATACGAGTGAGAAAATCTCATCGTAGTCAACACCTTGAACTTGTCGAAAAACCTTTTTGCGACAATTCAAGCTTTGTAGATAGTAACACTACTATCAGCGTCCGTCTTCCTCTTTAAAAATCCATTTATTCTCTATGGCTTGCCGATCATCGGGCAAGTCAACCAAAGTCCATACTTTGTTCTCATACATGGATCCCATCTCAGATTTCATGGCCTCAAGCCAATTCGCGGAATCTGGGCTCATCATCGCTTCCTCATAGTTTGTAGATCCGTCATGGTCAAGTAACATGACCTCCAGAACAGGATTACTGTACCACTCTGGTGCGGATCTTACTCTGGTTGACCTACGAGGTTCTGTAGTAACTTGATCTGAAGCTTCATGATCATCATCATTAGCTTCCTCACTAATTGGTGTAGGCATCACTGAAACTGATTTCTGTGATGAACTACTTTCCAATTCAAAAGAAGGTACCACTACCTCATCAAGTTCTTCTTTCCTCCCACTCACTTCTTTCGAGAGAAACTCCTTCTCTAGAAATGATCCATTCTTAGCAACAAATATCTTGCCTTCGGATCTATGATAGAAGGTGTACCCAATAGTTTCTTTTGGGTATCCTATGAAGACGCACTTCTCCGATTTGGGTTCGAGCTTATCAGGCTGAAGCTTTTTCACATAAGCATCGCAGCCCCAAACTTTAAGAAACGACAACTTAGGTTTCTTGCCAAACCACAGTTCATACGGTGTCGTCTCAACGGATTTAGATGGTGCCCTATTAAACGTGAATGCAGCTGTCTCTAATGCATAACCCCAAAATGATAGTGGTGAATCGGTAAGAGACATCATAGATCGCACCATATCTAATAAAGTACAGTTACGACGTTCGGACACACCATTACGCTGTGGTGTTCCAGGTGGCATGAGTTGCGAAACTATTCCACATTTTTAAATGAAGACCAAACTCGTAACTCAAATATTTGCCTCCGCGATCAGATTGTAGAAACTTTATTTTCTTGTTACGATGATTTTCTACTTCACTCTGAAATTCTTTGAACTTTTCAAACGTTTCAGACTTGTGTTTCATTAAGTAGATATACCCATATCTGCTCAAATCATCTGTGAAGGTCAGAAAATAACGATACCCGCCGCGAGCCTCAATACTCATCGGACCGCATACATCGGTATGTATTATTTCCAATAAGTCCGTAGCTCGCTCCATTGTTCCGGAGAACGGAGTTTTAGTCATCTTGCCCATGAGGCATAGTTCGCAAGCATCAAATGATTCATAATCAAGTGATTCCAAAAGTCCATCAGTATGGAGTTTCTTCATGCGCTTTACACCAATATGACCTAAACGGCAGTGCCACAAATAAGTTGCACTATCATTACTAACTTTGCATCTTTTGGCTTCAATATTATGAATATGTGTATCACTATGATCGAGATTCAATAAACCATTTACATTGGGTGTATGACCATAGAAGGTTTTTATTCATGTAAACAGAACAACAATTATTCTCTGACTTAAATGAATAACCGTATTGCAATAAACATTATCCAATCATATTCATCCTCAACGCAAACACCAAATAACATTTATTTCACAATAAACATGATCCAATCATATTCATGCTCAACGCAAACACCAAAGAACATTTATTTAGGTTCAACACTAATCCCGAAAATAGAGGGAGTGTGCGATGGTGATCTTATCAACCTTGGAATCTCTTCCAACACACATCATCACCTCGTCCTCAACTAGTCTCTGTTCATTTTGCAACACCTGTTTCGAGTTACTAATGTTAGCAACTGAACCAGTATCAAATACCCAGGGGCTACTATGAACACTAGTAAAATACACATCAATAACATGTATATCAAATATACTTTTGTTCACTTTGCCATCCTTCTTATCCGCCAAATACTTGGGGCAGTTCCGCTTCCAGTGACCAGTCCCTTTGCAGTAGAAGCACTCAGTTTCAGGCTTAGGTCCAGACTTGGACTTCTTCCCGGGAGTAGCAACTTGCTTGGTATTCTTCTTGAAGTTCCCCTTCTTCCCTTTGCCCTTTTTCTTGAAACTAGTGGTCTTGTTAACCATCAACACTTGATGCTCTTTCTTGATTTCTACCTTCGTTGATTTTAGCATCACGAAGAGCTCGGGAATCGTTTTTGTCATCCCTTGCATATTATAGTTCATCACAAAGTTCCAGTAACTTGGTGATAGTGACTAGAGAATTCTGTCAATTACTATCTTATCTTGAAGATTAACTCCCACTTGATTCAAGCAACTGTAGTACTCAGACATTCTGAGCACATGTTCACTGGTTGAGCTATTCTCCTCCATCTTGTAGGCAAAGTATTTGTCAGAGGTCTCATACCTCTCGACACGGGCATGAGTCTGAAATACCGATTTCAGCTCTTGGAACATCTCATATGCTCCGTGGCATTCAAAACGTTTTTGAAGTCCTGATTCTAAGCCGTAAATCATGGCGCACTAAACTATCAAGTAGTCATCATATCGAGCTTGCTAAACGTTCATAACGTTTGCATCTGCTCCTGCAATAGGTCTGTCACCTAGCGGTGCATCAAGGACATAATTCTTTTGTGCGGCAATGAGGATAATCCTCAGATCACGGAACTAGTCCGCATCATTGCTACTATCATCTTTCAACTTAGTTTTCTCTAGGAACATATCAAAATTCAAAGGAACAGTAGCACGGGCCATTGATCTACAACAACATAGACATGCAAAATACTATCAGGTACTAAGTTCATAATAAATTAAAGTTCAATTAATCATATTACTCAAGAACTCCCACTTAGATAGATATCTCTCTAATCATCTAAGTGATCACGTGATCCAAATCAACTAAACCATAACCGATCATCACGTGAAATGGAGTAGTTTTCAATGGTGAACATCACTATGTTGATCATATCTACTATATGATTCACGCTCGACCTTTCGGTCTCAGTGTTTCGAGGCCATATCTGCATATGCTAGGCTCGTCAAGTTTAACCCGAGTATTCTGCGTGTGCAAAACTGGCTTGCACCCGTTGTAGATGAACGTTGAGCTTATCACACCCGATCATCACGTGGTGTCTCGGCACACCGAACTTTGGCAACGGTGCATACTCAGGGAGAACACTTTTACCTTGAAATTTAGTGAGAGATCATCTTATAATGCTACCGTCAAACAAAGCAAAATAAGATGCATAAAGGATAAACATCACATGCAATCAATATAAGTGATATGATATGGCCATCATCATCTTGTGCTTGTGATCTCCATCTCCGAAGCACCGTCATGATCACCATCGTCACTGGCGCGACACCTTGATCTCCATCGTAGCATCATTGTCGTCTCGCCAACTATTGCTTCTACGACTATCGCTACCGCTTAGTGATAAAGTAAAGCAATTACAGGGCGATTGCATTGCATACAATAAAGCGACAACCATATGGCTCCTGCCAGTTGCCAATAACTCAGTTACAAAACATGATCATCTCATACAATAAAATATAGCATCATGTCTTGACCATATCACATCACAACATGCCATGCAAAAATAAGTTAGACGTCCTCTACTTTGTTGTTGCAAGTTTTACGTGGCTGCTACGGGCTGAGCAAGAACCGTTCTTACCTACGCATCAAAACCACAACGATAGTTCGTCAAGTTAGTGATGTTTTAACCTTCACAAGGACCGGGCGTAGCCACACTCGGTTCAACTAAAGTTGGAAAAACTGACACCCGCTAGTCACCTGTGTGCAAAGCACGGCGGTAAAACCAGTCTCGCGTAAGCGTACGCGTAATGTCGGTCCGGGCCGCTTCATCCAACAATACCGCCGAACCAAAGTGTGACACGCTGGTAAGCAGTATGACTTGTATCGCCCACAACTCACTTGTGTTCTACTCGTGCATATAACATCTACGCATAAAACCAGGCTCGGATGCCACTGTAGGTGAACGTAGTATTTCAAAAAATTTCTACGCACACACAGGATCATGGTGATGCATAGCAACGAGAGGGGAGAGTGTGTCCACGTACCCTCGTAAACCGAAAGCGGAAGCGTTAGCACAACGCGGTTGATGTAGTCGTATGTCTTCACGATCCGACCGATTCAAGTACCGAACGCACGGCACCTCCGAGTTCAGCACATGTTCAACTCGATGACGTCCCGCGAGCTCCGATCCAGCAAAGCTTCACAGGAGAGTTTCGTCAGCACGACGGCGTGGTGACGGTGATGATGATGCTACCGACGCAGGGCTTCGCCTAAGCACCGCTACGATATGATCGAGGTGGATTATGGTGGAGGGGGGCACCGCACACGGCTAAGAGATCAATGATCAATTGTTGTGTCTATGGGGTGCCCCCTGGCCACGTATATAAAGGATGGAGGGAGGAGGAGGCCGGCCCTCACAGGGCGCGCCCAAGGTGTGGAGTCCTACTAGGACTCCCTAGTCCTAGTAGGATTCCACCTCCCACATGGAATAGGAAAAGGGGAAGGGAGAAAGAGAAGGAAGGAAGGGGGCGCCCCCTTTCCCTAGTCCAATTCGGACCAGTCCATGGGGAAGGGGCGCAGCCACCCTTGAGGCCTTTCTCTCCTTTCCCGTTTGGCCCATTAAGGCCCAATACGAATTCCCGTAACTCTCCGGTACTCCGAAAAATACCCGAATCACTCGGAACCTTTCCGATGTCCGAATATAGCCTTCCAATATATCGATCTTTACCTCTCGACCATTTCGAGACTCCTCGTCATGTCCCCGATCTCATCCGGGACTCCGAACAAACTTCGGTCATCAAATCACATAAACTCATAATACCGATCGTCACTGAACTTTAAGCGTGCGGACCCTACGGGTTCGAGAACTATGTAGACATGACCGAGACACGTCTCCGGTCGATAACCAATAGCGGAACCTGGATGCTCATATTGGCTCCCACATATTCTATGAAGATCTTTATCGGTCAAACCGCATAACAACATACGTTGTTCCCTTTGTCATCGGTATGTTACTTGCCCGAGATTCGATCGTCGGTATCTCAATACCTAGTTCAATCTCGTTACCGGTAAGTCTCTTTACTCGTTCCGTAATACATCATCCCGTAACTAACTCATTAGTTACAATGCTTGCAAGGCTTATAGTGATGTGCATTACCGAGTGGGCCCAGCGATACCTCTCCGACAATCGGAGTGACAAATCCTAATCTCGAAATACGCCAACTCAACAAGTACCTTTGGAGACACCTGTAGAGCACCTTTATAATCACCCAGTTACGTTGTGACGTTTGGTAGCACACAAAGTGTTCCTCCGGTAAACGGGAGTTGCATAATCTCATAGTCATAGGAACATGTATAAGTCATGAAGAAAGCAATAGCAACATACTAAACGATCAAGTGCTAAGCTAACGGAATGGGTCAAGTCAATCACATCATTCTCCTAATGATGTGATCCCGTTAATCAAATGACAACTCATGTCTATGGTTAGGAAACATAACCATCTTTGATTAACGAGCTAGTCAAGTAGAGGCATACTAGTGACACTCTATTTTGTCTATGTATTCACACATGTACTAAGTTTCCGGTTAATACAATTCTAGCATGAATAATAAACATTTATCATGATATAAGGAAATATAAATAACAATTTTATTATTACCTCTAGGGCATATTTCCTTCATCTTCATCTGACTTTTGTGCTTCCTTGATTTCCTCCATGAGGGTTGGAGTGATTTCCAACGTATCTGGAGTCATTGGGCCGCATAGCACCATATTGAGCCTAACAAACTCTTCTTGTAAGCTTGGATGCATACTCTCAAATAATGCATTCACAGTAGTTTGTTTCCTACTCAGGGCGTCAGCGACCACATTCGCTTTCCCTGGATGATAGTTTATCCCAACATCATAGTCCTTGACTAGCTCAATCCATCTTCTCTGCCTGAGGTTCAGGTCGGGTTGAGTGAAAATATACTTGAGACTCTTATGATCGGTGTATATTTCACATCATTGTCCAATGAGGTAATGCCTCCAAATCTTCAGGGCATGAACCATAGCAGCTAGCTCCAAATCATGTGTGGGATAGTTCTCCTCATGAGGTCATAGCTGTCGTGATGCATAAGCCACAACCTTCCCTTCTTGCATTAGCACGCATCCGATTCCATGCCTGGATACGTCGCAATATATGTCGAAACTCTTGTGAATGTCCGGAAGGACTAAGACAGGAGCTGTGGTTAGCCTTGTCTTTAATTCCTGGAAACTACTGTCGCACTCGGCTGTCCAGATAAACCTTTGGTTCTTTTTCAATAATTCTGTCAGTGGCTTGGCTATCTTAGAAAAGCCCTTAATGAAGCGACGGTAGTAGCCTGCCAAGCCCAGGAAACTACGGACTTTGGTCACCGTAGCTGGTGTCTTCCAGTTCAAGACCGCAGTAACCTTACTTGGATCAACAGCTATTCCCTTCTCTGACAAAATATGTCCAAGGAATCCTGCCCCTTTTAGCCAAAATTCACACTTACTGAACTTGGCATATAAGCGATGGGTTCTCAACCTTTCTAGGACAGCTCCGAGATGTTGCTTATGTTCCTCTTCATCCTTGGAGTATATCAGTATGTCATCAATGAACACCACTACGAACTTATCCAGAAAGTCCATGAAAACTTTATTCATCATACTCATGAAATAGGCTGGAGCGTTGGTTAATCTAAACGCCATAACTGTAAATTCATATAGTCCATATCAAGTGGTGAACGCTGTCTTGGGAATATCCTCCTTTCGGATTTTCAATTGATGATATCCCGTTCTGAGGTCGATCTTGGAGAATACCCATGCTCCATTCAACTGGTCGAATAAGTCATCAATTCGAGGGAGCGGGTACTTGTTCTTGATAGTGACCTCATTAAGTTGGCGATAGTCTACACACATTCGTAGACTTCCATCCTTCTTCTTGACAAATAATACTGGTGATCCCCATGGCGAGATGCTTGGACGAATGTATCCTTTTTGTAGCAACTCGTCCAATTGCTTCTTTAGTTATGCTAGTTCCGGGCCTGGCATACGGTAATATTTCTTGCATATTGGAGCTGTACCAGGAATCACTTCAATGGCAAACTCCAACTCTCGGTCGGGCGGCATTCCGGGTAATTCCTCTGGAAACACATCCGGAAATTCTCCCACTACCGGAATCAGATTCATATCAGTAATAGTGGTCTGATATGCCGTGCCCTTTCTTGTTATCATTCTGCTGGCCAGGAATTGAATGGTCTATCCGGCGGGGTTCACCATTGTCACCGTTCTGGTGGCGCAATTGATACACACTTGGTGCGGTGCCAACCAGTCCATTCCCAGTATTATATCCAGTCCTGGGGAGTCAATAGCATCAAGAGTAGTGTAGGAGATATGCCCTAGAGGCAATAATAAATGTTATTGATTATCTCCCTGTTCATAATTAGGTTTATGTTCCATGCTATAACTGCTATGGTTCTCAAGTCTGCAAATAAAACGAGGCTCGGAGGAAGACTCATATGCACGTGTGGAATAATAAACGGTAAAATGTATTCCTAGTCTGGCCTCTAAGACTAGCTCAAGTATTGCATGATGGTTCAGTTTTCCTGATCATGGGCATGTCTATGCCAGCAATTTTGAGGGCACAGTGTTAGAAGAACATTTGTGTTGAATCGACCCGAATTGATGTTATGCTATGAGTTACATTCGTCACAAGTTAATGGTTTATAACACAGAGATGGTTAACGTTTGCATGATTCCTTAGACCATGAGAGTGTCGAGTTTCTTCATGCTTGATTCATGAACTTTGGGGTTTGTTAAACGTCATCCGTAAATGGGTGGCTATTACGGCGGCTTACGGGTTCATGGAAAAGTGTGTCAAGTAACTTGATAGCTCAAGATTGGGATTTGCTCCTCCGACGATGGAGAGATATCTCTGGGCCCTCTCGGTGTTACGGTATCCATCATCGTCTGGCCAGACACTTTGTGATTTGATCACGGGGATGCCGGAACACGGTAACGAGAAAAGAGAACAATACCGGTAACGAGGTAACTAGCATAGTGGACAAGTTGTTGATCCACGGGAATGCCAACATATCTCACCTCAGGTATTTGTAACATATCGCGAAGCAACAGGAATAGCACACGGCAACTGGAGGTTCACTCGAATATTCATTTGTGTGGGTTTAGGGGTCAATATGGGTGTCCACGGCTCCGATGCTGATCATTGATCGGAAAGTGTTCCGGTCATGTCTATACTTCACCGAACCTATAGGGTCACACGCTTAAGGGTCATCTATCTGTTGAACGCTAGACAGGGAGTCTGAGAGAAAGTCACCGAAAATGTTTCGGAGACAACGGAAGAGTTCCGAGAGAGAGAACACCGAAAGAGTTTCGGTAAAACCGAAAAGTTGTTTCGGAATATATTATTTGGTCAAAAAGGGTTTCGGCACCGCCTGGAAATTTTCAGAGGATGCCAGAATTGGTCTGGGAACTTCTGGGAATTTTCGGAGAGAAAAACCGGAAATGTTCCGAAACTGCCGTAACCGCTGTTAATGCTTTCCGCTGATGAAAACCACCGCACCGAAAATGTTTCGGATCATGCCCAGAATAATTTTAGAGGGTGCCGGAAATGTTCTGGGACATTCTGGAATTTTTTAGAAAAAGTTTCGCGGAAAACATCTTGTCTCAGCGCGAGGGGACAAGATCCCACGAATCGGGGGTTGCATGTTTGGTGGCTTTTTGTCTAGGGAGCCATGCATGTTTCATGGAGACATGTTGGTGGCTTGTTGGGCCCCCCCCCCCCCCCATGGGGAGACAAGGTGTGGGCCGGCCCAAGGGCTGCCATGGTGGTGTCCCCTTGGTGCCCCCCTTGTGTTACCATTATGCCCTTTCATGTGTGACATGAAGCTTGGGTATTTTGGTATTTCAACATCCCACCCCACCCCTTGCCTTGGCCTATAAAAGGAGGAGAAGGGGCTGCCATTCTCCCCATCCCTTGCTCTCATACACATGCCAAGATGTTATCTGGCTTCTCTCTCCCTCCCATGAAAAGAGTTTCGTAGAGCCGAAAGGCTGTCTGGGTTCCGGCAGGAACTAGTTCTGGACGGCGAAGCCCTGCCGGATAGCTGACACCGTATGTGTGCAACTCTGTAGAGAGGTCGTAGTTTCGATCTTAGTGCCCGAGGGGCTGTTTGAGAGTGCCTCCCGAAGGGCTGTCCAAGTGACGGTCCGAGTTCTGTGAGTCCTCCCGAAGGGCTGTCCAAGTGACAGTTCGAGTTTCGAAGGTCCTCCCGAAGGGCTGTCCGTGACACCGTCCGGGGGACTGTCCGACCGCCTCCCGGAGGGCTGTCCGAGTGGCGGATGAGGGTATACATCCTCGCGGTTGGGAGGTTGTAAATCCTAGCTGCGGGGATCTGCACCGACGATCGTCATCGACTCTACTTCCGCTGCGCTTCGAGTCGGTAACGAAAATGATCAAACCTTGTATGCAGTCTCCATAGTGGTCCTGGGCTGGTGCGTAGGTCAGAAAATTTTTGTTTTCTGCTGCGTTACCCTACAAGTAGCCGGAAACTTGACTCCATGGATTGAGATTTCCAGATCCTTGTATACTATATTTGTTCTGAGCATTGAGCCAGGGGATTGTACCGCCATGATTTTGTTCAAAAGTGAAGGAGAAAATTTATGCAAGGTGGCAAAACTCCGCGAAATAAACGAGTGAGAAGCCCCAGAATCAAATAAAATTACTGTAGGTATGTTATGGACGGAAAACATACCAAGGACAACATCTGGAGCTTCGCAAACTTCTTCGGCAGAGATGTGATGGACGCATCCGTGGTTGAAGTTACGGTTGGGGCGGCGTCCAAGGTGATTGACTTGTGGCTTGTGGTCAGCTGATTGCTTTCTGTTATTAGTAGGACACTGTTTAGCGTAGTGTCCACTCTGGCCACAGTTGAAACAAGTGTTGTTGCGCCGGCAGTCTTCTATGACTGGTTGCTTGCCGAAGGTCTTGTTCTGATTACCTGGCTTGTTATTGTAGTTGCCACCATTGTTCCACACCGGTTTGTTCTCAGATGACCCTGGCTGCCAACTGCACAGCTTTTGTGCATATGGTTCCTTGTTGTCTTTCTTGGGCTCGAACTTCCTCTTACGATCATCATTTCCAGACTTGTACTCTCGTTCGTCGATGAAGGCCTTATCCACCAATGTCTGGAAATCGGGGAAGTCCAGCATGCATAGCTGGCATCGGAGGGCGTGATTAAGTCCTCCGAGGAACCTGTCTATTTTCCTCTCTTCGGTGGCCACATCATAAGGAGAGTATCGGGCCAAGTTGTTGAATTTATTTAAGTATTCTCCCACAGTCATGTTACCTTGTGTGAGATCCAGGAATTCTCACTGCTTTACTTTCATGATGCCCGTGGGAATATGATACTTGCGGAATAGCTCTTTGAATTTCTCCCAGGAAATTTCTTCAGCAGGCCATATTATCTTGGTGTTATCCCACCATATGGCTGCTGGGCCTTCAAGATAATGAGTGGCAAATGGAACTTTATCTGCTTCTTCACAACGGGCTATGTCCAATTTCTTTTCCATGGTTCTTAACCGGTCATTAGCCTCAATAGGATCCACAGCCTAACCAAAGCTGGGTGGTTTGGTGCGCTGGAAGTCAGTCAGTTTAGAACGTACCCCATTGCCATTATTCCGACCTGCTATTGTCTGCATACTCTTGAGAATTTCCATGAGGTCTTGGTTTCTCTTTTCCTCAAACATTCTCATTATCTGATCTGTGGTTGGTGCTTGAGGTGGTGGTGGTGGTGGTAAGTCTTCGGGCGGTTGCCCTGCCTGCCTGGCGGATCGACGGACGGGGTTTCCATCGCCGCCTTGACTGCTACTTCCTCTCTTCATCCTAATTTTTGTTCCCATGGCAAAGACCGAATCGATGAGCAACATCCCTAAGGAGAAATACAGTAATATGACACCGAAGAAGATTTATGAAGAAGGCAAATAAAGAGAACAACATAATTATACAATATAACCCAACATCATACATGGCAAGCTAGTAGGGGAAAGTCATGGCTAAACTGCTCATACAGCAGTTGACATATGCAAAGATGCATGCGTCACTACTCAAGCTCCAGTCTAGTGGCGTCGGTGACACGAACACTGCCCATCTGAAGAGCCCTCGTCCTCAGATCCTGAGTCGGAATCAGAACTGATGTTATGAGTCACTGGGTTAAAGGAGACACGGCGTCGCTGCTGGGACGGCTCTCCTTTCGCAGGAGAAAGAGCATGTCGCCTCAGCATCGGTGGAGCAGGAGTAGTTAGAAGTGAGGCCCACTCAGCTGGGGTGTCAAATCGACTACCAGACGATAAGCCTGATGGTCCAGAAGAACCAGAAGGGATATCCAGCACACGCGGAGGTGGAACTGGTGGTGGATAATTAGGTGGAACTACAGGAGGAGGTGATGGAGTCACTGCTGCAAGTGCCCCCTGGATGCGGCACAACTCCTCAGCCAAGGAGATGATCATACAGTAACTGGCGTTCAGGTAGCGGGACAAAACACCAGCCGCATGATCACACGCCGGGTCTAGAGGTGAGAAAAGGACTCGCCCTGTCGTAGGTGACAGAGTGGGATAGTGGAGGAAACCTGGATGGGTCTGCATCTCAGACTCGTGGAAGCGCAAGTCAGTAATAGCCTCCATGGCAGCAAACTGGATCGCCAACTCCGGAGTAGAAGCCACTCCGCCCTTGGAAGAGCGAGAAGAACTTCCTATATCCGAAGTCGCGGTCAGGTAAGCCACTGCATGGTACTCATATACCGACTCGCCCAACTGCTCCCGAAACATCTGATACACCGGGTCATCACCGTAGGGATATAGTCGAAGCCAGACGCTACGAAGGAAGACTGGAAAGGTGTGGGCTTCTGGCTCATGATGGTAATGATATGCAACTGGTGCCATCTACACTCACAATGCCAAAGGTTAACATAATGAATTATGATGCACGATGCATGGCATGCAACCATCAAATGCAAAAGCAAGATGCACACTCAAGGTCCTATGCTAGTCGCAGTCCTAACGTGGTTACCTAGGGTGTCCTACAGTCAGCACGGCTCTGATACCAAGCGTTGTGGCACCCTGGCTCAGAGAACCGGTTTACCCATGTTTCCAACCCAGAGATCATGTCTTCTGGAAACACACAACAACTTGGAACAGAACATAGCTGAACTTTTATTGATAATAGTTGGTACAAGCTCACATATATTACATGATCATCGAGGCCAAAAGCACATCTAGTGCTACGACAGTATCTACATTATTTATCCAACACATCAGGGCCTCGGCATTACTACGGAAAACTACAGCGGAAGACTACAGTGTAGCGAAACATGATAGAGACTCCATCCACAGGGACACTGCTGTGGACACATCCTAGGCATCGCAACATGGACCTTGTGACCTCCGTCTTAGTCTTCTCCTGCATCTGGCATGATACGCCAGGTGAGTACTTTGAATGTACTCGCAAGCACATGACAACCAAATATGTAGCAAGTAATAGCATGGCAATAAACAGGTTAAACTTCAAGTGATTCACTTACTGTTACCAACTTACTCATCTCCGGGTTGCCTCACAACCCTCGGAATACTCGATACCGACGAGTACTTCCGCTCGAAAGACATGTTTTTCCATCATTACTACAGTTATTACGGTTGATCACCTAGAGAGGTCTGGTCGGGCTGTCCAATACCGTGGGCACGGCTATTCGAATAGCTAGATTTTACACTCTGCAGAGGTTGCGCACTTTACCCACACAATGGAGCACTGACCTCGTGATCCCATTCGGGTGGACCAGCGTTGCTCCAACGAAACCTGTCTGACCCATGACTCTTTCATCGTACCACCGGCAATCGTACTCCCCTGGAGTCAAGCCTTGGGTGGCCCCGTGTCACCCCGTGACACCTGCCACCGTCGTGGCCTAACTAAACTGTCCCAAACGGGGACGCCGGCAAACAACTCAACTGGGCTCACAGGGTTATCGCCGTCTACCTGATCAGGACAGCACGCACGCATAACCCTCCCTCTTTGGAGGTACCGGTGAAAGAGCACCGAGCCAGACCAAGTCAAGGCCGTCCCATACCGGCAAATGTGGCTGCACGGGTAAGCCCGGACAGGTGACTGTTGATCAACCAACTACGTTTCACTTAGCAAGCATAGTTATTGATCATATCAATCTGAGTTATCGACTTAAAGCATTTAAGTAATTTACTATGAATTATCTATATTAAACATATGCAAGAGATGAATATGAATTATGCAATGCTATGAAACGCTTCATAATATGGATGTCCTGGCTTGCCTTGATCAGTTGGGTTGTTCAGAAACTCCTGGTCTTCAAATCCACAAGAATCCCCTTCTAAAAATATTTTCAAATAGCAAAAGAAAATGTCACATAAAGCCTTTTTATTCACCAACAATTCTGTGAGTATTGGAAAAATACCAAACTTGGTGGAAAAATAGAGGGGTTTAATACAAACACAATGCAAAAAGAATTAGGTCAAATGGACCTTCCTGTAAAAAGTTATTAATAGTCAAAGTTCCAGGTCAATTCTGTTAAATAAACAAAAATCAGAGAAAAATCAGAAAACAGACAAATGGCCACGTCGAAGGCGTAAACGGAGAATACACCTCCACTTACCCCTTCGCGCGCGCGCCCGCAGTTGCTGACGGGTGGGGCCGTGCCCGTTTAAACCAGAGAGAGAAGAGAGAGCAGAGGGAGGGGTGGCTCACCGGCGACGATTGCCGGAGTTAGCGACGGCGGTTGGGCTCGAGGAGGGTGGGGATGGATCGGGTGTTCAACGGAGATTCTCCCTATACCCGTGGCTCCTCCGGGAAGGGCCAGACGATGTCGCGCCCTTCTTCTCCGGTGGGTGGTGGCTGCGGTGGTTGACGGAGATGATGATTCCGGCGATGATTCGGTCGGGTCGGAAGTCGGGGAGCTCTAGTGGAGTGAGCTGAGCACTATGGTGGTCTCAGGTGGGGCTAAGGTGGAGTGGAGAGAGCTGGGGGTGGAGCTCAACTCGCGGCGGAGCTCCGACGAAGCTCGAGGCCAGAGGGCCTCTCGGCCTTGGCTCTTGCTTGGGGGAGGCGATTGAGGATGGAGGGAGAGAGGTGAGGAGCTAAACGAAGTCGAGCGGGGCTATTTATAGCCAGAAGGATGGGGGCGGCGATCTCTCTGGATCGGCGGCGACGTGGCTCCGCCACTGGCGCAAGGACGGCGAGCTGGCTGTCGTGGCGTGGGGCGAAGCGACGGGAGCGAGCAGAAGCACTTAATGCGACGAGATAGCTCAGGGGGGGGGGAAGACGACGAGCGGCGCCGCACTGTGACCGCACGGGCAAAACAGTGCACGCGGGCGTGGCGGCCGCCGAGGGCTTCTCCGGCGAGGGCGAGGATTCTGGAGGAGCTAGGTGTCGACCAGGGGCGATGTCGGCATGCCCGGACAAGCTGCTGTGGCGCAGGCGTCTCGCCTCGACGAGACCCGAGCCTGGCGCGAGGCAGAGCGCGGCGACAGGCATGCCAGCGCCGTGCTCACCACGGCAGCTCATGTCCAAGGGCCACGTTAGTCTGGCAAACTTTGTCCAGCTCGTCGACCGTCGAACCCTCACTTCACCTGCAGCGTTGGTTTGGCTAGATTGAAGTAGAGATGAGAGGTAGAATCAACAACAGCTCCTGACAGAGAACTTGGGAGGGATCTGGAGGGTTGGAGAGATGGAGGTAGGGTCAATGGAGATGTCCAGACTGATTTAGGTTGGAAGGACTAGGAGCTGACAAAATTTGAGGTGATTTGGTTTAAGTTTGAGGGTAGTTCATGTACAAACCACATTTCTGGACCAGAATCAAAATGTTGAAGTGCTGCTCACTAGAATGATCTCCTGGGGTTGAAACTTGGTGGAGGAAAGTTGTTTGGGGGTGTCCTCATGCTATAAAAATTTGAAGGCAATTGGACACTCCTAGCATACACTTCCTTCACAAAGGTCCAGACTGACCAGGAGCTAAAAGGAATTATTTTGCAAAGTATATGAAATATTTTATGGAATATTTTTGGATATTGGAGCAAGATATAGTCCAAAGGATTTTTAGGAATTGTTTGAGAATTTTCTGAGCACTATAGCTATAGGTTGCTTCACAACCCATAGTAGTGCCCTAAATTCCCAAATAAAAGAAAAGAGTTATTGAAAATGATTTAAATTGGGATTTGGGTTCTTGAGGTAATTGGCAGAGTTTTGGCAAGGTGATGAGACTTTGGATCACTTGGGAAGAATTCAAAAATGTCCAAGTCCAAAAAAAAAGGTTCAAAACCATTCAAATTCAAATAAAACCAAGAAAAGTTTGAAAAGAAAAGGTTGCCAAAAATCAGGGTGTCACAGTGGGCCCCATGGGCCACCCCTCTGATGCTTCCTTGGCTCCCAAGTTGTCTTCTGGTCTAAAAAAAATCTCCAAAAAGTTCCATGGCATTTGGACTTCATTTGGTACTGATATTCTACGAAGTAAAAAACAAGCAAAAAATAGCAACTGGCACTTGGTACTATGTCAATAGGTTAGTCCCAAAAAATGATATAAAGTTGCTATAAAATGAATGTAAAACATCCAAGAATGATAATATAACAGCATGGAACAATAAAAAATTATAGATACGTTGGAGACGTATCAATCTCCTAAAATGGTTGTGGATAACCCTTAACCTTTTATTGTGACATATGATAGTAAGAAACATGGCAACTTGCTCTTCCATAGAGGTGTGGATGTTATCTTATAGTAGCCCCCTTGTTCCTAAACGTCTCGACAAGCTTGGTGAAAGGTGCTGTTTTTCATTAGAAGCATCTACAAAGCCTCTAGATCGTTGCAGGTGTAGATGTAGTTGAGATTCGTCATCCTCTCTTTATCACCGCTTAACATTGGACAATAACTTAGGACAATCGTATCACTTTGATGAACAACCCTCTGGTGGACCAATGACCCAGGCCTGAATCATAGGTATGCGTGTCATTGCCTGAACAACTAGCTTCATCCATTTGTCCTTAACCTAAGTGACATCGATGGTGCGGTGAGCAATGTCCAAATCGATCCTACATGGTACCTAAGGTCGTAACAGAAGACCTAACAAAGGAGGGGGTTGTATGTTATTTACCCCTTTGGAGCCGATGAACCTCCCAAGGTGCAGACAAGGAGGACGAGACAGAGTCGAAAACAAAGGGGAGAAGCAGGTCCAACTGCCGGAGATTGAAGTTTCCTCCACCACTGTCGCCGCTTCAACGGATCTGAGTCTCCTCCGCAGACAAGGGAAAGAACTGAGGTTGGGTTTGTCTTCGTGCTATAGGTGAGCTAGTAAAAGGGGGGCCAGGGGAAGATGCTACATTTCGCGCCATCCCACGCCGACCAATTTCCTTCTCGCGCAATCTCCTTCTAGATTTCCCATGCACCGCAACGTACACCGTGCCCCAATTTTCTACCAGACCCATCCTGGCTCGTTCGAAACAGCCGATTCGAGAAGTCTATGACTTTTTCCTATGGAGAAGTCTATGTTGTGTGTGTGGCAAACCAATGCCTGGATTTTTCACTATCTTGTAAAGCTATAATGTCTCGAGCAGAATTAGCTCTTCATGTTTCCATGTGAAGAATGCCAATCATAGTCTTGAGCAAACTTCCCATTGCTCACACAACATCCTGGTTTGCTAGAAGGACCCACTTATGTTCATAGCGAAAATTGGAAGTACACCCTCTATTCCACAATATAAGATGTTTTTCCCATCCATACTTATGGTAGATGTAAATACTACAAGTCCTATATACAAATGGTATATTGACCGCATTGAATCGTCACATTTCCGTAGAGCATATTAGAATTGTACTAAGATTAAATTGAAAGATCATATCAATCACATCGGACCCCCTCTCCCCCCCCCCCCCCCCCCCCCCCACGAAGTATGCATATCATCTAGTTCTATAGCAGCTCTGATGAAAAGGGGGCGGTGGGGGGGGGGGCACTTCTGTCAATTCGAACTTCCACTATCAACTTCCTATAGGTTAATGAAAATAAAAGGATGCATGCCAACCTCAACTGCCAAATAATCCGTCTATACATTCTTTGCCCAAACACATATTAGTATATCTGAACAAACAGTTCTTTTTTGAATCGTTCGCTATCCTCGCTTATCTCATCACAACTAGATTAAACCATGGAGAGCCTTCTATATGTTAACATTTACATTATCTTGTACACACCTATATAGCTAAGAGATTCATCCCGACTATATGATTTATCTTCACATGCAACTTATCCACATCATCAAGTAGGTCCACCAAATACGTGATCCCCACTAATTCCATTATCTTAACATGTAACTATGCCAACCCCGCACCATGCCACCATGCATGCCCCACTATAATTAATTATCTCGACATGCAACTATGTCAACTCACCATGTCATTTTTATGCATGGAAAACTCACATTAAAAATCTACCACAACATCCAACCATGCATGGGAAAATATTCTCCATTCAAGTATTATAATTATATTCAATAAATATTGTTACAACCATACAAGTCAAATATAATAAGTGCTATGTATTTTTAATTTTGGTTCTCATGTTATAAACATAAATTTTCATCAACCAATTCCTGCAGCAACGCCGGGTATCCTCTAGTTGTCACAACAAAGAAATCAGAAAGGAATGTGTTAGGAACATCATTATTTTCTGATATAGAAGCTATAATGAAAAAGGGCTTTGCTCGCAGCACATAATTTGTTGTTGGTGAAATTATATATACATGATATCCAAAAAGAATTGTAATTATATATCGCATATATGAGAAACCGGCACAGCCAGTTCAATCAATTAAATTTGGGCACTAAGGTTAATTCTCTAGTCCTTGTGAAAAAACTAAAAACTAAAATACAATGAAGATTCTTCATGACATAACTCATCGGGGATGCCCAAGTTAGTTGACATTTCTAACAGTTGACTTCACATCACTAACCTATAAATCTACATCAGCTGTCCTTTAGTTTGATAAATTAACCTGACTAGCAAGCATCCGATGTGCAGAACAGAATTTCCCTCAACAGTGTAATTCGTTCTGACTTCTGAATCCTAATTCATGAACTACGGTATGACGAGGATATAATGTGCAAAGTAGGCCTTAAGAAAGATGAGGTTGCCATAAATATGTGGAGAACTCCAGTTTATTGCCTGTTGGCACCATCAATGGAGAAGTTGTAGCTGAAGCTGGGTGCATTGCACCCATGTTGAACAGCAAAATCAAACAAAATGTACTTTTTATGAAACTTACTGGATTTGATGATGAACAAATGTTTTAGGTGCTTGCAAAATTTGAAGGCGAAATGAGATCTGAGGGCTCCTGACAAAAAGAAAACAAAATGTTTGAGAACTAATTTGATTTTTTGTCACAAGCTCCATAGATGACGTTACGACATATAAAATTCAATCACCTAAATAGTTTTGTGCATCTTTGAAGGCACAAAGTGTCAGACTTTTTTGATTGTTTTGTTTTTAATTTTACTGTTCAGCGATGTTGCAATGCATGCATGTTTACAAAAGCCCTTTAATTCCTTTTATCTCGCATAAATAGGGGTTTTTGTAAGCAAACCTCGAAATGCACATCCTATAAAAACCGATATTCTTGCATCGCCCCGTACCATAGACGCGATGTTCTGGCTGTGCCACATCCTCACAGGCACGCTGGTTCGAAGATCGGTCCTCTTGTGCCTCGCAAAGAGTGAAGGAAAATTTCTACGACAGTAAACATACGAGACTGTTGTACCTCATTTATTTTAATAAAAAGCTCCATCAATAATGAACTCACATTAACACTTACACCTGGAAGCTACACAAATAAATCGGACGCACTGACCTGCTGAAGACATCCCGGACCATAACACACAACCACACACACACACACACAAATCGTGGATGCTTCTTTTATGCAAGCACCCACCAGATGCATGAAAGTAAGTTCAGACCTACGGTCTGCACCTACACGCGCAGGTACATATCAATCTTGAGCACCGCGTTCCTGGTGGTGGTGTTGGCCGAGTGTGTCCGGAGCAGGCCGTACCCAGTCACACCGCGGAGCCCGCCAGTGCCGCCCACGATCGGCAGCTCCCTGACGGTATCGAAGATGACGTCCCTTGAGAGCACGGCCACAGAGCTGCCATTATGGCTCCCCGCCGTGAACACGAAGTTGGCAGTGAGCAGCAGCGCGTAGTCCGTCATCGACGCGAACTGGAAGAAGCCCTGTGCCCTGCCGACGGCAGGGGACGCTGCGTCCGGCCTCTCCGTCAGCAGGTCGTCGATGACATACATATCGCCGAAGTGGGTGGTGGGGTCGTTTGCCAGCGGCACCACGCCTTTGATGACTTGCACTGCTGTTGCTGGGCTGCCAGTCACGATGTCATGCATGTAGAACTTGAGGTGGATCGTCTCCGCTGCTGCTGCTGATGCCCTAAGGACAAGGGCTAGGGCGAAGACCAAGGCTGGTAGGACCTGCATGGTGTGCTTGACGGCCATGGTTGTACTAGGATGTATAGGGCAGATGTGCATGAGTTGATTCTATGTTTACACGCTCTGGCTCGAATCCTTTATATAGGCAAACTGGAAAGGACCAGCGGCAAAGCAGCCGGGAACGTGCGCCCACGATAAGTGCATTCATTTTACACAAAGGTGTATTTGAGTCTCATCTTTCTAATATTAAAAAAAATGAAAAATAATTGAATAGTGCATCTACTTGGGCAGCCATGATGAGGTGGACGGTGAATTAGAGCGCAAATGATGAGGAGGCATCTATGTAAGTTATGTGAAGTCAACTGTTGGGCATGTCAACTACTTGGGCAGCGATGATTATTGATGAGTTACATCATGAAGAATGGGCCCTGTATTTTTCGTACAAGGAATAGGGAATAGCCCTAGTTCCTGAGTTTAATTGATTGAACTGGCCATGTCAACCTGAGATGCAATGAGATGGTGGATAGATGCAGATGAAACCACCATGCTCGAGCGAGGAGGACACATATGGTGAGCCGCTGAGAAGCCAAGGCCAACTTCAACTCAGATAAAATCCACGTCTGTTTGGGTTGCCACGTTGGAGTTGCCCTAAGGCACAAGGGCACATATAAGCCCACCGATGTCTCTCTGGCTTCCATCCCTGACTGGCAATGATGGAAGTGAAATTTGAGCAACCGTATTAGGAATAGCGACATTTACACAACTTTTTAGGTGATGATCATTTCTTGGTACTTTTTGTAGTAGCTTTTATTTATTTATGCGCTGCAAATAATCTTACTGTATATATAATATGCAAAATCTTCCCAATGAGATTGAAGTACTCCCTTTCCTCTGTTACATAATGCAGAGAAAACAATTTATATCTACAATACCAAATATATATATATAATATGAAATTAGATCTTATGATGAATCAATGATATATGTTTGGCATTCTAAATGTAAATATTTTTATCCACAAACTTGGCCAAAGTATGTGAGGTTTGACTTTTCAAAAAGTCTACATGGACAAAATTATGGGACGGTGTGAGTATTTAATAGTATTCAATTTAATGTATGCAAGCTATTAGTGTTATGCTCTATGTGATACTTTCATGTGTTGAATGTTCAAAACCTTTTCAATCTTATTCTGGTGCATGATTCACGGTAACAATTTTGTATACTCAAAACTTGATCGATATCGGTTTATTTGGGCATCAAAATAATCATCAAAGTTTGTTCAAATATTGAATTTATGTATCAATGTCTTTGAATGGACTTTTCCAATGCTCATGGGTATCTCTTCTAGAAGTTGAGCTGCAGGTGAGCTTGCTGCAATCGTAGTATGTAGGGCCAACTTCAAGCGGAACAAGTGAAACCGATGTGGAATGCTGGTCAACGAATATCTTTGTTACATCATACGGTTTCATCGAAACCTTCGTTATGTTGCGTTGCTCAATGCACAATGTATGTCTAAGTTTATTGTTCCATGGTAACCTAGGGCAGTAAACTATAAATTACTCTAGGTGTGCTTGGATGTTGGAACGGTCAATCAAATAATAGGATTAGGATTTAGAGATGGGAATGACGTAGGGCGGCTGGATACGACAATGCACCCTGGTATCACCAGTTCACCTCCACCTCTCCGTCTCCATCAGCTCCGCTGTTCATTAACTCATATCTTTTCAACCCAAACAGCTGGTTGGCCGGCTTCTGAAACTAGCATATGTATGGAGTAGGTGCAAAAAGGTGCTAGATGTACAGATCGATAGTCGACGATGCTACAGACCATGATTCAAAACCCGCTCGCAGATAAGCGATTAGTGTAAGAACACACTCTGATCTATCATTAATGCTGTTGCATCTTTTATGGACTGTGCCACCTCGTACATCAACTCAGCGAGCTTAAATTAATACTTCCTGCATTCCAAAATATAATGCGCCCGCGCTTCCCAAGGTCCAACTTTGACCATAAATTTAACCAACGAGACCGATTGCGGCGGGAGAAAAAATTATATAATTGAAAACTTCTTTTGAATACGAATTCACTGGTATAACTTTTGCTCCCGTCGCAGTCGGTCTTGTTGGTTAAATTTATGATCAAAGTTGAAGCACGGGAATAGAGAAAGCACTATATTTTGGAACGGATGGAGTAGTAGTATCATGTCTCTGTGAAGGTCAACTTGCAATGAACCTGCACATAGGCTCATAGTATACGCTTCGTTTATTCTTTCTCGTACAATGCCTAGAAGGTAGTAGTCGCCGCCTGATAAATTAATATTACAACTTTGTCAGCTGCTTCTTAATCTAACCTCTTGGAACTAACAAGGAAATTTACAGATAGAATATATATGTGATATCGAGCCGGCTTGTTTGGCTGTATGCCCCTTCGACGCAGAGGCTGGAGGGGAACTCTTTCGTTGTCTAGATTGCTTTTCTACAGACATGTAGCTTCGGTATTTGTAACCCGCAGTGGCCCGCCAATTTTCACACATTAAATTCTTATTGTAAATAACGATAAAATAAGCACATCAAGTTTGAAAGGTGACTGCCCCAACAATTGCAACTTCCTATTACCTCTCCATTTAATGTTTGACAGAGCTTGGTTAAGTGTTTCCATGTCCTATGAAGATTGCTAGCTGTTGAATTCCTCAAGAAAGAAACTAATTTTGGTGTAAATCAACTAGGATTTGATAGTGGATTTGAGAGAGGAGTTTACACATCAGAACTGGAGCAGCCTACCTAGCTCTCGTCCATTCCTTTCCTTATCTCTATCTCCTTCTTTACACTCTTGTCCTCCTGACATTTATAATTTACACTTTAGTACATAATCCTGCCAAATACAATTTTACACCTAAACTCAACACTCCCTCTCAAGATGGGGCAAAACATCATATAACCCCATCTTGCTACATAAGCTAGAAAACACTTTTTCAGCGAGACCTTTGGTCAGAATGTCCGCTAGTTGGTTTGAAGAGCTCACCTAATGCATACATACTATTCCTTGGTCAAGTTTCTCTTTGATAAAATGTCGGTCAATTTCTACGTGCTTTGTTCTACCATGTTGAACTGGGTTATGTGCTATATCTAGTGCAGCCTTATTATCACAATACATCATCAATGGTCTTGCCTGGAATAGACCCAACTCCATCAGTATGATTTTTAGCCATAAGACCACACATACTCCATGAGCCATAGCTCTGAATTCTGCTTCTGCAGTGGACCTTGCAACAACATTTTGTTTCTTACTACGCCAAGTAACTATGTTTCCTCCAACAAACGTACAGTATCCTGAGGTAGACCTTCTATCATCTAATGAACCGGCCCATGTAGGGTAACGCAGCAGAAAACAAAAAAAATTCGACCTACGCACCAGCCCAGGACCACTATGGAGACTGCATACAAGGTTTGATCAGTTTCGTTACCGACTCGTAGTGCAGCGGAAGTAGAGTCGATGACGATCAGCGGTGCAGATCCCCGCAGCTAGGATTTACAACCTCCCAACCACGAGGATGTACTCCCTCATCTGCCCCTCGGACAGCCCTCCGGGAGGCGGTCGAACAGTCCCCCGGACGGTGTCGCGGACAGCCCTTCGGGAGGACTCACAGAACTCGGACCGTCACTTGGACAGCCCTTCGGGAGGCACTCTCAAACAGCCCTCGGGCACTAAGATCGAAACTACGACCTCTCTACAGAGTTGCACACATACGGTGTCACCTATCCGGCAGGGCTTCGCCGTCCAGAACTAGTTCCCACCGGAACCCAGACAGCCTTTCGGCTCTACGAAACTATTTCGTGGGGAGGGAGAGAGAAGCCAGATCATTGCAATGGCACTTGTATGTGAGAAGGAGTGAGGATGAAGAGCTCCTCTCCATCTCCTTATATAGGCCAAGCCAAGGGGTGGAGTTACCAAAATGCCCATGAGGTGAGCACACCACAAGGGCATAAAAGGAAAGCCTCCAAATAGTGTTGCCTGCATCACCATGCCTGCATCACCATGCCAGCATCACTATGCCTGCATCACCATGCCTGCATCATCCCCTAATAGTATTTCCACTATTTACAATAGTGTTTCCACTGTTTTACAATAGTGTTTTCACTATATACATACAGTGTTTCCACTATTCAAAATAGTATTTTCACTATTCACGACGGCATTTTTCAGCGTCCGTTCGAACTGAAAATATTTATGTGGGCTTAGAACATTTCTAGTACCCACTAAAATAATTTTCAACGCGTTCTGGAACAATTCCAGTTTAGTGATTTCATCTGCGAAAAGTATCTGAAGCGGTTTCGGCAGCTCCGGAACATTTCCGGTTTTTCTTCCAGAAAATTCCCAGAAGTTTCCACAATGATTCTGGCACCCTCCAAGAATTATCAGGCATGTGCCGAAATCAATTTGACTTAATGGTATCCTCTGAAACAACTTTTCAGTTTCACCGGAACTCATCCGGTGACCTCTCTCTGCGGAACTTTTCCGCTGTCTCCGAAAAACTTTTTCCGAAAACTTTCTCTCAGACTCCCTGTCTAGTATTCAGCAGATAGATGACTCTTAAGCGTGTGACCCTATAGGTTCGGTGAAGTATAGACATGATCTGGAACCCCTTCCGATCAATGATCAACATCGGAGCCGTGGACACCCATATTGACCCCTATACCCACACGAATGAATATTCGAGTGAACCTCCAGTTGCCGTGTGCTATTCCTGTTGCTTCGCGATATGTTACAAATATCCGAGGTGAGACATGTTGGCATTCCCGTGGATCAACAACTTGTCCACTATGCTAGTTACCTCGTTACCGGTATTGTTCTCTTTTCTCGTTACCGTGTTCCGGCATCCCCGTGATCAAATCACAAAGTGTCTGGCCAGACGATGATGGATACCGTAACACCGAGAGGGCCCAGAGATATCTCTCCATCGTCGGAGGAGCAAATCCCAATCTCGAACTATCAAGTTACTTGACATACTTTCCCATGAACCCGTAAGCCGCCGTAATAGCCATCCAGTTACGGATGACGTTTAACAAACCCAAAAGTTCATGAATCAAGCATGAAGAAACTCGATACTCTCATGGTCCGAGAAATTATGCAAACGTTAACCATCTCTGTGTTATTAACCATTAACTTGTGACGAAAGAATCTCATGACATAACATCAATTTGGGTCGATTCAACACAAATGTTCTGCTAACAATTGTGCCCTCAAAATTGCCGGCATAGTCATGCCCATGATCAGGAAAACAGGATCATCATGCAATACTTGAGCCAGTCATAGAGGCTTGACTAGGAATACATTTTATCGTTTATTATCCCACACGTGCATATGAGTCTTCCTCCAAGCCTCGTTTTATTTGCAGACTTGAGAACCATAGCAGTTATAGCATGTAACATAAACCTAATTATGAACAGAGAGATAATCAATAACATTTATTATTGCCTCTAGGGCATATCTCCTACAGACTCCCACTTGCACTAGAGTCAATAATCTAGTTAATGCTAATGCACTTCACACCTGTGGCACACCGGTGTAAATATGCTTCGCTTGTGGTATAGCCTGATGTCCAACGGATCTGACGATTTCAGCTCCGTGTGTATCTATGCATATCCTCGCATTTTCACGCTTTCACAAAATTCATATTTTGTGTGGACTTGGCTTTGCATGTATTTGAATCACAGGTCGAACCTGGATTCCTCAGACTGAGTTATGGAGCAACTACCTGTAGTAGTGTCCCATTGACAAAAGCCATCTTGGAACCATACTAAGTTCATGAATGAACTATATGATTCAACATCTTCTTTGTCGCTTTTAAAAGCGGCAACATACTTTGCCTCTGTTATAGAATTCGCCACAGTAACTTGTTTGAAATAATTTCCAACTACCATGCCACCATATTGTGTGTTGCACAAAACCCTTAACTTAAATCGAAAATCGCTTGGAGCATGGATGAAGACTGTATCGATGTAACCTTTTACAACGAACTCTTCATGATCTCCGCTTGCAAGAAAACATGTCATCAGTGCTACTATAGTACTCAATGACCCTTTTTCACTGTTGTCCCATGATCAGTACTTTTGATCACTTTGGTATCTATACTCGCAACAACTTTGGGAGTATTGGACATATCTGGTTGTTTTTACATACCATGGAATACATGATTAATCCAAACATAAGAGTGTGTGGAATCTCCATCATGTATTTTGCTCATCAGTGTTTTGGGACACCGAGTCTTGCAAAAACTCTTTCCATGTGACTTCGGCAAGAATCACTCCTTGACGTTTTTAATGCTATAAGGTTTTAGCATCATGTCAATATGTATCTTTGTTCAGCCCCATTAGGTAAATCTATCTCCATAGATCATCATGCCTAATATAAAGGCTATTTAGCCCAAGCACTTCATCGAAAAACTATTTTCAAATGAAGTCCTAATTCATGTCAAGAATTTTATTTCCAATTAACAATGTGTCAAGCACACAAGGTTTTTAGAAATATTATTATGCTCCCACTTACTTTTTTTAATTACAAGCATCTTCGTTACCCATTGATGAAGTCAAACCCATTTGACCATTTCATCAAAACACGAAGATTCCAATTCCATTTTGCTCTCTTCTGTCCATCACTGGAACTCTGAAGTTTGCACACTCACTAGCATCCTCTGGAATGACAAAAATACCTTGGACTGTAACACATGCAAGTCCTTGGTATCATCTCCATCAGATGGAAATTCTTTTATCATCCATGTTTCATATCTCATGATTGAAATATGTATTAATTGCTAGTTCAACCCGAACCGACTTTAAGCATAGCTACGGTGAAACAACCTCATCGTAGTCAACTCCTTGAACTTGTTATTTCAACAAGTCGAGCTTTATGGATAAAACATTTTTATCCGTATCAGTTTTTAGTTCCATAAATATTCGTTAGACTCTAAGTCTTCCGAAAGGTGTATCAAGATTTTAATCTTGAATCACTTATATGGAAACTATCTCGGACTGTATTGGCATTTAGCCCATCCCGGAGTCAGGGCCCATCAACGCTTTCTTGTGTATCGTAGGTATACTGTTGTCTAACAACAATATCTCGTTTGCGCACCTGATAGGTTTGCACGAGCTTTGCCTACGTGGTTCAGCTGCAAGTTCGACCGAAGTCCATACATTTTATTGTAGAGACTTCCGTATCAGTCGCAGTAGGAAACTCCGGAATCACTTCCAAGGTTCCTTTCCTTTGACCTGATGACGGAGATACTGGTTATTGTAGGGTAACGCAGCAAAAAACAAAATTTTTCCGACCTACGCACCAGCCCAGGACCACTATGGAGACTGCATACAAGGTTTGATCATTTTCGTTACCGACTCGTAGCGCAGCGGAAGTAGAGTCGATGACGATCGGCGGTGCAGATCCCCGCAGCTAGGATTTACAACCTCCCAACCGCGAGGATGTATACCCTCGTCTTCCCTTCGGACAGCCCTCCGGGAGGCGGTCGAACAGTCCCCCGGACGATGTCGCGGACAGCCCTTCGGGAGGACCTTTGAAACTCGAATGGTCACTCGGACAGCCCTTCGGGAGGACTCACAGAACTCGGACCGTCACTTGGACAGCCCTTCGGGAGGCACTCTCGAACAGCCCCTCGGGCACTAAGATCGAAACTACGACCTCTCTACAGAGTTGCACACATACGGTGTCACCTATCCGGCAGGGCTTCGCCGTCCAGAACTAGTTCCTGCCGGAACCCAGACAGCCTTTCGGCTCTACGAAACTCTTTTCGTGGGAGGGAGAGAGAAGCCAGATCATTGCATGGCACTTGTATGTGAGAAGGGATGAGGTTTGGGCAGCCCCCTCACCTCCTATTTATAGGAAAACCCAAGGGGTAGTGTGCCTCCCAAATTACCAAAAACTCCCATGCAAAAGTCTTCACATGAGGGTAATATGGACAAAATGGGATGCCATGTGGAGCTCCAAAGAGCTCCACCCCCCTTGGCCGGCCACCCCCTTGGGGGTCCCCCATGAGGTGCTCTCATGGCCCCCAAAGTCCTTCTAGAAGCCTTTAGCAAAAGCCCTAAAAGGTGGCTTTCCAAAAATACCCCAAAAAGCACTTTCACTATTCACGACGACATTTTTCAGCGTCCGTTCGAACTGAAAATATTTATGTGGGCTTAGAACATTTCCAGTACCCACTAAAATAATTTTCAAGGTGTTCTGGAACAATTCCAGTTTAGTGATTTCATCTGCGAAAAGCATCTGAAGCGGTTCCGGCAGCCTCGGAACATTTCCGGTTTTTCTTCCAGAAAATTCTCAGAAGTTTCCAGAATGATTCTGGCATCCTCCAAGAATTATCAGGCATGTGCCGAAAACATTTTGACTTAATGGTATCCCCTGAAACAACTTTTCAGTTTCACCGGAACTCATCCGGTGACCTCTCTCTGCGGAACTTTTCCGCTGTCCGAAACTTTTCGGTGTCCGAAACTTTTTCGGTGATTTTCTCTCAGACTCCCTGTCTAGTATTCAGCAGATAGATGACCCTTAAGCGTGTGACCCTATAGGTTCGGTGAAGTATAGACATGACACGGAACCCCTTCCGATCAATGATCAACATCGGAGCCGTGGACACCCATATTGACCCCTATACCCACACGAATGAATATTCGAGTGAACCTCCAGTTGCCGTGTGCTATTCCTGTTGCTTCGCGATATGTTACAAATACCTGAGGTGAGACATGTTGGCATTCCCGTGGATCAACAACTTTTCCACTATGCTAGTTACCTCGTTACCGGTATTGTTCTCTTTTCTCGTTACCGTGTTCCGGCATCCCCGTGATCAAATCACAAAGTGTCTGGCCAGACGATGATGGATACCGTAACACCGAGAGGGCCCAGAGATATCTCTCCATCGTCGGAGGAGCAAATCCCAATCTTGAGCTATCAAGTTACTTGACATACTTTCCCATGAACCCGTAAGCCGCCGTAATAGCCACCCATTTACGGATGACGTTTAACAAACCCCAAAGTTCATGAATCAAGCATGAAGAAACTCGATACTCTCATGGTCTGAGGAATCATGCAAATGTTAACCATCTCTGTGTTATTAACCATTAACTTGTGACGAATGAATCTCATAGCATAACATCAATCGGGTCGATTCAACACAAATGTTCTTCTAACATTTGTGCCCTCAAAGTTGCTGGCATAGACATGCCTATGATTGGGAAAACATAATCATCATGCAACACCTGAGCTAGTCTTAGAGGCATGACTAGGAATACATTTTACCGTTTATTATGTAGGGTAACGCAGCAGAAAACAAAAATTTTCCGACCTACGCACCAGCCCAGGACCACTATGGAGACTGCATACAAGGTTTGATCATTTTCGTTACCGACTCGTAGCGCAGCGGAAGTAGAGTCGATGACGATCGGCGGTGCAGATCCCCGCAGCTAGGATTTACAACCTCCCAACCGCGAGGATGTATCCCCTCGTCTTCCCTTCAGACAGCCCTTCAGGAGGCGGTCGAACAGTCCCCCGGACGGTGTCGCGGACAGCCCTTCGGGAGGACCTTCGAAACTCGAACGGTCACTCGGACAGCCCTTCGGGAGGACTCACAGAACTCGGACCGTCACTTGGACAGCCCTTCGGGAGGCACTCTCGAACAGCCCCTCGGGCACTAAGATCGAAGGTACGACCTCTCTACAGAGTTGCACACATACGGTGTCATCTATCCGGCAGGGCTTCGCCGTCCAGAACTAGTTCCCACCGGAATCCAGACAGCCTTTCGGCTCTACGAAACTCTTTTTGTGGGAGGGAGAGAGAAGCCAGATCATTGCATGGCACTTGTATGTGAGAAGGGATGAGTGTGGAGGGCTGCCCCTCCACCTCTATTTATAGGATAGCCAAGGGGTAAAGATGTCATACAAAAAAACCCCAAAGTACCCCCACTTTATGCCTTTCCACAAAAGAATAAAGATAAAAGGGGTGCCATGTGGAGCTCCAAGGAGCTCCACCATGCTTGGCCGGCCACACCCTTGGGGAACCCCCCAAGGGGGCTTCCTTAGTGCCTAAGGCATTCTAGAAGCCTTTTGGGAAATTCCCAAAAGGTGCTTTCCATAAAATTCCCAAAAAGCACTTTCACTATTCACGACGACATTTTTCAGCGTCCGTTCGAACTGAAAATATTTATGTGGGCTTAGAACATTTCCAGTACCCACTAAAATAATTTTCAATGCGTTCTGGAACAATTCCAGTTTAGTGATTTCATCTGCGAAAAGCATCTGAAGCGGTTCCGGCAGCCCCGGAACATTTCCGGTTTTTCTTCCAGAAAATTCCCAGAAGTTTCCAGAATGATTCTGGTATCCTCCAAGAATTATCAGGCATGTGCCGAAACCATTTTGACTTAATGGTATCCCCTGAAACAACATTTCAGTTTCACCGGAACTCATCCGGTGACCTCTCTCTGCGGAACTTTTCCGCTGTCCGAAACTTTTCGGTGTCCGAAACTTTTTCGGTGATTTTCTCTCAGACTCCCTGTCTAGTATTCAGCAGATAGATGACCCTTAAGCGTGTGACCCTATAGGTTCGGTGAAGTATAGACATGACACGGAACCCCTTCCGATCAATGATCAACATCGGAGCCGTGGACACCCATATTGACCCCTATACCCACACGAATGAATATTCGAGTGAACCTCCAGTTGCCGTGTGCTATTCCTGTTGCTTCGCGATATGTTACAAATACCTGAGGTGAGACATGTTGGCATTCCCGTGGATCAACAACTTGTCCACTATGCTAGTTACCTCGTTACCGGTATTGTTCTCTTTTCTCGTTACCGTGTTCCGGCATCCCAGTGATCAAATCACAAAGTGTCTGGCCAGACGATGATGGATACCGTAACACCGAGAGGGCCCAGAGATATCTCTCCATCGTCGGAGGAGCAAATCCCAATCTTGAGCTATCAAGTTACTTGACATACTTTCCCATGAACCCGTAAGCCGCCGTAATAGCCACCCATTTACGGATGACGTTTAACAAACCCCAAAGTTCATGAAGCAAGCATGAAGAAACTCGATACTCTCATGGTCTGAGGAATCATGCAAACGTTAACCATCTCTGTGTTATTAACCATTAACTTGTGACGAATGAATCTCATAGCATAACACCAATCGGGTCGATTCAACACAAATGTTCTTCTAACATTGTGCCCTCAAAGTTGATGGCATAGACATGCCCATGATTGGGAAAACATAATCATCATGCAACACTTGAGCTAGTCTTAGAGGCATGACTAGGAATACATTTTACCGTTTATTATTCCACACGTGCACATGGGTTTTCCCCAGAGCCTTTATGGATATACGGGCTCGGGAACCACAGCAGTTATAGCATGGAACATAAACCTAATTATGAACACGGAGATAAATAATAACATTTATTATTGCCTCTAGGGCATATCTCCTATAGACTCCCACTTGCACTAGAGTCAATAATCTAGTTAATGCTAATGCACTTTACACCTGTGGCACACCGGTGTAAATATGCTTCGCTTGTGGTATAGCCTGATGTCCAACGGATCTGACGACTTCAGCTCCGTGTGTATCTTTGCATATCCTCGCGTCTTCACGCTTTCACAAAATTCATATTTTGTGTGGACTTGGCTTGGTATGTATGCGAATCACAGGTCGAACCTGGATTCCTCAGACTGAGTTATGGAGCAACTACCTGTAGTAGTGTCCCATTGACAAAAGCCATCTTGGAACCATACTAAGTTCATGAATGAACTATATGATTCAACATCTTCTTTGTCGCTTTTAAAAGCGGCAACATACTTTGCCTCTGTTATAGAATTCGCCACAGTAACTTGTTTGGAACAATTTCCAACTGCCGTGCCACCATATTGTGTATTACACAAAACCCTTAACTTAAATCGAAAATCGCTTGGAGCATGGATGAAGACTGTATCGATGTAACCTTTTACAACAAACTCTTCATGATCTCCGCTTGTGAGAAAACATGTCATCAGTGCTACTATAGTACTCAATGACCCTTTTTCACTGTTGTCCCATGATCAGTACTTTTGATCACTTTGGTATCTATACTCGCAACAACTTTGGGAGTATTGGACATATCTGGTTGTTTTACATACCATGGAATACATGATTAATCCAAACACAAGAGTGTGTGGAATCTCCATCATGTATTTTGCTCATCAGTGTTTTGGGACACCGAGTCTTGCAAAAACTCTTTCCATGTGACTTCGGCAAGAATCACTCCTTGACGTTTTTTTAATACTAAAAGGTTTTAGCATTTTGTCAATATGTATCTTTGCTCAGCCCCATCAGGTAAATCTATCTCCATAGATCATCATGCCTAATATTAAGGCTATTTAGCCCAAGCACTTCATCAAAAAACCCCTTTTTAAATGAAGTCCTGATTCGTGTCAAGAAATTTAATTCCAATTAACAATGTGTCAAGCACACAACGTTTTTAGAAATATTATTATGCTCCCACTTACTTTCTTGAATCACAAGCATCTTCGTTACCCATTGATGAAGTCAAAACCCTTTTAACCATATCATCAAAACACGAAGATTCCAACTCCATTTTGCTCTCTTCTATCCATCGCTGGAACTCTGAAGTTTGCATACTTACTAGCATCCTTTTGACTGACAAAATACCTTGGATTGTATCACATGCAAGTCCTTGGTTTTATTTCCATCAGATGGAAATCCTTTCGTCATCCTTGTTTCATATCTCATGATTGAAATATGTATTAATTGCTAGTTCAACCCGAACCGACTTTAAGCATCGCTACGGTGAAGCAACCTCATCGTAGTAAACTCCTTGAACTTGTATATTGCAACAAGTCGAGCTTTATGGATAAAACATTTTTATTCGTATCAGTTTTAGTTCCATAAATATTCGTCAGACTCGAAGTCTTCCGAAAGGTGTATCAAGGTTTTAATCTTGAATCACTTATATGGAAACTATCTCGGATTGTATTGGCATTTAGCCAATTCCGGAGTCAGGGCCCACCAATGCTTCCTTGTGTATCGTAGGTATACTGTTGTCTAACAACAATATCTCATTTGCGCACCTGAGAGGTTTGCACGAGCCTTGCCTACATGGTTCAGCTGCAAGTTCGACCGAAGTCCATACATTTTATTGTAGAGACTTCCGTATCAGTCGCAGTAGGAAACTCTGGAATTACTTCCAAGGTCTCTTTCCTTTGACCTGATGACGGAGATACTGGTTATCTCGTCGAGTTGCATTATTCTCCCACTCACCTTTTTGAAAGAACCATTTTCTTCAAAAAGCATACCGTTCTTTGTGGCAAACCTATTTGCCTCGGTATAGTGAGGGAGGAATACCCAATGACTTGGGATAACCTACAAAGTAGCACTTGTCTGATTTGGAATAGGTTTGTAACCTTTTACACAAGCACCATATTCCAAATGTTAAGAAAAGATATAACATGGTTGGGCGTACCATACCATGGTGTCATTTCAACAGACCTGATGGAGCTCTTTTCAGTGTAAAAGCCGTAGTCTCTAAAGCATCACCTTTTAAAAGGGATAATGGCAAATTTATTTATGTCATCTTTGATCTTACCATGTCATAAATGGTTCGATTACATCTTCACGGACTTTCCACTCACAGTGGTGTTCCGGGTGGTGTAAGTTATGAAACTCTTTTCACAACTCATCAGACATTCGCTAAACTTGTAACTCAAATATTTCTTTCTGCAATCGAATTGTAGAAACATAATTTTCTTGTTACAATAACTTCTACTTCATTTTGAAAACCTTTCAAATGATTTCAAAAGATCCAGACTTACGTCTCATCACGTAAATATCCATATATCTACTTGAGTCATTTCTGAAGATAGATAAATCCACTACTTGCAACAACATTTATCGGACTACATACATCAAAATGTATGATCACCAATAAGTTCTTTTGCTCGTTCCTTATTGCCTGTGAATGGTATTTCAGTCACTTCACTTTTCGGAGGAAAGTTGCAAGTGTCAGGTGATTCAAAATCAAACGACTTCAAAAATCCATCATAATGGAATTTTCCATGCGGGTTTCTCCAATGTGACCAAATGCAGTGCCACACTTGTGTGGTATTCTTTTAGTCTTATGACATTTAGCGTCAGTGTTATGGATGTATCATATTACCATCAATATTCATAACATACGTCCCATCGATGATGGAAGTATGGCCCTCATGTTATTCATAATACTGAACAACAATTGTTCTTCTATGAACAATTCTTTTGCAACAAACATTGTGCAAAGGCCTAGAGTGTATGAAACTCTAAAATGAATTATGAAAGTAAACCCAGAGGTAATGTATTATTATCAATATTCATAACATACATCTCATTCATAATGAAAGTATGGCCCTTATGTTATTCATAACATCGAACATCAAAAGTTCTCTTATAAACAAACTTCTTGCAAGATACCTAATGCAATGGGCTAGAGTTTGTGAAACTCCAAACGAATTATAAAAATAAATACAGACGGTAATACACCGATGGAATGTATAGTAACATTTACTATGTTCCCCGTGTATACCTAAAACTCATTTCTGGCTAGTCTTTCAGGCCATAGTAGTTCTTACATCGAGTTGCAACAGAAAGCAATCGAGCGGGTATCTTTGTGATTAACTCACAATACCCAAGAATCAGTGATTAACAATTTAATCATAATTCCCAAGGACTATATCTTTGACCAGCCTTCTATACATCAAAAACTTGTATGACATTCATACATGAGCTGGATATTCCAGTCTCCTTTCTTTCTGCCTTTATACTTCTAACAGTTTAACTTTCAGTATTTCTCCTACTCTCAGAAAAAGCACCGAACTTAAGAGTGGCGTTAGCCCCGGACTTCCTAGGCGTGAAAGTCTTACTAACACCCTTCGGACACTTCCTTTCTCTTTAAGTTGTTGTTTTATTCACCTTTCATCATATGACAGGCGTTCTTCTGGATCCCTCTCTTATCAGTCTAATGCATAGTAAACTCCTTCACTAATAGTTTGCAAACAAACATTGCTTTGGATATCTCATATCTTTTAGCCTTTGTCTGTCTCTGAAAATAATTTTCAGATTCCATGAATATCACATAACTATCCAAACTTTCGAAGTTTGGGTCTCATGGAAACAAACATATTGCGCTTGACTGAAATGGAATTCTAGCTTTTGGATCAACGGACGAGAGTCACATGATCCATAGCATAAGCGAGAGAATACCGAAAGTATGCGATAGGACAAAGTCCTTCTCGGCACTCTTGAGGACAATCCTCACATTACGTTACCAACCGTAAAGTTTTAACCAGATATTTAACAGCTATTCAATTTTAATAGGGAAGGTGGAAATGCGAGCCATTATTCTACAACTATTATGCAAATCACACTTAGACAGTGTTCAAAATTAATTGCACTGAGAATTAAAAGAATTAATTCTACAGTGCGCTCCCACTCAAATCAATATCTCTCATAATTGATTGTGAGTGATTCAAGATCCGCATTTCAATTCAACGCCATTGATGGTAGCATCACTGATGACGAAAATCTCAATCGGTAGGCAAACTTGCCAATCACATCTCTATGTGACTCTTGTTCATCTTTCGATGCGTGTGTTCCGAGCTCATGAATTTCATGCCTGAACGTCAAGACAACCAAGTGATCTCGCTGCGAGGTCTCAACTCACCCGCCTCACACATCCCTAATCGTTCGTACCCATGTTAGCATGTGATACCCCGAAAAGTTAGGTGCCGTGACGGTGCTACACTTGGGAGAACACTAACTACTTGATATTTTTGTGAGAGATCTCCCTAATAAAAGCGACTACCGCTCAATCAAGAAGGGTGCATCATAAGGGATAAACATCTCAAGCAATTCATAAAAGCATGATATGGTATAGCCCTTTCTGACGGAGAAGTCTTGTATTTCTTCGTCTTTGGCATTCACGTCGGTGATCACCTTCGCGAAGATTGCCACCACCTTGTCGATGCAGCAGATAATATTGCTATCTCTATAGCTAATAAAATAATGCATTACACAAGGTTGACACACAGGTCATTTAAAGTGCAATCATATGGCTCCAGCCATCATGCCGAATCATGACACGCAGGTCATGTTAATCAATTTACATTATATAGTCATCTCATACATAATCAAATTATTATGAGCACCGCTATACCACATCACATGCACATGTAAACCCTCCTGCAAAACCAAGTTAGACGCCTCTAATTGGTTCATGCAAAAAACTAGTTTTTCGTGGCTTCTAAGGTTTCGAAACAAACCGAAGCTACCAACGTCCATCATCAAGTATGATAATTCAAGTCGCTAGATTAACTTTCCAGGGTGTATGAAAACCGAGATAATAAAATCTCGAGCCCCATACTAAACTTCGTCATACGCATGACCCCCGTGCAGATCATATCTGCATTGCCCTTTTGTCTGCGAAATTTCATCTTTCCTTTTAACTACGGTGGAATTCAATGAACTGTTGGCACTTCGTTGATCAATCAGGATCGCGGATTGCCAGAACTTTGAAACTCCACTATGCTGTTATCAAGATCAGAAATATGCAAATTCCAGGGAAGCAACAAGAATATCGGGTAACAGATTTCATCTGCTACCCGCACAAATAATTTTCAGTAATAGAACTCATCTACTACCTAATTATATTGTGCAACACCCATACATCACTATGTATTCTAGATCGCAACCTGCATCTACGCATAGCACGGCTCTTGATGCCACTGTAGGGTAACGCAGCAGAAAACAAAAAATTTCCGACCTACGCACCAGCCCAGGACCACTATGGAGACTGCATACAAGGTTTGATCATTTTCGTTACCGACTCGTAGCGCAGCGGAAGTAGAGTCGATGACGATCGGCGGTGCAGATCCCCGCAGCTAGGATTTACAACCTCCCAACCGCGAGGATGTATCCCCTCATCTTCCCTTCAGACAGCCCTTCGGGAGGCGGTCGAACAGTCCCCCGGACGGTGTCGCGGACAGCCCTTCGGGAGGACCTTCGAAACTCGAACGGTCACTCGGACAGCCCTTCGGGAGGACTCACAGAACTCGGACCGTCACTTGGACAGCCCTTCGGGAGGCACTCTCGAACAGCCCCTCGGGCACTAAGATCGAAAGTACGACCTCTCTACAGAGTTGCACACATACGGTGTCATCTATCCGGCAGGGCTTCGCCGTCCAGAACTAGTTCCCACCGGAACCCAGACAGCCTTTCGGCTCTACGAAACTCTTTTTGTGGGAGGGAGAGAGAAGCCAGATCATTGCATGGCACTTGTATGTGAGAAGGGATGAGTGTGGAGGGCTGCCCCTCCACCTCTATTTATAGGATAGCCAAGGGGTAAAGATGTCATACAAAAAAACCCCAAAGTACCCCCACTTTATGCCTTTCCACAAAAGAATAAAGATAAAAGGGGTGCCATGTGGAGCTCCAAGGAGCTCCACCATGCTTGGCCGGCCACACCCTTGGGGAACCCCCCAAGGGGGCTTCCTTAGTGCCTAAGGCATTCTAGAAGCCTTTTCGGAAATTCCCAAAAGGTGCTTTCCATAAAATTCCCAAAAAGCACTTTCACTATTCACGACGACATTTTTCAGCGTCCGTTCGAACTGAAAATATTTATGTGGGCTTAGAACATTTCCAGTACCCACTAAAATAATTTTCAATGCGTTCTGGAACAATTCCAGTTTAGTGATTTCATCTGCGAAAAGCATCTGAAGCGGTTCCGGCAGCCCCGGAACATTTCCGGTTTTTCTTCCAGAAAATTCCCAGAAGTTTCCAGAATGATTCTGGTATCCTCCAAGAATTATCAGGCATGTGCCGAAACCATTTTGACTTAATGGTATCCCCTGAAACAACTTTTCAGTTTCACCGGAACTCATCCGGTGACCTCTCTCTGCGGAACTTTTCCGCTGTCCGAAACTTTTCGGTGTCCGAAACTTTTTCGGTGATTTTCTCTCAGACTCCCTGTCTAGTATTCAGCAGATAGATGACCCTTAAGCGTGTGACCCTATAGGTTCGGTGAAGTATAGACATGACACGGAACCCCTTCCGATCAATGATCAACATCGGAGCCGTGGACACCCATATTGACCCCTATACCCACACGAATGAATATTCGAGTGAACCTCCAGTTGCCGTGTGCTATTCCTGTTGCTTCGCGATATGTTACAAATACCCGAGGTGAGACAAGATGGCATCCCCGTGGGTCAACAACTTGTCCACTATGCCAGTTACCTCGTTACCGGTATTTGTTCTCTTTTCTCGTTCCCGTGTTCCGGCATCCCCGTGATCAAATCACAAAGTGTCTGGCCAGACGATGATGGATACCGTAACACCGAGAGGGCCCAGAGATATCTCTCCATCGCCGGAGGAGCAAATCCCAATCTTGAGCTATCAAGTTACTTGACACACTTTTCCATGAACCCGTAAGCCGCCGTAATAGCCACCCATTTACGGATGACGTTTAACAAACCCCAAAGTTCATGAATCAAGCATGAAGAAACTCGATACTCTCATGGTCTGAGGAATCATGCAAACGTTAACCATCTCTGTGTTATCAACCATTAACTTGTGACGAATGAATCTCTTAGCATAACATCAATCGGGTCGATTCAACACAAATGTTCTTCTAACATTGTGCCCTCAAAACTGCTGGCATAGACATGCCCATGATTGGGAAAACATAATCATCATGCAAAACTTGAGCTAGTCTTAGAGGCATGACTAGGAATACTTTTTACCGTTTATTATTCCACACGTGCACATGGGTTTTCCCCAGAGCCTTTATGGATATACGGGCTCGGGAACCATAGCAGTTATAGCATGGAACATAAACATAATTATGAGCAAGGAGATAAATAATAACATTTATTATTGCCTCTAGGGCATATCTCCTACAGACTCCCACTTGCACTAGAGTCAATAATCTAGTTAATGTTAATGCACTTTACACCTATGGCACATTGGTGTAAAATATGCTTCGCATGTGGTATAGCCTGATGTCCAACGGATCTGACGACTTCAGATCCGTGTGTATCTTCGCATATCCTCGCGTTTTCACGCTTTCACAAAATTCATATTTTGTGTACACCTTGCTTTGTATATGTGTGAATCATTGGTCGAAACATGATTCCTCAGACTGAGCTATGGAGCAACTATCTGCAATAGTGTCCCATTGACCAAGCCTTCTTGGAACCATACTATGTTCATGAATGAACTATATGATTCAACAACTTCTTTGTCGCTTCTAAAGCGTCAACATACTTAGCCTTTGTTATAGAATTCGCCTCAGTATCTTGTTTGGAATAATTTCCAACTACCGTGCCACCATATTGTGTATTGCACAAAACCCTTAACTTTAATCGAAAATCGCTTGGAGCATGGATAAAGACTGTATCGATGTAACCTTTTACAACGAACTCTTCATGATCTCCGCTTGCGAGAAAACATGTCATCAGTGCTACTATAGTACTCAATGACCCTTTTTCACTGTTGTCCCATGATCACTACTTTTGATCACTTTGGTATCTATACTCGCAACAACTGTGGAGTATTGGACATATCTGGTTGTTTTTACATACCATGGAATACATGATTAATTCAAACATGAAGGTGTGTGGAATCTCCATCATGTATTTTGCTCATCAGTGTTTTTGGGACACCGAGTCTTGCAAAAAACTCTTTCCATGTGACTTCGGCAAGAATCACTCCTTGACGTTTTTAATGCTAAAAGGTTTTAGCATCTTGTCAATATGTATCTTTGCTCAGCCCCATTAGGTAAATCTATCTCCATAGATCATCATGCCTAATATAAAGGCTATTTAGCCCAAGCACTTCATCGAAAAACTATTTTCAAATGAAGTCCTAATTCGTGTCAAGAAATTTATTTCCAATTAACAATGTGTCAAGCACACAACGTTTTTTAGAAATTTATTATGCTCCCACTTACTTTCTTGAATCACAAGCATCTTCGTTACCCATTGATGAAGTCGAACCCTTTTGACCATTTCATCAAAACACGAAGATTCCAACTCCATTATGCTCTCTTCTGTCCATTGCTGGAACTCTGAAGTTTGCACACTCACTAGCATCCTCTGGAATGACAAAATACCTTGAACTATAACACATGCAAGTCCGTGGTTTCATTTCCATCATATGGAAATCCTATTGTCATCCATGTTTCATATCTCATGATTGAAATATGTATTAATTGCTAGTTCAACCCGAACCGACTTTAAGCATCGCTACGGTGAAGCAACCTCATCGTAGTCAACTCCTTGAACTTGTATATTGCAACAAGTCGAGCTTTATGGATAAAACATTTTTATTCGTATCAGTTATAGTTCCATAAATATTCGTCAGACTCTAAGTCTTCCGAAAGGTGTATCAAGGTTTTAATCTTGAATCACTTATATGGAAACTATCTCGGATTGTATTGGCATTTAGCCAATTCCGGAGTCAGGGCCCATCAATGCTTCCTTGTGTATCGTAGGTATACTGTTGTCTAACAACAATATCTCATTTGCGCACCTGAGAGGTTTGCACGAGCCTTGCCTACGTGGTCCAGCTGCAAGTTCGACCGAAGTCCATACATTTTATTGTAGAGACTTCCATATCAGTCGCAGTAGGAAACTCTGGAATTACTTCCAAGGTCTCTTTCCTTTGATCTGATGACGAAGATACTGTTTATCTCGTCGAGTTGCACTATTCTCCCACTCACCTTTTTGAAAGAACCATTTTCTTCAAAAAGCATACCGTTCTTAGTGGCAAACCTATTTGCCTCGGCATAGTGAGGGAGGAATACCCAACATTTTGGGATAACCTACAAAGTAGCACTTGTCTGATTTGGAATAGGTTTGTAACCTTTTACACAAGCCCCATATTCCAAATGTTAAGAAAAGATATAACATGGTTGGGCGTACCATACCATGGTGTCATTTCAACAGACCTAATGGAGATCTTTTCAGTGTAAAAGCCGCAGTCTCTAAAGCATCACTTTAAAAGGGATAATGGCAAATTTAATTATGTCATGTTTGATCTTACCATGTCATAAATGGTTCGATTACATCTTCACGGACTTTCCTCTTGCAGTGGTGTTCCGGGAGGTGCAAGTTATGAAACCCCTTTCACAACTCATCAGACATTCGCTAAACTTGTAACTCAAATATTTCTTTCTGCAATCGAATTGTAGAAACATAATTTTCTTGTTACAATAACTTCTACTTCATATTTGAAAACCTTTCGAATATTTTCAAAAGATCCAGACTTACGTCTCATCAAGTAAATATCCACATATCTACTTTAGTCATTTCTGAAGATAGATAAATCCACTACTTGCAATAACCTTTATCGGACTACACACATCAAATGTATGATCACCAATAAGTTTGTTGTCCGTTCCTTATGGCCTGTGAACGGTATTTCAGTCACTTCTCTTTTCGGAGGAAAGTTGCAAGTGTCAGATGATTCAAAATCAAACGACTTCAAAATCCATCATAATGGAATTTATCCATGCCGGTTTCTCCAATGTGACCAAATGCAGTGCCACACTTGTGTGGTATTCTTTTAGTCTTGCGACATTTAGCGTCAGTGTTATGGATGTATCATATTACCATCAATATTCATAACATACATCCCATCTAGGATGGAAGCTTGGCCCTTCATGTTATTCATAATACTGAACAACAGTTGTTGTTTTTATGAACAACTCTTTTGCAACAAACATTGTGCAATGGGCTAGAGTGTATGGAACTCTAAAATGAATTATGAAAGTAAACCCAGAGGTAATGTATTATTATCAATATTCATAACATACATCTCATTCATAATGAAAGTATGGCCCTTATGTTATTCATAACATCGAACATCAAAAGTTCTCTTATAAACAACCTTCTTGCAAGATACCTTATGCAATGGGCTAGAGTTTGTGAAACTCCAAACGAATTATAAAAATAAATACAGACGGTAATACACCGATGGAAGGTATAGTAACATTTACTATGTTCCCCGTGTATACCTAAAACTCATTTCTGGCTAGTCTTTCAGGCCATAGTAGTTCTTACATCGAGTTGCAATAGAAAGCAATCGAGCGGGTATCTTTGTGATTAACTCACAATACCCAAGAATCAGTGATTAACAATTTAATCATAATTCCCAAGGACTATATCTTTGACCAGCCTTCTATACATCAAAAACTTGTATGACATTCATACATGAGCTGGATATTCCAGTCTCCTTTCTTTCTGCCTTTATACTTCTAACAGTTTAACTTTCAGTATTTCTCCTACTCTCAGAAAAAGCACCGAACTTAAGAGTGGCGTTAGCCCCAGACTTCCTAGGCGTGAAAGTCTTACTAACACCCTTCGGACACTTCCTTTCTCTTTAAGTTGTTGTTTTATTCACCTTTCATCATATGACAGGCGTTCTTCTGGATCCCTCTCTTATCAGTCTAATGCATAGTAAACTCCTTTACTAATAGTTTGCAAACAAACATTGCTTTGGATATCTCATATCTTTTAGCCTTTGTCTGTCTCTGAAAATAATTTTCAGATTCCATGAATATCACATAACTATCCAAACTTTTGAAGTTTGGGTCTCATGGAAACAAACATATTGCGCTTGACTGAAATGGAATTCTAGCTTTTGGATCAACGGACGAGAGTCACATGATCCATAGCATAAGCGAGAGAATACCGAAAGTATGCGATAGGACAAAGTCCTTCTCGGCACTCTTGAGGACAATCCTCACATTACGTTACCAACCGTAAAGTTTTAACCAGATATTTAACAGCTATTCAATTTTAATAGGGAAGGTGGAAATGCGAGCCATTATTCTACAACTATTATGCAAATCACACTTAGACAGTGTTCAAAATTAATTGCACTGAGAATTAAAAGAATTAATTCTACAGTGCGCTCCCACTCAAATCAATATCTCTCATAACTGATTGTGAGTGATTCAAGATCCGCATTTCAATTCAACGCCATTGATGGTAGCATCACTGATGACGAAAATCTCAATCGGTAGGCAAACTTGCCAATCACATCTCTATGTGACTCTTGTTCATCTTTCGATGCGTGTGTTCCGAGCTCATGACTTTCATGCCTGAACGTCAAGACAACCAAGTGATCTCGCTGCGAGGTCTCAACTCACCCGCCTCACACATCCCTAATCGTTCGTACCCATGTTAGCATGTGATACCCCGAAAAGTTAGGTGCCGTGACGGTGCTACACTTGGGAGAACACTAACTACTTGATATTTTTGTGAGAGATCACCCTAATAAAAGCGACTACCACGCAATCAAGAAGGGTGCATCATAAGGGATAAACATCTCAGGCAATTCATAATAGCATGATATGGTATAGCCCTTTCTGACGGAGAAGTCTTGTATTTCTTCGTCTTCGGCATTCGCGTCGGTGTTCACCTTTGCGAAGCTTGCCACCACTTTGTCGATGCACCAGATAATATTGCTATCTCTATAGCTAATAAAATAATGCATTACACAAGGTTGACACGCAGGTCATTTAAAGTGCAATCATATGGCTCCAGCCATCATGCCAAATCATGACACGCAGGTCATGTTAATCAATTTACATCATATAGACATCTCATACATAATCAAATTATTATGAGCATTGCTATACCACATCATATGCACATGCAAACCCTCCTGCAAAACCAAGTTAGACGCCTCTAATTGGTTCATGCAAAAACTTGTTTTACGTGGCTTCTAAGGTTTCGAAACAAACCGAAGCTACCAACGTCCATCATCAAGTATGATAATTCAAGTCGCTAGATTAACTTTCCAGGGTGTATGAAAACCGAGATAATAAAATCTCGAGCCCCATACTAAACTTCATCATACGCATGACCCCCGTGCAGATCATATCTGCATTGCCCTTTCGTCTGCGAAATTTCATCTTTCCTTTTAACTACAGTGGAATTCAATGAACTGTTAGCACTTCGTTGATCAATCAGGATCGCGGATTGCCAGAACATTGAAACTCCACCATGCTGTTATCAAGATCAGAAATATGCAAATTCCAGGGAAGCAACAAGAACATCGGGTAACAGATTTCATGTGCTACCCGCACAAATAATTTTCAGTAATAGAACTCATCTACTACCTAATTATATTGTGCAACACCCATACATCACTATGTATTCTAGATCGCAACCTGCATCTACGCATAGCACGGCTCATGATGCCACTGTAGGGTAACGCAGCAGAAAACAAAAATTTTCCGACCTACGCACCAGCCCAGGACCACTATGGAGACTGTATACAAGGTTTGATCATTTTCGTTACGGACTCGTAGCGCAGCGGAAGTAGAGTCGATGACGATCGGCGGTGCAGATCCCCGCAGCTAGGATTTACAACCTCCCAACCGCGAGGATGTATACCCTCGTCTTCTCTTTGGACAGCCCTCCGGGAGGCGGTCGAACAGTCCCCCGGACGGTGTCGCGGACAGCCCTTCGGGAGGACCTTCGAAACTCGAACGGTCACTTGGACAGCCCTTCGGGAGGACTCACAGAACTAGGACCGTCACTTGGACAGCCCTTCGGGAGGCACTCACGAACAGCCCCTCGGGCACTAAGATCGAAACTACGACCTCTCTACAGAGTTGCACACATACGGTGTCATCTATCTGGCAGGGCTTCGCCGTCCAGAACTAGTTCCCACCGGAACCCAGACAGCCTTTCGGCTCTACGAAACTCTTTTCGTGGGAGGGAGAGAGAAGCCAGATCATTGCAATGGCACTTGTATGTGAGAAGGGATGAAGGATTGAGCAGCCCCCTCTCCTCCTTATATAGGAAAACCAAGGGGTAGGATGGGCATTCAAGAAATACCAAAATACCCATGAAGGAAACTCTTTCCAAGGGCATAAGAGAGAAACCAAAGGACATGTGGAGCTCCAAGGAGGAGCTCCACATGTGGCCGGCCACCCCCTAGGGGTCCCCCCCAAAGGGGGCTCTCATCCATCCACATCACCTTCTAGAAGCCTTTAGCAAAAGCCCTAAAAGGTGGTTTTCCAAAAAATTCCAAAAAGCACTTTCACTATTCACGACGACATTTTTCAGCGTCCGTTCGAACTGAAAATATTTATGTGGGCTTAGAACATTTCCAGTACCCACTAAAATAATTTTCAACGCGTTCTGGAACAATTCCAGTTTAGTGATTTCATCTGCGAAAAGCATCTGAAGCAGTTCCGGCAGCCCCGGAACATTTTCGGTTTTTCTTCCAGAAAATTCCCAGAAGTTTCCAGAATGATTCTGGAATCCTCCAAGAATTATCAGGCATGTGCCGAAACCATTTTGACTTAATGGTATCCCCTGAAACAACTTTTCAGTTTCACTGGAACTCATCCGGTGACCTCTCTCTGCGGAACTTTTCCGCTGTCCGAAACTTTTTGGTGTCCGAAACTTTTTCGGTGATTTTCTCTCAGACTCCCTGTCTAGTATTCAGCAGATAGATGACCCTTAAGCGTGTGACCCTATAGGTTCGGTGAAGTATAGACATGACACGGAACCCCTTCCGATCAATGATCAACATCGGAGCCGTGGACACCCATATTGACCCCTATACCCACACGAATGAATATTCGAGTGAACCTCCAGTTGCCGTGTGCTATTCCTGTTGCTTCGCGATATGTTACAAATACCCGAGGCGAGACATGTTGGCATTCCCGTGGATCAACAACTTGTCCACTATGCTAGTTACCTCGTTACCGGTATTGTTCTCTTTTCTCGTTACTGTGTTCCGGCATCCCTGTGATCAAATCACCCTGTGTCTGGCCAGACGATGATGGATACCGTAACACCGAGAGGGCCCAGAGATATCTCTCCATCGTCGGAGGAGCAAATCCCAATCTTGAGCTATCAAGTTACTTGACATACTTTCCCATGAACCCGTAAGCCGCCATAATAGCCATCCAGTTACGGATGACGTTTAACAAACCCCAAAGTTCATGAATCAAGCATGAAGAAACTCGATACTCTCATGGTCTGAGGAATTATGCAAACGTTAACCATCTCTGTGTTATTAACCATTAACTTGTGACGAAAGAATCTCATAGCATAACATCAATTTGGGTCGATTCAACAAAAATGTTGTGCTAACAATTGTGCCCTCAAAATTGCCGGCATAGTCATGCCCATGATCAGGAAAACAGGATCATCATGCAATACTTGAGCCAGTCATAGAGGCTTGACTAGGAATACATTTTACCGTTTATTATCCCACACGTGCACATGAGTTTCCCTCCAAGCCTCGTTTTATTTGTAGACTCGAGAATCATTGCAGTTATAGCATGGAACATAAACCTAATTATGAACAGGGAGATAATCAATAACATTTATTATTGCCTCTAGGGCATATCTCCTACAGACTCCCACTTGCACTAGAGTCAATAATCTAGTTAATGCTAATGCACATTACACCTGTGGCACACCTGTGTAAATATGCTTCGCATGTGGTATAGCCTGATGTCCAACGGATCTGACGACTTCAGCTCCGTGTGTCTCTTTGCATATCCTTCGCATTTTCATGCTTTCACAAAATTCATATTTCGTGTGGACTTGACTTTGTATGTATGTGAATCACAGGTCAAACCTGGATTCCTCAGACTGAGGTATGGAGCAACTACCTGCAGTAGTGTCCCATTGACAAAAGTCATCTTGGAACCATACTAAGTTCATGAATGAACTATATGATTCAACATCTTCTTTGTCGCTTAAAAAGCGGCAACATACTTCGCCTCTGTTATAGAATTCGCCACAGTATCTTGTTTGGAACAATTTCCAACTACCGTGCCACCATATTATGTATTACACAAAACCCTTTATTTAAATCGAAAATCGCTTGGAGCAATGATGAAGACTGTATCGATGTAACATTTTACAACGAACTCTTCATGATCTCCACTTGCGAGAAAACATGTCATCAGTGCTACTCTAGCATTCAATGACACTTTTCACTGTTGTCCTATGATCAGTACTTTTGATCACTTTGGTATCTATACTCGCAACACCTTGGGAGTATCGAACAAAACTAGTTGTTTTACATACCATGGAATACATGATTAATCCAAACACGAAGGTGTGAGGAATCTCCATCATGTATTTTGCTCATCAGTGTTTTTGGGACACCGAGTCTTGCAAAAACTCTTTCCATGTGACTTCGGCAAGAATCACTCCTTGGCGTTTTAAATGCTAAAAAGTTTTAGCATCTTGTCAATATGTATTTATTGCTTAGCCCCATTAGGTAAATCTATCTCCATAGATCATTATGCCTAATATTGAGGCTATTTAGCCCAAGCACTTCATCGAAAAACTATTTTCAAATGAAGTCCTAATTCGTGTCAAGAATTTTATTTCCAATTAACAATGTGTCAAGCACACAACGTTTTTTAGAAATTTATTATGCTCCCACTTACTTTCTTGAATCACAAGCATCTTCGTTACCCATTGATGAAGTCGAACCCTTTTGACCATTTCATCAAAACACGAAGATTCCAACTCCATTATGCTCTCTTCTGTCCATTGCTGGAACTCTGAAGTTTGCACACTCACTAGCATCCTCTGGAATGACAAAATACCTTGAACTGTAACACATGCAAGTCCGTGGTTTCATTTCCATCATATGGAAATCCTATTGTCATCCATGTTTCATATCTCATGATTGAAATATGTATTAATTGCTAGTTCAACCCGAACCGACTTTAAGCATCGCTACGGTGAAGCAACCTCATCGTAGTCAACTCCTTGAACTTGTATATTGCAACAAGTCGAGCTTTATGGATAAAACATTTTTATTCGTATCAGTTATAGTTCCATAAATATTTGTCAGACTCTAAGTCTTCCGAAAGGTGTATCAAGGTTTTAATCTTGAATCACTTATATGGAAACTATCTCGGATTGTATTGGCATTTAGCCAATTCCGGAGTCAGGGCCCATCAATGCTTCCTTGTGTATCGTAGGTATACTGTTGTCTAACAACAATATCTCATTTGCGCACCTGAGAGGTTTGCACGAGCCTTGCCTACGTGGTCCAGCTGCAAGTTCGACCGAAGTCCATACATTTTATTGTAGAGACTTCCGTATCAGTCGCAGTAGGAAACTCTGGAATTACTTCCAAGGTCTCTTTCCTTTGATCTGATGAAGAAGATACTGTTTATCTCGTCGAGTTGCACTATTCTCCCACTCACCTTTTTGAAAGAACCATTTTCTTCAAAAAGCATACCGTTTTTAGTGGCAAACCTATTTGCCTCGGCATAGTGAGGGAGGAATACCCAACATTTTGGGATAACCTACAAAGTAGCACTTGTCTGATTTGGAATAGGTTTGTAACCTTTTACACAAGCCCCATATTCCAAATGTTAAGAAAAGATATAACATGGTTGGGCGTACCATACCATGGTGTCATTTCAACAGACCTAATGGAGATCTTTTCAGTGTAAAAGCCGCAGTCTCTAAAGCATCACTTTAAAAGGGATAATGGCAAATTTAATTATGTCATGTTTGATCTTACCATGTCATAAATGGTTCGATTACATCTTCACGGACTTTCCTCTTGCAGTGGTGTTCCGGGAGGTGCAAGTTATGAAACCCCTTTCACAACTCATCAGACATTCGCTAAACTTGTAACTCAAATATTCTTTTCTGCAATCGAATTGTAGAAACATAATCTTCTTGTTACAATAACTTCTACTTCATTTTTGAAAACCTTTCGAATGATTTCAAAAGATCCAGACTTACGTCTCATCAAGTAAATATCCATATATCTACTTGAGTCATTTCTGAAGATAGATGAATCCACTGTTTGCAATAACCTTTATCGGACTACACACATCAAATGTATGATCACCAATAAGTTTGTTGTCCGTTCCTTATGGCCTATGAACGGTACTTCAGTCACTTCTCTTTTCGGAGGAAAGTTGCAAGTGTCAGATGATTCAAAATCAAACGACTTCAAAATCCATCATAATGGAATTTATCCATGCGGGTTTCTCCAATGTGACCAAATGCAGTGCCACACTTGTGTGGTATTCTTTTAGTCTTGCGACATTTAGCGTCAGTGTTATGGATGTATCATATTACCATCAATATTCATAACATACATCCCATCTAGGATGGAAGCTTGGCCCTTCATGTTATTCATAATACTGAACAACAGTTGTTGTTTTTATGAACAACTCTTTTGCAACAAACATTGTGCAATGGGCTAGAGTGTATGGAACTCTAAAATGAATTATGAAAGTAAACCCAGAGGTAATGTATTATTATCAATATTCATAACATACATCTCATTCATAATGAAAGTATGGCCCTTATGTTATTCATAACATCGAACATCAAAAGTTCTCTTATAAACAACCTTCTTGCAAGTACCTTATGCAATGGGCTAGAGTTTGTGAAACTCCAAACGAATTATAAAAATAAATACAGACGGTAATACACCGATGGAAGGTATAGTAACATTTACTATGTTCCCCGTGTATACCTAAAACTCATTTCTGGCTAGTCTTTCAGGCCATAGTAGTTCTTACATCGAGTTGCAACAGAAAGCAATCGAGCGGGTATCTTTGTGATTAACTCACAATACCCAAGAATCAGTGATTAACAATTTAATCATAATTCCCAAGGACTATATCTTTGACCAGCCTTCTATACATCAAAAACTTGTATGACATTCATACATGAGCTGGATATTCCAGTCTCCTTTCTTTCTGCCTTTATACTTCTAACAGTTTAACTTTTAGTATTTCTCCTACTCTCAGAAAAAGCACCGAACTTAAGAGTGGCGTTAGCCCCGGACTTCCTAGGCGTGAAAGTCTTACTAACACCCTTCGGACACTTCCTTTCTCTTTAAGTTGTTGTTTTATTCACCTTTCATCATATGACAGGCGTTCTTCTGGATCCCTCTCTTATCAGTCTAATGCATAGTAAACTCCTTTACTAATAGTTTGCAAACAAACATTGCTTTGGATATCTCATATCTTTTAGCCTTTGTCTGTCTCTGAAAATGATTTTTAGATTCCATGAATATCACATAACTATCCAAACTTTCGAAGTTCGGGTCTCATGGAAGCAAACATATTGCACTTGACTGAAACGGAATTCTAGCTTTTGGATCGAAGGACGGGAGTCACATGATCCATAGCGTAAGCAAGAGAATACCGAAAGTATGCGATAGGACAAAGTCCTTCTCGGCACTCTTGAGGACAATCCTCACATTACGTTACCAACCGTAAAGTTTTAACCAGATATTTAACAGCTATTCAATTTTAATAGGGAAGGTGGAAACGCGAGCCATTATTCTACAACTATTATGCATATAACACTTAGACAGTGTCCATAATTAATTGCACTGAGAATTAAACAAGTTAATTCAACAGTGCGCTCCCACTCAAATCAATATCTCTCATAATTGATTGTGAGTGATACAAGACCCGCATTTCCATTCAACGCCATTGAACGAGATGAACACTGATGGCGCGAACTTCAATCGGTAGGCAAACTTGCCGATCACATCTCTATGTGACTCTTGTTCATCTTTCGATGGGCGTGTTCCGAGCTCAGGGAGATCCTTCCAGAACGTCAAGACAACCAAGTGATCTTGCTGCGAGGTCTCAACTCACCCGCCTCACACATCCCTAATCGTTCGTACCCAGGGAGATCCTGTGATACCCTGAAAAGTTAGGTGCCGTGACGGTGCTACACTTGGGAGAACACTAACTACTTGATATTTTTGTGAGAGATCACCCTAATAAAAAGCGACTACCGCGCAATCAAGAAGGGTGCATCATAAGGGATAAACATCTCAAGCAATTCATAAAAGCATGATATGGTATAGCCCTTTCTGACGGAGAAGTCTTGTATTTCTTCGTCTTCGGCATTCGCGTCGGTGTTCTCCTTCGCGAAGATTGCCACCACCTTGTTGATGCACCAGATAATATTGCTATCTCTATAGCTAATAAAATAATGCATTACAACAAGGTTGACACGCAGGTCATTAAAGTGCAATCATATGGCTCCAGCCATCATGCCGAATCATGACACGCAGGTCATGTTAATAAATTTACATTATATAGTCATCTCATACATAATCAAATTATTATGAGCACTGCTATACCACATCACATGCACATGCAAACCCTCCTGCAAAACCAAGTTAGACGCCTCTAATTGGTTCAAGCAAAAACTTGTTTTTACGTGGCTTCTAAGGTTTCGAAACAAACCGAAGCTACCAACGTCCATCATCAAGTATGATAATTCAAGTCGCTAGATTAATAATGCGGGGTGTATGAAGCACGAGATAATAAAATCTTGAACCCCATACTAAACTTCGTCATACGCATGACCCCCGTGCAGATCATATCTGCATTGCCCTTTTGTCTGCGAAATTTCATCTTTCTTTTTAACTACGGTGGAATTCAATGAACTGTTAGCACTTCGTTGATCAATCAGGATCGCGGATTGCCAGAACATTGAATCTCCACCATGCTGTTATCAAGATCAGAAATATGGAAATTCCAGGGAAGCAACAAGAACATCGGGTAACAGATTTCATCTGCTACCCGCACAAATAATTTTCAGTAATAGAACTCATCTACTACCTAATTATATTGTGCAACACCCATACATCACTATGTATTCTAGATCGCAACCTGCATCTACGCATAGCACGGCTCTTGATGCCACTGTAGGGTAACGCAGCAGAAAACAAAAATTTTCCGACCTACGCACCAGCCCAGGACCACTATGGAGACTGCATACAAGGTTTGATCATTTTCGTTACCGACTCGTAGCGCAGCGGAAGTAGAGTCGATGACGATCGGCGGTGCAGATCCCCGCAGCTAGGATTTACAACCTCCCAACCGCGAGGATGTATCCCCTCGTCTTCCCTTCAGACAGCCCTTCAGGAGGCGGTCGAACAGTCCCCCGGACGGTGTCGCGGACAGCCCTTCGGGAGGACCTTCGAAACTCGAGCGGTCACTCGGACAGCCCTTCGGGAGGACTCACAGAACTCGGACCGTCACTTGGACAGCCCTTCGGGAGGCACTCTCGAACAGCCCCTCGGGCACTAAGATCGAAAGTACGACCTCTCTACAGAGTTGCACACATACGGTGTCATCTATCCGGCAGGGCTTCGCCGTCCAGAACTAGTTCCCACCGGAATCCAGACAGCCTTTCGGCTCTACGAAACTCTTTTTGTGGGAGGGAGAGAGAAGCCAGATCATTGCATGGCACTTGTATGTGAGAAGGGATGAGTGTGGAGGGCTGCCCCTCCACCTCTATTTATAGGATAGCCAAGGGGTAAAGATGTCATACAAAAAAACCCCAAAGTACCCCCACTTTATGCCTTTCCACAAAAGAATAAAGATAAAAGGGGTGCCATGTGGAGCTCCAAGGAGCTCCACCATGCTTGGCCGGCCACACCCTTGGGGAACCCCCCAAGGGGGCTTCCTTAGTGCCTAAGGCATTCTAGAAGCCTTTTGGGAAATTCCCAAAAGGTGCTTTCCATAAAATTCCCAAAAAGCACTTTCACTATTCACGACGACATTTTTCAGCGTCCGTTCGAACTGAAAATATTTATGTGGGCTTAGAACATTTCCAGTACCCACTAAAATAATTTTCAATGCGTTCTGGAACAATTCCAGTTTAGTGATTTCATCTGCGAAAAGCATCTGAAGCGGTTCCGGCAGCCCCGGAACATTTCCGGTTTTTCTTCCAGAAAATTCCCAGAAGTTTCCAGAATGATTCTGGTATCCTCCAAGAATTATCAGGCATGTGCCGAAACCATTTTGACTTAATGGTATCCCCTGAAACAACTTTTCAGTTTCACCGGAACTCATCCGGTGACCTCTCTCTGCGGAACTTTTCCGCTGTCCGAAACTTTTCGGTGTCCGAAACTTTTCCGGTGATTTTCTCTCAGACTCCCTGTCTAGTATTCAGCAGATAGATGACCCTTAAGCGTGTGACCCTATAGGTTCGGTGAAGTATAGACATGACACGGAACCCCTTCCGATCAATGATCAACATCGGAGCCGTGGACACCCATATTGACCCCTATACCCACACGAATGAATATTCGAGTGAACCTCCAGTTGCCGTGTGCTATTCCTGTTGCTTCGTGATATGTTACAAATACCCGAGGTGAGACATGTTGGCATTCCCGTGGATCAACACTTGTCCACTATGCTAGTTACCTCGTTACTGGTATTGTTCTCTTTTCTCGTTACCATGTTCCGGCATCCCCGTGATCAAATCACAAAGTGTCTGGCCAGACGATGATGGATACCGTAACACCGAGAGGGCCCAGAGATATCTCTCCATCGCCGGAGGAGCAAATCCCAATCTTGAGCTATCAAGTTACTTGACACACTTTTCCATGAACCCGTAAGCCGCCGTAATAGCCACCCATTTACGGATGACGTTTAACAAACCCCAAAGTTCATGAATCAAGCATGAAGAAACTCGATACTCTCATGGTCTGAGGAATCATGCAAACGTTAACCATCTCTGTGTTATCAACCATTAACTTGTGACGAATGAATCTCTTAGCATAACATCAATCGGGTCGATTCAACACAAATGTTCTTCTAACATTGTGCCCTCAAAACTGCTGGCATAGACATGCCCATGATTGGGAAAACATAATCATCATGCAAAACTTGAGCTAGTCTTAGAGGCATGACTAGGAATACTTTTTACCGTTTATTATTCCACACGTGCACATGGGTTTTCCCCAGAGCCTTTATGGATATACGGGCTCGGGAACCATAGCAGTTATAGCATGGAACATAAACATAATTATGAGCAAGGAGATAAATAATAACATTTATTATTGCCTCTAGGGCATATCTCCTACATATTATTCCACACGTGCACATGGGTTTTCCCCAGAGCCTTTATGGATATACGGGCTCGGGAACCACAGCAGTTATAGCATGGAACATAAACCTAATTATGAACACGGAGATAAATAATAACATTTATTATTGCCTCTAGGGCATATCTCCTACAGACTCCCACTTGCACTAGAGTCAATAATCTAGTTAATGCTAATGCACTTTACACCTGTGGCACACCGGTGTAAATATGCTTCACTTGTGGTATAGCCTGATGTCCAACGGATCTGACGACTTCAGCTCCGTGTGTATCTTTGCATATCCTCACATTTTCACGCTTTCACAAAATTCATATTTTGTGTGGACTTGGCTTTGTATATATGTGAATCACAGGTCGAACCTGGATTCCTCAGACTGAGTTACGGAGCAACTACCTGCAGTAGTGTCCCATTGACAAAAGCCATCTTGGAACCATACTAAGTTCATGAATGAACTATATGATTCAACATCTTCTTTGTCGCTTTTAAAAGCGGCAACATACTTTGCCTCTGTTATAGAATTCGCCACAGTAACTTGTTTGGAACAATTTCCAACTGCCGTGCCACCATATTGTGTATTACACAAAACCCTTAACTTAAATCGAAAATCGCTTGGAGCATGGATGAAGACTGTATCGATGTAACCTTTTACAACAAACTCTTCATGATCTCCGCTTGCGAGACAACATGTCATCAGTGCTACTATAGTACTCAATGACCCTTTTTCACTGTTGTCCCATGATCAGTACTTTTGATCACTTTGGTATCTATACTCGCAACAACTTTGGGAGTATTGGACATATCTGGTTGTTTTACATACCATGGAATACATGATTAATCCAAACACAAGAGTGTGTGGAATCTCCATCATGTATTTTGCTCATCAGTGTTTTGGGACACCGAGTCTTGCAAAAACTCTTTCCATGTGACTTCGGCAAGAATCACTCCTTGACGTTTTTTTAATACTAAAAGGTTTTAGCATTTTGTCAATATGTATCTTTGCTCAGCCCCATCAGGTAAATCTATCTCCATAGATCATCATGCCTAATATTAAGGCTATTTAGCCCAAGCACTTCATCAAAAAACCCCTTTTTAAATGAAGTCCTGATTCGTGTCAAGAAATTTAATTCCAATTAACAATGTGTCAAGCACACAACGTTTTTAGAAATATTATTATGCTCCCACTTACTTTCTTGAATCACAAGCATCTTCGTTACCCATTGATGAAGTCAAAACCCTTTTAACCATATCATCAAAACACGAAGATTCCAACTCCATTTTGCTCTCTTCTATCCATCGCTGGAACTCTGAAGTTTGCATACTTACTAGCATCCTTTTGACTGACAAAATACCTTGGATTGTATCACATGCAAGTCCTTGGTTTTATTTCCATCAGATGGAAATCCTTTCGTCATCCTTGTTTCATATCTCATGATTGAAATATGTATTAATTGCTAGTTCAACCCGAACCGACTTTAAGCATCGCTACGGTGAAGCAACCTCATCGTAGTAAACTCCTTGAACTTGTATATTGCAACAAGTCGAGCTTTATGGATAAAACATTTTTATTCGTATCAGTTTTAGTTCCATAAATATTCGTCAGACTCGAAGTCTTCCGAAAGGTGTATCAAGGTTTTAATCTTGAATCACTTATATGGAAACTATCTCGGATTGTATTGGCATTTAGCCAATTCCGGAGTCAGGGCCCACCAATGCTTCCTTGTGTATCGTAGGTATACTGTTGTCTAACAACAATATCTCATTTGCGCACCTGAGAGGTTTGCACGAGCCTTGCCTACATGGTTCAGCTGCAAGTTCGACCGAAGTCCATACATTTTATTGTAGAGACTTCCGTATCAGTCGCAGTAGGAAACTCTGGAATTACTTCCAAGGTCTCTTTCCTTTGACCTGATGACGGAGATACTGGTTATCTCGTCGAGTTGCATTATTCTCCCACTCACCTTTTTGAAAGAACCATTTTCTTCAAAAAGCATACCGTTCTTTGTGGCAAACCTATTTGCCTCGGTATAGTGAGGGAGGAATACCCAATTACTTGGGATAACCTACAAAGTAGCACTTGTCTGATTTGGAATAGGTTTGTAACCTTTTACACAAGCCCCATATTCCAAATGTTAAGAAAAGATATAACATGGTTGGGCGTACCATACCATGGCGTCATTTCAACAGACCTGATGGAGCTCTTTTCAGTGTAAAAGCCGCAGTCTCTAAAGCATCACTTTAAAAGGGATAATGGCAAATTTATTTATGTCATCTTTGATCTTACCATGTCATAAATGGTTCGATTACATCTTCACGGACTTTCCACTCACAGTGGTGTTCCGGGAGGTGTAAGTTATGAAACTCTTTTCACAACTCATCAGACATTCGCTAAACTTGTAACTCAAATATTTCTTTCTGCAATCGAATTGTAGAAACATAATTATCTTGTTACAATAACTTCTACTTCATATTTGAAAACCTTTCGAATGATTTCAAAAGATCCAGACTTACGTCTCATCAAGTAAATATTCACATATCTACTTGAGTCATTTCTGAAGATAGATAAATCCACTACTTGCAACAACCTTTATCATACTACACACATCAAATGTATGATCACCAATAAGTTTGTTGTCCGTTCCTTATGGCCCGTGAACGGTATTTCAGTCACTTCTCTTTTCGGAGGAAAGTTGCAAGTGTCAGATGATTCAAAATCAAACGACTTCAAAATCCATCATAATGGAATTTATCCATGCGGGTTTCTCCAATGTGACCAAATGCAGTGCCACACTTGTGTGGTATTCTTTTAGTCTTGCGACATTTAGCGTTAGTGTTATGGATGTATCATATTACCATCAATATTCATAACATACATCCCATCTAGGATGGAAGCATGGCCCTTCATGTTATTCATAATACTGAACAACAATTGTTGTTTTTATGAACAACTCTTTTGCAACAAACATTGTGCAATGGGCTAGAGTGTATGAAACTCTAAAATGAATTATGAAAGTAAACCCAGAGGTAATGTATTATTATCAATATTCATAACATACATCTCATTCATAATGAAAGTATGGCCCTTATGTTATTCATAACATCGAACATCAAAAGTTCTCTTATAAACAACCTTCTTGCAAGATACCTTATGCAATGGGCTAGAGTTTGTGAAACTCTAAATGAATAATGAAAATAAATACATACGGTAATACACCGATGGAAGGTATAGTAACATTTACTATGTTCCCTGTGTATACCAAAACCTCATTCCTGGCTAGTCTTTCAGGCCATAGTAGTTCTTACATCGAGTTGCAACAGAATGCAATCGAGCGGGTATCTTTGTGATTAACTCACAATACCCAAGAATTAGTGATTAACATGTTTAACCATAATTCCCAAGAACTATATCTTTGACCAGCCTTCTATACATCAAAAACTTGCATGACATTCATACATGAGCTGGATATTCCAGTCTTCTATCTTATTGCCTTTATACTTCTAACAGTTTAACTTTCAGTATTTCTCCTACTCTCAGAAGAAGCACCCAACTTAAGAGTGGCGTTAGCCCCGGACTTCCTAGGTGTGTAAGTCACACTAACACCCTTCGGACACTTCCTTTCTCTTTAAGTTGTTGTTTTATTCACTTTTCATCATATGACAGGCGTTCTACTGGATCCCTCTCTTATCAGTCTAATGCATAGTAAACTCCTTTACTAATAGTTTGCAAACAAACATTGCTTTAGATATCTCATATCTTTTAGCCTTTGTCTGTCTCTGAAAATGATTTTCAGATTCCATGAATATCACATAACTATCCAAACTTTCGAAGTTCAGGTCTGATGGAAGCAAACATATTGCACTTGACTGAAATGGAATTCTAGCTTTTGGATCGAAGGACGAGAGTCACATGATCCATAGCATAAGCGACAGAATACCGAAAGTATGCGATAGGACAAAGTCCTTCTCAGCACTCTGGAGGACAATCCTCACATTACGTTACCAACCGTAAAGATTTAACCAGATATTTAACAGCTATTCAATTTTAATAGGGAAGGTGGAAATGCGAGCCATTATTCTACAACTATTATGCAAATCACACTTAGACAGTGTTCAAAATTAATTGCACTGAGAATTAAACAAGTTAATTCTACAGTGCGCTCCCACTCAAATCAATATCTCTCATAATTGATTGTGAGTGATTCAAGATCCATATTACAATTCAACGCCAAGGATGTGTCCATCTCAAGTGACGAGAATTGCAATCGGTAGGCCAACTTGCCAATCACATCTCTATGTGACTCTTGTTCATCTTTCGATGAGCGTGTTCCGAGCTCAGGACGCTCCTCCAGAACGTCAAGACAACCAAGTGATCTCACTGCGAGGTCTCAACTCACCCGCCTCACACTTCCCTAATCGTTCGCACCCATGTGTCCATGTGATGCCCCGAAAAGTTAGGTGCCGTGACGGTGCTACACTTGGGAGAACACTAACTACTTGATATTTTTGTGAGAGATCACCCTAATAAAAGCGACTACCGCGCAATCAAAAAGGGTGCATCATAAGGGATAAACATCTCAGGCAATTCATAATAGCATGATATGGTATAGCCCTTTCTGACGGAGAAGTCTTGTATTTCTTCGTCTTTGGCATTTGCGTCGGTGTTCACCTTCGCGAAGATTTCCACCACCTTGTCGATGCACCAGATAATATTGCTATCTCTATAGCTAATAAAATAATGCATTACAACAAGGTTGACACGCAGGTCATTTAAAGTGCAATCATATGGCTCCAGCCATCATGCCGAATCATGACACACAGGTCATGTTAATTAATTTACATCATATAGTCATCTCATACATAATCAAATTATTATGAGCACTGCTATACCACATCAAATGCACATGCAAACCCTCCTGCAAAACCAAGTTAGACGCCTCTAATCGGTTCATGCAAAAACTTGTTTTACGTGGCTTCTAAGGTTTCGAAACAAACCGAAGCTACCAACGTCCATCATCAAGTATGATAATTCAAGTCGCTAGATTAACTTTCCAGGGTGTATGAAAACCGAGATAATAAAATCTCGAGCCCCATACTAAACTTCGTCATACGCATGACCCCCGTGCAGATCATATTTGCATTGCCCTTTCGTCTGCAAAATTTCATCTTTCTTTTTAACTAAGGTGGAATTCAATGAACTGTTAGCACTTCGTTGATCAATCAGGATCGCGGATTGCCAGAACTTTGAAACTCCACCATACTGTTATCAAGATCAGAAATATGCAAATTCCAGGGAAGCAACAAGAACATCGGGTAACAGATTTCATCTGCTACCCGCACAAATAATTTTCAGTAATAGAACTCATCTACTACCTAATTATATTGTGCAACACCCATACATCTCTATGTATTCTAGATCGCAACCTGCATCTACGCATAGCACGGCTCATGATGCCACTGTAGGGTAACGCAGCAAAAAACAAAATTTTTCCGACCTACGCACCAGCCCAGGACCACTATGGAGACTGCATACAAGGTTTGATCATTTTCGTTACCGACTCGTAGCGCAGCGGAAGTAGAGTCGATGACGATCGGCGGTGCAGATCCCCGCAGCTAGGATTTACAACCTCCCAACCGCGAGGATGTATACCCTCGTCTTCCCTTCGGACAGCCCTCCGGGAGGCGGTCGAACTGTCCCCCGGACGATGTCGCGGACAGCCCTTCGGGAGGACCTTCGAAACTCGAATGGTCACTCGGACAGCCCTTCGGGAGGACTCACAGAACTCGGACCGTCACTTGGACAGCCCTTCGGGAGGCACTCTCGAACAGCCCCTCGGGTACTAAGATCGAAACTACGACCTCTCTACAGAGTTGCACACATACGGTGTCACCTATCCGGCAGGGCTTCGCCGTCCAGAACTAGTTCCTGCCGGAACCCAGACAGCCTTTCGGCTCTACGAAACTCTTTTCGTGGGAGGGAGAGAGAAGCCAGATAACATCTTGGCATGTGTATGAGAGCAAGGGATGAGTGTGGAGGGCTGCCCCTCCACCTCTATTTATAGGAAAGCCAAGGGGTAGGGTAGTTATCCAATAAAACCCAAAGGCATATGAGGGAAGTCCTTCCACAAGGACCTAAAGGAGAAACCAAGGAACAAGAGGGGCTCCAAGGTGGAGCCCCTAGTGTGGCCGGCCACTCCCCCATGAGGGCCCCCCCAAAGGGGGTTCTCATCCATCCACATCACCTTCTAGAAGCCTTTAGCAAAAGCCCTAAAAGGTGGCTTCCAAAAATTATCCAAAAAGCACTTTCACTATTCATGACGACATTTTTCAGCGTCCGTTCGAACTGAAAATATATATGTGGGCTTAGAACAATTCCAGTACCCACTAAAATAATTTTCAACGCGTTCTGGAACAATTCCAGATTAGTGATTTTCATCTGCGAAAAGCATCTGAAGCGGTTCCGGCAGCTCCGAAACATTTCCGGTTTTTCTTCCAGAAAATTCCCAGAAGTTTCCAGAATGATTCTAGCACCCTCCAAGAATTATCAGGCATGTGCCGAAACCAATTTGACTTAATGGTATCCTCTGAAACAACTTTTCAGTTTCACCGGAACTCATCCGGTGACCTCTCTCTGCGGAACTTTTCCGCTGTCCGAAACTTTTCGGTGTCCGAAACTTTTTCGGTGATTTTCTCTCAGACTCCCTGTCTAGTATTCAGCAGATAGATGACCCTTAAGCGTGTGACCCTATAGGTTCGGTGAAGTATAGACATGACACGGAACCCCTTCCGATCAATGATCAACATCGGAGCCGTGGACACCCATATTGACCCCTATACCCACACGAATGAATATTCGAGTGAACCTCCAGTTGCCGTGTGCTATTTCTGTTGCTTCGCGATATGTTACAAATACCTGAGGTGAGACATGTTGGCATTCCCGTGGATCAACAACTTTTCCACTATGCTAGTTACCTCGTTACCGGTATTGTTCTCTTTTCTCGTTACCGTGTTCCGGCATCCCCGTGATCAAATCACAAAGTGTCTGGCCAGACGATGATGGATACCGTAACACCGAGAGGGCCCAGAGATATCTCTCCATCGTCGGAGGAGCAAATCCCAATCTTGAGCTATCAAGTTACTTGACATACTTTCCCATGAACCCGTAAGCCGCCGTAATAGCCACCCATTTACGGATGACGTTTAACAAACCCCAAAGTTCATGAAGCAAGCATGAAGAAACTCGATACTCTCATGGTCTGAGGAATCATGCAAACGTTAACCATCTCTGTGTTATTAACCATTAACTTGTGACGAATGAATCTCATAGCATAACATCAATCGGGTCGATTCAACACAAATGTTCTTCTAACATTTGTGCCCTCAAAGTTGCTGGCATAGACATGCCTATGATTGGGAAAACATAATCATCATGCAACACCTGAGCTAGTCTTAGAGGCATGACTAGGAATACATTTTACCGTTTATTATTCCACACGTGCACATGGGTTTTCCCCAGAGCCTTTATGGATATACGGGCTCGGGAACCACAGCAGTTATAGCATGGAACATAAACCTAATTATGAACACGGAGATAAATAATAACATTTATTATTGCCTCTAGGGCATATCTCCTACAGTTATCTCGTCGAGTTGCATTGTTCTCCCACTCACCTTTTTGAAAGAACCATTTCCTTCAAAAAGTATACCGTTCTTTGTGGCAAACCTATTTGCCTCGGTATAGTGAGGGAGGAATACCCAACATTTTAGGATAACCTACAAAGTAGCACTTGTATGATTTGGAATAGGTTTGTAACCTTTTACACAAGCCCCATATTCCAAATGTTAAGAAAAGATATAACATGGTTGGGCGTACCATACCATGGTGTCATTTCAACAGACCTGATGAAGCTCTTTTCAGTGTAAAAGCCGTAGTCTCTAAAGCATCACTCTTTAAAAGGGATAATGGCAAATTTATTTATGTCATCTTTGATCTTACCATGTCATAAATGGTTCGATTACATCTTCACGGACTTTCCACTTGCAGTGGTGTTCCGGGAGGTGCAAGTTATGAAACCCCTTTCACATCTCATCGGACATTCGCTAAATTTGTAACTCAAATATTCCTTTCTGCAATCGAATTGTAGAAACACAATTTTCTTGTTACAATGACTTCTACTTCATTTTTGAAAACCTTTAGAATAATTTCAAAAGATCCAGACTTACGTCTTATCAAGTAAATATCCATATATCTACTTGAGTCATTTCTCAAGATAGATAAATCCACTACTTGCAATAACATTTATTGAACTACACACATCAAAATGTATGATCACCAATAAGTTTGTTGCTCGTTCCTTGTGGCCTGTGAACGGTATTTCAGTCACTTCACTTTTCGGAGGAAAGTTGCAAGTGCCAGATGATTCAAAATCAAACGACTTCAAAATCCATCATAATGGAATTTTTTCATGCGGGTTTCTCCAATGTGACCAAATGCAGTGCCACACTTGTGTGGTATTCTTTTTAGTCTTGCGACATTTAGTGTCAGTGTTATGGATATATCATATTACCATCAGTATTCATAACATACGTCCAATCTCGGATGGAAGCATGGCCCTTTATGTTATTCATAATACTGAACAACAATTATTATTTTGTGAACAACTCTTTTGCAACAAACATTGTGCAATGGGCTAGAGTGTGTAAAACTCTAAAATAAATTATGAAAATAAATCCAGAGGTAATATATTATTATCAATATTCATAACATACATCTCATTCATAATGAAAGTATGGCCCTTATGTTATTCATAACATCGAACATGAAAAGTTCTCTTATGAACAACCTTCTTGCAAGATACCCTATGCAAAAGGCTAGAGTGTAAAACTCTAAAATGAATTATGAAAGTAAATACAGACGGTAATACACCGATGGAAGGTATAGTAACATTTACTATGTTCCCTGTGTATACCTAAACCTCATTCCTGGCTAGTCTTTCAGGCCATAGTAGTTCTTACATCGAGTTGCAACAGAATACAATCGAGCGGGTATCTTTGTGATTAACTCACAATACCCAAGAATTAGTGATTAACATGTTTAACCATAATTCCCAAGAACTATGTCTTTGACCAGCCTTCTATACATCAAAAACTTGTATGACATTCATACATGAGCTGGATATTCCAGTCTTCTATCTTATTGCCTTTAAACTTCTAACAGTTTAACTTTTAGTATTTCTCCTACTCTCAGAAGAAGAACCCAACTTAAGAGTGGCGTTAGCCCCGGACTTCCTAGGCGTGAAAGTTTCACTAACACCCTTCGGACACTTTCTTTCTTTTTAATTTGTTGTTTTATTCACCTTTCATCATATGACAGGCGTTCTTCTGGATCCCTTTCTTATCAGTCTAATGCATAGTAAACACCTTTACTAATAGTTTGCAAACAAACATTGCTTTGTTTGTATCTGAAAAGGATTTTCAGATTCCATGAATATCACATAACTATCCCAAAACTTTCGAAGTTTGGGTCTCATGGAAGCAAACATATTGCACTTTGACTGAAACGGAATTATAGCTTTTGGATCGAAGGACGAGAGTCTCATCATCCATAGCATTGTGGGGGAATACCGAAAGCATGCGATAGGACAAAGTCCTTCTCGGCACTCTTGAGGACAATCCTCACATTACGTTACCAACCGAAAAGTTTTAACCAGATATTTAACAGCTATTCAATTTTAAATAGGGAAGGTGGAAATGCGAGCCATAATTCTACAACTATTATGCAAATCACACTTAGACAGTGTTCAAAATTAATTGCACTGAGAATTTAAACAAGTTAATTCTACAGTGCGCTCCCACTCAAATCAATATCTCTCATAATGAGTGATACAAGATCCAGACTTCAATTCATCGCCATAGAATCATCATCTCATGACGGGTATTTTAATCGGTAGGCCAACTTACCGATCACATCTCTATGTGACTCTTGTTCATCTTTCGATGCGTGTGTTCCGAGCTCAGGACGATCCTGCCATGAACGTCAAGACAACCAAGTGATCTTGCTGCGAGGTCTCAACTCACCCGCCTCACACATACCTAATCGTTCGTACCCATGGTAGCATGTGATACCCCGAAAAGTTAGGTGCCGTGACGGTGCTACACTTGGGAGAACACTAACTACTTGATATTTTTTGTGAGAGATCACCCTAATAAAAGCGACTACCGCGCAATCAAGAAGGGTGCATCATAAGGGATTAACATCTCAGGCAATTCATAATAGCATGATATGGTATAGCCCTTTCTGACGGAGAAGTCTTGTATTTCTTCGTCTTCGGCATTCACGTCGGTGATCACCTTCGCGAAGATTGCCACCACCTTGTCGATGCACCAGATAATATTGCTATCTCTATAGCTAATAAAATAATGCATTACAACAAGGTTGACACGCAGGTCATTAAAGTGCAATCATATGGCTCCAGCCATCATGCCAAATCATGACACGCAGGTCATGTTAATCAATTTACATTATATAGTCATCTCATACATAATCAAATTATTATGAGCTCTGCTATACCACATCACATGCACATCCTGCAAACCATCCTGCAAAACCAAGTTAGACGCCTCTAATCGGTTCATGCAAAAACTTGTTTTACGTGGCTTCTAAGGTTTCGAAACAAACCGAAGCTACCAACGTCCATCATCAAGTATGATAATTCAAGTCGCTAGATTAACTTTCCAGGGTGTATGAAAACCGAGATAATAAAATCTTGAGCCCCATACTAAACTTTGTCATACGCGTGACTCCCATGCAGATCATATCTGCATTGCCCTTTCGTCTGCGAAATTTCATCTTTCTTTTTAACTACGGTGGAATTCAATGAACTGTTAGCACTTCGTTGATCAATCAGGATCGCGGATTGCCAGAACATTGAAACTCCACCATGCTGTTATCAAGATCAGAAATATGCAAATTCCAGGGAAGCAACAAGAACCTCGGGTAACAGATTTCATCTGCTACCCGCACAAATAATTTTCAGTAATAGAATTCATCTACTACCTAATTATATTGTGCAACACCCATACATCTCAATGTATTCTAGATCGCAACCTGCATATACGCATAGCACGGCTCATGATGCCACTGTAGGGTAACGCAGCAGAAAACAAAAAAATTCCGACCTACGCACCAGCCCAGGACCACTATGGAGACTGCATACAAGGTTTGATCAGTTTCGTTACCGACTCGTAGTGCAGCGGAAGTAGAGTCGATGACGATCGGCGGTGCAGATCCCCGCAGCTAGGATTTACAACCTCCCAACCGCGAGGATGTACTCCCTCATCTGCCCCTCGGACAGCCCTCCGGGAGGCGGTCGAACAGTCCCCCGGACGGTGTCACGGACAGCCCTTCGGGAGGACTCACAGAACTCGGACCGTCACTTGGACAGCCCTTCGGGAGGCACTCTCAAACAGCCCCTCGGGCACTAAGATCGAAACTACGACCTCTCTACAGAGTTGCATACATACGGTGTCACCTATCCGGCAGGGCTTCGCCGTCCAGAACTAGTTCCCACCGGAACCAAGATAGCCTTTCGGCTCTACGAAACTATTTCGTGGGGAGGGAGAGAGAAGCCAGATCATTGCAATGGCACTTGTATGTGAGAAGGAGTGAGGATGAAGAGCTCCTCTCCACCTCCTTATATAGGCCAAGCCAAGGGGTGGAGTTACCAAAATGCCCATGAGGTGAGCACACCACAAGGGCATAAAAGGAAAGCCTCCAAATAGTGTTGCCTGCATCACCATGCCTGCATCACTATGCCTGCATCACCATGCCTGCATCACTATGCCTACATCACCATGCCTGCATCATCCCCTAATAGTATTTCCACTATTTGCAATAGTGTTTCCACTATTTTACAATAGTGTTTCCACTATATACATATAGTGTTTCCACTATTCAAAATAGTATTTTCACTATTCACGACGGCATTTTTCAGCGTCCGTTCGAACTGAAAATATTTATGTGGGCTTAGAACATTTCTAGTACCCACTAAAATAATTTTCAACGCGTTCTGGAAAAATTCCAGTTTAGTGGTTTCATCTGCGAAAAGCATCTGAAGCGGTTTCGGCAGCTCCGGAACATTTCCGATTTTTCTTCCAGAAAATTCCCAGAAGTTTCCAGAATGGTTCTGACACCCTCCAAGAATTATCAGGCATGTGCCGAAACCAATTTGACTTAATGGTATCCTCTGAAACAACTTTTCAGTTTCACCGGAACTCATCCGGTGACCTCTCTCTGCGGAACTTTTCCGCTGTCTCCGAAAAACTTTTTCCGAAAACTTTCTCTCAGACTCCCTGTCTAGTATTCAGCAGATAGATGACTCTTAAGCGTGTGACCCTATAGGTTCGGTGAAGTATAGACATGATCTGGAACCCCTTCCGATCAATGATCAACATCAGAGCCGTGGACACCCATATTGACCCCTATACCCACACGAATGAATATTCGAGTGAACCTCCAGTTGCCGTGTGCTATTCCTGTTGCTTCGCGATATGTTACAAATACCCAAGGTGAGACATGTTGGCATTCCCGTGGATCAACAACTTGTCCACTATGCTAGTTACCTCGTTACCGGTATTGTTCTCTTTTCTCGTTACCGTGTTCCGGCATCCCCGTGATCAAATCACAAAGTGTCTGGCCAGACGATGATGGATACCGTAACACCGAGAGGGCCCAGAGATATCTCTCCATCGTCGGAGGAGCAAATCCCAATCTCGAGCTATCAAGTTACTTGACATACTTTCCCATGAACCCGTAAGCCGCCGTAATAGCCATCCAGTTACGGATGACGTTTAACAAACCCCAAAGTTCATGAATCAAGCATGAAGAAACTCGATACTCTCATGGTCTGAGGAATTATGCAAACGTTAACCATCTCTGTGTTATTAACCATTAACTTGTGACGAAAGAATCTCATGACATAACATCAATTTGGGTCGATTCAACACAAATGTTCTGCTAACAATTGTGCCCTCAAAATTGCCGGCATAGTCATGCCCATGATCAGAAAAACAGGATCATCATGCAATACTTGAGCCAGTCATAGAGGCTTGACTAGGAATACATTTTATCATTTATTATCCCACACGTGCATATGAGTCTTCCTCCAAGCCTCGTTTTATTTGCAGACTTGAGAACCATAGCAGTTATCGCATGGAACATAAACCTAATTATGAACAGGAAGATAATCAATAACATTTATTATTGCCTCTAGGGCATATCTCCTACAGCCCAATCAGCATCAGTATAACATTCTATTTGTAAATTGCCATTTGACTTATACAATAAACCTCGACCTGGGCACCCCTTTAAATACCGAATGATTCGATTTACTGCATCCATGTGGTGAGTTTTAGGATTATGCATAAACTGGCTCACCACGCTTACGGCAAAAGCTATATCAGGACGAGTATGCGATAAATAGATCAAACGGCCAACAAGTCTCTGATATTGCTCCCGGTCAACAGGTTCCCCTGACTCACTAGTCAATCTGTGGTTTTGTTCAATTGGTGTTAATGCTGGACGACACCCAGACATACCAGTTTCTGACAACAGATCTAGCACATATTTTCTTTGAGATAGATAGATACCTCTTGAGCTTCGTGAGACTTCAATTCCAAGAAAGTACCTCATTTGTCCTAGATCCTTGACTTCGAACTCGTTCCTCAAATGTTGCTTCACTTTTTCAATACCTTGATCATCATCTCCTGTAATAACAATATCATCAACATAGACAATTAATATCGTCAGTTTTCCACCACATCTTTTATAAAATAAAGTATGGTCGGCATTGCGCTGGCTGAAACCCAATTTCAGCATAGCTTTTCTAAATCGACCGAACCACGCACGAGGAGATTGTTTTAGGCCATATAGTGAACGGCGGAGTTTCAAGACCTTTCCTTCAGTTTGTACCGTGTTGAAACCTGGTGGTATATGCATATAAATTTCCTCCTGAAGGTCTCCATGTAAGAACGCATTTTTTACATCCATCTAAAACAAATTCCATCCAAGATTAGCTGCACAAGATATTAAAGTTCTTACTGTATTCATTTTTGCTACTGGAGCAAATGTTTCCTCATAATCAATACCACGAGTCTGTGTGTAGCCTTTGGCCACCAACCGAGCTTTATACCTTTCTATTTTACCTTCAGGGTTACATTTAATGGTGTAAACCCATTTGCATCCGACTGGTTCCTTGCCCTTCGGCCATTCTACCAATTGCCATGTATTATTCTTTTCTAGAGCATACATTTCCTCCAACATTGCTGCCTTCCATTTATGATCATTCATTGCATCCTTCCAATCTTTAGGTACTGATGTAGAATCCAAGGATGCAATAAAGCTCCTAAAAGAGGAAGTACATCTATCATACGAAACAAATTTTGCAAGATCATGTTTATATCCAACACAATCCTTCAGACGCGCAGGTACATCTACTTTTCTTTTTTCCTTTCGTAAGGCAATCGGTTCATCATTTATTTGAGTACTAGAGGATGGTATATGGGTTTGAGTACCTTCAACATCACCCTCATCATGGGCCATTTCTTCACTTGTTGGTGCCTCCTCTAGTACTTGTGATTGATTCACAACTTCTTCATCAACTTCCTGCGGTACACCTTCCGCATCTCCTGTTGACCTGAAAGATTTTCATACGCATCAGATATTGATGTATTATCACCTTCTACAGTTGTATTGGCAGTTTTCTCCCCCTCGGTTTCATCTTCTGAGCGTATGATATGCCCGATAGGTATTATTACAGTTCCCCTATCATTGATCTCTCCTATGATATTCTCCCCCTTGCTATCTGTATCATTGTCATTTCCTTTTAAGGAATAGAATGGTTCTTTTTCGTGAAAGGTAACATCCATACTCACAAAGAATTTCCTTTCAGTAGGCGACCAACACCGATATCCCTTTTTTGTGGGAGAATAGCCCACAAAGATACATTTGACAGCTCTTGGATCAAGTTTTCCTGCTGAACTCCTGTAATCATGAACAAAACAGGTACACCCAAATATTTTTGGTGGCACAATAAATGAGTTAGAGCCCTGCAGACATTCAATAGGAGTCTTATGGCCCAAAACTCTAGAAGGCATACGGTTTATTAGATAGGCAGCAGTTTTGACCGCTTCTCCCCAAAGGAATTTTGGCACATTCATCATGAACATGAGAGCTCGAGCAACTTCCAGTAGATGTCTATTCTTTCTCTCTGCCACCCCATTTTGTTCTGCAGTATTCACACAAGTTGTTTGATGTATAATACCATAAGAAGACAAGAAATTACTAAATTTACCATTGATATATTCGGTACCATTATCGGAGCGTAATATTTTCACATTCATGCCAAACTGGTTACGCACCATATTAAAAAAATCTTTGAATGCAGACAGAACTTCAGATTTATGCTTTAGGAGGTACAGCCATGTGCACCTACTAAAACCATCAATGAAGGTCACATAATATCTATCCCCTGTGAGGGCAGTTACAACCGATGGACCCCATACATCCGAATGCACCACATCAAACGGTATCTTACTTCTCTCATTACTACTAGGATAATTGGTTCTAGTGTGTTTAGCCAGTTCACACACATCACACAAAAGCTTCTCCTTACAATAATTTTTAACTTGAGATGGAAACATGCGACTAAGGGCTTGGAATGACAGATGCCCTAGTCTATAATGCATTAGTAGAAATTCATCAGTGGTCAAGCTATTCATCATACTGAGGGCATATGGAGATGGAGACAGGGCATTGGCAAGGTAGTAGAGGCCGTCGTGCTCAATTCCAGTCCCAAGATTTCTTCTTGTCTTCGGATCCTGAAATGTACATGAGTGAGGGTCGAAGGATGCCTTGCAATTGCGTGACTTTGTAAGTGAACTAACTGACAAGAGGTCCACTGGCAAATTAGGAACATGCAAGACTGGGCTTAAGGATAAAGATGGAGTACAATTAATGTTCCCATAACCCATTATCGGAGCCGAGGATCCATCAGCTATGCGTACCCTATCCCTTCCAGAACAAGGGGTATATGATGAAAAGTTCTTAGATGAGCCTGTCATGTGATTTGTGGCCCCTGAATCAATTATCCAAGATGTTAAAAAATTCTTCATACCTTTCCCAGAATGAGCATCAGATGTAGTTTCAGCAGGGCCTTCTGAAGTATTCGCCATAAGTTTGCTTTTAAATTCTTCAAGTGCTTGGGCTGCTACAGCAGACCGCTCTCCCCCAAATAAAGTAAGATGAGCTCAATCTAGCCTTCTTGCATTACTACCACCACTGGTGAATCTGTTAAATTGTTTCGGTTGCCATCCAGGAGGGTAACCAACTATATCAAAACAACTCTTCTTCAAATGGCCTGGTTTTTTACAGTGGTCACACACCATCTTAGGCTTCCTTGTGTAGTCTAATCTAGTAGCATTTGCTTGCTCATTTCTTGAAGTACCAGGAGACTGAATTTGCTTAACCGAAGATAGTGCAGCTCTGCCATCAACATTTGTTTGTGAAGTTGTGATCTGATTGGCCAACCGTGTTTCTTCCTCAAGTATACTAGAGATGGCCTGATCCAATGTAGGCCAATCTGGTGTGGCTTGTATGAGCTGGGAACGGAGATTGAACTCTGAGTTCAGACCATCAAGAAAAGTCTGAACCAACAATGGTTCAAACCACTCTCGAAGGAGGGGTACGTCCCTGGGATCATGTGCCTTAAACGGTCTAAAATACTCCAGGTCTCTATAGAGTTTCTTGATTTCTCCCGCAAATTCGGTCACTGTCTTCTGCTCTTGCTTGATCTGCCTCAATTCATGGAAAATCCTACTGACTTGCATCTTGTTCGATTTCCCTGAGAACTGTTTCTCAATGCTCATCCACACCTCGGCTGCAGACTGAAACCCTTCAACCTGTTCCCTCACGGTCTTCTCCATCGACCCCAACAGCCATACCATAACTCGCTTTTGATTCAGATCCCACTGCTCTTGTGTGACATCTGTTGGCTTTTTCTCATCGTCCTTCAAAAATTTCTGAAGTCCGTGTGACTCTAGAATCAACGTGGCATTCCGAGACCAGCTAAAAAAATCACCTGGGCCAGTTAACCTGACAGGATTAGGTTCCAGGGTCTTCAAAAGTTCAGAAGTACTGCTTGTTTTTGTTTGTGCCTGCTCCATCAGCTGTGAAATAATACGCTGCATACTTTCACACAATTTCTCAATACCGGAATCCCTACTGGTATCTCCCATGACCACTGAACAATTGGTGTATTCCTGGAAAAAACTGAACAGCTACAACGCTTCGCACACAGTTCAATTCTCTCTACACCAGTTACCACACAGCAAGAAGATTCGATCCACCACAAGTTGCTGGACTGAAAACACTTCTACCTTGTTGAGAGAAAAAGCAAATACTAGCTGGTCGTTGGCAGCTCCTACTTAGTGTAGCACAGGAACACTTTAGAGTTTAGACCTGTACAGCACGACGACGGCAGCGGAGCAGCACAAAGGCAACGTGGAGCGGAGCAGCAGGAGGATGCGGCCTGACACGAGGACAGCGGCAGCGAGGCGGCACAAAGGCAACGCCGCGCAGCCGGAAGATGCGGCCCCGCACGAGGACGGCGGCGACCTTGACGACGATGGCTGCCGCGCACAAAGGGGGCCAGCCGGTCATGACCACCACGAGCAGCAAGCGTAGCACAAATCAGATCAAATCTGAATCCAGGACCGATTGCTCTGGTGCCATGTTGAATTCCTCAAGAAAGAAACTAATTTTGGTGTAAATCAACTAGGATTTGATAGTGGATTTGAGAGAGGAGTTTACACATCAGAACTGGAGCAGCCTACCTAGCTCTCGTCCATTCCTTTCCTTATCTCTATCTCCTTCTTTACACTCTTGTCCTCCTGACATTTATAATTTACACTTTAGTACATAATCCTGCCAAATACAATTTTACACCTAAACTCAACACTAGCTGATACATATGGCGAGGAACACCACAATCATCATGCAAATGAAATCTGTTGCGACCATCTATACAGCTCATATGGCTTCGGTTTCAAGAAAAGGATCAATTTTAACACAAGACTATTGAAACAGAGGGACTTTGAATGGACTTTTTTTTGGGATCAAATAATCATCTACTCTCTTCGTTCCCAAATATAAGTCTTTCTAGAGATTCCAACAAGTGATTACATACGGAGTAAAATGAGTGAATCTACACTCTAAAATATGTCTACATACATCCGTATATTGTAGTCCATTTGAAATGTCTAAAAAGACATATATTTAGGAACGGAGGGAGTAGGTTTTTTCAAATATTGAATATATGTATCAATGTCTTTGAATAGACTTTTCGAATGCTCATGTGTATCTTATCTATAAGCTGAGCTGAGGCTGAGCTTGCTACGATGGTAGTATGTAGGGCCAACTTCAAGCAGAACGAGTGAAACCGATATGGAATGCGGACCAACGAATATCTTCGTTACATCATATTGTTTCATGATTTCATCCAAACCTTCATTAAGTCGCCTGGCTCGATGCACAAAGTAGGTGTAAGTTTATTGTTCGGTGGTAACTCCGGCAGTAACCTGTAAATTACTCTAGGTGGGCTTGGATGTTGGACCGGTCAGTCAAATTATAGGATTACGATTCAGAGATGGTAATGAAGTAGGGCGGCTGGATACCACAATGCACCCTGGCATCATCTGTTCACCTCCACTTCCCATCTCCAGATCCCATCCCTCCCCTCCGCCGCCCCCCGCGAGGGCGGCCGAGGGGCCTGAACCTTCGCCGGCGGGCTATCCCCATCCCATCCCTCCCCTCCGCCACGGCTAGAGGAAGCCGCTGGGCTAAACCCGGGCGGCTGACGGCGGTGGCGGAGGAGCCTCTCCTTCTCGCGTGCGAGGGTGGCACGGGGCACTCGCGCGAGCGGATGTGCGCCCCCAGATCCGAGCCTCCACGTCGGTGGCTCGCTCCCGGCGGCGAGCGGCGGCGGATGACTAGTGGTGGAGATGCTGCATCTAGCTGCGGTGGTGGCTCGCTCCCGGCGGCGAGCGGCGGCCGATGACTATTGGTGGAGCTGCTGCATCTGGCGGCGACGCTACGGCACCTCGGATTGGCGGCGGCGTGCAGGGCTTTGGTGGGCTGGTCTGCTGCGGGCGTGGTTGGCCCTCCGGTCAGATTTGATCTGGCCAGAGTGGCTTGCTCGCTAAGCGGCTGTGGAGATTAGTCGTGGTCCGTGCGCACGATGCGAGACGGAGGTTCGTCGAGCGGATCCGGGTGAAAACCTCGTTCTCGGCTTGTTGCCAAGACCGGCGATGGCGGCATTTTTTTGTGTCATTACCTTCTTGAAGGCATTGCCGTGGAGAATATCCAAACCTCTATCCGCTACCTCTAGGGAAAACCTAGATCAGTAGATCAGATGACGGCGGCGCTCTGGTGTCATTTCCCTCTTGGGGCGTCACTCTTGGAGGTGTACATGGGCTCGAGGGACCAGTTGACGGCTTCTTTGGTGGAGCAGTGCTTCATCTTACTCGTTGATGGCGGCGGATCTCGGCGGCGTGGCACAGTGGAGACTCGGTGTCCGATGCACGGAGATGGACTCGCGCAGGAGGAGGACGCTGTCTGGCGTCTTGGTGGCGTCGATGGCAAAGAGACCTGGCAAGGTCGGTGTGTTAGTTTCTTCTCTGAAGATGGATTGGTGGAAGATGGCGGCGACGACACATGAGAGTGCGTCGGACCGGTTTGTACCCCAAACCCAGTATGTGGCTCGGTTGGGGCCTCCGGCTTTAGATGTTAGACTTTGGCGCGATGTCTGTTTGATATTAGGTTCGGACTATCGGCACCTCTTTATCAAGTGGTTAGGAATAGCGACAGTTGTTGCTAAGATGGTGGCTTCGAACAAACTAATGTACTACTTTGTAAGTTCTTTGTGAATAATTAATAAAATGACTGCATGCATCGTCCAGAGACAGGGTGTAATCCTCCTTTTCTTAAAAAAAAAAAATCATCAGTTCACCTCTACCTCTCCGTCTCCATCACCTCCGCTGGCCATTAACTCATTTTCTTTTCAACCCAGCCAGCTGGTTGGCTGGCTTCTGAAGCTAGCACATATGTATGGTGTAGCCGCAAAGGTGCTCCATGTACAGATCGATCGTTGACCGATGCTACAGACCATGATATAATAAACCATGATATAATAAACCAGCTCGCAGATAAGTTATTAGTATAAACGCACACTCTGACCTATCATTAATGCTGTTGAATCTTTTATGGACCCATGGGATAAACAAGTGTATGTGTCACCTCGTACATCAACTCAGCAAGCTTATGTTAATACCAGTATCAAGTCTCTGTGAAGGTGTACTTTCAATGAACCCGCACATAGGCTCATAGTATATGCTTCCTTTGTTCTTTCTCGTATATATGATGCTTAGCAGGTAGTAGTCGCCGCCTGATAAAGTAATACAACTTTGTCAGCCGCGTCGTGAAACGTTGTGGTAGTCTGGTAGAGGCCGGCGGGTCAGGCAACGGAGGCCATCAGAGCACAAATCATACATGGTAGGATTTGGAAGCATCGGAAAACATAACTGTGCTAGCCTTCATACTTTTCCAAGGACCACCAAACTCTAATTGATCATCTCTATCTATTGAGTAAAGCATGCATTCTCCAGTACTTTATCTCTTCATCTTGGTCTCCTGGGGTGTTGTGAAGCTGCTGTTCGTGTCATGGTCAACCGAAGAGGCATGCCACACTGTACAGGATAAAACTAGTGTAGACCATGCACTGATTATAAAAGGCAGAAGTTATCATGCCATGTATAGAGACATAAAAACTGGAAGTCATGTGTGTGGTGTTTACACAGTCTTGTGTAGAGAATTTGACGATGAAGGCTTTCTAACTATGTTTGTGTTGATTGCTTGGCATCCCACTGCCTATGGGGAATAGATTTAGAGGGAGCCGTAGCATCCTAAATAACAAGATGAAGTCTTTTATGTAAGATGGTAATAATATAGAAAAATTCTGAGCTTGTGCGACTTTATACTAAATAAAAGAGAATTTCTGATGCTCTCTTTATTGGTCATGTTCAATAGTTTATGGCTTCATGGCATATGACCTTACCCTAATGATCTAGGTATAATCCACAGCAAATAAGTACTTTTTGTAATGTAAGTACATAGAAAGTTCCATCCCATTTACATCCAAGGCCACTTTCTTTTGTCCCATTAAGAATGCGTACACTAAGAGTAGATAATATATAGTTTGTCATGTATCCTCTACCCTGTAGTTACTTTCTCTATTTGACATGAGAGAAAAAACATTATACTCCACTCAAAAATTGTAGTGTGCCCTATAAAAGTTGCATATAATATTTCTTTCCCAAAACGAGACCTTCACGTATTATTGCAGTGGTGGAGAAATGAGGACATGACATCAAACGTTTACATGACCCATAAACACGGAAAGTATAAGTACAATTTTGACTGAAATTCTCTTCGCTCTTCTAATTTTGCTCAAGGTGGATAATCTCCGATTTCATCTCTGCAGCTATACCATTTAGAACTGGGCACCGATAGGTATCAGACTACATATCCTTTGCTTATAATCAGACTAGTCATACACCGTACGATTAGAAGAACCATTGCCGTCCAATCTTCTGATGTGGCCTACATGTGTGCTGGCCAGATCTAGACTGACACGGACCTTGTGGCGGTGGCGGGGCTTCCTCACGAGGCGTGGTGGTAGCGTGACGGTGGGTTCCGGTAGGCACACTCTGACGACGTGGTGCTAGGGCAGCGACAGTTCTTGCCGCTATCCTCACCATGCGGCAAAGTAATGCTCGTGCCTATGGGCGGTCAATGTATTGTTATCTGGAACTTGTGGGTGCCGGGGATAGCCGGTGCCTGCAGTTATATATATAGAATTACACCTTTTTATGTCTTCGTGCCTCCCTGGCCTTTATCTAGAACGGTTTTCTACTTAAACTAGAAAATACCCCATGTGTTGCTGCGGGAATCACTTATAGTATGTTTCAGCGATTTGATTGTATGAAACATGCATATTTAAATTAATACTCCCTCCGTTTCTAAATATTTGTTTTTTTAGAGATTTCAAATGGACTACCACATACGAATGTATATAGACATATTTTAAAATGTAAATTCACTCATTTTGCTTCGTATGTAGTCACTTGTTGAAATCTCTAGAAAGGCAAATATTTAGGAACGGAGGGAGTAATATAAAACTAAAAATAATATTATATTATATATTGCATTTGATTAATATATTCATAAAACATTTTAAATATAGGTGGCATAATATAATAGAAAACTTTTTCGATGCATGTTACGTGAACCTTTGATGAGATGGATGTGTGCATGAGATCAACTAATAATGAACAACTTTTTCTTATGCATGTTCGTGGTACGCCTTAGATGAGCTGGCATGTGTGAATGTTAAGATAATATAGGTAGTGGGAATGAACTACTTATGTATATATAGAAAATTTTCCCGTGCAGCGGTGCCACCATCACTTTTCTCTCTCGTCCGTGCATGGAGCGGGCCACACTGGTAGGTCATGTTGCTTGGTATCTATTACTGGAATGAAGTCGGCCCAAAAGCAGATGGGCGGCCTATTCCCAGTGTAACCTCACAGTCGGCAGTAGCTTTCTCAGAAAAAAAAAACCAAAGTCGACAGTAGCTATTGCGCAATAAAAAAAGTCAGCAGTATCTATTGCTTGGGGTTTCTCAAAAAAAAAAACTATTGCTTGGCGGATACAAGATCATATTTGACGCTTAATGCGACAAACAGTCGCATGGGCTGGCCCATTCTAATATGTTTGTAGCTTCTACAGTTCCTGGTTTAAGGAACCTTCCACGGTGTTCATCAACCGGTTTTTTCTTCATTTTTTCAGTTTTTTCTTTTAAAAAAATAAAAAATGTTCAGTATATTCAGAATTTGTTCCTTTTAAAAAAATGTTTAAAGTCCAAAATTTTATTCATGCTTTCAAAAAAATCGTATATTCAGAAACTATCTGGAATTTCGAAATTTCTTCATGTTTTCAAAAAATATTTGAAGTCTCAAAATTGATGATGTTCTCAAAAATTGTTCACAATTTCAAAAAAATACTCAGAATTTTTAAATTTGTTCATGTTTTCAAAAAAGTTCAGAGTATCAAAAGTTGTTCGTATTTGACAAAACTTGTTCTGAATTTCAATTTTTGTTCTCATTTTCAAAAATTTGTTGAGAATTTGAAAATGTGTTACATTTTTTTAAAGATTGTTTGTGTACTAAAAGAAGTGGTCCGTTTGAAAAAAATCCACAATTTTCATAAATATTCGGGTTTTGAAAAAGCACTCATTTTTAAATAAAATTGCTTTTGCAATTTCAAAAGAGTTCAAATCTGTCTGTTTTCATGGTACTTAATATTTCTGTGCTACTTATTAGTAACAAAAGCTCGTTGTACCTAGTTGGAGGTCCCGTGTTCGATGCTAACACACGCCCAAATTTTTGGGAATTTCCACTATTTCTCGCTACACATACGGTTTGCTGCTGAGCCTGCCCAGTTGGCTGCTCGCTGCGCACGTCTATATAGGAGGTCCCTCAGGGGACCTGTAGTTATGGTAGCACGTCTATATAGGAGGTCCCCAAGGGACCTGCAGTTATTATAACTAGAAGATAGCCCGAGCGTTGCCGCGGAATAGTAGGCTGAAAACATGCATAATGTGAGAATTAATTATGATGTGATGGCAAATTTTTGGCAGCCATGCATGATTTTTTGATGTGAAAAAGGTTGCATGCATGGACAAAATAGTTAGTGGGATTGTAGATTAATGATGTGGCAGACATGCATGGTTTGTTGATGTGGAAGCTCTCCATATATACTTAGGAAAAATAGTTAATGGGTTTCAATTATTATGCACAAAAAATAATCTATTTAAGATTAGAAGATACTCCAACAGTTGAGGTACTCACTTATATACTCCGTGACAGAGCTTAGTTGTAATATGTACTTGAGTACATCTAAATGTTTCCCGCAAAAAAAAAAAAGATTACATCTAAATGTTTACCCGCAAAAAAAAAAAAGACTACATCTAAATGTTGATTGCTAGATCGGAAATCATAACTGATCGGTATCGATTCAAGGGTAGGGTAAGAGAACTTCGCTAAACAAACACATACAGCCACCCTGTTTATCTCATAGAAACGGCGGTGACAAATTACATTATGTGTCTGCGGCAAGATCGTGAGCTTCCTTTGACGAAGCCAATGGAATACAAAAATATGGTTGGACTAGGAGGCATGAGGAAATACGATAGTGCTGTTTGTCGCACACTTGGTATGGAGTTCACTCTGTTGGATTAATCCAATTTGAGTCCTGTGCGAGGTTCCCATCAGTAGAGTGACTGAGTGAGTTGGCTTTGATGTCCTTTCTTTTGAGGAAAAGTCGGTTTTCCCGTCCTCTTTGTGGCCGATGTTGACAAAATGCATGGTCATGATCATGCAGGAGCGCCCGACTAATCGCTGAAACGAGCGTGGCTCACACTGTGTCGTGAGAATGTAACCAATGAAGCCCACGGGTTCGGGGAAAATAAACAAATCTCGTGTACATTTTCGGCCGGCCTACACTAGTAGAAAATAGGGCACTAGTCCCGGTTTCAGAGGGCCTTCAGTCCCGGTTCTGAAACCGGGACAAAACAGCCGGGACTAATGCCCACAACCTTTTAGTCCCGGTTGGCTTACGAACCGAGACTAAAGGAGCTCCACGTGGCCGCTGTGGGGAGCCCAGGCAGGAGAACCTTTAGTCCCGGTTGGTAACAGGCAGCCATGCGTCAGCAGCTCCCAGACGCTGGGGTTTTTGTATTTTTTTAAAGGGGCGTTTAGGGATTTTGAAGGGTTTAGGGGTTTCATATTGTGTTAGCTAGCTAATAGAGAGAAGTGACCTCTTTTTCTCCGTGCTTGATCGACGTTATCTACTATACATATAGACAGAACTCGACGCTAAATAGTAAGCAAACGAATGAAACCATTAATTACACAAGATCGTCATGAACATATATAGAGAGAAGTGATCTCTCTTTCTCCGTGCTTGGTCGAACAACAAGTTTTCGTATATCTATCCGACGCTACTACATATATACAATATAACATCCCTGACATCATCAAGCGCCAAACTCCCATTGAATTTGCGTATGGTATTCTCCCTTTTCATTTATGACGTGGTCAAGAAAGAATCCCGCCAATTCCTCTTGAATTGCTCGTATGCGATCATGTGGTAGGAGTTCATCCCGCATCTGCCAGATTTAATTTAAAGAAGGGGGTCAATACATATATATGAATGAAACTCAACACAATTGATGGTAATAAAATAAAATTGTGAATATTGTTTACGTACTTCATATTGTTTGTCAGAGTAGCCCCACTCAGAGTTCGAGTGGCGAATGAACTCGCAAACATAGTATCCACATAAATTAGTCCCGGATGGCTGCAACAAGCACTTTACAAGAATAGAGTTCAATCAAACTGATAATCAAGCATGATAATGGTATTGATGAAAATAGAATCAATGAGAGATGCGTACAACTAGATAGTACTACTTACTTTGGGGTGTGTAAATTGCAGCTCGTTCTTCAGACCCGGAACCATTCCGGTGAACTATTTCCAAACCCTGCCAGGCAAAGAAAATGATTACTTGATACCAGAAAATGAACGAAAATTGTCGATATGGTGCGATAATGATTGAACTTACTTCTGGAGCATTGCAGTCATGTCTGCATAATCCTTGTGATCTTTATGTCTCGAGTCTAAGACAGTTACTACTCCCCCGTCAAGCTTAATGGATGGCAGAATAAAGTGGAACCTGGGCACGCATAACTCATCAATTACAGTACTTAACCTCGAGTAAGCGAAACCGAATATGCACAAGACAGTAACACTCACTTGAAGTTGTAAGAAAAGAGTATTTCCCTTTTGTTTTGATGTCGAAGGAACGCTTTTAGCAAGTTTTCCTCAGTATCTTTGGCTCTGTTTTCTACCGTCCATTCATTTACGGTATTTGGGCTAATGAACCCAATGTCATAAATTTGTCCTCTTTTGCATTAGACGATCTTCAATCTGCATAATATATTGAGGATAATTATATATAAATGCAATGAACGAGCTGAGCTAGAGACTTAATTACAGAAGTAATACTTACGGACAGTAGCAAGTCATGAGTTGTTTGTCGAGGGCCTCTTGATTGAATAACTGAAATAATTCCACAAATTCAACAGGCATCAGGTCGACTCCATTGAGGTCATGCTCATCTTTAATTCTGACCATCAAACTATCAGTCCCATTCTTCCTTCAGCTTTGCAAGTACCAGTCATGCAATCTTCGTATCATCGTTGTTAGATGAGGATGATCAGGTTTGACGAGAGGCTTCCCGTGCTCGTATCTAAAGATCTCTACTACCTCAGCCGTTTCAAACTGTATATCATCGCCCACCTAATCACCAAGAGTGGTACCGGGCAGTAGCCCTGGATGATTAGCGATATCGCTAGACACCTTGAGCGGGGGGGGGGGGGGGCACGATTGCTTCTCCTGTTCACCGAGCTGGGGAATTGTTTTCCCACTTCTTCGTCTTGCAGCACTGGCAGTACTTCCCGACCGCCGCGCTTCATCATCTGTCCTTTCAATACAGCGATCATAGTTGGATTGCGGCGGAGGCGGTGGTAGTCGCTTAAGGGCATCCAGAGTGCGCTTCACTTTCACCGGATTTATTGTTTCCTTCGGAGGTGGACGTTTCCGTTGAAAATGGGCATGCACTTCGGCTTGCACGATGTCCGTGGTTTCCTCGTCAGTCCTCTCATATGGTAACTTTGGAGGAGCCTTGAGCTTGGACCAAATTTGAACTTCTTCCCGCCTGTTGTACTGCTAGCTGCCGGAGCGGCGGCAGCTCTCTTCCGCCGTTGCGGAGGTGGCGGAGTCCGCTGACGCGGAGGAGGAGGCGGAGTCCGCTGACGCATCAGAGGAGGCGGAGTCCACGGACGCGCCAGAGACAGCTGAGGCGAAAGAGGACTCTGCTGAGGGGCCTCATCCGACTGAGTCTGCTAAGGGGCCTCATCCGGCTGAGTCTGCTGAGGGGCCTCATCCGGTTGAGTCTGCCGAGGCGGCGTCCAGTTTGGAAGCTTGATGTTCTCCTTTCTCCATAGACAGGTACTCCTTAAAGCATTTTCCAGAAGAATATTGCCTTCACCTGTAGGGTAGTCAAGCTCCAGCCCCTCAAATCCCTCCATTATTTTATCCACTGTGACAATAGCATAGCCATGTTGAATCGAACGGCAATGGAAAGTACCCTCAGCTCGAGGAGGTACAACAGAGCCGACCGCCGCCTTAAAGGTCAGGTTCTGGCATTTCGCCATTAGCACACAATGTTCAGCCTCCGTGATACTATCCACGGGGTAGCGAGGAGCCGTGAAATCAGGCTGAACGAGCTCCGTGGAAGCCACACTGCTTCTTCGCTGAGATGGTGGGGTAGCTTCTGGGGCAGTGTCGAAGGAAGGATCTTCGTGCTGCTGAGATGGTTGGCCGGTAGCTCGCTGCCTCTCAAGTTCCTCTAGTTTCGCTAATCTTGCACTGAGCTTCTGAATTTCGCTTGCTTCCTCTTTCTTCTTTCTCTCTCGGCTTCTATAACCACCGCTGTCGAGAAACCCATGCACCCACGGAACGGAGCCTGATGTGCCTCGTGTTCGTCCAGGGTGTTCAGGATTCCCGAGGGCCTCTGTCAGCTCGTCCTTCTCTCTGACGGGAATGAACGTCCCTTCCTGCGCTGCCTTGATTGCTTTCTCAAGCTTCTTGATGGGCACCCTTTCGTCCCGGTTCGAGCCACCAACCGGGACCAATAGCCTGGCAGAGCGGTGTCTAAAAGTTTAGTCCCACCTAGCTAGTTGAGAGGCGCTCGCACCTGTTTATAAGCCCCACCCCTGCTACCGTTTCGAGCTCCTCTCTAAAGCAGGCCTGTGTGGGCCTAATGAACCTGTTACTGCCCTGTGGGGCCTACTTGCCCAGCGGGCCTGCATCCTGGCACAAGTAGTAGTTGGGTTTCTAGTCGTATGCAGGCCGTTGTGGCCTAGTCACTAGTAGAAAACAGGGCTTTGGTCCAGGCCTGAAAAGGGCATTAATCCCGGTTCACTCACGAACCGGTACCAAAGGGGGCATCAGTCCCGGTTCGTGAGGCCAGGGCGCCGGCCGGGCCTCGGGGGCCATTGGTCCCGGTTCGTCTGACCCATTTGGTCCCGGTTCCAGACACGAACCGGGACCAATGGGCCTCGCTCCTGGCCCACAACCTTTAGTCACGGTTGGTGGCTGGAACCGGGACCAAATGTGGTCCTTTAGTCCCGGTTTTAGCCACCAACCGGGACTAAAGAGAGGCCTATATATACCCCCTGCCCACGAGCAGAGTAGTGCACTGCTCTGTTTTTTTGGCCGGCCGTGGGAGAGCTTTGTGGTGCTCTAGCTCACCTCCTATGCACATGAGGTGTTCGATGAAATGCCCGAGCCACACTTAAGCTTTCTCCTCTCGAAGCTCCTTGTCCAAACTCCATTTTCCTTAAGATTTGTCTAGGTTTGGCGGTCCGTCCTGTCCCGTCCCCGTCCTCACCGCCGTCGATCGCCCGCGCCGATCTCGTCGCCAGCACCACCGTGGTGAGCCTCTTGTTCTTATCTTCTTTCTAAAAGAAAAAAATTCTTACTTGTATGATTTAGATTGATACTTGTATAATTTTCTTACTTTTATTATTATTTGTTATTATATAGTGCGATGGTTTTGGTATCCGCCCCCGTCGGCCCTCGTCCTGTCTATGATTTGGATGTGGTATATATTATCTTTTATAACTATTTGTTTCATTTAGTGTTTATGATAATTATGCCGACCAACGTGACATAGATGTTTTATCTAGGAGGTATGTGAACCGGAAATTCCAACCGACCCTCTTGTCGAGAGGTTAAATTTAGTTGAAAAAGAAAACGATTACTTGAAGAAAAAATTGAAAAGAATTGAGGAGGAGAAGATGGCATTGGAGTTGCATGTTGCGGATATCGTCGATGATCACAAGATCAAGATGGATAAAATGCGCTTGAAGATTAGAAAGATTAAAAAATATGCCATTCATACTGAGGCTTGGTATCATTATGCCGTTGGATCAATTGTTACCTTAGTTGCGATTATGATCGCATTTGTTGTTGCATTGAAATGGTTTAATTAGATGCTCTAGAGAGCTATATGTTGTTCAATGAGAACTATGTATGAACTTTATGTATTTATTTTTTCAGTAATAACATTTGATCACTACTGTACTTTGGTTTTAATGTGATGATGAACTTATATAAATTTGGTCACTTCTGTATTCATGATGTTCTGTAATGGTTTTTGACACACTTAATTATATATAATGCACGCAGATGAACCGGCAATGGATGTACGGTAACAGACGCACCTCCGAGTACATTAAGGGCGTGCATAATTTTCTCGAAGCGGCTAAGGCAAACAAGCAGAATGGTTTTATGTGCTGTCCATGCCCTATCTGTGGGAATACGAAGTCTTTCTCTGACTCAAAAATCCTTCACATCCACCTGCTTGAGAAGGGTTTCATGCCACACTATAATGTTTGGACCAAGCACGGAGAAAGAGGGGTTATGATGGAAGACAGCGAAGAAGAAGAGGATGATGACAACTATGTGCCCCCTGAATACGGTGATGCTGCAATGGGGGAAGCTGAAGATCAAGAGGAACCAGACGATGTGCCTGATGATGATCTTCGCCGGGTCATTGTTGATGCAAAGAGACAATGCGAAAGTGAAAAGGAGAAGTTGAAGTTCGATCGCATGTTAGAGGATCACAAAAAAGGGTTGTACCCAAATTGCGAAGATGGCAACACAAAGCTCGGTACCACACTGGAATTGCTGCAGTGGAAGGCAGAAAATTGTGTATCTGACAACGGATTTGAGAAGCTGCTGAAAATATTGAAGAAGAAGCTTCCAAAGGATAACGAATTGCCCGACAGTACGTACGGAGCAAAGAAGGTTCTATGCCCTCTAGGATTGGAGGTGCAGAAGATACATGCATGCCCTAATGACTGCATCCTCTACCGCGGTGCGTACGAGGATTTGAACGCATGTCTGGTATGCGGTGCATTGCGGTATAAGATCAGACGAGATGACCCTGGTGATGTTGACGGCGAGCGCCCCAGGAAGAAGGTTCCTGCCAAGGTGATGTGGTATGCTCCTATAATACCACGGTTGAAACGTCTGTTCAGAAACAAAGAGCATGCCAAGTTGATGTGATGGCACAAAGAGGACCGTAAGAAAGACGGGAAGTAGAGAGCACCCGCTGACGGGTCGCAGTGGAGAAAAATCAAGAGAAAGTGGGGGGACTTTGCAGGTGACGCAAGGAACGTATGGTTTGGTTGAAGCACGGAGGGCATTAATCCTTTTGGGGAGCAGAGCAGCAATCATAGCACCTAGTCCGTGACTCTATGTATCTATAACCTTCCTCCTTGGCTGTGCATGAAGCGGAAGTTCATTATGATGCCAGTTCTCATCCAAGGCCCGAAGCAACACGGCAACGACATTGATGTGTACCTAAAGCAATTAGTTGAAGAACTTTTACAGCTGTGGAATGGAAAAGGTGTACGTGTCTGGGATGAGCAAGACCAGCAGGAATTTGACCTACATGCGTTGTTGTTTGTAACCATCAATGATTGGCCTGCTCTCGGTAATCTTTCAGGACAGACAAACAAGGGATACCACGCATGCACGCACTGTTTAGATGACACTGAAAGTATATATTTGGACAAATGCAGGAATAATGTGTACCTGGGGCATCGTCGATTTCTTCCGACCAACCATCAATGTCGAAAGAAAGGCAAGCATTTCAAAGGCGAGGCAGATCACCGGAGGAAGCCCGCCGTCCATACTGGTGATCACATACTTGCTATGGTCAATGATTTACAAGTAATCTTTGGAAAGGGTCCCGGCGGACTATCTGTTCCGAATGACGCTGAGGGACGCGCACCCATGTGGAAGAAGAAATCTATATTTTGGGACCTACCCTATTGGAAAGACCTAGAGGTCCGCGCTGCAATCGACGTGATGCACGTGACGAAGAATCTTTGCGTGAAACTGCTTGGCTTCTTGGGCATGTATGGGAAGACAAAAGATACACTGGAGGCACGGGAGAACCAGCAACGTGTGCACGAAAAAGACGGCATGCCTCCAAAGCAGTATGAAGGTCCTGCCAGCTACGCTCTGACCAAAGAAGAGAAGGAAATCTTCTTTGAATGCCTGCTCAGTATGAAGGTCCCGTCTGGCTTCTCGTCCAATATAAAGGGAATAATAAATATCCCAGAGAAAAACTTCTAGAACCTAAAGTCTCATGACTGCCACGTGATTATGACGCAACTGCTTCCGGTTGCATGGTGGGGGCTTCTACCGGAAAACGTTCGACTAGCCATTGTGAAGCTATGTGCACTCCTCAATGCAATCTCTCAGAAGGTGATCGATCCAGAAATCCTACCAAGGTTAAGGAGTGATTTGGCGCAATGTCTTGTCAGTTTCGAGCTGGTGTTCCCACCATCCTTCTTCAATATCATGACGCACGTCCTAGTTCATGTAGTCGACGAGATTGCCATTCTGGGCCCTGTATTTCTACACAACATGTTCCCCTTTGAGAGGTTCATGGGAGTCTTAAAGAAATATGTTCGTCACCGTGCTAGGCCAGAAGGAAGCATCTCCACGGGCCATCAAACAGAGGAGGTCATTGGTTTTTGTGTTGACTTCATTTCTGACCTTAAGAAGATTGGTCTCCCTCAATCGCGGTATGAGGGGAGACTGACTGGAAAAGGCATGCTAGGAGCGGACTCAATAATATGTAGGGACGGGCATTCTTGGTCTCAAGCACACTACACAGTTCTACAGAATTCTACCTTGGTGACCCCGTATGTCAATGAACACAAGAATATTCTGCGCTCCAAACACCCGGAGCAGTGTGACGACTGGATTACATGTGAACACATCAGGACTTTCGGCAGTTGGTTGCAAACACGTCTCATGGGTGACAACACTGTTTCTGATGAGCTGTACTCGTTGGCAAGGAGACCATCTTCGACTGTATTGACTTACAAAGGGTACGAGATAAATGGGAATACATTTTACACGATCGCCCAAGATCAAAAGAGCACCAACCAAAACAGCGGTGTCCGCTTTGATGCAGCAACCAAGAGGGGAAAGGACACATATTATGGTTACATAGTGGACAAATGGGAACTTGACTATGGACATGATTTTAAGGTCCCTTTGTTTCAGTGCAAATGGGTCAATCTGTCAGGAGGCGGGGTACAGGTAGACCCACAGTACGGAATGACAACAGTGGATCTGAACAATCTTGGGTACACAGACGAACCATTCATCCTAGCCAATGATGTGGCGCAGGTTTTCTATGTGAAGGACATGTCTACCAAAACGAGAAAAAGAAAAGATAAGGAAGCGAATACATCATACGATGAGCCAAAGCGCCACATAGTTCTTTCAGGAAAAAGAGACATCATAGGATTGGAGGGCAAGACAGACATGTCTGAAGATTATGAAAAGTTTCATGAAATTCCTCCCTTCAAAGTCAAGGCTGACCCAAGCACCCTGTTAAACGATGAAGATTATCCATGGTTACGGCGCAATAAGCAAAGGACATAAGCGAAGAAAAAGTGAAGACTTTCTCTCCACAACTATTATGATGATGCCTTTGATCTAGAATATCACTGCAGTTACATGTGAAGAAATGAAACGCCTTTTGTAACAGATGAGTTTCCGTCCGAAACCCTGATACTTCGAAAGAGATTGTCCGTTTTGTACATGAAGTGCATCCAGTTTTTGCTGTAACCCTCTCAACTTTTTCACAGTTCATTTGAAGTGCTTTTCAATTTCAGGGTCATTTAGCTCAAAAAAAATCAGTAAATGCATGAAAAATACCAAATGAAGTCAGAAAAGGTTGAAAATTGATGATGTGGCTTTGAATGGTGCATTTTGAACACACAAAAAGTCTGGAGTTCAAATAAGTTCAAAAAATGAAATCCCTTTGTAATAGATGAATTTCCGTCCGAAACCCTGATACTTCGAAAGAGATTGTCGGTTTTGTACACGAAGTGCATTCAGTTTTTTCCGTAACCCTCTCAACTTTTTAGCACATGCTATGTGGGTGAAATGATGATACCATGCCAACTTTCATCCTTTCACAGTTCATTTGAAGTGCTTTTCAATTTCAGGGTCATTTAGCTCAAAAAAATCAGTAAATGCATGGAAAATACCAAATGAAGTCAGAAAGGGTTGAAAATTGATGATGTGGCTTTGAATGGTGCATTTTGAACACACAAAAAGTCTGGAGTTCAAATAAGTTCAAAAAAAATGAAATCCCTTTGTAACAGATGAGTTTTCGTCCGAAACCCCGATACTTCGAAAGACATTGTCCATTTTGTACACGAAGTGCATCCAGTTTTTGCCATAACCCTCTCAACTTTTTAGCACATGCTATGTGGGTGAAATGATGATACCGTGCCAACTTTCAACCTTTTCATAGTTCATTTGAAGTGCTTTTCAATTTCAGGGTCATTTAGCTCAAAAAAATCAGTAAATGCATGAAAAATACCAAATGAAGTCAGAAAGGGTTGAAAATTGATGATGTGGCTTTGAATGGTGCATTTTGAACACACAAAAAGTCAGGAGTTCAAATAAGTTCAAAAAAAAATGAAATCCTTTTGTAACAGATGAGTTTTCGTCCGAAACCCTGATACTTCGAAAGAGATTGTCCATTTTGTACACGAAGTGCATCCAGTTTTTGCCATAACCCTCTTTAACTTTTTAGCACATGCTATGTGGGTGAAATGATGATACCGTGCCAACTTTCAACCTTTTCAAAGTTCATTTGAAGTGATTTTCAATTTCAGGGTCATTTAGCTCAAAGAATGAACTAATAGCAAAAAGAATGAACTAGAAAACTTTTATGAAACTCTAATAGCAAAAGGAATCAACTAAAAAAATCAATTAAAATATTATGTTATGATCAACTAAAACAAAACTATAATATTCTTCAATAGCAAAAAGAATCAACTAAAAAGCTTTTATAAAACTCCAATAGCAAAAGGAATCAACTAAAAACATTTTATAAACTTCTAGTATTTTTGAAACTAAAATTATAAAAAATGTATGCATCTAAATTATCAAAGTATTTTTTGTTCAAAACATTAATAGCAAAAGAATTATCATAAAGACTTTTTGTTAGAAACTTTAATAGCAAAAAGAATTATCATAAAGAATTTTTTGTTATGAAACTAAAATAACAAAATTGTTTTTGAATATAATGATAAAACACAGTAATATTAAATAGCAGGAAAAAGAATCACTCAAAAATCTATTTTTATAGTAAAGTTATTCACAAACTAGTGATTCACACAATTTCAAAGAATTCAAATTTAAACTATTCAAATTTGAAAACTAATGGCACTAACAGAAAGTTTATAATTTTTGCGACCTAACAGCAAAAAGAATTAAAAAAATAAAGCAAAAAACAAAAGAAAATAAATAATGCAAAAAACAAAAAAAACTGGAAAAAAATAAAAAAATGCCGCTTACTGGGCCACCACGGCCTGAATACGACTAGAAACCCAACCAGCCAGGTGGGCCAGGATTCAGGCCCGCAGAAGGCCCAGTAGGCCGACAGGCATATACAGAGAGGTTAGGCCCGTAAGCCTGCTTTAGAGAGGAGCTCGAAGGCTCAGGCGCACCGCGCCTTTTAAACAGGTGCGGCACCCTCTCAACTAGCGAGGTGGGACTAAACTCCCACCACGCCGCTGTGCTAGCACACCATTGGTCCCGGTTGGTGGCACGAACCGGGACCAATGCCCTCCTTTGGTCCCAGTTCGTGGCACCAACCGGGACCAATGCCAACCTTTGGTCCCGGTTCGTGCCATCAACCGGGACCAAAGGTCTCTGCTTCCTGCCCTTTGGGCTGCTAGAAATTGACCTTTGGTCCCAGTTGGTGGCACGAACAGGGACCAAAGGTAGGAATTGGTGCTGGTTGGTTCCACGAACCGGGACCAATGCTCCGGGTATATAACCAGCACTTAGCAGTTTCTCCAAAATCTATCACTTCTTCCCCGCCTGACGCCCCTGCTCCTCTCGTCGCCGTCGCCGCCCGACGCCCCTGCTCCTCTGGTCCACCTCGCCATCGTCGCCGCCGCCGCCGCCGTCAGGCTGCTCAACGTCGCCGCCACTGCCGCTGATGCCCTCTGCCCCGACGCCGGCGCCGCTCCCCGCGCCCCTGCCCACCCCGACGCCGCCCGCCGTGCCCCGCCGCCCCCTGTGAGCACCATGCCCTGCTCCCGCGCCCCTCCCCTGCCACACGCCCCTGCGCCCCTGCCCTGCCCCACCACCGCCGCCGCCGCCGCCGTGCCCCTCCGCCAGCTTCCTTTTTTTTTGTAATTTTTAGCTGTTTTTACATGTTTTTTAGATGTATATATATGAAAACTTGGTCTATTTTTTCTGTAGTATATATATGAAAACTTGGTGATATGATGATATATGAAAACTTGATGATATGATGATATACTTTATGTTTTGATGTTTTTGATGTTTTATTGAGTAGAAATTTTTTATGTTTTAGATGTATATATGTATGTTTTGATGTTTGAATGTATTAAAAGTTTGTCATATTGCAAAAAGTTCGAATGTTGCATATTTCACGATGCAACATTTGATCCAATGTAACTAGATGCAATAATTTTGATCATATGTCAAAGTTTGAATTTTGGCATATGCAACATTTGATCATATGTCAAAGTTTGATCATATGTCAATGTTTGAATTTTGACATATGCAACATTTAATAAGGGATTTATCAAGAATGCCCCCATTAATAAGATCCGGTCCGGTCCGATCGCCGGACATGTCATGTGATAGGTAGTATTTTTTTTTGTTCATAGAAAATTCCGGTAACTCTTCAACATGAGGGGGGACGTCGATCAACCCCCTCTCGCCCGACCAAACCCTAGAAGTGTCGAGGCCACCCCAAACCCTAGAAGCGCTGTCGAGGCCACCCCAAACCCTAGAAGCGTCGAGGCCACCCAAATTTACCAAGTTAAAAGAGCGTTGTCGAGGCCACCCCAAACCCTAGAAGATTTGTCGAGGGATTTATCATGAATGCCCCCATTAATAAGAGATTTATCAAGAATGCCCCCATTATGGATGTGCATAATTAAGTTGATCCATATTTTTCCTGATCTCATCTACGCTTCTATATGTGCATATTCTCTTGTGTCAAAGTATTGAAGAAATCCATGGTTTCATAATTAGCCGGAAGTAACAGGCGCATGATGGTACAAAAGTTTCCAAAGTTGTTTTGGAACGGAGTCCTGATAGGATAATTTGCTTTTTGGTACGAAGTTCAGCAAAGGCTTTCCAAATAGCGATATTCGGCAGGCTCTTTCTGAATTTCGTACCAAAAAGCGAATTATCTTATCCGGGACTCCGTTCCAAAACAACTTTGGAGAGCTTCGTACCATCATGCGCCTGTTACTTCCGGCTAATGATGAAGCCATGGTTTTCTTGAATCCTTTGACACTAGACAACGTGACATATAGAAGGGTAGATGAGATCAGGAAAAATATGGACCATTTTCTGCACATCCAGAATGGCGCCATTTTGTTAAATCCCTTAAAGGTTAAGAGAATCCCTTGTTTGACATTCATGAGAGAGGTGGTCCGGACGTCGGACATTCATGAGAGAGGCGGTCCGGTCTGGTCGCCGGACATGTCATGTGATAGGTAGTATTTTTTTTTGTTCATAGAAAACTCCGGTAACTCTTCAACATGAGGGGGGACGTCGATCAACCCCCTCTCGCCCGACCAAACCCTAGAAGCGTCGAGGCCACCCCAAACCCTAGAAGCGTTGTTGAGGCCACCCCAAACCCTAGAAGCGTCGAGGCCACCCAAATTTACCAAGTTAAAAGAGTGTTGTCGAGGCCACCCCAAACCCTAGAAGCGTTGTCTAGGCCACCCCAAACCCTAGAAGCATTGTCGAGGCCACCCCAAACCGTAGAAGCGTCGAGGCCACTAATATGATCCTTGTTGTGATATTAGCTAGGTCTATGTTTGCCACTAATATATCCATCTCTCATGTTTGTATATTGCCATGTTGTAATATATATTTGCAGAAACTATGGAGCAAAGAGACTTGGAACAAGAACAGTTGTTGGGGGCTATAATCCTCGGCGGAGGTGATGTCTTGTCGTTTCTCAACGACACCGATGGTCAGGAAGGAGAGGATGACGGCTCCGGTGATCAAACAATGGAGGAGGAAGGACATGATCATGACGGCTTCGGTGACGGAATGGCGGAGGAAGAAGGAGACCATGATGACGGCTTCGGTGACCGAACGAAGGAGGGAGCTGTTGCAAAGTCCGGCGAGGTATATATATTAATTAAGCCTGTGCTGACTAATTGATGCATTAATTGTTTTTGTATGTACATATATTAACGCTTCTTTCCTCTTTTATAGCACTCCGGATCGAGCCAAACTTTTGTAACGAGACGAGGCCCGAAGAAAAGGTTGCGCCAGGATGAAAGGTTCATGATCACAGAACTCGCGGACGATGGCCAACCGATTAAACCCAAGCGGACCAAGGACGCATTTGTTGCTCAGTGCGGAGGTATTGTTAGGGACATCATCCCGATCAGCATCCAGAAATGGAATAAGCCGGCTAAGGACGACCCTGAAGTTTCTTATGTCACCGATAGACAGAAAGATGATCTTTGGACCTCGTTGAAGGCAAATTTCACCCTACCGCCAGAGGAGGATCCGAATACGCCAGTTATAGAGCCAAAGGTCAAGGCGTGTGCTCTTAAGAAGATGGCAGATCTATTCAGGAGGTGGAAGAAAGAGTTGAACACAAAGTTTGTCGACAAAGGGAAGACTCCAAATTTCACCGGCCGATATGAGAAGATAAGAGATCACTGGCCCGCATTTGTGGCCTACAAGACATCGGAAAAGGGCAAGAAAATGTCAGAGACAAACAAGATAAATGCTACAAAGAAGAAGTATCACCATCACACGGGGTCAGGTGGCTACCACAAAGCCCGGCCATTATGGGATAAAGCTGAGCAAGACCTGCTTGCTAAAGGGGTCCATCCAGCGACATTGAACTGGCCAGACCGTTCAAGAACTTGGTTCTTCGGGGTTGGGGGAACTTTGGACCCAGAAACAGGGGAGTGCCGTTGGATGGACAAGCAACTTGCAATACCCATCAAGAAGCTTCAGGCTTATATCTCCGCAGCGCAGCAAGGGACGTTCATTCCTGACAGAGAGAAGGACGAGTTGACTGAGGCCCTCGGGAATCCTGAGCACCCTGGACGAACACGAGGCACACCAGGCTCCGTTCCGTGGGTGGTTGGGTTTGCCGGCGCAGGCGGTTACAGAAGCCGGGAGAGAAAGAGGAAAGCGGAGCTGAGCGAAGTGCAGAAGCTCAATGCAAGACTAGTAAAGCTAGAGGAACTTGCAGCTGCCGGCCAACCATCTCAGCGGCACGAAGCTACCCCAGAAGCTACCCCGCCATCTCAGCGGAGAAGCAGCGTGGCTTCCACGGAGCTCGTTCAGCCTGATTCCACGGCTCCTCGCGACCCCGTGGATACTATCACGGAGGCTCAACTTTGCCAGCTTATGACGAAATGGCAGAACCTCACTTTGAAGGTGGCTGTCGGCTCTGTTGCACCTCCTCAACCCGACGGAACTTTTCACTGCCGTGTGATTCCACATGGCTATGCTGTTGTGACGGTGGATGAAATAATGGAGGGATTCGAGGAGCTCGAGCTTGACCACCCTACAGGTGAAGGGGAGAATCAGCTGCTTTATGCTTTGAGGAGTACATGTCTATGGAGGAAGGAGTACATCAAGCTTCCAAACTGGACGCCTCCTCCTCCTCCTCCTCCTCTGGTGAGTCAGAGCACTCCGCCTCCTTCTCCGCCTCCTCCGGCGCGTGAGGGCACTCCGCCTCCTCCGGCGCGTGAGGGCACTCCGCCTCCTTCTCCGCCTCCTCTGGCGCGTGAGGGCACTCCGCCTCCTCCTCCGCCTCCTCCGGCTCGTCGGAGCACTCCGCCTCCTCCGCCTCGTCAGCAATGGCGGAAGAGAGCCACCGCCACTCCGGCGGCTAGCAGTACAAGTAGAGGCGGGAAGCAATTCAGATACGGTCCATCTCTCAAGCCTCTGGAAAAGTTACCATATGAGAGGACCGACGAGGAAACCACAAAAATCAGTGCTGCCGAAGTGCATGAATATTTTGCACGGAAACCTCCACCTCCGAAGGAGACGATAGATCCAGTGAAACTGAAGCGCACTATCGATGCCCTGAAGCGACCACCACCGTCTCCGCCGCAATCCAACTATGAGCGCATTATTGAAAGGACATATAAGGAAGCGGAGCGGTTGGGAAGTACTTGTAGTCATGCAAGGTTAGCAGAACAAAGAAGTGGGAAAAAATTCCCCAGCTCGGCGAACAGGCGAACCAATTGTGCCCCCCGCTCAAGGTGTCTAGCGATATCGTCACTAATCAGCCGGGGATGGTGCCCGGTACCAATCCTGCTGATTACCTGAGCGATGATGTAGAGTTTGAAATAATGGAGGTGGACGAATTCAGATACCAGTACAGGCAGCCTCTCGTCAAACCTGATCATCATCCAACTCTAACAATGATGATGCGAAGATTCCATGAATGGTACATGAAAACCTACAGCGAGTCTGGGAAGGATACTTTGACGCTGAGAATTAAAGAGGAGCACGACCTCGTTGGAATGGATCAGTTGTCTGTTGAATTTGACGAGTTATTCCAGTTATACAATCAAAAGGCCCTCGACAAAACACTCGTGACTTGCTACTGTCTGTAAGTACTACTTCTGTAATTAAGTCTCTATATATAGCTCAGCTCTTTCATTGCATGTATATATAATTATCCTCACTATATTATGTAGATTGAAGATCGTCGAATGCAGAAAAGCACAAATCTATGACATTGGGTTCATTAACCCAAATATCATACATGAATGGACGGTTCAAAAGAATGTCACAGAAACCGAGGACAACTTGCTACAATCATTGCTTAAAAATCAAAACAAAGAGAAAATACTCTTTCCTTACAACTTCAAGTGAGTATTACTGTCTTGTGCATATTCGGTTTCCCTTATTACTCGAGGTTATAGTAATGTAATTGATGAGTTATGCATGCGTGCGCAGGTTCCACTTTATTCTGCTAGAGATTAAGCTTGAGCGGGGAATAGTAACCGTCTTAGACTCGAGATGAAAAGATCCCCAGGAGTATGCGGACATGACTGAAATGCTCCAGAAGTAAGTTCAATCGATCATTATCGCACCATATCGGCAACTTTGTTCACTTCCTGATATCAAGTAATTATTTTCTTTGTCTGGCAGGGTTTGGAAAGAGTTCACCGAAATTGTTCCGGCACTGCCGAGGGAGCTGCGATTTACACACCCAAAAGTAAGTACTACTAGCTAGTTCCGCGCATCTCCCATTGATTCTAGTTTCATCAATACCATTTATAATGCTTGATTATCAGTTTGATTGAACTCTATTTCTCGTAAAGTGCTTGTGGCAGGAAGCCGGGAATGATTTTTGTGGATACTACATTTGCGAGTTCATCTACAACGCGACGACCTCTAAGCGGGGCTACTCTGAAAAACAGTATGAAGTGCGTAAGCAATAATATTCACAATTTTATTTTATTACCATCATTTGTGTTGAGTTTCATTCATATATATGTATTGACCCCCTTCTTCAAATTAGTTTTGGCAGATGCGGGATGAACTCCTACCACATGATCGCATACGAGCAATTCAAGAGGAATTGGCGGGATTCTTTCTTGACCACGTCATAAATAAAGCCAGAGAATACCATGTGGAATTTGACATTAGATGTTAGGGATTGTACGTAAGAGATCTTATATTGTATATATGTAGCTAGTAGCGTCGGATAGATATACGAAAACTTGTTGTTCGACCAATCTCTCGGAGAAAGAGAGGTCGATCACTTCTCTCTGTATATGTTCATGACGATCTTGTGTACTTAATGGTTCCTTCATTGTCTTACTAGCTAGCGTGTCGAGTTCTCTCTATACGTATAATAGCTGGGTCGACCAGCACGAGAAAGAGAGGACACTTCTCTCTATTAGCTAGCTAACACAATATGAAACCCCTAAATTAACCCTCCAACCACCCCTAACCCCCCCCCCCCTTTAAAAAGAAAACAAAAACCCCAGCCCTGCCAAATGCTGACGCGTGGATGCCTTTGGTCCCAGTTGTGTTACCAACCGGGACTAAAGGTCCTCCTGCCTGGGCTCCCCGCAGCGGCCACGTGGAGCCCCTTCTGTCCCGTTCGTAAGCGAACCGGGACTAAAGGTTTTGGGCTTTAGTCCCGACCCTTTGTCCCGGTTCCAGAACCGGGGCTAATGGCCTCTGGAACCGGGACAAATGGGCCATTTTCTACTAGTGAGTAGGCGGGCTTTTTTTTTCCTGTTATTTTAGTTTGCTATTAAGATTTTATGAAAAATCTTTTTGAAAATTCTTTTTGCTATTAAAGTTTTTAACAAAAAAGACTTTGATAATTTTAGTTGCATAAATTTATATAATTTTAAGTTAATATTATTTTAGAATAACTAGAGGTTTATAAAGCTTTTAGTTGATTCTTTTTTATATACTTATATATTTTAGTTAATATTTTTTGATTCTTTTAGTTCATTCTTTTAAGTTAATGTTTTAGTTAATTCTTTTTAGTTAATTCTTTTAGTTGATTCTTTTTAGTTGATTATTTTTAGTTCATTCTTTTAGTTAAGTTTTAGATGATTATTTTAGTTAATATTTTAGTTGATTCTTTTTAGTTCATTATTTTAAGAAATAAATACTTGATAATTTTAGTTTTTTACTATTTATTTAATTGATTATTTTTAGTTCATTCTTTTTGCTATTAGTTCATTCTTTGAGCTAAATGACCCTGAAATTGAAAAGCATTACAAATGAACTCTGAAAAGGTTGAAAGTTGGCATGGTATCATCATTTCACCCACATAGCATGTGCTAAAAAGTTGAGAGGGTTACGGCAAAAACTGGATGCACTTCATGTACAAAATAGACAATCTCTTTCGAAGTATCAGGGTTTCGGACGAAAACTCATCTACTACAAAAGGATTTCATTTTTTCTTCGTGTATTCAAAGCCATCATCAGAGCCGTCATCAGAATAGTTGTGGAGAGAAAGTCTTCACTTTTTCTTCATGTGTGTCCCTTGCTTATTGCGCCGTAACCATGGATAATTTACTACAAGAAAACTATTATTCCATGACGGAATTCTGGTGACGTTCTCGGAAACCGTCATGATCGATGACGGATTTCTCTGCTTCGTCATGAAATCCGTCACGGGTTAGTGAGATGAGAGTCCTTACAATAGACCGTCACAGATACTGTCACAAATCAACCAATTGTACACCAAACAGACCGTCATGGATGGCAATGCTGATGTGTCATGCGTATCCAACCCACATATGTGTCGGGCTTAGTATCTTTTTTAAGTTGTTCGAACCATCGTGGATGGAGTTCTGGTGCTGCGTCGTCCCGACGTTGCTTCATACCGACGTGCATACGTTGAGCCTTTTTTTTAATGGACTGCTGTTGTTGTTGCGTCGTGTTGACGTTGCTTCTTTTTTTTAGCGAAAAAACAGACTGCTGCTGCTTTGTCCCGACCGTTGTAAGTCTTTTTCTTTATACTAGCAAAACGGCCCTTGCGTTGCAACAGGAGAAAAAAAGTTCATAATCTTCAATGGCGATGACCACATTTTTTAGCATCACCAAGATACACTATCACTATTATTTTTGTGAAATCATGAACAACTTTTCAAAATCATAAACATTTTTTTAAAATCATGAACATATCTGAAATCGTAAACATTTTTCATATCCGTGAAGATTTTTACAGGTTTTCGAACATTTACAAAAATCATGAACATTTATACTATTTACAAAAAAAAATTAGTTTTGAACATTTTCTAGAATATTTATCTTGAATAGGTGAACATTTCTAGAATCGACGAACATTATTTTGGAGATTTTTTGGTAGAACAATTTTTTAAATTCACAGACATTTTTTTGATTTAACGAACACCTTTTGAATGGCATGATCATTTTTTGAATCAGAGAACATTTTATGAATCAATAAACTATTTTGTAAGTCACGACCAGTTTTTCAATTTTTAGGATATTTTTCAATTCATGAACATTTTTTGAATTACAGAAATTTTATTCAATTTCATGAACATTTTTAATACACGTTCTTTAAAAAAACTCATGAACATGTTTTGGTTTCCCAAACATTTGTTTTCAAATTTGCGAATATTTTCTGAATATGCAAACATTTTAAAAAATCCCAAACATTTTCTTAATCCGTTGACATTTATGAATTATTAAACATATTATTTCAAAATTCTCATTTTTTTAAATTTTCGGAACCAAACAGACCGTCATGGATGGCTATGCTGATGTGTCATGCGTATCGAACCCACACATGTGTCGGGCTTAGTTTCTTTTTAAGTTGTTCGAACCGTCGTGGACGGCGTTCTGGTGCTGCGTTGTCCTGACATTGCTTCATACTGATGTGCATGCCAAAGCTACTGTTGTTGCATCGTGTTGACGTTGCTTCCTTTTTTTAGCGAAAAAATACGGACTGCTGCTGCTTTGTCCCGACCATTGTAAGTCCTTTTCTTTATATATCAAAGAAAAAGCTCGTATGGTTTACTTAATTAAAAAAGGAAAAGCGGCAAGAGGGGATCGAACAAGGGACCTCACGCTTATATATGTCTATGTCGCTACCGCTGGGCAATGTCTACGTTAATGGCGTATCCCTTTCTAAGTTCTGACATAAAACGAACCAAGTTTTTAGTTAAAAAGAAGAGATTAAACGGGGATTTGAGCCACGTAGCACTAACCTCTACGTTACAACGAGCCAAGTTTTCCCCTAAAAAAGACGAGCCAAGTTTTTTAGTTATTTGCACACTATGCAACAATATGTTTTTTTCTTGTGAAAAGACAACAATAGTTATATAGTATACTACTTAACGTCAATGGACACAAAACATTTGTGAATTCTTCAGAAAAATCTGTGCCAATCTTATGAAGCCCAAATGTAAGAATTTTCTACAATATTTTCTTATTCTTATCATTGTTCCAATAGGTTGCAAATAGAAGTTTGAGTTATCCCTAAGTATCTTTTGACATTTTTATCTATTTCATATGAGTACTGGCGGTTAGCTCATTCCCACTTTGCAACTATGTTGTTGTGATATGAATGGGACTTTTTTTCATTAGTAAAGTATATACATCCACACTTTTAAGACCGGGGGTCAAACTACCTGTAGCTTTGAACAATCATATTTGTGTGAAAAGAATGTTTCGTACAATTAACAAAAATGTTCGACTTGTAATTTAAAAATATTAACATTTTTAGAAAAAATCATAATTGTATTTTTTTATTTTTAAATGTTCAAAAAATGTCCATCATGGAGTTTTTTGTTTTTTAATTCCAAAAAATGTTCAACTCCAGACTTTTTGTGCGTTCAACATGCACCATTCAAAGCCACATTATCAATTTTCAACCCTTTCTGACTTCATTTGGTATTTTTCATGCATTTACTGATTTTTTTAGCTAAATGACCATGAAATTGAAAAGCACTACATATGAACTCTAAAAAGGTTGAAACTTGGCATGGTATCATCATTTCACCCTCATAACATGTGCTAAAAAGTTGAGAGGGTTACGGCAAAAACTGGATGCACTTCATGTACAAAATAGACAATCTCTTTCGAAGTATCAGGGTTTCGGACGAAAACTCATCTACTACAAAAGGATTTCATTTTTTCTTCGTGTATTCAAAGCCATCATCAGAGCCGTCATCAGAATAGTTGTGGAGAGAAAGTCTTCACTTTTTCTTCATGTGTGTCCCTTGCTTATTGCGCCGTAACCATGGATAATTTACTACAAGAAAACTATTATTCCATGACGGAATTCTGGTGACGTTCTCGGAAACCGTCATGATCGATGACGGATTTCTCTGCTTCGTCATGAAATCCGTCACGGGTTAGTGAGATGAGAGTCCTTACAATAGACCGTCACAGATACTGTCACAAATCAACCAATTGTACACCAAACAGACCGTCATGGATGGCAATGCTGATGTGTCATGCGTATCCAACCCACATATGTGTCGGGCTTAGTATCTTTTTTAAGTTGTTCGAACCATCGTGGATGGAGTTCTGGTGCTGCGTCGTCCCGACGTTGCTTCATACCGACGTGCATACGTTGAGCCTTTTTTTTAATGGACTGCTGTTGTTGTTGCGTCGTGTTGACGTTGCTTCTTTTTTTTAGCGAAAAAACAGACTGCTGCTGCTTTGTCCCGACCGTTGTAAGTCTTTTTCTTTATACTAGCAAAACGGCCCTTGCGTTGCAACAGGAGAAAAAAAGTTCATAATCTTCAATGGCGATGACCACATTTTTTAGCATCACCAAGATACACTATCACTATTATTTTTGTGAAATCATGAACAACTTTTCAAAATCATAAACATTTTTTTAAAATCATGAACATATCTGAAATCGTAAACATTTTTCATATCCGTGAAGATTTTTACAGGTTTTCGAACATTTACAAAAATCATGAACATTTATACTATTTACAAAAAAAAATTAGTTTTGAACATTTTCTAGAATATTTATCTTGAATAGGTGAACATTTCTAGAATCGACGAACATTATTTTGGAGATTTTTTGGTAGAACAATTTTTTAAATTCACAGACATTTTTTTGATTTAACGAACACCTTTTGAATGGCATGATCATTTTTTGAATCAGAGAACATTTTATGAATCAATAAACTATTTTGTAAGTCACGACCAGTTTTTCAATTTTTAGGATATTTTTCAATTCATGAACATTTTTTGAATTACAGAAATTTTATTCAATTTCATGAACATTTTTAATACACGTTCTTTAAAAAAACTCATGAACATGTTTTGGTTTCCCAAACATTTGTTTTCAAATTTGCGAATATTTTCTGAATATGCAAACATTTTAAAAAATCCCAAACATTTTCTTAATCCGTTGACATTTATGAATTATTAAACATATTATTTCAAAATTCTCATTTTTTTAAATTTTCGGAACCAAACAGACCGTCATGGATGGCTATGCTGATGTGTCATGCGTATCGAACCCACACATGTGTCGGGCTTAGTTTCTTTTTAAGTTGTTCGAACCGTCGTGGACGGCGTTCTGGTGCTGCGTTGTCCTGACATTGCTTCATACTGATGTGCATGCCAAAGCTACTGTTGTTGCATCGTGTTGACGTTGCTTCCTTTTTTTAGCGAAAAAATACGGACTGCTGCTGCTTTGTCCCGACCATTGTAAGTCCTTTTCTTTATATATCAAAGAAAAAGCTCGTATGGTTTACTTAATTAAAAAAGGAAAAGCGGCAAGAGGGGATCGAACAAGGGACCTCACGCTTATATATGTCTATGTCGCTACCGCTGGGCAATGTCTACGTTAATGGCGTATCCCTTTCTAAGTTCTGACATAAAACGAACCAAGTTTTTAGTTAAAAAGAAGAGATTAAACGGGGATTTGAGCCACGTAGCACTAACCTCTACGTTACAACGAGCCAAGTTTTCCCCTAAAAAAGACGAGCCAAGTTTTTTAGTTATTTGCACACTATGCAACAATATGTTTTTTTCTTGTGAAAAGACAACAATAGTTATATAGTATACTACTTAACGTCAATGGACACAAAACATTTGTGAATTCTTCAGAAAAATCTGTGCCAATCTTATGAAGCCCAAATGTAAGAATTTTCTACAATATTTTCTTATTCTTATCATTGTTCCAATAGGTTGCAAATAGAAGTTTGAGTTATCCCTAAGTATCTTTTGACATTTTTATCTATTTCATATGAGTACTGGCGGTTAGCTCATTCCCACTTTGCAACTATGTTGTTGTGATATGAATGGGACTTTTTTTCATTAGTAAAGTATATACATCCACACTTTTAAGACCGGGGGTCAAACTACCTGTAGCTTTGAACAATCATATTTGTGTGAAAAGAATGTTTCGTACAATTAACAAAAATGTTCGACTTGTAATTTAAAAATATTAACATTTTTAGAAAAAATCATAATTGTATTTTTTTATTTTTAAATGTTCAAAAAATGTCCATCATGGAGTTTTTTGTTTTTTAATTCCAAAAAATGGAAACAAACTCCGAAAAACATGAAAATTGGCATGATGTCATCATATGCCCCGTGTAGGGCGTGGTAGAAAATTGAGAAAGTTTCACAAAAACTGTGACATACATTGCTCAGAAATCGAACCACTTCCGAGAAGACGCGTGGTTTCGAGAGATAACTGGTCTAATTTGAAGGCGACTTGTTGGCATTTAAAAAACATTCTACACTCAAGATACACCATTTCATGATTCATGTCAATATTTGGCATATTTCTGAGTCCGTTTGCTATATTTAAGCCACTAAATGCATTTCTAGATATTTAACAAATATAATTCAAAATTGAACTTGAAGAGGTTAAAAAAGTTAGTAAAATTGGGTTGAAAAATCATATTTGTGTTCTTCAGTCTATGTTTAGGCCTTTTACAAGAAAAGTAAAAGGAACTCAAAACATGGGGGCGCCAATGCTCGACCCCGAACATGGTGTTTTTTAATTCTATAAAATGAAAACAAATTCTAAAAAGCATGAAAATTGGCATGATGCCCTCATATGATCCTTGTAGGGCGTGGTAAAAATTCGAGAAAGTTTCGCAAAAGATATGATGTACATTACTTAGAAACTGAACCATCTCCGAGGAAGACACATGGTTTTGAGAGAGAACTGGTCTAGTTTGAAGGCGAAGCGACCAATGCTTCATCCGTTTGCATTGGATTTTTTTTCTACACTCAATATATAACATTACATGATCCATGTCAAAATTTGGCATCATTTCGAGGTTGTTTGCTATATTAAAGCCATTAAGTGCATTTTTAGGCATTTAACGGATATAATTCCAATTTGAACAACAAGTGGTTGAAAAGGTTGACAAAATTGGGTTGAAAATCATATTTGTGATCTTGAGTCTATGTTTAGGCCTTATAAAAGAAAATGAAAGAATTCAGAACATGAGGGCGCTAAGACTCGACCCCGAACATGGAGTTTTTTGGTTTCTTAATTTTAAAAAAGTGAAAACAAACTCCGAAAATAATGAAAATATGCATGATGTCATCATATGATCCCTGTATGGTGTGGAAAGTTTTTGAGAAAATTTCGCAAAATTTATGACATACATTGCTTAGAAATCAAATCATCTTCGACGAACAAACATGGTATTGAGAGAGAACGTGTTTTTTGAAAGCGAAGCGACCGATGCTTCATTCGATGCCATTGCAAGTGGTTCAAAGGTTGGCAAAATTGGTTTAAGAAAACATATTTGTGCTTTTGAGTCTATTTAGGTCTCATACAAGAAAATGAAATGAATTCTAGACACGAGGGTAACTCAATCGGTCAACTCCGAACATGAAGTTTTTTGTTTTTAATTTTGAAAAATGTAAATGAACTTCGAAAAGCATGAAAATTCATGTTGGAAAATGTGTTCGTATATTTTCCTCCAAATAAAGTAGAAGAAACATAGATTCCATTTCATTTATCCATGTCAAAGAACAAAGTAAAAATTGCAAAATAAACACCAAGAAAATAAGCAAAAGGAAAAAACGATAACCATAAAAAATAGTAGCATGTGATTTTTTTACCCAGTACCGCTTTGCGTTGCTACTGCCGCTAAACCACTGTATTAAGCTGCTATTTTTACCACACGCTGGACCTTTTTATAGCAATCAAAGATTTTTCTAGCCGGCTGCGTTCTGATTGGCCGAACTAGACCTCCCACGGATCACGCCTCTCCACCGTTCATCCTTAGCCGATCCAACGGTTCCTGGTCATTCTACTCTATCTGTGCTTTCTCTGGAGCGGGAATCAGCTCGCCCAACCCAAGCGGCACGAGGTCAACCACAACCAGTAGATTCTTATCCTCTCACACAGTCACACGAACGCGAGCATCTGCGCCCGAGGGACTCCCGACTCCCAAGCTCGTAGCCGTCAGACGCCGTCGTCCGCACCTCCCACCGCAGAACGCCGGTGAGCCCCGCCTCGCGCCGCCTTTCTCTCCTTTGCTCTCCTCTCTCATTACTCTCTGCCTTTCCTTGCAGCATGGGAGGCCGAGCGCCCATGGCGTTGCCCGAGCTCACCTCCCAGCCGCCGTTCTCCTTCGACTTCGTCGGGATCCGGCCGGATCCGGACGCCGGCGTCCCGTTCCCGACCTCCCCGCCTTGCCTGGGTCGTTGGCCATTACGAAGCTGTCATCTCGCTCACGGGATCTAGCGCCACCACTGGCTGGCCTATTTCTCACCTGGAGGAGACGCCCCCACACCGGTGCCTCCCCACACGAGCAGCAGCAGCAAACGCATTGGCAAGGCGTCTCCGGATGCTTCTTTTTTAAAAATAATTTTCAAGAAGTTTGCCAGATCTGTTGCCAGAAAAGCCATGGCGATGAACTCCGATAGACGTCCCACGAGCGCTGGGTGGCGCTTGATGGGGTGGCTGCAGGATAGTAGTATAGCTCAGGGCAGAGTAGTAGGCCAGATCTGAAAAAGAAATCTATAATTCCAAAATTTTGATGTCTATTTTTCCTTTGGATAAAAAAGTTATTTATCTGGTATGTTTCTGTAATTTCGTCTTTTATGTATAAGGAGCATGTATAATCAGAAAAATTCTTATGGACTCAAAGTCTCCATGGACCAAGAGAAACAAAATGATGGGCTAATTTCACAATTGCAATTAGTGGGCCTTCGACTGACCAGAAATTTAAAAGGCCAAAATTCTTATGATGGGCTGATGGTCTTGGATAGAGTTGAAATTTAGTGGGCTGAAATTATAATTGGGCCGACTGCTACATGGGCCGCCATCTCATATCCATGTTGGCGCCATGTCATATGATGACGTGGAATGCATAATTAACGCCGTTATCTCACAGTAAATGGTGACAGTCAAGAACCGTCATGGATCCATGACGGTTTTGGTGATCCGTCATGGAGTGCATGATGGTCAAATTATGACGCGATATACATGACGAATTTCAAATCCGTCAAGGACGACCTATCACGACGGTTTTGTGCACATATGTGACAGTTTGAATCTGTCATGGATTAACAGATTTCTTGTAGTGTCTTCATCGTTTAACAGGGTGCTTGGGTCAGCCTTCACTTTGAAGGGAGGAATTTCATGAAACTTTTCATAATCTACAGACATGTCTGTCTTGCCCTCCACTCCCACGATGTCTCTTTTCCCTGAAAGAACGATGTGGCGCTTTGGCTCATCGTATGATGTATTCGATTCCTTATCTTTTCTTTTTCTCGGTTTGGTAGACATGTCCTTCACATAGAAAACCTGCGCCACATCATTGGCTAGGACGAATGGTTCGTCTGTGTACCCAAGATTGTTCAGATGCATTGTTGTCATTCCGTACTGCGGGTCTACCTGTACCCCGCCTCCTAACAGATTGACCCATTTGCACCAAAACAAAGGGACCTTAAAATCATGTCCATAGTCAAGTTCCCATACGTCCACTATGTAACCATAATATGTGTCCTTTCCCCTGTTGGTTGCTGCATCAAAGCAGACACCACTGTTTTGGTTGGTGCTCTTATGATCTTGGGCGATCGTGTAAAATGTATTCCCATTTATCTCGTACCCTTTGTAAGTCAATACAGTCGAAGATGGTCCCCTGGCCAACGAGTACAGCTCATCTGCAACAGTGGTGTTACCCATGAGATGTGTTTACAACCAACTGCCGAAAGTCCTGATGTGTTCACATGTAATCCAGTCGTCACACTGCTCCGGGTGTTTGGAGCACATAATATTCTTGTGTTCATTGACATACGGGGTCACCAAGATAGAATTCTGTAGAACTGTGTAGTGTGCTTGAGCCCAAGAATGCCCGTCCCTACATATTATTGAGTCCGATCCTAGCGTGCCTTTTCCAATCGGTCTCCCCTCATACCGTGATTGAGGGAGACCAATCGGCTTAAGGTCAGGAATGAAGTCAACACAAAACCCAATGACCTCCTCTGTTTGATGGCCCGTGGAGATGCTTCCTTCAGGCCTAGCACGGTTACGAACATATTTATTTAAGACTCCCATGAACCTCTCAAAGGGGAACATATTGTGTAGAAATACAGGGCCCAGAATGGCAATCTCGTCGACTAGATGAACTAAGACGTGCGTCATGATATTGAAGAGGAATGGTGGGAACACCAGCTCGAAACTGACAAGACATTGCACCAAATCATTCTTTAACCTTAGTAGGATTTCTAGATCGATTACCTTCTGAGAGATTGCATTGAGGAATGCACATAGCTTCACAATGGCTAATCGAACGTTTTCCGGTAGAAGCCCCCTCAATGCAACCGGAAGCAGTTGCGTCACAATCACGTGGCAGTCATGAGACTTTAGGTTCTGAAACTTTTTCTCTGCCATATTTATTATTCCCTTTATATTGGACGAGAAGCCAGACGGGACCTTCATACTGAGCAGGAATTCAAAAAATATTTCCTTCTCTTCTTTGGTAAGAGCGTAGCTGGCAGGACCTTCATACTGCTTTGGATGCATGCCGTCTTTTTCGTGCACACGTTGCTGGTCCTCCCGTGCCCTCGGTGTATCTTTTGTCTTCCCATACATGGCCAAGAAGCCTAGCAGGTTCACGCAAAGATTCTTCGTCACGTGCATCACGTCAATTTCAGAGCGGACCTCTAGGTCTTTCCAATAGGGTAGGTCCCAAAATATAGATTTCTTCTTCCACATGGGTGCGCGTCCCTCAGCGTCATTCGGAACAGATAATCCACCAGGACCCTTTCCAAAGATTACTTGTAAATCATTGACCATATCAAGTATGTGATCACCAGTACGGAGGGCGGGTTTCTTCCGGTGATCTGCCTCACCTTTGAAATGCTTGCCTTTCTTTCGACATTGATGGTTGGTCGGAAGAAATCGACAATGTCCCAGGTACACATTTTTCCTACATTTGTCCAAATATATACTTTCGGTGTCATCTAAACAGTGCGTGCATGCGTGGTATCCCTTGTTTGTCTGTCACGAAAGGTTACTGAGAGCAGGCCAATCATTGATGGTTACTAACAGCAACGCATGTAGGTCAAATTCCTCCTGATTGTGCTTATCCCACACACGTACACCTTTTTCATTCCACAACTGTAAAAGTTCTTCAACTAATGGCCTTAGGTACACATCAATGTCGTTGCCGGGTTGCTTAGGGCCTTGGATGAGCACTGGCATCATAATGAACTTCCGCATCATGCACAACCAAGGAGGAAGGTTATAGATACATAGAGTCACGGGCCAGGTGCTATGATTGCTGCTATGCTCCCCAAAAGGATTAATGCCATCTGCGCTTAAACCAAACCATACGTTCCTTGCGTCACCTGCAAAGTCCCCCACCTTCTCTCGATTTTTCTCCACTGCGACTCGTCAGCAGGTGCTCTCAACTTCCCGTCTTTCTTACGGTACTCTTTGTGCCATCGCATCAACTTGGCATGCTCTTTGTTTCTGAACAAACGTTTCAACCGTGGTATAATAGGAGCATACCACATCACCTTGGCAGGAACCCTCTTCCTGGGACGCTCGCCGTCAACATCACCAGGGTCATCTCGTCTGATCTTATACCGCAATGCACCGCATACCGGGCATGTGTTCAAATTCTCGTACTCACCGCGGTAGAGGATGCAGTCATTAGGGCTTGCATGTATCTTCTGCACCTCCAATCCTAGAGGGCATAGAACCTTCTTTGCTTCGTACGTACTGTCGGGCAATTCGTTATCCTTTGGAAACTTCTTCTTCATTATTTTCAGTAGCTTCCCAAATCCGTTGTCAGATACACCATTGTCTGCCTTCCATTGCAGCAATTCCAGTGTGGTACCGAGCTTTGTGTTGTCATCTTCGCAATTTGGGTACAACCCTTTTTTGTGATCCTCTAACATGCGATCGAACTTCAACTTCTCCCTTTCACTTTGGCATTGTCTCTATGCATCAACATTGACCCGGCGAAGATCATCATCGGGCACATCGTATGGTTCCTCTTGATCTTCAGCTTCCCCCATTGCAGTATCACCGTATTCAGGGGGATAGTTGTCATCATCCTCTTCTTCGTCGTTGTATTCCATCATAACCCCTCTTTCTCCGTACTTGGTCCAAACATTATAGTGTGGCATGAAACCCTTCTCAAGCTGGTGGACGTGAAGGTTTTTCGAGTCAGAGTAATCCTTTGTATTCCCACAGACAGGGCATGGACAATACATAAAACCATTCTGCTTGTTTGCCTCAGCATCTTGGAGAAAATTATGCAGGCCCTCATTGTACTCGGAGGTGCGTCTGTCACCGTACATCCATTGCCGGTTCATCTGCGTGCAGTATATAATTAAGTGTATCAGAAACCATTACAGAACATCATGAATAGAGAAGTGACCAAATTAATACAAGTTCATCATCACACTAAAACCAAAGTACAGTAGTGATCAAATGTTATTACTGAAAAACTAAATACATAAAGTTTATACATAGTTCTCATTGAACAACATATAGCTCTCTAGAGCATCTAATTAAAACATACATTGAAACTATGTAAAACATTTAAATGCAACAACAAATGCGATCATAATCGCAAATAAGGTAACAATTGATCCAAAAGCATAATGATACCAAGCCTCATTATCAATGGCATATTTTTTAATCTTTCTAATCTTCAAGCGCATTGCATCCATCTGGATCTTGTGATTATCGATGACATCGGCAACATGCAACTCCAATTCCATCTTATCCTCCTCAATTCTTTTCAATTTTTTCTTCAAGTAATTGTTTTCTTTTTCAACTAAATTTAACCTCTCGACAAGAGGGTCGGTTGAAATTTCCGGTTCACATACCTCCTAGATAAGAACATTTATGTCACTTGGTCGGCATAATCGAACATATAAACCCCGCTATGCTACCCACATAGCGAGCGCCATCACCATTTCAAATTCATCCAGTCCACCCGATGTGCATTGCTGTCCATTTACAGTGTACTTTCCATCGACACGGTGAAAATCTGTTCGTTCATTTTTCTGTACGCTGTGTGCTCGGGCTAGAGCAGATGACGACTGGGCCAGCCTTGCGCGTGGGTCCATGTGGCAGTCACGCCTTGTGTCCGTGTCTGTGTCCGGGTGGAAAAGCAAACCAGTCCGATTGTGGACGACGTGGGACTGTCAGCTAGGTCGGTGGATTGGCGCTGGTCTACTCTCACCTTGCTTCCGTGTACCCACCTGGGTCCTCTTCAAGACCGTTGGTCCCACCCGTCTGTCTATGGAGTAAATGCGGCGCCAGGTGAGGTTAGATGCGCTGAGCTCCTCTGTTTTAGGGCATGTACAATGGTGCTATCTTAGGAGTGCCACATAGGATAAATGATGAGGTGGAGGAGAGAGAACTCATAAGAAAAGGCTTGTCTTCTCTTATTTAAGAGAAGATAAGAGATGATCTCTTAGCATAATTTGTCTCACCATATTTTAAGGAATGACAAGTTATTGAAGATAAGGCTAAGATATAATCCATTGTAGACATATTTTTTTGTCATCTCTAAATTACACGCAAAACTTAAGATAAGACTGTCTTATCAACCATTGTACATGCCCTTAGCCGCTGGTTAAAGGCTTGCCTCGTCCGGTCAGAGTTGGTACTTGGACGCGCGTGGCCCTGTTCCGCTGCAAGTGGCCCCTATCCACGCTGGTCCATACATCTCAGTGGGGTGGCTGTATCCTGCTGGGTTTGCTTAGGAGTTACGGCGCCTGCAATCACTGTTGCAGGCAGGGGCGCTCGTGCCTCTCTCTCCTTCCCCAGCGAGCCTCGCTTCGCCCAATCCCGCCTCTTCGTCCATCTCCGCTGGCCATGGTCAGCCGCCGCCGTCGCCCGTCATTGTCTTGCTCACTGCCTGCTTGCTAGATAGCAATGGCTTTCCTCGCTGTCGCTGCCGCTGCTGTGTTCGGTTAGGGGTAAGGATTTGCCTCCCCTTCCAACAAAACGATTTCATTCTTCTAGTGCCAGGATTATGCGCTGATTTTTTACTGCCAACGTATAGGTTCCCTCACTCATGGTGGAGAGGCTATGGCAGAGGGCATGCAGAGGAGGAGCAGGGCTCACGGAGGGGGAGAGGGCGTGACAAAGGGGAGGTCGTGGAGGGGGAGGGGCTGGGGCAGCAGGAGCTCACGACGGAGGAGAAGATTCCGTGGCGGTGAAGCGGAGCTTGCATATGTGCGGACCGCGCTCCAGGAGAGCGTGCGGTGCCGGCAAGGCTGGGCCCATGTCGCTGAAGTAGCAGGGGAAGCCGAAGGAGGGGGCGCGGTAGCCGGCGGGGCGACCCACGTCGCTGAAGTAGCAGGGGAAGCCGAGCGAGGGCGCGCGGCATCCTGTGGCCGCGGTAGTCGGCGGGGCGACGCGACATCGCTGCCTCTGCATCCACCGCCGTCCCTTTTAGTCTCGCGTGGTGGCCGGCAGGGTGACAGGAGGAGAGGCACGGGTTGCTGCTCATGGCACTGCTGCGCTCAGGCTCTTCCTCCTCGACAAGTCTAGGTGAGAGCCACCAGCCCCCGCACTTGTCCACCCCCGTCGCTTTTCCTGCGCCGCTGTTGTGCTCCTTCTCTACCTCCACCATAGCTCTCGATAGGAGCACGCTACCGGTTGCAGCAGCCCTCCTCCTCCCCTTCCCCTCCCTCTCTCTCTCTCTCTCTCTCTCTCTCTCTCTTTGATCCCCATAATTCTCATATTTATTTGTGTGGAATTTGCTTTATCTATGCCTGCTATGTGTTCGACAAAAATCCAAGCAAGCTGAGGGGAAGATTTTGTGCTTTGTTTTGTACTCAGTTATTTCATATTTCCCTGAAATTTATCTCCAATGAACTGAAATTGTTTGGCATCCATTTTTTTCCTGCAGGTCATTCATCATCTCATCTCACCGCACTCATGCCACATAACCTGGTGAGCTTACTCTTTACTCAGTTCTATGTACCAGTTCTGTAGCTTTATTCACTGAACTGAGAGATGATGTTTGCGCTCAGTTAGATGATGCTTGCTCGATTTTGAGCATGCTGGTTGCAGTAATCAATCTATTTGATATGGGACCTATAAGCTATCCTTTGTTGATGTTTGGTTACAAATGATGGAGCTATTTTTGATGTATTGAGAGGCATTTGTTAGAAAAAATATTACCCGTTATCACATTATTTTGCTATAATTCATCTTTGCCATTAGTTATGTTAGTAAAATGAGCTGAGAATGTTTGTGGATTTTTTATGGCTTGGTATCTTGCAGCTACAGCCGCGCGCTGTGTGTGGCGAGGGATTACTTCTCCTGGTGCAGTAATACCCTTTTTGGAGTGTCCCATATTTGCAACTATCCTTATCTGCAGAGAAAAACAAAGGGACAAACAAAGTAAGCTGAAATAATCTTATCCACTTGGCTATGGTTTTTTGTACTGATGTGATTTGGCTTGGCTGAATTAACTATTTTCTGTATGCTCACTTTTGTGTCTCATGTGCTGTTTAGATGTTGAGGGACGTTCTTTTATATGTAGGCCCGGATGCAAGGCGCAAGGCAGCAAAGGCGGTAGTAGGTCGAGAGAAGTGTAGAAGAGGGTTCCTCCAGGCTCCATCCATGTACGTGTAGGAGATATGCCCTAGAGGCAATAATAAATGTTATTATTTATCTCCGTGTTCATAATTAGGTTTATGTTCCATGCTATAACTGCTGTGGTTCCCGAGCCCGTATATCCATAAAGGCTCTGGGGAAAACCCATGTGCACGTGTGGAATAATAAACGGTAAAATGTATTCCTAGTCATGCCTCTAAGACTAGCTCAAGTGTTGCATGATGATTATGTTTTCCCAATCATAGGCATGTCTATGCCAGCAACTTTGAGGGCACAATGTCAGGAAGGACATTTGTGTTGAATCGACCCGAATTGATGTTATGCTATGAGATACATTCGTCATGAGTTAATGGTTAATAACACAGAGATAGTTAACGTTTGCATGATTCCTCAGACCATGAGAGTATCGAGTTTCTTCATGCTTGATTCATGAACTTTGGGGTTTGTTAAACGTCATCCGTAAATGGATGGCTATTATGGCGGCTTACGGGTTCATGGGAAAGTATGTCAAGTAACTTGATAGCTCAAGATTGGGATTTGCTCCTCCGACGATGGAGAGATATCTCTGGGCCCTCTCGGTGTTACGGTATCCATCATCGTCTGGCCAGACACTTTGTGATTTGATCACGGGGATGCCGGAACACGGTAACGAGAAAAGAGAACAATACCGGTAACGAGGTAACTAGCATAGTGGACAAGTTGTTGATCCACGGGAATGCCAACATGTCTCACCTCGGGTATTTGTAACATATCGCGAAGCAACAGGAATAGCACACGGCAACTGGAGGTTCACTCGAATATTCATTCGTGTGGGTATAGGGGTCAATATGGGTATCCACGGCTCCGATGTTGATCATTGATCGGAAGGGGTTCCGTGTCATGTCTATACTTCACCGAACCTATAGGGTCACACGCTTAAGGGTCATCTATCTGCTGAATACTAGACAGGGAGTCTGAGAGAAAATCACCGAAAAAGTTTCGGACACCGAAAAGTTTCGGACAGCGGAAAAGTTCCGCAGAGAGAGGTCACCGGATGAGTTCCGGTGAAACTGAAAAGTTGTTTCAGGGGATACCATTAAGTCAAAATGGTTTCGGCACATGCCTGATAATTACTGGAGGATGCCAGAATCATTCTGGAAACTTCTGGGAATTTTCTGGAAGAAAAACCGGAAATGTTCCGGGGCTGCCGGAACCGCTTCAGATGCTTTTCGCAGATGAAATCACTAAACTGGAATTGTTCCAGAACGCGTTGAAAATTATTTTAGTGGGTACTGGAAATGTTCTAAGCCCACATAAATATTTTCAGTTCGAACGGACGCTGAAAAATGTCGTCATGAATAGTAAAAGTGCTTTTTGGAATTTTTTGGAAAGCCACCTTTTAGGGCTTTTGCTAAAGGCTTCTAGAAGGTGATGTGGATGGATGAGGGCTCCCATGGGGGGGCCCCTCCTAGGTGTGGCTGGCCACATGGGGACTCCTCCTTGGAGCCCCCTCTTGTGCCTTGGTTTCACATTTGGGTCCTTGTGGAAGGACTTCATCCATGTGCTTTTTGGGTTTTCTTGTAAAACCACCCTACCCCTTGGGATTTCCTATAAATAGAGGTGGAGGGGCAGCCCTCCACACTCATCCCTTGCTCTCATACACATGCCAAGATGTTATCTGGCTTCTCTCTCCCTCCCATGAAAAGAGTTTCGTAGAGCCGAAAGGCTGTCTGGGTTCCGGCAGGAACTAGTTCTGGAGGGCGAAGCCCTGCCGGATAGGTGACACCGTATGTGTGCAACTCTGTAGAGAGGTCGTAGTTTCGATCTTTGTGCCCGAGGGGCTGTTTGAGAGTGCCTCCCGAAGGGCTGTCCAAGTGACGGTCCGAGTTCTGTGAGTCCTCCCGAAGGGCTGTCCGAGTGACCGTCCGAGTTTCGAAGGTCCTCCCGAAGGGCTGTCCGCGACACCGTCCGGGGGACTGTTCGACCGCCTCCCGGAGGGCTGTCCGAGGGGCAGATGAGGGAGTACATCCTCGCGGTTGGGAGGTTGTAAATCCTAGCTGCGGGGATCTGCACCGCCGATCGTCATCGACTCTACTTCCGCTGCGCTATGAGTCGGTAACGAAAATGATCAAACCTTGTATGCAGTCTCCATAGTGGTCCTGGGCTGGTGCGTAGGTCGGAAATTTTTTGTTTTCTGCTGCGTTACCCTACAGTACGGTGTCGGTCCGATGCCTCGGGTATATTTCTGCTCTTCCTTCATTTCTTCATCTTCAGTTGATGAATCATCCCTCTAATGTCTTATTGAATGGTGGCATGTGGCAATGTCGGGGACCAGCGAGGAAGATGCTGGTGTACATCCTTTGGAATAAAGTTGAAGTAAGCTCTAAGCACCACGGAGCCTACCACACACGCCATCTTGTTTATAGTGCAGATAATCTATGAACTACTGTTTAGGCAAGGATTTATAGTGTAAGTAAACTATACAACCAATTGATTGTTCCAGAAATTCAAATTTGCATTTGCACATGTACAAGAGCATCATAGATTTTTGGACTTGGTGTTACAACAAAATGGTTTGACTTGCGTACTATAAAGGTAATGGAACACCAAATTTCACCTATATGGGTTTAATGATAGATAATTGTTAGAGTAGTTTTGCCATGTTTCACATTGCCTAAAAGGGAATATCATATCAGGTAAACCTTGAAAACAAGAGAAATGGTGGTACTTTCTACTGTAGGTCTCAATTTACTGAAAAATGCAGTCTTCATTTCTGAGTTATATGTTTGTTGTTCTTGCTTTCTTCCAGGTCTCTGATATAACGGTTCAGAATAAATATCCAATGAAGACGATGCGTGACGAACAGCATGGTGATAATCCATAAAGCTCTACATTGTTCTTTTGCTCGCTGGTGAATTTACTGCTTTCTGATTGCATGCCAAGTAGCCGAGCAGACACTTTCTTCGTAGATTGGTTGTTTAGTTTCATATGTTGAATGCTTTGTCGAGTGCGGTGTCATTGCAACAGCAGAGCTCAAACATCCTTAAAAGTATGTCCCAGGTTTAAGAATGCTAAGCCCAACAGTCTATAATGCATATATAAAAGAAGGGAACTACACAATCATATCCTTAGAGTGCATAAATATCATCTATGCTTTTGGGAATTATAATGAAATATTGGTAACTGAATGAATACTCTTGTTAACTCATCGGGTGATGGAATTAAATTCAACAGAGACATATTCAGAAAATCAAAATTATTTCTGAGCTTGTATTCTACGCATACACATCTTCATATCCACCAGCACATTCAAATTGCATATATGCATGGAGTAGCAGTACGATTGGTGACAAAATAAAAAGACAGGATGCTGCTTTGCAGAAAGTGGTCGTCAAGTAACTATTCTGCTGTTGGAAATCACCCACGATCGATCACAATTCACATCAAGTCGACGAACACGACACACAAAAACTTTTGGCCAAAGGCACGTGTCATGTCTTGTTCTTCTCTTTATTTCTTTTCTATTTTCTCCACACGATTACAAAACTCATGCAGCTTCATGTGTGTGTATATATATACACACACACGCGCGCGCGCGAAGCCATGACCCAGTAACTGAACCGAGTAGTGGAATAATGTTGGTGCAAATAAATGTTTTTTGAGTTTAGATGATGCATGGATAAATAACTCTATGTGATGATTTATTTGCCGGCACTGATTACATTCCCCATGTGTTCTTTACGTTCCCACCCTTTGCCCTGCTAATTCACAAATTAGGTTTCAGACCCGATAGCTTGTTTTGTTGTGTTGCAATTAAACAGAAGTATGGATCTAGGAAATTCATGACTAGCTATTGGCCTTCCTCTCAGCATTAGAGAGATGCCTGGTCAGCAGATATATGTGTCTAAAACCTTTGCATGATGTACATGCTATACTCTGTAATAAATAAAAGGTAGTTTAATTTTTTATTATGCCGCCAAGATACCCAATCAGACTGATTATACATACACCCAAAACAATATATTATAGTCTGAACTATGAAACTATACTCAACAGGAAAGGTTATACATCTGCGGATTTCTTATCAGCTCATTCTATCATGTGTGATTATTTTATGCCAAGCAAATTGCTAGATATATTCATACTCTCCGTTTAAGCATAACATCAAGAACACCCAAAAATTAGCAATCCTAACAGGTCTGCTGCTTGCGTGCAGAAAGTAACTATCAAAGAAGAAGAGTTAGATGCTAGCGACATACCTGTCGAAGATATCGGCGGTAAGAATGTGTCTAAATTCATGCGTCGTACAGGTTATTTATGCTTTCCCATAAGCCATTCTTAGCCAACCCCGTGCAGTCCATGCGCTATGCATAAGAACCACAGATCGCTCAAGCAGCGTCGAAGCCTGCCTGTGACTGTTCCAAATGCATGCTTATCAATCCAGGTCCGACTTCTGTTCCACCAGTCTACTTCAAAATGTTAGACATCCATCAGTTGCAGATGTTCATGCTGCTTACTTCCTACCTTACTGCTTCATTGTTTTATTACAAAAGCCAGCTCTGAGGCAGAAACTTGAACACAAAGCTTCACACAGTAATGTTTGCCTCAGCAACAATGCCACAGGTAAATACATAGCCGGAAAAGAAAAGTTGTTTGCAATTGTTCATATACCTTAGTTTCCTATTCCTGACTCTCTTTGTTCAGAATCGGACCATCGATGGAAAAGGGTCCATTTAGCTGATGGGGAATACATTGTCCGTGGGAAAAACCTGGCTTCTTTTATGTTACTTGTGTCGCTTTGGAAACATAATAAACACTATGCATTTCGTGGTGAGAACTACATAGATGAAAGATGAGCTGAGCATTGTATATGGGGAAACAGTGTGACCCTATACAAACGTCATGTATAAAATCAATGTAAATTAGCTGCATGAACTGCCTTCGTACCTTTCTTTCTACATCGTCAGTCCTTTTGCGCTATCATGCTACCATGAACTCAAGTATAAACCATTATGTATAAAGATACTATCTAAGTATCCATTTACATGGTGTTTAAGTCCACTACAGATCCAACGTAGGTTTGATATTATCTTGCCTCGCCTCATGCAAATTTTTCTTGCATAACAAGATATACCTATTCAGTGATTTCGCTCCTCTTTATTGAACTTTTATTGTTTCTTGCTCAACTATATAGGTTATGATAAATATCATCACGCGGCTTATGGAAGGAGCTGCTGACAGGACTATCTTAACAACAAACTTGACAGAGTTCTTCACATAGCAAACATAGATGAAGGAACGATGTATGCCTTCACCTTTAGGCGCAAGGCAAGCGCCTCCGCCTCTGTCTAACCGTTCACTCCATATGAGGACACCATCATAAACCTTCAGTGTGACCTATATACAGCTTGTGTACCGGACTTCATGTTTATACTGCTCCTATGCTATCTCCACATTGGTTTGTCTTTCCTTATGGATTACCTCTTAGTATAGATATTATAGATCGTCCATTTGAACTACTATAAGTATCAGCGCAGATAGATAAGCCTATATTTCTCTCTTCCTTAAGGTGCCCTACAATAGCCACATAATGCACGGTTCTAACTGGCTTTTTGCGCCATGGGCGCAACGGGTCATCTAGTTGTCATAAACACTAAATGAAACAAATAGTAATAAAAGATAATATACCACATCCGAATCATAGACAGGACGAGGGTCGACGGGGGCGGATACCAAAACCATGGCACTATATAAAAGCAAATAATAATAAAAGTAAGAAAATCATACAAGTATCTATCTAAATCATACAAGTAAGAATTTTTTTCTCTTAAAAAGAAGATAAGAACAAGAGGCTCACCACGGTGGTGCCGGCGACGTGATCGGCGCGAGCGATCGACGGCGGTGAGGACGGGGACGGGACGGGACGGACCGCCAAACCTAGACAAATCTTCGGGAAAATGGAGCTTGCAGGTCGAGCTTGGAGAGGAGAAAGCTTAAGTGTGGCTCAGGCATTTCATCGAACATCTCATGTGCATCCATAGAAGGGAGAACAGAGCAGCGCATGCACACACCTCCCACAGGGCCAAAAAACAGAGGAGAGGGTGGGCAGGGGCGAGGGTATATATATAGGCATCTCCTTAGTCCCGGTTGGTGGCTAGAACCGGAACAGAAGCCTGCTCTTTAGTCCCGGTTCCAGGCACCAACCGGGACTAAAGGGGCTGCGCCAGGAGCGAGGCCCATTGGTCCCGGTTCGTGTCTGGAACCGGGACCAAATGGGTCAGAAGAACCGGGACCAATGGCCCCCGAGGCCCGGCCGGCGCCCTGGCCTCACGAACCGGGACTGATGCACCCTTCGGTCCCGGTTTGTAAGAGAACCGGGATTAATGCCCTTATCTGGCCTGGACCAAAGCCCTGCTTTCTACTAGTGTTATGAACTGATCTGGTTTGTAGTGCCTTTCTTCCATGTGCGTGTGTGCAAGTTCATCAGGTGCAAGGCTAACAATCATGATAGAACATGCTGGAAGAGTTATTGCTAAAAATTCGAATACACAAGTTCATCGCCTGCTTTCCACGACATCACTACCGGTTTGTGTTATCAACAGGAAAACTATACATTGTGAGAAATGTAAATCTTGCAACATGTGATTTGTCCCGTGTATCATTTGTGTTATGACCTATGACTGGTCAAGTCATCGAGTTCCGATCGAGCAATCACAGACTATCTATTCTTACTTGATGCCACTGCCACCTCGAGTGTTTCCATCAACATCGGTATGAAATTAACAATCAGACAGAGAGATTCAAAGAGCTCCATGAACAACCACTCATGCATCGTGCATGGCCGTCGGTCTATGGACTTTTTGGTTATTTTTTGGGGTCAATACAGGACGATGGACACTACTGAGTGAACCACGGTAAGAATGTAAGAACAAGTAAGGAACTCGAGTGATGCAGAAAACTACAGAATAATAACACTTTTATCACTGTCAATTGGTTGGGGGAGTGGATGTATTAATTTAGGTTCCTATTTATTCTTAAGGACCAGGCTTTCGTGGTACTCATGCATTTATCATTGAGGACTAGGCTCGGTGCGTAACTGAGATTAAAATTCCTAATACTCATACTTAAAAGGCCGTATGCAAACCTAGTTGGTGCAGACGCCGGGGATGTGAAATTCTCCCCCAATTTTAAGGGAGAAGGCAAAGGGGGCTAGCAATAGAGTTCATCCTCCCTCTCCCTCCCTCTCCCTCGAGCCCCTCGCGCCACCCCCGTGGGCTACCAGGGGGGAAACCCTAGCCGCCCTCCCTCTCGGTCCCTCCTGCCTCCCATCCTCCTCGCCGCCGTCCGCAGTGCCACCAGGCAAAACCTGGCCGGCAGTGCGGCGGTGGGACTTCTTTCCCTTTGAGCATCTCCACCGGCGCGGGAAGGCTGGATTGCGAGGAGGCGCTGGGTTTACGTGGGGTCCGGCGGCGCGGCGGGTGGGCTACCCTTGCCGACTTCGTGCTCGGCGCGGCGGCGGGATCCCATCTCTCGGCATGGTGATGGCTACGTCTTGGGCTCGGCCAGGTGGTTGCGGGTGCCGCCGGGTTCAGACCAGATCTCGATCTAATGCTGGGCACGGTCGGCCGGCGCGGGGTGGTGGTCTTCGCCGCTGGCCATGTAGGATCAGCTGATTCGGCGCCTGGATATCTACTAAGGATGTTCTTTTCAACTCCTGTTGGGTTGAGCCCCATGGCAATCTCATCTATGTAGGTTTCGGTTCTTGGCTCGCTGCCGAATATGGAGCAGACGAAGGTTTGGTGGTACAGGATGGGGACCGGAGGAAACTTTGGTCAGCTGGTCTGGCCCAACATCGGCGGCGTCCCTTAAACATCGTTACCATTCCTAGAGGCGATGCCGAGGTCCCTCCTATCCACCTCCGAACACCTCCCGGGCGAAAGTGTTGGGGAACGTTGCATGGAAAACAAAAACATTTCTAAGCACTTGCAAGATCTATCCATGGAGATGCATCGCAACGAGAGGGGAGAGTGTGTCTACGTACCCTCGTAGACCGTAAGCGGAAGCGTTTGTTAACGCGGTTGATATAGTCGAACTTCTTCGCGCTCCAACCGATCAAGTACCGAACGTACGGCACCTCCGTGTTCTGCACACGTTCAGCTCGGTGACGTCCTCCGCCTTCTTGATCCAGCAAGATGGCGAGGTAGTGGATGAGTTCCGACAGCATGACGGCGTGGTGACGGTGATGGTGAAGTGATCTCCGCAGGGCTTCGCCTAAGCACTACGAAAATATGACCGGGGGTGTAAACGGTGGAGGGGGGCGCTGCACACGGCTAAGCAATTGATCTGTGTTGTGCTAGGCGCCCCTCCCACATATATATAGGTGGGGGGTGGAGGGAGCAGCCAGGAGGCGCCCCCAAGTAGGCCGAATCCTACTTGGTGTCTTCCCCCAAGTGGCGCCCCCCTTCCTCATTTCGAGTGCGGGAGGAAGGAAGGAGGAGGTGGCGCCCCCCCACCCCCCTTTCCTTTCTCTCCTGAGGAGGGAAAGGCAGGAGGGGCCACCCCTACCCTTTCCTTCCCCTACGGCTGGCCAGCCAAGGGAAAGGGCACACCAGCCCCCTTGTGGGCTGGTCTGTCCCCCCTTTGGCCCATAAGGCCCATACACTTGCCGGCGGTGCCCGGAACCCCTTCCGGTGACCCGATGAGTATCCGGTGCACTCCGAAACTATTTCGGTGTCCGAATACCATTGTCCTATATATCAATCTTTACCTCTCGACCATTTCAATACTCCTCGTCATGTCCGTGATCTCATCCGGGACTCCGAACAACATTCGGTCACCAAAATATATAACTCATATAACACTATATCGTCAACGAACGTTAAGCGTGCGGACCCTATGGGTTCGAGAACTATGTAGACTTGACCGAGACACCTCTCCGGTCAATAACCAATAGCGGAACCTGGATGCCCATATTGGCTCCTACATATTCTATGAAGATATTATCGGTCGAACCGTTATGACAACATACGTAATTCCCTTTGTCCATTGGTATGTTACTTGCTCGAGATTCGATCGTCGGTATCTTCATACCTAGTACAGTCTCGTTACCGGCATGTCTCTTTACTCGTTCCGTAATACATAGTCTTGCAACTAACTCATTATCACTTTGCTTGCAAGGCTTCTTATGATGTGTATTAATGAGAGGGCCCAGAGATACCTCTCCAATACTCGGAGTGACAAATCCTAATCTTGATCTATGCCAACTCAACAAACACCTTCGGAGAAACCTGTAGAGCATCTTTATAATCACCCAGTTACGTTGTGACATTTCATAGCACACAAGCATTCCTCCGGTATCTGGGAGTTGCATAATCTCATAGTCGAAGGAATATGTATTTGACGTTAAGAAAGCAATAGCAATAAACTGAACAATCAATATGCTAAGCTAACGGATGGGTCTTGTCCATCACATCATTCTCCTAATGATGTGATCCCGTTATTAAATGACAACTCATGTCTATGGTTAGGAAACCTTAACCATCTTTGATCAACGAGCTAATCTAGTAGAGGCTCACTAGGGACACGGTATTTGTTTATGTATCCACACATGTATTTAAGTTTCCGGTCAATACAATTCTAGCATGAATAATAAACCTTTATCATGATTTAGGAAATATAATAATAACCATTTTATTATTGCCTCTAGGGCATATTTCCATCAGTCTCCCACTTGCACTAGAGTCAATAATCTAGTTCACATCGCCATGTGATTAACACCCATAGTTCACATCGCCATGTGACCAACACCCAAAGAGTTTACTAGAGTCAATAATCTAGTTCACATCGCCATGTGATTAACACCCAAAGAGTACTAAGGTGTGATCATGTTTTGCTTGTGAGAGAAGTTTAGTCAATGGGTCTGTCACATTCAGATCCGTATGTATTTTGCAAATTTCTATGTTTACAATGCTCTGCGTGGAGCTACTCTAGCTAATTGCTCACACTTTCAATACGTATCCAGATTAAGACTTAGAGTCATTTGGATCGGTGTCAAATCTTGCATCGACGTAACCCTTTATGATGAACTCTTTATCACCTCCATCACTGAGAAACATTTCCTTAGTCCTAAGGATAATTTTGACCGATGTCCAGTGATCTACTCCTGGATCACCATTGTACCCCCTTGCCAAACTCATGGCAAGGTACACAATAGGTCTGGTACACAGCATGACATACTTTATAGAACCTATGGCTGAGGCATAGGGAATGACTTTCATTCTCTCTCTATCTTCTACCGTGGTCGGGTTTTGAGTCTTACTCAACTTTACACCATACAATACAGGCTAGAACTCCTTCTTTGACTGATCCATTTTGAACTCCTTCAAAATCTTGTCAAGGTATGTACTCATTGAAAATCTTATCAAGCATCTTGATCTATCTCTATAGATCTTGATGCCTAATATGTAAGCAGCTTCACCGAGGTCTTTCATTGAAAAATTCTTATTCAAGTATCCTTGTATGCTATCCAGAAATTCTATATCATTTCCAATCAGTAATATGTCATCCACATATAATATTAGAAATGCTACAGAGCTCCCACTCACTTTCTTGTAAATACAGACTTCACCGTAAGTCTGTATAAAACCATATGTTTTGATCACCTCATCAAAGCGTATATTCCAACTCCGAGATGCTTGCACCAGTCCATAGATGGATCACTGGAGTTTGCACACTTTGTTAGCACCTTTAGTATCGACAAAACCTTCTGGTTGTATCATATACAACTCTTCTTTAAGAAATCCATTAAGGAATGCAGTTTTGACGTCCATTTGCCAGATTTCATAATTATAAAATGTGGCAATTGCTAACATGATTCGGACTGACTTAAGCATCACTACGGGTGAGAAGGTCTCATCGTAGTCAACCCCTTGAACTTGTCGAAAACCTTTCGCGACAAGTCGAGCTTTGTAGATGGTGACATTACCATCAGCGTCTGTCTTCTTCTTGATGATTCATTTATTCTCAATGGCTTGCCGATCATCAGGTAAGTCCACCAAAGTCCACACTTTGTTCTCATACATGGATCCTATATCAGATTTCATGGCCTCAAGCCATTTATCGGAATCTGGGCTCATCATAGCTTCTTCATAGTTCGTAGGTTCGCCTTTGTCTAATAACATGACTTCCAGAACAGGATTACTGTACCACTCTGGTACAGATCGTGCTCTGGTCGACCTACGAGGTTTAGTAGTAACTTGATCTGAAGTTTCATGATCATGATCATTTGATTCCTTTCTATCTGGTGTAGGCATCACGGGAACGGTTTTCTGTGATGTGCTACTTTCCAATTCGAGAGAAGGTACAATTACCTCATCAAGTTCTACTTTCCTCCCACTCACTTCTCTCGAGAGAAACTCCTCTATAAAGGTTCCATTCTTGGCAACAAAGATCTTGCCTTCAGATCTGTGGTAGAAGGTGCACCCAATTATTTCCTTCGGGTATCCTATGAAGACGCACTTCTCCGATTTGGGTTCGAGCTTATCAGGCTAAAGCCTTTTGACATAAGTGTCGCAACCCCAAACTTTAAGAAACGACAGCTTAGGTTTCTTGCCAAACCATAGTTCATACGGTGTCGTCTCAACGGATTTAGACGGTGCACTATTTAATGTGAATGCGGCTGTCTCTAATGCATAACCCCAAAATGATAGTGGTAAATCGGTAAGAGACATCATAGAACGCACCATATCCAATAAAGTACGGTTACGGCGTTCGGACACACCATTACGCTGTGGTGTTCCAGGTGGCGTGAGTTGTGAAACTATTCCACATTGTTTTAAATGAAGGCCAAACTCGTAACTCAAATATTTGCCTCCACGATCAGATCGTAGAAACTTTATTTTCTTGTTACGATAATTCTCCACTTCACTCTGAAATTCTTTGAACTTTTTAAACGTTCCAGACTTGTGTTTCATCAAGTAGATATAGCCATACCTACTCAAATCATCTGTGAAGGTGAGAAAATAACGATACCCGCCGCGTGCTTCAATACTTATCGGACAACATACATCGGTATGTATTATTTTCAATAAGTCATTAGCTCGCTCCATTGTTTCGGAGAATGGAGTTTTAGTCATCTTTTCTATGAGGCATGGTATGCAAGTATCAAATGATTCATAATCTTTTGATTCCAAAAGTCCATCCGCATGGAGTTTCTTCACGCGCTTTACACCAATATGACCTAAACGGCAGTGCCACAAGTATGTTGCACTATCATTATCAACTTTGCATCTTTTGGCATCAATATTATGAATATGTGTATCACTACGATCGAGATTCAATAAACCATTCACATTGGGTGTATGATAATAGAAGGTTTTATTCATGTAAAAAGAACGACAATTATTCTCTAACTTAAATGAATAACCGTATTGCAATAAACATGATCTAATCATATTCATTCTCAACGCAAACACCAAATAACATTTATTTTGGTTCAACACTAATCCCGAAGGTAGAGGGAGTGTGCGATGGTGATTGTATCAACCTTGGAATCACTTCCAACACACATCGTCACCTCTCACTTAACTAGTCTATGTTTATTCTGCAACTCCTGTTTTGAGTTACTAATCTCAGCAACTGAACCGGTATCGAACACTCAGGTGCGACTATGAACACTAGTAAGGTACACATCAATAACATGTATATCAAATATACTTTTGTTCACTTTGCCATCCTTCTTATCCACCAAGTATTTGGGCCAGTTCTGCTTCCAGTGAACATTTCCTTTGCAGTAGAAGCACTCAATTTCAGGCTTGGGTCGAGCTTTGGGCTTCTTCATGGGAGCGACAACTTGCTTGCCATTCTTCTTGAAGTTCCCTTTCTTTCCCTCGCCCTTTTTCTTGAAACTAGTGGTCTTGTTAACCATCAACACATGATACTCTTTCTTGATTTCTTCCTTCGCCGATTTCAGCATCGCAAAGAGCTCGGAAATCGTTTTCATCATCCCTTGCATATTATAGTTCATCACGAAGTTCTAGTAGCTTGGTGATAGTGACTAGAGAACTCTGTCAATCACTATCTTATCTAGAAGATTAACTCCCACTTGATTCAAGCGATTGTAGTACCCAGACATTTTGAGTACATGCTCAGCGGCTGAGCTATTCTCCTCCATCTTGTAGGCAAACTACTTGTTAGAGGTCTCATATCTCTCAACACGGGTATACGTCTGAAATACCAATTTCAGCTCTTGGAACATCTCATATGTTCTATCGCGTTCAAAACGTCTTTGCAGCCCCGATTCTAAGCCGTAAAGCATGGCGCACTAAACTATCAAGTAGTCATCATATCGAGCTTGTCAAATGTTCATAACGTCTGCATTAGCTCCTGCAATAGGTCTGTCACCTAGCGGTGCATCAAGGACATAATTCTTCTGTGCGACAATGAGGATAATCCTCAGATCACGGACCCAGTCCGCATCATTGCTACTATCATCTTTCAACTTAGTTTTCTCTAGGAACTTACAAAAAATATAGGGGAGCTATACCATGAGCTATTGATCTACAACATAGATATGCAAAACTATTAAGACTATGTTCATGATAAATTAAGTTCAATTAATAAAATTACTAATGAACTCCCACTTAAATAAACATCCCTAAAATTATCTAAGTGATACATGATCCAAATCAACTAACCCATGTCCGATCATCACGTGAGATAGGGTAGTCATCAATGGTGAACATCTCTATGTTGACCATATCTACTATATGACTCACGTTCCACCTTTTGGTCTCCAGTGTTCCGAGACCATGTCTGTACATGCTAGGCTCGTTATGTTTAACCCAAGTATTCTGGATGTGCAAAACTGTCTTACACCCATTGTATGTGAACGTAGTGTCTATCACACCCGATCATCACGAGGTGCTTCGAAACGACGAACTTTGGCAACGGTGCATACTCGGGAAGAACACTTTTATCTTGAAATTTAGTGAAGGGATCATCTTATAATGCTACTGCCGTTCTAAGCAAAATAAGATGCATAAAGGATAAACATCACATGCAATCAAAATATGTGACATGATAAGGCCATCATCATCTTGTGCTTTTGATCTCCATCTCCAAAGCATCGTCATGATCTCCATCGTCACCGGCTCGACACCTTGATCTCCATCATTGCGTCGGGGTTGTCTCACCAACTATTGCTTCTTCAACTATTGCTAATGCATAGCGATAAAGTAAAGCAATTACATGGCGCTTGCACTTCATACAATAAAGAGACAACCCTAAGGCTCCTGCCGGTTGTCGATATTACAAAACATGATCATCTCATACATCAACATATATCACATCATATCTTGGCCATATCACATCATAACATGCCGTACAAAAACAAGTTAGACGTCCTCTACTTTGTTGTTGCAAGTTTTACGTGGCTGCTACGGGCTTCTAGGAAGAACCGTTCTTACCTACGCAAAAACCACAACGGTTTTTCATCAAGTTTGCTGTTTTAACCTTCTTCAAGGACCGGCCGTAGTCAAATTCGATTCAACTAAAGTAGGAGAAACAGACACCCGCCAGCGACCTTTATGCAAAACTAGTTGCATGTCTATCGGTGGAACCGGTCTCATGTGCATGGACATGTAAGGTTGGTCCGGGCCGCTTCATCCCACAATACCACCGAATCAAAATAAGACAATGGTGGTAAGCAGTATGACTATCACCGCCCACAACTCTTTGTGTTCTACTCGTGCATATCATCTACGCATAGACCTGGCTCGGATGCCACTGTTGGGAAACGTTGCATGGAAAACAAAAAAATTTCTGCGCACATGCAAGATCTATCCATGGAGATGAATAGCAACGAGAGGGGAGAGTGTTGTAGGGTAACGCAGCAGAAAACAAAAAATTTCCGACCTACGCACCAGCCCAGGACCACTATGGAGACTGCATACAAGGTTTGATCATTTCGTTACCGACTCGTAGCGCAGCGGAAGTAGAGTCGATGACGATCGGTGGTGCAGATCCCCGCAGCTAGGATTTACAACCTCCCAACCACGAGGATGTACTCCCTCATCTGCCCCTCGGACAGCCCTCCGGGAGGCGGTCGAACAGTCCCTCGGACGGTGTCATGGACAGCCCTTCGGGAGGACCTTCGAAACTCGGACGGTCACTCGGACAGCCCTTCGGGAGGACTCACAGAACTTGGACCGTCACTTGGACAGCCCTTCGGAAGGCACTCACGAACAGCCCTTCGGGAGGCACTCACGAACAGCCCCTCGGGCACTAAGATCGAAACTACGACCTCTCTACAGAGTTGCACACATACGGTGTCACCTATCCGGCAGGGCTTCGCCGTCCAGAACTAGTTCCCACCGGAACCCAGACAGCCTTTCGGCTCTACGAAACTATTTCGTGGGGAGGGAGAGAGAAGCCAGATCATTGCAATGGCACTTGTATGTGAGAAGGAGTGAGGATGAAGAGCTCCTCTCCACCTCCTTATATAGGCCAAGCCAAGGGGTGGAATTACCAAAATGTCCATGAGGTGAGCACACCACAAGGGCATAAAAGGAAAGCCTCCAAATAGTGTTGCCTGCATCACCATGCCTGCATCACTATGCCTGCATCACCATGCCTGCATCACCATGCCTGCATCACTATGCCTGCATCACCATGTCTGCATCATCCCCTAATAGTATTTCCACTATTTACAATAGTGTTTCCACTATTTTACAATAGTGTTTCCACTATATACATACAGTGTTTCCACTATTCAAAATAGTATTTTCGCTATTCACGGCGACATTTTTCGGCGTCCGTTCGAACTGAAAATATTTATGTGGGCTTAGAACATTTCTAGTACCCACTAAAATAATTTTCAACGCGTTCTGGAACAATTCCAGATTAGTGATTTTCATCTGCGAAAAGCATCTGAAGTGGTTCCGGCAACTCCGGAACATTTTCGGTTTTTCTTCCAGAAAATTCCCAAAAGTTTCCAGAATGATTGTGGCACCCTCCAAGAATTATCGGGCATGTGCCGAAACCAATTTGACTTTATGGTATCCTCTGAAACAATTTTTCAGTTTCACCGGAACTCATCTGGTGACCTCTCTCTGCGGAACTTTTCCGCTGTCCGAAACTTTTTCGGTGTCCGAAACTTTTTCGGTGATTTTCTCTCAGACTCCCTGTCTAGTAGTCAGCAGATAGATGACCCTTAAGCGTGTGACCCTATAGGTTCGGTGAAGTATAGACATGACACGGAACCCCTTCCGATCAATGATCAACATCGGAGCCGTGGACACCCATATTGACCCCTATACCCACACGAATGAATATTCGAGTGAACCTCTAGTTGCCGTGTGCTATTCGTGTTGCTTCGCGATATGTTACAAATACCCGAGGTGAGACATGTTGGCATTCTCGTGGATCAACAACTTGTCCACTATGCTAGTTACCTCGTTACCGGTATTGTTCTCTTTTCTCGTTATCGTGTTCCGGCATCCCCGTGCTCAAATCACAAAGTGTCTGGCCAGACGATCATGGATACCGTAACACCGAGAGGGCCCAGAGATATCTCTCCATCGTCGGAGGAGCAAATCCCAATCTCAAGCTATCAAGTTACTTGACACACTTTTCCATGAACCCGTAAGCCGCTGTAATAGCCACCCATTTACGGATGACGTTTAACAAACCCCAAAGTTCATGAAGCAAGCATGAAGAAACTCGATACTCTCATGGTCTGAGGAATCATGCAAACGTTAACCATCTCTGTGTTATTAACCATTAACTTGTGATGAATGTATCTCATAGCATAACATCAATCGGGTCGATTCAACACAAATGTTCTGCTAACATTGTGCCCTCAAAGTTGCTGGCATAGACATGCCCATGATCAGGAAAACAGAACCATCATGCAACACTTGAGCTAGTCGTAGAGGCCAGACTAGGAATACATTTTACCGTTTATTATTCCACACGTGCATATGAGTCTTCCTCCGAGCTTCGTGGTTATTGCAGACTCGAGAACCATAGTAGTTATAGCATGGAACATAAACCTAATTATGAACACGGAGATAATCTATAACATTTATTATTGCCTCTAGGGCATATCTCCTACAGACTCCCACTTGCACTAGAGTCAATAATCTAGTTAATGCTAATGCACTTCACACCTGTGGCACACCGGTGTAAATATGCTTCGCATGTGGTATAGCCTGATGTCCAACGGATCTGACGACTTCAGCTCCGTGTGTATCTTTGCGTATCCTCGCGTTTTTACGCTTTCACAAAATTCATATTTTGCATGGACTTGGCTTTGTATGTATGTGAATCACAGGTCAAACCTGGATTCCTCAGACTGAGTTATGGAGCAACTACCTGCAGTAGTGTCCCACTGACAAAAGCCATCTTGGAACCATACTAAGTTCATGAATGAACTATATGATTCAACATCTTCTTTGTCGCTTCAAAAGCTGTAACATACTTCGCCTCTGTTATAGAATTCGCCACAGTAACTTGTTTGGAAACCTTTTCCAACTAACTGTGCCACCATATTGTGTATTGCACAAAACCCTTAACTTAAATCGAAAATCGCTTGGAGCATGGATGAAGACTGTATCGATGTAACCTTTTACAATGAACTATTCATGATCTCCGCTTGCGAGAAAACATGTCATCAGTGCTACTATAGTACTCAATGACCCTTTTTCACTGTTGTCCCATGATCAGTACTTTTGATCACTTTGGTATCTATACTCGCAACAACTTTGGGAGTATTGGACATATCTGGTTGTTTTACATACCATGGAATACATGATTAATCCAAACACAAGAGTGTGTGGAATCTCCATCATGTATTTTGCCCATCAGTGTTTTGGGACACCGAGTCTTGCAAAAACTCTTTCCATGTGACTTCGGCAAGAATCACTCCTTGACGTTTTTTAAATGCTAAAAAGTTTTAGCATCTTGTCAATATGTATTTATTGCTTAGCCCTATTAGGTAAATCTATCTCCATAGATCATCATGCCTAATATAAAGGCTATTTAGCCCAAGCACTTCATCGAAAAACTATTTTCAAATGAAGTCCTAATTCGTGTCAAGAAATTTATTTCCAATTAACAATGTGTCAAGCACACAACGTTTTTAGAAATTTTATTATGCTCCCACTTACTTTCTTGAATCATAAGCATCTTCGTTACCCATTGATGAAGTCAAACCCCTTTGACTATTTCATCAAAACACGAAGATTCCAACTCCATTTTGCTCTCTTTTGTCCATTGCTGGAACTCTGAAGTTTGCATACTTACTAGCATCCTCTGAAATGACAAAATACCTTGGACTGTAACACATGCAAGTCCTTGGTTTCATTTCCATCATATGGAAATCCTATTGTCATCCATGTTTCATATCTCATGACTGAAATATGTATTAATTGCTAGTTCAACCCGAACCGACTTTAAGCATCGCTACGGTGAAATAACCTCATCGTAGTCAACTCCTTGAACTTGTTATTGCAACAAGTCGAGCTTTACGGATAAAACATTTTTATCCCTATCAGTTTTTAGTTCCAATACAATCCGTTGGACTCTAAGTCTTCCGGAGGGTTTATCAAGATTTAAATCTTGAATCATTTTATGGAAACTATCTCGGATTATATTGGCATTTAGCCAATCCCGGAGTCAGGGCCCATCAACGCTTCCTTGTGTATCGTAGGTATACTGTTGTCTAACAACAATATCTCGTTTGCGCACCTGAGAGGTTTGCACGAGCCTTGCCTACGTGGTTCAGCTGCAAGTTCGACCGAAGTCCATACATTTTATTGTAGAGACTTCCGTATCAGTCGCAGTAGGAAACTCTGGAATTACTTCCAAGGTCTCTTTCCTTTGATCTGATGACGAAGATACTGTTATCTCGTCGAGTTGCACTATTCTCCCACTCACCTTTTTGAAAGAACCATTTTCTTCAAAAAGCATACCGTTCTTTGTGGCAAATCTATTTGCCTCGGTATTGTGAGGGAGGAATACCCAATGAATTGGGATAACCTACAAAGTAGCACTTGTCTGATTTGGAATAGGTTTGTAACCTTTTACACAAGCCCCATATTCCAAATGTTAAGAAAAGATATAACATGGTTGGGCGTACCATACCATGGTGTCATTTCAACAGACCCGATGGAGCTCTTTTCAGTGTAAAAGCCGCAGTCTCTAAAGCATCACTTTAAAAGGGATAATGGCAAATTTATTTATGTCATCTTTGATCTTACCATGTCATGAATGGTTCGATTACATCTCCACGGACTTTCCACTTGCAGTGGCGTTCCAGGAGGTGCAAGTTATGAAACCCCTTTCACAACTCATCAGACATTCGCTAAACTTGTAACTCAAATCTTCCTTTCTGCAATCGAATTGTAGAAACATAATTTTCTTGTTACAATAATTTCTTCTTCATTTTGAAAACCTTTCGAATGATTTCAAAAGATCCAGACTTACGTCTCATCAAGTAAATATCCATATATCTACTTGAGTCATTTCTGAAGATAGATAAATCCACTACTAACAACATTTATCGGACTACACACATCAAAATGTATGATCACCAATAAGTTTGTTATTCGTTCTTTTTGGCCTGTGAACGGTATTTCAGTCACTTCACTTTTCAGAGGAAAGTTGCAAGTGTCAGATGGTTCAAAATCAAACGACTTCAAAATCCATCATAATGGAATTTTCCATGCGGGTTTCTCCGATGTGACCAAATGCAGTGCCACACTTGTGTGGTATTCTTTTAGTCTTGCGATATTTAGCGTCAGTGTTATAGATGTATCATATTACCATCAATATTCATAACATACGTCCAATCGCAGATGGAAGCATGGCCCTTTATGTTATTCATAATACTGAACAACAATTGTTCTTTTATGAACAACTCTTTTGCATCAAACATTGTGCAATGGCCTAGAGTGTATGAAACTCTAAAATGAATTATGAAAGTAAATCCAGAGGTAATATATTATTATCATTATTCATAACATATATCTCATTCTCAATGAAAGTATGGCCCTTATGTTATTCATAACATCGAACATAAAAAGTTCTCTTATGAACAACCTTCTTGCAAGATACCTTATGCAATGGGCTAGAGTTTGTGAAACTCTAAATGAATTATGAAAATAAATACAGACAGTAATACACCGATGGAAGGTATAGTAACATTTACTATGTTCCCTGTGTATACCAAAACCTCAGTCCTGGCTAGTCTTTCAGGCCATAGTAGTTCTTACATTGAGTTGCAACAGAATGCAATCGAGCGGGTATCTTTGTGATTAACTCACAATACCCAAGAATCAGTGATTAACAATTTAATCATAATTCCCAAGAACTATATCTTTGACCAGCCTTCTATACATCAAAAACTTGTATGACATTCATACATGAGCTGGATATTCCAGTCTTCTTTCTTATTGCCTTTATACTTCTAACGGTTTAACTTTCAGTATTTCTCCTACTCTCAGAAGAAGCACCCAACTTAAGAGTGGCGTTAGCCCTGGACTTCCTAGGCGTGAAAGTTTCACTAACACCCTTCGGACACTTCCTTTCTCTTTAAGTTGTTGTTTTATTCACCTTTCATCATATGACAGGCGTTCTTCTGGATCCCTCTCTTATCAGTCTAATGCATAGTAAACTCCTTTACTAATAGTTTGCAAACAAACATTGCTTTGGATATCTCATATCTTTTAGCTTTTGTCTGTCTCTGAAAATGATTTTCAGATTCCATGAATATCACATAACTATCCAAGCTTTCGAAGTTCGGGTCTCATGGAAGCAAACATATTGCACTTGACGGAAACGGAATTCTAGCTTTTGGATCGAAGGACGAGAGTCACATGATCCATAGCATTAGCGGGAGAATACCGAAAGCATGCGATAGGACAAAATCCTTCTCGGCACTCTTGAGGACAATCCTCACATTACGTTACCAACCGTAAAGTTTTAACCAGATATTTAACAGCTATTCAATTTTAATAGGGAAGGTGGAAATGCGAGCCATTATTCTACAACCAATTTGCAAAAACACACTTAGACAGTGTTCAAAATTAATTGCACTGAGAATTAAACAAGTTAATTCTACAGCGCGCTCCCACTCAAATCAATATCTCTCATAATTGATTGTGAGTGATACAAGATCCAAGTCTCGATTGTTCGCCATGATGGTAGCATCACAGATGACGAAAATCTCAACCGGTAGGCTATCTTGCCAATCACATCTCTATGTGACTCTTGTTCATCTTTCGATGCGTGTGTTCCGAGCTCATGACTTTCATGCCTGAACATCAAGACAACCAAGTGATCTCGCTGCGAGGTCTCAACTCACCCGCCTCACACATCCCTAATCGTTCGTACCCATGGTAGCATGTGATACCCCGAAAAGATAGGTGCCGTGACGGTGCTACACTTGGGAGAACACTAACTACTTGATATTTTTTTGTGAGATATCACCCTAATAAAAGCTACTACCGCGCAATCAAGAAGGGTGCATCATAAGGGATACACATCTCAGGCAATTTATAATAGCATGATATGGTATAGCCCTTTCTGACGGAGAAGTCTTGTATTTCTTCGTCTTCGGCATTCGCGTCGGTGATTACCTTCGCGAAGATTGCCACCACCTTGTCGATGCACCAGATAATATTGCTATCTCTATAGCTAATAAAATAATGCATTACAACAAGGTTGACACGCAGGTCATTAAAGTGCAATCATATGGCTCCAGCCATCATGCCAAATCATGACACGCAGGTCATGTTAATCAATTTACATTATATAGTCATCTCATACATAATCAAATTATTATGAGCTCTGCTATACCACATCACATGCACATCCTGCAAAACCAAGTTAGGCGCCTCTAATCGGTTCATGCAAAAACTTGTTTTACGTGGCTTCTAAGGTTTCGAAACAAACCGAAGCTACCAACGTCCATCATCAAGTTTGATAATTCAAGTCACTAGATTAACTTCTCGGGGTGTATGAAACACGAGATAATAAAATCTCGAGCCCCATACTGAACTTCGTCATACGCATGACCCCCGGGCAGATCATATCTGCATTGCCCTTTTATTTGCGAAATTTCATCTTTCTTTTTAACTACGGTGGAATTCAATGAACTGTTAGCACTTCGTTGATCAATCAGGATCGCGGATTGCCAGAACATTGAAACTCCACCATACTGTTATCAAGATCAGAAATATGCAAATTCCAGGGAAGCAAGAAGAACATCAGGTAACAGATTTCATCTGCTACCCGCACAAATAATTTTCAGTAATAGAACTCATCTACTACCTAATTATATTGTGCAACACCTATACATCTCTATGTATTCTAGATCGCAACCTGCATCTACGCATAGCACGGCTCATGATGCCACTGTAGGGTAACGCAGCAGAAAACAAAAAATTTCTGACCTACGCACCAGCCCAGGACCACTATGGAGACTGCATACAAGGTTTGATCATTTCATTACCGACTCGTAGCGCAGCAGAAGTAGAGTCGATGACGATCGGTGGTGCAGATCCCCGCAGCTAGGATTTACAACCTCCCAACCGCGAGGATGTACTCCCTCATCTGCCCCTCGGACAGCCCTCCGGGAGGCGGTCGAACAGTCCCCCGGACGGTGTCGCGGACAGCCCTTCAGGAGGACCTTCGAAACTCGGACGGTCACTCGGACAGCCCTTCGGGATGACTCACAGAACTTGGACCGTCACTTGGACAGCCCTTCGGGAGGCACTCACGAACAGCACCTCGGGCACTAAGATCGAAACTACGACCTCTCTACAGAGTTGCACACATACGGTGTCACCTATCCGGCAGGGCTTCGCCGTCCAGAACTAGTTCCCACCGGAACCCAGACAGCCTTTCGGCTCTACGAAACTATTTCGTGGGGAGGGAGAGAGAAGCCAGATCATTGCAATGGCACTTGTATGTGAGAAGGAGTGAGGATGAAGAGCTCCTCTCCACCTCCTTATATAGGCCAAGCCAAGGGGTGGAATTACCAAAATGCCCATGAGGTGAGCACACCACAAGGGCATAAAAGGAAAGCCTCCAAATAGTGTTGCCTGCATCACCATGCCTGCATCACTATGCCTGCATCATCCCCTAATAGTATTTCCACTATTTACAATAGTGTTTCCACTATTTTACAATAGTGTTTCCACTATATACATACAATGTTTCCACTATTCAAAATAGTATTTTCACTATTCACGACGACATTTTTCAGCGTCCGTTCGAACTGAAAATATTTATGTGGGCTTAGAACATTTCTAGTACCCACTAAAATAATTTTCAATGCGTTCTGGAACAATTCTAGATTAGTGATTTTCATCTGCGAAAAGCATCTGAAGTGGTTCCGGCAGCTCCGGAACATTTCCGGTTTTTCTTCCAAAAAATTCCCAAAAGTTTCCAGAATGATTGTGGCACCCTCCAAGAATTATCGGGCATGTGCCGAAACCAATTTGACTTTATGGTATCCTCTGAAACAACTTTTCAGTTTCACCGGAACTCATCTGGTGACCTCTCTCTGCGGAACTTTTCCGCTGTCCGAAACTTTTTCGGTGTCCGAAACTTTTTCGGTGATTTTCTCTCAGACTCCCTGTCTAGTATTCAGCAGATAGATGACCCTTAAGCGTGTGACCCTATAGGTTCGGTGAAGTATAGACATGACACGGAACCCCTTTCGATCAATGATCAACATCGGAGCCGTGGACACCCATATTGACCCCTATACCCACACGAATGAATATTCGAGTGAACTTCTAGTTGCCGTGTGCTATTCGTGTTGCTTCGCGATATGTTACAAATACCCGAGGTGAGACATGTTGGCATTCCCGTGGATCAACAACTTGTCCACTATGCTAGTTACCTCGTTACCGGTATTGTTCTCTTTTCTCGTTACCGCGTTCCGGCATCCCCGTGATCAAATCACAAAGTGTCTGGCCAGACGATGATGGATACCGTAACACCGAGAGGGCCCAGAGATATCTCTCCATCATCGGAGGAGCAAATCCCAATCTCGAGCTATCAAGTTACTTGACACACTTTTTCATGAACCCGTAAGCCGCCGTAATAGCCACCCATTTACGGATGACGTTTAACAAACCCCAAAGTTCATGAAGCAAGCATGAAGAAACTCGATACTCTCATGGTTTGAGGAATCATGCAAACATTAACCATCTCTGTGTTATTAACCATTAACTTGTGATGAATGTATCTCATAGCATAACATCAATCGGGTCGATTCAACACAAATGTTCTGCTAACATTGTGCCCTCAAAGTTGCTGGCATAGACATGCCCATGATCAGGAAAACAGAACCATCATGCAACACTTGAGCTAGTCTTAGAGGCCAGACTATGAATACATTTTACCGTTTATTATTCCACACGTGCATATGAGTCTTCCTCCGAGCCTCGTGGTTATTGCAGACTCGAGAACCATAGCAGTTATAGCATGGAACATAAACCTAATTATGAACAGGGAGATAATCTATAACATTTATTATTGCCTCTAGGGCATATCTCCTACAAGTGTGTCTACGTACCCTCGTAGACCGTAAGCGGAAGCGTTTGTTAACGCGGTTGATGTAGTCGAACTTCTTCGTGCTCCAACTGATCAAGTACCGAACGTACGGCACCTCCGCGTTCTGCACACGTTTAGCTCGGTGACGTTCTCCGCCTTCTTGATCCAGCAAGACGGCGTGGTAGTGGATGAGGTCTGACAGCGCGACGGCGTGGTGACAGTGATGGTGAAGTGATCTCCGCAGGGCTTCGCCTAAGCACTATGAAAATATGACCGGGGGTGTAAACGGTGGAGGGGGGCGCCGCACACGGCTAAGCAATTGATCTGTGTTGTGCTAGGCGCCCCCTCCCACATATATATAGGTGGGGGGTGGAGGGAGCAGCTAGGAGGCGCCCCCAAGTAGGCCGAATCCTACTTGGGGTCTTCCCCCAAGTGGCCCCCCTTCCTTATTTCGAGTGCGGGAGGAAGGAAGGAGGAGGTGGCGCCCTCCCCCCTTTCCTTTCTCTCCTGAGGAGGGAAAGGCAGGAGGGGCCACCCCTCACCTTTCCTTCCCCTAGGGCCGGCCAGCCAAGGGAAGGGGCGCACCAGCCCCCTTGTGGGCTGTTCTGTCCCCCCTTTGGCCCATAAGGCCCATACACTTGCCGGGGGTGCCCGGAACCCCTTCCGGTGACCCGACGAGTACCCGGTGCACTCCGAAACTATTCCGGTGTCCGAATACCATCGTACTATATATCAATCTTTACCTCTCACCATTTCGAGACTCCTCGTCATGTCCGTGATCTCATCTGGGACTTCGAACAATATTCGGTGACCAAAACATATAACTCATATAATACCGTATTGTCAACGAACGTTAAGCGTGCGGACCCTACGGGTTCGAGAACTATGTAGACATGACCGAGACACCTCTCTGGTTAATAAACAATAGCAGAACCTAGATGCCCATATTGGCTCCTACATATTCTACGAAGATCTTTATCGGTCGAACCGTTATGACAACATACGTAATTCCCTTTGTCCATCGGTATGTTACTTGCCCGAGATTCGATCGTCGGTATCTTCATACCTAGTTCAATCTCGTTACCGGCAAGTCTCTTTACTTGTTCCGTAATACATCATCTTGCAACTAACTCATTAGTCACTTGGCTTGCAAGGCTTCTTATGATGTGTATTAACAAGAGGGCCCAGAGATACCCCTCCGATACTCGGAGTGACAAATCCTAATCTCGATCTATGCCAACTCAACAAACACCTTCCGAGATACCTGTAGAGCATCTTTATAATTACCCAGTTACGTTGTGACGTTTGATAGCACACAAGGTATTCCTTCGGTATCCGGGAGTTGCATAATCTCATAGTCGAAGGAATATGTATTTGACGTTAAGAAAGCAATAGCAATAAACTAAACGATCAATATGCTAAGCTAGCGGATGGGTCTTGTCCATCACATCATTCTCCTAATGATGTGATCCCGTTATCAAATGACAACTCATGTCTATGGTTAGGAAACCTTAACCATGTTTGATCAACGAGCTAGTCTAGTAGAGGCTCACTAGGGACACGGTATTTGTTTATGTATCCACACATGTATTTAAGTTTCCGGTCAATACAATTCTAGCATGAATAATAAACCTTTATTATGATTTAGGAAGTATAATAATAACCATTTTATTATTGCCTCTAGGGCATATTTCCATCAGAAAGTCCAAAATTCAGACTGGATTGGGCGGCGGCGGCGTCCTGCGTAGCGTAACCTCCATGGAGGCGCCGTCTTGGGAGGCTCAGATGTTCGGGAAGAGGTGCTATGGGTTGTGGGCTCCGCGTAGCTCCAGCAGCGGTGACGGTGTGGTTGTTGGCAGGAGGAGCGACATTATATCTACCGCGTCGATGACGACGAATATTGGCAGCATGGTGCAGCTGGATCTCGACGACGGATGTGGCTGGATAGACGAGCGCAGGGCGGTGGGGTTGTCTGGCGCCGTGGCGGCATCGACGACAGCTAGACTGGGTAAGGTTGATACGTCGGTATAGCTCTGAAGACGGATTAGTGGCAATTGGCGGCGGCGGCCTCTGAGAGTGCGCCGGACCGGTGTGTGCCCCATACCCGGCAAGTGGCTTGGTTGGGGCCTCGGGTCTTAGATGTTAGGCTATGCTGCGAGGTTTGTTTGGTACTAGGCCCGGACTATCAGCATCCCTTCATCAACTGGATAGGAGTAGCGACAGATGTTGCCTAGACGGTGGCTTCATACTTACTGTTGTATTTCTTTGTAAGGTCTTTTGTGAATAATTAATAAAGTGGCTGCATGCATCGCCCAGATGCATAGGCCGGGGGTCTTCCTCCTTTCCAGAAAAAATATACTGTCAACGCTAAGTGCATATTGCATAGTAATGCATTACTGCTATGGTATTATTTCCGGACCTAGTATCGGAAGTTTAAGAAGAATGTCTTATCTGAAGTCAACGTGAGATCTTGCTCAACCAATCAACACATCTGAGAAGTTGTCCGACAAAAACAAATCTCACGCAATTTTTCTCGATAATCATTTAATACAACGATATGTTTCCTAGTTCAAGGCATTCCATAGTGCTATGCACTTGTGACAATTATTTGCTTGATTCTGATGATCTTCAATCACATAGACTAGTCTCTCTTCGTACACCTTGCTCTCATTTAATATACTGAAGAACTGTATGGTTTATTTGCCTTTCCACTTACTGTAAATGCAAGTTCAGGGTCAAGGACAATCCTCTTTTCCTTCAGTTGTGCACGACAAAAAGATCTTCCTGTATCCTCCATTGAGGTGCCTGTAATAGCAATACATGTTCCATGGCCCAGTGTCATTCACTGATACATTATGGAGCACCATGCAGATATGAGTGTGTTTTCATTGATTTCAGCATCCCACTCACAAGATTCAACACTGGTTACACTCTAGAGCACTTCATAAGAGGCCTATATATACCTCACAAGTTCTAGCTTCTTTCTCTAGAATTTTTAGAATCATACTCTTCAGATGAGATAGGAAGATGTATAAATAGTCTAATAGCTGTGAGAATAGGAACATGAAGGAAACCTTGAGCTATTCCTCTGGGCGTCTAGAACCATGGGTGGATATATGCCTCAGTGTTTCCCCATGCCTCCCATTCCTATCGTTCATAGGTTCTCCTTCCTCTTCCTTTTACCTCAAGAAAGTGTTTCCATTTTGAATGCTTAACAAATTCCCCAAAGTAAAGTTTAGGTCATCAGGCCTTGAGAGCGAGTAGGGGAAAGGAAGCCATGAGTATATCGGAGCAGTGGGCATGGGAACATGGAGGAAAGCCTAGTGTTCTCGCCCTCTCAATTTAGGGGCCAAGATTGTTTTGTGTTTTCCTGATGCCTCCCATGCCTATTGTTCTTAGGTATTCCTTCCTTCTCCTATTGGCTTGAGCAATATCTTAACAAATGTGCACATATAGGTTTCCGACATGGGGAAGTGATGGTATGTTGGGAAGTGGAAAAAAATGAGCATCTAAAAACATTGGTCGTGGGGACATGGAGGAAGGCCTAAACTAGTGTTCCCCTCTACAGCTATAGGGTTCAACACTTGTTGTGGAATTTTTCTGATTCCTCCCATGTCTATTGTTCATTGGTGCACCTTCCCCTTCCTTTTGATTCAAAAAATATTGAAAAAGGAGTGCCGATAGACATCTTCATGACTTCAATTTTAGTTTTTGGTTGTACTTCTATTGTTTTGTTCCTTTTCACTATTTGGTTTGATACCCCCGACTCTTTTCCGTTTTGATACAACAGTCTCTTTACTATAAAGTAACAAACATTTGGGTGTGTGTTAATGAAAAAAGATATGTATTGTACATTTCTTGGCATTGGAGTTACTCATACGGAATAGTTAACTCGATGCATGGCAAATTGTCATCGAACTAGGTCATATGAATTCTGATCAATAACTTGATCTAGGATTTCACAGAATGACTTGATCATCGCAGTGACTTCACCAACAAAAATCATACTGTTTACAAACAAGCTATAGTGGAAACAAGAATCGCAAATTAAAATTTAGATGGCAAAGAGGAAGCACCAAAGAAGGGCCCTCGCATCACAGAGTTCATTCGTCACCTTCTCCATCCTTGTAGATCACTAGTGGCACCGCCTTAGCCCATATCCTTGGGATCCAACGTTCACATGCTCACTAACTGCAGAGAAATCATGCCAGCCTCGCCGTAGGGTATGCTCCTCATGCGGAGTGGGCAAGTGATGAATGGTTGGCCCAAAGGAGAACTCTAGGTCCCCGCTGGCGACCAAGTTTGTGGCGGAGCATAGGTTGCGTGTACTAGGATGAGAGCACTAGGATGTTTTCATCGATTTGGGTCTGACGTATGTAAAATTCTATGGCCCATGATCACTCATTGATCTTGAATGTATTTAGGATAATTAGACTGGACCAATAACTTATCTGCTCTTAGGCGACCACCTCGTTGGGCATGCAAACTATCCACTATCTAACCTTCAAAGTTTTCCCATTTAATATATGGAACATCCAGAAAATATGGGAGCACTGTGTTTATTAACATTACAGAGAATCTTTTTAAAGTGTAAATATTACAGTTTGTTTTGACAATCACCCGTAGCCTTTGCATCAATCAATGTTTGCAGCAAGTCTAAATATTGAACTATATTGCCCGCCTCTCACCATTAGCTTGGTTTCGTGGATGAATTGGCTGGAGCATAAATTCAGTATGTTATTAGAGTAAAGAGGTCTTGGGTTCAAGACGACGTCAATGCAATATTCAAAAAAATATCGTGCGGCCTACATCGTTCTCACATTTAATGGATAAAAAAAGCTTGGACATGAGGGGGAGTGTTGAAATATATTGCACGCCTTTCTCTATCAGTTCAGACTTTCAGATGAATTGGCCGGAGCATGAATTCCATACTAAAGATTTTGTGACTTTCGAATGATTCCTTGTAAGTGCCCACAGTTTTATAGTGTATAAATGATCCCGTGGTATAGGAACTGGATCATAGACATGGTCCGCCAGTACATATATAATGAAAGCCTCACTGTTTGATGTAAATGATCTACCATTATGTTCTACAAACTTGGGAAATATGTTCTAGCATCATTAAGGCAAAGTTAAAAACTTACAAGGGGATTTTTAACACCTAACCACATGTGCTCTCTTTTTTCAAAGAAATGATCAATAAGTTTAGACCTTTGAAAATTATAAAGAATATCATCACACGTGCTATGTATTGCGTGCCGCGAGTCGGAGAGGGCGTTGGACTAAAATGAGATATGCTCACGGATGGGTCATGACCGAGTACATGAGATCTTTATTTTGTTCTTTTATCCTGTTTGTTCTATGTTTCCCATTTTGATACTCTCTTTTTCTATTAATTTCCTTTTAGTCTTTTGTTCATTTTCCCTTTCCCATTTGTTTTTTTCTAATTCCATAGCTAAATGAGTGAAACAGATTATTAAATGAGATGTATGATGTCAATGGATCCTTTGAGAGTGGAAACTAAGATGTCTGTTCTTCATGGCTACGCTGCCTTTAAGGCATCCTACCATGGACGTCTAAATAAGAAACAGGCATGTTTTGCGGCGCATGAAGTTCACATTATGTTTTAATTGCAAGGTCACACCCGTTCTTTGCTCTTCTCTTTCTCATGGATGATAAACAAACATCATAATGTACAACCATATTTGTTCACTAATCACAACAACAACGACATGTCAAGCTATTATTTGAAGTGACGACAAGATGTTCATACCAAAATCATCCTACAAAATGACAACAAAATAGCATAAGCCATCATCAAGAACCTGATATCGTGCACTGTTTTATGGTTTATTAGAAAAGTTACTAATGAAAACTTTTTAATGTGCAGCCAGACATGTTTTTATACATAGATATTCTGAACTGGGTACTTAACTTTTGGAAGTGATAGTTATAGAACAGTGTTGTAAAGTACATGTGTAAGATTCTCAAATTGTTAATTTCTCTTCTTACTGTTCTGAATATTTTTGAGAACTACAATTGTATTGATTCTTCGTCCAATTACTTAGAGTCACACATAACACACTGGCCCTTACCATCTCATATTTCATAGCTAATACCACACAGACCATACGCATGGTCATTATAAGTTTTGGTTCTTTCTAGTTAGCCACGCACTGTTTCCAGATGATACATAGTACTACTGCACTTCGGTGCATGGGATTTCTGACCGTAACATGTTGCCTTGCACTATGATCCACATGTGCCACTGGAAACACCACTTCAGTGCATGTGCATGTAGACTGGTTATTGTTGCACCGATCCTATATTTAAGAGCACTATAGTGGAACAACCACACTGTTCTCGCTTTACCTTGTGGCACGCCCTAGTTTTATTAGAGAGAGAGAGAGTAGCCTACACGGTATTTTTCTGGAGATGCCATTTAAACGCCAGAGTTGTGTTAGGATTAGGAAGCATCAGGATTTTATTCCACATTGACTTACACTCATTACTCTTCAATGGGATGATTGCTTTTTGACACCAAGCCAAAAGTAGTACAGAAGAAGGTACCCACGAGTCGAGCCACCATAGGTTTTGATTCCATACATTGTGGTGGATTCCATTAGAGCAGGCTCCATCCTCGTTGACCGGACAGAGTTGAGCTGACCTCCAATTTGGTGGAACAGACCAATGCCACGAAGGACATATTGGCTATTTTGTAGTCCCATGTTCATCAAAAGAAAGAGTTCCCGGCCCTCTGAGAAAGGTTTGCATGTGACATTATTTAAGAGTCAATTGTGGTTAGAAGGGACAATTAATTAATTGACCGATCGCCTGGGGAAATTAAAACAGCAAACACCCTGAAATATTGCATTTATTAGTTTTGCAGAATACTAGAAGAAGAATTATGTTCCACACAAAATAAACCGACATGAAAAGTAATATCAAGCTGAGAGGCTTGATATAAGCCTCGAGACCGCGCTTAACTACTCAAGAAAGGGTAAAATTATTAGTAGCAGAAAGGGGAAACCTCACGCAAATAAATTGGTGTGCTAGAGTAGGTTCGATCTCAACTCAATAAGATGGGTGCAGAGTGATTATCAAAGTTAAAAGAAATTACTAATTTCAAGTGTAAGTTTTAGCTGGAGAGATTTGATTTAATTGTCAAAAAACATGCAGGCTTATGCATCCAACCCAGCTTTGGCGAGCTCTGAAGCACGATCCTCAAATGTCTGTAATTAGCACAAGTCGAGCCTAGACAAAGATATCAAATAGCTTGTGGAGCTCCAAATCCACCAAATTGCTCGCGGGGTGCACTTGCTTTCACAGTAAATTCCTTTCTGCGAAAAGATAAATTTAAATTGATGAAAAATACTTCAAAGTGTGAAATACCATTTAGAAAATGAAACAAACAACTGTGCATGTCTTTAATACATTCATAAGAAATGATTGGCGTGCCTGGGAGAAAATAAAATTCAGTGCTATAAAAATATATAAGTACTATACATACTTACCTTTCCACAGTGCATATATTTATTTACTAGGAGAATTTACATACAGATACAAAAGTCAAGCAGTTACATGTGTAATATCTTTTTTACGATGTAATACTTTCAATAATTGATTTTCGGCCAAGAGCATGTGTTTCGGCCACAGAGCCGATGTGTCTTATTTTGTTTAGGAGGAATAATAAACTAGATGATACACTGCACGTTGTGGAGGAAATGTGTTGCAATATATTTCAATACACTTTGGTTGTATGAAATATGTGGATTAATAATATATAAAAAATAAAAATACATATTATATAGATTATTGTATAGTTGGAAAATATTTGTTGAACATAGGTAGTAAAATATAATGGAATTTTCTCCATGCATGCTGGGTCGGCCTTTCGATGAGGTGACCTGTGTGCTTGGCTTATGCATGCATAGTGGAGATCAACAGATAGTGAAAATAATTCCCATGCATGTTGTGGTGGGCCTTTTATGATGTGGCATCTGTTCATGGCTATGGGGATTAGATGTTCGATTTTTGAATATTGTACACGATATGAATTCACCCTCCAGATTTACAGTATGCTATGTTGAAATAATAATAATAATATAAAAAGTCGAACATGTTAGAGTGACTCTCATGTTCAAATTGGAGGAATGTTAGTGGACCACGCTAGCAAATCCAATGGTTGAAATCATTTCGATGATGTGGAAGCACACATGTGCAGGAAAATATCAACTAATGACTTGTAGCCGGGTTTGTCTATATAAGATATTTAGATAGGGTAGGAGTGAGATATGAGGTGGTCTACAAGAGCTACGTACATATATGGCTGTATATATATACAAGCACACTATATCTCTTCTCATGAGGTAGCTGCTAGCTAGTAGTAACAGCGAATCACACTATGCGTAACCAAGTAATAGTAGCCAGAACGTGAAGGCTTCCATTGGCAATGTCATATTGCTGTTAATTTAAGCTAGGACTAGGATGCATTGGGAAATGTGATAGTGCGAATAGAGCTGGTCTTGTACGCAGGGTAAAAACCCCATGGACCTGAAAACCAGCAGTTAGCGAAATTTTCGTTAACCTGTTTTGCTGTTTTCGTGTCACACTGTCTTTCAATTCAGATTGCACTGTACAAACGTGCTGCCTAGAGTGCTCGGCAAGTCCACTTCGGAGCTAATGCACACGCACTTGGACCCATCTACTCTCGCAGTTCTGTTCCTGCTGCTCCATATGCAGTGCGCTACGGCCACTCAGCTACACGTTACTCATGCATGCAACGAGTAGACCAAATAGACTTATAGGCCGCCTGCCTATCTTTCTTCATAAAAAATATGCTGTACTTTTGTCTTCCCTTCATGTTAAGATCTTCACTCGGTATTACATGATCAAACGAGAGTGTGTATATGCAAAATATACTGAAAGCAGTGGCATTCGTATTCTCAAGTAAATCCCTTCTAAATATTTGTAGCGACACCCTTTAAATTGAGGGACGTGGGATGGTATATCGAAATCTGATGGGTTCAATTGGCATTGTTTTTCTACTATACATATGTCAGATTGGGTTTTTATTTCTTTCGCCTTCTCTTTTTGCTCCAGATGAACGATCCTATAATCAGGATTTCACGATGTGTAAATATACTTCTGATCAAGTTTATGCCAGTTAATGTACCATGCATGATATAGCTAGGGAAAAAAATGATCAAGATGAAGTAACGTCCGTAGTATGCACGTCACACATTAATACACGCAATTATAATTAAAAGGCACATGCGGAAGCGACACCCCAACCACGCCATGCACATTTATCTCTCTATAGTTCAACTGTCTCAAACTCAACATACGGCATACCGCCCGCAGGCACACACACCGCATGCACCTGCCCTAAGGATCGCAGCAAGAGGTACATGAGAGCTAGCAGCTAAAAAAATATATAGATCATTTTTTTTTTGTAGAGACCCTTTCTAGCAAGCTTTGTTCTAGAGAGCAACTTAATTCGGCAACAGCAAGGCTTGCTGAAGTAGTATAATGTGCCCACGTGCCATGAGCTGCCCACATGTTGGAGACTAACAGGGGTGTTACACTATATTAACTTGAATGCATAACTGTTCATATTTAACATCACAAAGAAAAAATCAGAGTGAAGGTGAACACACACCCATTTGCTAGTTAGGAGGAAGAAGAGACATAAGTAACCAAATTAAATAATAATTGTATTTGTATATATCGTACACTATTTGAGGTTTCAACACTCAACAGTATGTGTTTTTTTTTTGAAAAGGAGGATTACCTCCGGCCTCTGCATCAGTCGATGCATGCAGCCATATTATTAAAATCATAGCAAAGTCTTAGCATTCGAGGAAGCTCAAAATCCGAGCAAATAAAAAGGAGAAAATAAAAATATAAAGCGCCACATCCGGCAATGAAGCGCCACATCCGGCGAGAAAGAACAGACTACGATGCCTACACACCTAGCCTATTATTAGCTCGCCATCCAAATCGGCTGAAGATAGCCCGTGCTACCGTCTCCCAGCGGTTGCACCCAGTAACCATATGCCCCCTGTAGTCTGCATGAGGTAGCAAGAACATGGGTTTCATTTTCCAACTGATTCACAAAACGACATTTTAGCAGTAGAAGGCATTGGGAGATGCAATGATGGAGAATTTTGATGGCACACCTGATGACACATCCATGTTGATCCTGGAATATGTTCTAGCTGAAGGCTTGATGTGATTTACATAAAACATGGAGATGATAATCGCTTAGTTACCTGAGGCTATCAACATCATTGCCTACCAGTCAGGGATATTGTACGTCTTAGCAAGGTAATGCAAATTAATGTTGGATTAGGGTTTTAATCAAGCGTACATCAATATATTCTGTGGCTGATGCTAAATATAATTTATAACTCAATGTATACATAAATATGTATAAACATCATATATGTACATATAAACACTTATATACCTTAGTAGGTAATTGCTTCATGAACACAATTACGATATGGTAATTCAGAATGCTACAAGGTGGCTGCATTGCTTGCTTCCTTGACTTCGTCTCTACCAATGACAAGAAGATCGCTAGGAGGTTAACAATAACATAAAGAAATAATATATAGGGTAATGCTACCCTCTGCATAGACATTCCCCAAGGGGCGCGCCGCCCAGATCTGACACCTCCACATCGGGGCGAAAGGTTTGGGGCCTCACCCGCTAACATCATCGACTGATATCGCAACGCCGGCCGACGGGAGGTGTCCATAGCCCTCGTGGATGTGGCCACACTACACCAAGATGCGACAAAAGGGGCCACAAGCGGTTGCCAGGCTGGACCAGGGACGGCCTGGGAGAGAAAGCCCACCACGAGGACCATCAGATCTGGGGACAAGGCCACTGGATAGTGAATACAAATGTTGGAGGCATCACTCGAACCGAGCGCACACCGACGGCAGCAACCATGGCCAAGCGGCTTGGTGAACAGGCCCATGAGCCAAGCTCAGAATATCATCGTGGGGCGGAGGCCGTGATAAACTACTTGTGGTGCTGGCCAGGCATGGAAGGATGCAAGAGTCGGGCACAAGCGCAGAGATCTCGGTGATCAAGGCAGCACGCGGACACGGAGAGAGCTCCTGCCTCCGCAAGCTATTTATCACGGAGAGAGCTCCCGCTCCCGCCTCGGTAAGCGAGGGCCTTTGCACTGCAGCTTTGGCCAGAGGTGGCGTGGGGGAGAGGGAACCGAGGGAGGCTAGTGCAGCGTTGGTTCCCAAGTCGCTCACGGGGACGACACGGGAGCAAGGACTTACAAAACCCAAACAGTTACATGTGCATATTTTTTTGTTGAAGATTTACTAGAATATTCCAAATGGGTAGGACTTGTTTTGGTGCATGTTTGAATGAAAGACACGATCAAGCTAGAGCATATCTCTCCTATCTTAAAAAATATTTTATGTTTCCCGTTCCACTCTCTTCCTTCGTCCGCCCCTCCTCTGGAGCTATTTTCCTTTGTCCCAAAAACCTGCTTTCTGGTTTTTTTAGTTCTATGGTTATATTGTTGTTTTCTGGTATGTTACCGACCTCCTTGAGCACCCCGCTCGCTATAAATATGGAGGAGGGTTCGCCTCCCGACCATTATACCGTCCTCTACGCGCTGATATACACCAAGGGAAATGCGACAACTTAGGCAACAGTCCTTGGAGGTCGGGCTTGTGGACTCCTAGGGCAATGGATGTTTGGACTTTTACAGTCCTTGGGTTAATAGGTATATTGCTGATATAGCCCTCCATGTGGTCTGTGTGGGCAGATGAGGATAGCTCATGCTGCTCATATACATCATGCATCATTTTCCTGGGTTTTTTTTTTTAGTTTCGGGGAACTCTCTTTATCAAAAGAAAAATTCGGCGGCCCAGTAGTACCCTGCCACCATCATGCCAACCTACACGGTGTCGGTGCTCTCTTATTCAGCAACACCTACGGCGGACCCTGGTCCTCCTCCGGTCCTCCCTCCTGCGCTCCCTGCCAACGGCGTCCTCTCGATCATGTTTGAGAACTACTGAACGACAACTTCAATATCCGTGCTAAAGGGAAGTCTTTCTTCGGCGGCTTGGTCAATTCCTCAGCCCGGAACTTCACTATCAAGGTAGACACAGAGCTTGAGGCAATCAGCCTAGAGAGATCACCAATGATGGAAGAAACAAGATTACAAAACCGTCCAGCTTCCGTTGCAGCAGACTGTGCTCTAGGTCGGTTGCGGATGAGGAAGATGATCGGCAAGCTCAAGCCGAGTCCGAGTACCCACCCTAGTTTTACATGGAAAACGAAGACGGCTGAGGGCTGTATGTTTCTCAAGGACCATGACGTGATAAACAAGTTGGCAACGAGGAGCCAAATGAATAGTCACAACGATGTGTAACGGCCGGTTGTGATACCAGCTGATCGACTGCCAATGTCGTGGACAGTCTGGAGCTTCAACGTCTAGGACGTCATGAATGCATGTGCCTGCCGGAAGGAGCTGTGATGGAATGACGTCGACGGTCAAGTGCTCGGTCCAGAGTTGACAATGATCTGATGTATGCAGGTCAATGCTAGATTTTTCTCGGAATCCCAACGGAAGTAGACTACTCCGTTGCGAAGCAGGGCAGGTTTGATTACTCTTTGATTGTTGGATTAATCAAGTGCACCACATTATCGCCAGTGCATTCTTATGATCTTGATCTATTTTTGCGTCCTGTGTGGAGCCCATATTATGCTTAATAAAGCTGGAGGTTGTTATATGCCAGAATCAGTTTTGGGCTACATTGCAAACTGCGTTGGTCAGTTCTTTTGTGTTGCTATCCCGTATAAGCAGTGGTCAAAGCGCTAACCACTTAGCAGAGAGTATCAAATAGTTTACCTATTATAGTATGATATTTGTACTTTAAGTAATCATGCTTTGTCTTTTTTCATGTGCAGGTCAACTACTGCATTATAAGGAGTCATGCATGTTTAACTTATTGCCGGTTAATCATGTGTTACCATGAGAAACCGAACCACGAATCTCCATTTAGCTACTTGAAGAATTCCCTTCATGATAAAGCTTGGCCATATACGGTGTGGAAACTCATTGTATAATTTATTTTTACCTTAACAGAAAAATAATCTCGTCTTTCTTTTCTTCAAATTAATACTGGTGTAAGCTACTTCATAATATCAAATTACATACTTCCGATATTGTATTTAAGTGAAAAAACAATTAATACTCCAACAGATACCATTGTCAGCCGATTAACGATGCCAAAATGGACGAGACCATGAATATTTTCCCTTTGGACCTTTGGGCAAGGAAAAGTTACAATATTGTAATATAGAAAGTTCATTGTTTGGCTGATAAAATTACTAAAACATGATTGTTTATTTCATTTATTTTCATTGCCAGCATGGGTAGTGGGACAGACCAGACTGATATTACTTGCTTTGTTTGAAAATGCATAATAAATACGAGATATGAGGTCTTCTACAAGAGCTACGTACATATATGCCAGTGTACACCCAAACTCACCAGGCACACACACACACACACACTATATATATATATATATATATATAAAATATATATATATATATATATATATATCTTCTCGTGAGGTAGCTAGCTAGTAACAGCAAACCACACTCTAAATTACCAAAGTATAGTACAAGCAAGAACATGGAGCCTTCCTTTGGAAATGTCGTGCTGTTGTTAATTTGATCTAGGACTAGGAGACATTGGGAAATGGCATAGTGCCCATATACTGCGTGATGCATAATGGGTGAAAACCCAAAGTATGTGACAGCCAGTAGTTTGCGAAAATTACGCTGAGCACTTTTGCTGTTTTCGTTTTACACGATCTATGTGTGCGGCTGGCTGTGTACACACGTATCGCAATGGGAGGTCTACAGCAATCCACCTAGGAACAAGGCCAAACCTATGTGTGTCTCCCGCTGTTGGTCTTTGTTAAACGGTTTGCTAGTCTATTCCGTGCGCCAGAGACACTCAGCCAACATACCTAGAATGTGGATGGATGGTCAAATGTCGTACAATTTGAGAGTATAACACTCTCTAATTGTGAAATGTCCACAAAAATGCTTGAGCACGGGAGGGTTAATTTTAGGGATGTTTTACTGTACATCATACTACCGGAAGAAGGGGGTAGTATAAGTTTCATCTAGCCATTGATTCGGATGGCCTATTAGACTTTAGTAAGGGCAATTGAGTTATTTTAGTCCGTGATATAAATGCTAGGCATTGCCATATCCTCTAAGTATGCCCGCTGCCGCCGTCGGCGAGGTGCTCAAGAGCTTACACCGCCAGCTATTCGTGTCTATATGGGCCGTTCACTCTCACGCCTAATTGCTGCGGATCCTCTCCTCACCCTCCCTTTGCATATGCTGCTGCAATGTCCATCTAACTCTGTTGCCTCAAGATGAAGGTGGACATGTCCACGGACGTCTGGACATCTGTAGGATGCTTGTTTGACGCCCACACCGGCCTTAGGAACACGGTGGCGAGGCGCTGCCTTCAGAAGACTCTAGGCAAGACGTACTATAGTTATGGCTCCGAGCTAACTTGTAAGGAGAAATGATCTCTTGTCTAATTTATAAATGATGTTGAGACTTTTAAGATCAATTATCAAATTAGCCGAAATTATAGTGGATACGTGCCACTAGTCCACGAGTTGCATGATGGTAGGTTCATTGCAAAAACATGGTATGATTTTGTTAACTGTGGTTGCATACATTCTTTTTAAGTAAACTACATTGCTAACTATATATATTACTATTATGTTCTTCAACAGAAGCTCCTGAAGAATGTTGTGCCTGACATGATGTTTACCGAAGGTCATATGCATATGGTTACCTTTCGACCAAGTCCGCCGATGGCTTACCACATCACATACTCGATTTCTCAAAAAGTTGAAAGGCTCGATATCAAAGAATGGAGCAAAGTAATGAATACGCGCAGGCAACCAATTGAAGACAACATGAATGTGCGCAAGCTACAAGTTGGAGTGCAAGCCTACACTCCTCCACCTTCAAGCGTGAGTGCACTATCAAGATCAAGGGATAATAACTATTGCCAAGATGAAGACATTACTTTGTGTCACACTTGGATGAATGTGTCACTTGATGCATCGGTTGGAATGGATCAATTAAGGGACTGGTTTGGGATGGTATTCCTGAGTACTGCAACAACACCATAGAAGTCACATCAACCCGCACCGAAGGCTATCTTGGGCACCATTGCGATACCATCCATGACCTATGCAACCGATTGTCCAGTTGTATTCATCAAGTCAACTATGCACCACCGAGTGGCGTGAAAATCTTGGAGTATGAACCTTTCATTCCAGACCATTTCAAGCAACGGAACAAGAAGTATAGTAACAAGCCCTTCACATTGCACCATTTGTGTGAAGAGATTTTCACAATGAGAAGTCGATTAGGAGAAACTCTGAGAACACAACAAAGGTATCATAGTTAAGCATAGCCGTTGAGGAAGATGACGAGGTGAATGAAAATCCCAACAAGAGACCGTATGGTAATGAGATTGCAAAAGAGAGGAAGAGGAGAGGATCCTTCAGCATCACCAACAAAGAAGAGCTTGTGGCCATGATTAAGAATACCTTGGTGTTCAAAGCAGAGAAGATTACGCCGCAATATGGAATCAGGTCAAGATGTTGGAGGACGATAAATGGAGGTCAAAGTTGGCGGCTGAAGAGAGGAACTTGAAGGTGGAGGAGTGTAGGCTTGCACTCGAGGAGGAGAGGCTTTTTAATGAAAAGAAGGCCGAAGAACATGCTAGCATGGTCATGAAACCAACCACAATGGATGCCACTGCAAAAAAAGTTTTGCCAGCTCACTCGTGGAGAGATCTTGACCCAAATGTAGATCTCTTTGGGATGATGGTGATAGTCGTGTGGATGGGGTTGGTGGCCATATGGATGGGGGTGGTGGCCGTGGAGATGGCGATAGACAATTAGGAGATGGGTGTGGTGGTTGTGTGGATGGTGGTGGACTTGGAGGTGGCGATAATGGAGGTCATCATGATTTCTTTCGTGATGATGGTGTTTCAGTTCGTGTTGTGTGCCTTTGGTAGGGATCGATCCGCAATATAAGGCATGCTATGTTGTGGCGATTTTGGTTCCCGGCCGATGTGGTGCCTTTTGGAAGAACTATTTACGTAGAAGATGATATTAGCGATACTCAGCCCCATAGCGTCAAATTTAATAGAATAAGTAGCACTTGTGGATAAAGTTATGCAAAGTAACCCATTTGAAAAGTGATCGAGATTATGCTAAAATATTTTTTCACATTTTACATGGTGCTTCAGCCTCTCGCTGGTTCCATGGTTTTGTCTCTACATGCATGTTTACGTGCGTAAATGTGATTTCATCACCTCTCTTGATGTTGTGTTGAGGACTCCGCTGGCAAATGAACGATCCACCAGAGTCTTGTCACGTATTTCAGCTATGAGTTTGTTAACGTTCGTAGTGGCAACACTGCATCGAATATTATTCGTCTTTTTCTTGAAGAGTGTGTATTTGTGGTAATAAACAAGTACCGATCTCTAGAGCTTGAAAGAGACAAATAGTACTTAAACATAAGCCACGGTGAAACTCTATGCATGTATCATTTCTTTGGCATAATTTCGTCACAAGCGAAAGTTTCAGCAGGCAATGATTGAAATAAGTGTTTGTTAGCCTTGATGAAGAGCTCTTGTGGGTGTTAGTGAGTAACTCTAGTATCGAGTTGTCTTTACATACCTTTCGCTCTTGTAATACATGTTTTCAGTGCTCAAGAACAAAAATTCTCTTCGATGTGTTCCCGGCAAGCAAGTGTTAACTGGGGGAAATATAATGAAAGAAACTTTATTGTTTTGTGTAGATTAAGATGACCTTTGTGACGATTATCTTAGCTTCACTAACACTTGCATAATAAGCAGGCCACCGCTATAGTTATACTAAGTTTTCAGATGAAGAAGCGAAAGACACTTGCATAATAAGCAGGTCACCGCTATGGTTATACTGAGTTTTCAGATGAAGAAGCGAAGGACTATATAAGAGTATCGATCGTAAGTGAACCAAAACCTTTTCATTATTCCGGTTTAGACAACCGTGTTCCTTACAGTTAGGTTCTATCTTTTTATCTTGAGGACGATCAAAGTTTAAGATTGTGACGGTTGATGAGTGATAGTTTTGCGCTCATTGCACCCTTGTTAAAACCATATTATCCAAGAAAATCTGAGAAAAAACCCCTCTGACATTGCCTCTAATAACTAATGAATGCGAGAGATCGTGAAATCCTTCATTTAACTTGTCTTCGCGGGAAATGGGGCCAAACATGGACATAAATCATAATTTACATGGAAATTAAGAAAACAAAGAAAGAGGGAAGGAAAATGCAGGCGCAACAATTGATCCAGAGTATAAGACGGCATCTGGTAGGAGCGCGGCTGCTCGTACCAGCCATTAATGGCTCCGTCGCGTCCAACACAGAAACTTCTATAAATGGATCAACAAATGAATCTCGACCGAGTATCGACAACACAGAGGCCATTCTCCAACTTAACCGTCGTCATTTCCCATCTCATCCCCACTGCCACCTGTTGGCGCCGAGACCTAGCTTGCTCTTTGCGCCGGTGCCCAGCTCCCTCTCGCTCTCTCTCTCTCGCACGAATAAAGGTAGAAGAAAGAGTAGACATGAGTGGATTTTCCCGGCGCTCAAACGCCTCGGCACACAGACGCCATTTTCCATTATCCAACTAGCTGGCACATACCATGTCAGGCTACAAACTGGAGTCGCACACACGCACACTCGCGCCCGGCACAACCAGCATGCACGCACACACTGGCCGCCATGGCCGCCGTGTCTTATTCCTAACAATCTCCCCCTAAGACACGACCTAAAGCAGGCCCAAGTCATTGTCGACGTCGTATTGAACGCCTCTGCCCGACGTTGTGACGTGTCGCGTGCTTGCCGTCGCCGGACTGACGCTGCTGCTCCCATCGTCATCGTCGCCCCGACCGCGGACTCGATCTGGCGCGCTGACGCCGGTCGCCACAGCCACGGACTCGACCTGGCGCACCGACGCCGGTCACCACCGCTTCCTCTCTGGCGACATACGCCGAGCTTCTTCTTCGCTGGAGACACATGCCTGGCGTCCCTCGGCGACAAACGCCGTCGATGCCGTCGCGCTCAAACGCGAGCCTTTCCGGACGCCGCTTCATGGCGTTGCACCGCGCTGCTGCGGCCTCCGCTGCCATGTAGCACATCCATGCCGCCATGCCGTGCCGCACGTCCGCGGCCTCTGGACCACCATGCAGCGTCTCCGCGGTCGCCGCGCTCGCCGCCTCCGCGCTCGCCGTGCTCGCCGCCTCAGCGTCCGCCATGGCAGCCGCAGCGCCGCGCACCTCCACTGGCCGACACACGGCCCGGAGCTTCACCGCGCAGCCGCCGGCGAACGCCGCCACCGCCGGCATGCCTCCGACAAGGGAAACGACGCCCAAGACAACCAAGCCCTGATACCAATTGTTGGCGCCGAGACCTAGCTTGCTCTTTGCGCCGGTGCCCAGCTCCCTCTCGCACGAACGTAGGTAGAAGAAAGAGGAGACATCAGTGGATTTTCCCTGCGCTCAAACGCCTCGGCGCACAGACGCCATTTTCCATTATCCAACTAGCTGGCACATACCATGTGAGGCTACAAACTGGAGGCGCACACACGCACTCTCGCGCCCGGCACGACCAGCGTGCACGCACACACTGACCGCCATGGCTGCCGTGTCTTATTCCTAACACCACCACCATCACCAACACTGCAGCAACCACCTCCAAGTTAGCCATATTTGTAATCGTGTATCCCATCCGGCAACCATTTTAAGGCATATTATCAATAAAATATTCATCTTCATGTTTTCTCCAATGATTTCTTCTTGCAATCTTATCTTGATGTGTGAGTAATTCGGTAAGGCAATGGCTTAAGGAACCCAATGTATTTTTTATTGCGGCTCGATGGAATTGACTTCGAATTAACGTCATGTATTTGTTAGAATTGCAACGAAGTCATATCTTGTCTCTTTCTCATTCTTCAACCCAGAAGGTACCCAGGATCTTAGAGATCGAACTAACAGGAGGCTAGGAGTAGGGAGGATGTAGAACGCTATTTAAAAAAAGTGACAGAAAGGATTAGCACAGTAACGGAAAGTCCATCCATGGGGATTCATCAGCTGTAGTCATTAAATGCCGAATGCTTATGTCTAAATTATTCTTAATGACTGAGGTAACCCCGCACGATAGTAAGGGCATGTGGTTGGACAATTGATTTTTGATGCACGTCGCGAACCGGTCATGACGTAATTTGGACACATCCTCCACCTTGTCTCGTTGCAAGCATATCATAACGCGTGTTTTTCAGAGCGCAAATTAAGATCATGATGATCCCGATCACAAATATGTGGTTGTAAGAATAAAAATCTCATACCCATGCTTGTTTTAATTTTAAGTGTTTACACCCTGAGGTTGTTAAGGTCCGGCCACAAAAACTGGAATTTAATTAGCAAATAATTGGTACAATCCCCTATCGTAGTGCACGTCCTCTCGTGGGTTCGATAACTCAGGGTCACTCCTTGGAAAAAAAGGCAGGGTAATTTTTGCTAACCAAACCGGATCACAAAGGGAATCAACCAGCGGGAGGGGGGCAACTACGCCACCGTAATGAACTAGACACTCAGCTGCCATCTAGACGACTTCCGCACGTCCGGCGGTGCCGGAATTCAAAAATGGGCGAGCTTCTCCACCTCGGCCGTGGTGAAGTTGGGGCGATCCATCGCTGTGGCTGGCTTGGGTTTCGGTGTGGAAGTGGCGGATGGGGGTAGACGGCTAGGGTTTCGGTGTGGAGGTTGGCGGCAACGCTGATGTTGTGCGGATGCGGTGAACAGGGGTGGGGGTGCCATATATGGAGAGGAGGGGGTGGTTGGGTTCCGGTGGGTTGTTAACGCCCCCATTGATGGGCCACGGAATCCCCTCTGGCGACACGTGTAAGAAACCGCTACGTCGAGCGACGTGGCTGACCGGCTGACTACCCGGGGTCGTCCACATATGGACTGTACGGCCGAGTGGGCGCACATATGGTACGTAGTACACAAACCGCGTATGGGTGAGCTCAGACAAACGTTGAAATTTTAACAATGACCATTATACCATTTATTATTAATGGGTATGGGTAGATCGCATTCGTCGATGTGTTTAGGGTGTGTGTACCGATGCAGAAGGACATATATTAGAAGCGGCATACATATATATGTATGCATGTTTGTTTTTCTGAATCAATGACACTAGTAGAAAACAGGGCTTTGGTCCAGGCCTGGCCAGCCCATTAGTCCCGGTTCAGTAACGAACCGGTACCAATGAGGGAATAGGTCCCGGTTCGTGAGCCCAGGGGGCCGGCCGGGCCTCGTGGGGCATTTGTCCCGGTTCGTCTGGACCCTTTTGTCCCGTTTCCAGACACGAACCGGGACCAATGGGCCTCGCTCCTGGCCCACATCCATTGGTCCCGGTTCGTGGTTGAAACCGGGACCAAAGGGTGGCCTTTAGTCCCGGTTCCATCCACGAACCGGGACCGATGAGGTGCCTATATATACCACCTCGCCCGCGAGCAGAGCACTCCACTGCTCTGTTTTTTCTGGCCGGCGAGGGGAGGGCTTTGTGGTGCTCTAGCTCACCTTCTATGCACATGAGATGTTTGATGAAATGCCCGAGCCACACTACTTAAGCTTTCTCCTCTCCAAGCTCGACCTCCAATCTCCATTTTTCTCAAGATTTGTCTAGGTTTAGCGGTCCGTCACGTCCCGTCCCCGTCTTCACCGCCGTCGATTGCCCGCACCGATCTCGTCGCCGGCACCACCATGGTGAGCCTCTTGTTCTTATCTTCTTTCTAAAAGAAAAAAAATTCTTACTTGTATGATTTAGATAGATACTTGTCTAATTTTCTTACTTTTATTATTGTTTGTTATTATATAGTGCGATGGTTTTGGTATCCGCCCCCGTCGGCCCTCGTCCTGTCTATGATTCGGATGTGGTATATATTATATTTTATAACTATTTGGTTCATTTATTGTTTATGACAATTATGCCGACCAACGTGACATAGATTTTTTTTATCTAGGAGGTATGTGAACCGGAAATTTCAACCGACCCTATTGTCGAGAGGTTAAATTTAGTTGAAGAAGAAAATAATTACTTGAAGGAAAAATTGAAAAAAATTGAGGAGGAGAAGATGATATTGGAGTTGCATGTTGCGGATGTCGTCAATGATCACAAGATCAAGATGGATGCAATGCGCTTCAAGATTAGAAAGTATAGAAAATATGCCATTCATACCTAGGCTTGGTATCATTATGCCGTTGGATCAATTGTTACCTTGGTTGCGATTATGATCGCATTTGTTGTTGCATTGAAATGTTTTACATAGTTTCATTGTATGGTTTAATTAGATGCTCTGGAGAGCTATATATATGTTGTTCAATGAGAACTATGTATGTACTTTGGTTTTAATGTGATGATGAACTTCTATTAAGTTGGTCACTTATCTATTCATGATGTTTTGTAATGGTTTTTGACACACTTAATTATATATAATGCACGCAGATGAACCGGCAATGGAGTTACGGTGACAGACGCACCTCCGAGTACATTAAGGGCGTGCATAATTTTCTCGAAGTTGCTGAGGCAAACAAGTAGAATGATTTTATGTGTTGTCCATGCCCTATATGTGGGAATACGAAGTCTTACTCTGACCGGAAAATCCTTCACACCCACCTGCTTTATAAGGGTTTCATGCCACACTATAATGTTTGGACCAGGCACGGAGAAATAGGGGTTATGATGGAAGACAGCGAAGAAGAAGAGGACGATGACAACTATGTGTCCCCTGAATACGATGATGCTGCAACGGGGGAAGCTGAAGATCAAGAGGAACCAGACGATGTGCCCGATGATGATATCCGCTGGGTCATTGTTGATGCAAGGAGACAGTGCGAAAGTGAAAAGGAGAAGCTGAAATTCGATCGCATGTTAGAGGATCACCAAAAAGGGTTGTACCCCAATTGCGAAGATGGCAACACAAAGCTCGGTACCGTACTGGAATTGCTGCAGTGGAAGGCAGAGAATGTTGTGCCTGACAAAGGATTTGAGAAGCTACTGAAAATATTGAAGAAGAAGGTTCCAAAGGATAACGAATTGCCCGACAGTACGTACGCAGCAAAGAAGGTCGTATGCCCTCTAGGATTGGAGGTGCAGAAGATACATGTATGCCCTAATGACTGCATCCTGTACCGCGGTGCGTACGAGGATTTGAACGCATGCCCGGTATGCGGTGCATTGCGGTATAAGATCATACGAGATGACCCTGGTGATGTTGACGGCGAGCCCCCTAGGAAGAGGGTTCCTGCCAAGGTGATGTGGTATGCTCCTATAATACCACGGTTGAAACGTCTGTTCAGAAACAAAGAGCATGCCAAGTTGATGCGATGGCACAGAGAGGACCGTAAGAAAGACGGGAAGTTGAGAGCACCTGCTGACGGGTCGCAGTGGAGAAAAATCGAGAGAAAGTACCGGACTGAGTTTGCAGGTGACCCAAGGAACGTATGGTTTGGTTTAAGCGCGGATGGCATTAATCCTTTCGGGGAGCAGAGCAGCAATCACAGCACCTGGCCCGTGACTCTATGTATCTATAACCTTCCTCCTTGGCTGTGCATGAAGCGGAAGTTCATTATGATGCCAGTACTCATCCAAGGCTCTAATCAACCCGGCAACGACATTGATGTGTACCTAAGGCCATTAGTTGAAGAACTTTTACAGCTGTGGAATGAAAACGGTGTACGTGTGTGGGATGAGCACAGACAGGAGGAATTTGACCTGCATGCGTTGCTGTTTGTAAACATCAATGATTGGCCTGCTCTCAGTAACCTTTCAGGACAGACAAACAAGGGATACCACGCATGCACGCACTGTTTAGCTGACACCGAAAGTATATACCTGGACAAATGCAGAAAGAATGTGTACCTGGGGCATCGTCGATTTCTTCCGACCAACCATCAATGTCGAAAGAAAGGCAAGCATTTCAAAGGCGAGGTAGATCATCGGAAGAAGCCCGCCATGCGTACCGGTGATCACGTACTTGCTATGGTCAATGATTTACACGTAATCTTTGAAAAGGGTCCCGGCGGACTATCTGTTCCGAATGACGCTGAGGGACGCGCTCCCATGTGGAAGAAGAAATCTATATTTTGGGACCTACCCTACTGGAAAGACCTAGAGGTCCGCTCTTCAATCGACGTGATGCACGTGACAAAGAACCTTTGCGTGAACCTGCTAGGCTTCTTGGGCGTGTATGGAAAGACAAAAGATACACCGGAGGCACGGGAGGACCTGCAACGTTGGCACGAAAAAGACGGCATGCCTCCAAAGCAGTATGAAGGTCCTGCCAGCTACGCTCTTACCAAAGAAGAGAAGGAAATCTTCTTTGAATGCCTGCTCAGTATGAAGGTCCCGTGTGGCTTCTCGTCGAATATAAAGGGAATAATAAATATGGCAGAGAAAAAGTTTCAGAACCTAAAGTCTCATGACTGCCACGTGATTATGACGCAACTGCTTCCGGTTGCATTGAGGGGGCTTCTACCGGAAAACGTTCGATTAGCCATTGTGAAGCTATGTGCATTCCTCAATGCAATCTCTCAGAAGGTGATCGATCCAGAAATCATACCAAGGCTAAGGAGTGATGTGGCGCAATGTCTTGTCAGTTTCGAGCTGGTGTTCCCACCATCCTTCTTCAATATCATGACGCACGTCCTAGTTCATCTAGTCGACGAGATTGTCGTTCTGGGCCCCGTATTTCTACCCAATATGTTCCCCTTTGAGAGGTTCATGGGAGTCCTAAAGAAATATGTCCGTAACCGCGCTAGGCCAGAAGGAAGCATCTCCATGGGCCATCAAACAGAGGATGTCATTGGGTTTTGTGTTGACTTCATTCCTGACCTTAAGAAGATTGGTCTCCCTGAATCGCGGTATGAGGGGAGACTGACTGGAAAAGGCACGATAGGAGGGGACTCAATAATATGCAGGGACGGGCATTCTTGGTCTCAAGCACACTACACAGTTCTACAGAACTCTACCTTGGTGACCCCGTATGTCGATGAACACAAGAACATTCTGCGCTCCAAACACCCGGAGTAGTGTGACGACTGGATTACATGTGAACACATCAGGACTTTTTGCAGTTGGTTGGAAACACGTCTCAGAGGTGACAACACTGTTTCTGATGAGCTGTACTCGTTGTCCAGGGGACCATCTTCGACTGTATTGACTTATAAAGGATACGAGATAAATGGGAATACATTTTACATGATCGCCCAAGATCAAAAGAGCACCAACCAAAACAGCGGTGTCCGCTTTGATGCAGCAACCAAGAGGGAAAATGACACATATTATGGTTACATAGTGGACATATGGGAACTTGACTACGGACATGATTTTAAGGTCCCTTTGTTTAAGTGCAAATGGGTCAATCTGTCAGGAGGCGGGGTACAGGTAGAGCCATATTACGGAATGACAACAGTGGATCTGAACAATCTTGGGTACACAGATGAACCATTCGTCCTAGCCAATGATGTGGCGCAGGTTTTCTATGTGAAGGACATGTCTACCAAACCGAGAAAAAGAAAAGATAAGGAAGCGAATACATCATAAGATGAGCCAAAGCACCACATAGTTCTTTCAGGGAAAAGAGACATCGTGGGAGTGGAGGGTAAGACAGACATGTCTGAAGATTATGAAAAGTTTCATGAAATTCCTCCCTTCAAAGTCAAGGCTGACCCAAGCACCCTGTTAAGCGATGAAGAATATCCATGGTTACGGCACAATAAGCAAAGGACACAAGCGAAGAAAAAGTGAAGACACTTTTTAGCACATGCTATGTGGGTGAAATGATGATATCATGCCAATTTTCAACCTCTTCAGAGTTCATGTGAAGTGCTTTTCAATTTCAGGGTCATTTAGCTCAAAAAATTCAGTAAATGCATGAAAAATAATAGATGAAGTCAGAAAGGGTTGAAAATTGATGATGTGGCTTTGAATGGTTCATTATGAACACACAAAAAGTCTGGAGTTCAAATAAGTTAAAAAAAATGAAATCCCTTTGTAACAGATGAGTTTTTGTCTGAAACCCTGATACTTCGAAAGAGATTGTCCATTTTGTACACGAAGTGCATCCATTTTTGCCGTAACCCTCTCAACTTTTTAGCACATGCTATGTGGGTGAAATGATGATATCATGCCAATTTTCAACCTCTTCAGAGTTCATGTGAAGTGCTTTTCAATTTCAGGGTCATTTAGCTCAAAAAAATCAGTAAATGCATGAAAAATAACAGATGAAGTCAGAAAGGGTTGAAAATTGATGATGTGGCTTTGAATGTTTCATTTTGAACACACAAAAAGTCTGGAGTTCAAATAAGTTCAAAAAAATGAAATCCCTTTGTAACAGATGAGTTTTCGTCCGAAACCCTGATACTTCGAAAGAGATTGTCCATTTTGTACACGAAGTGCATCCAGTTTTTGCCGTAACCCTCTCAACTTTTAAACTCTAATAGCAAAAATAATAAACTAAAAGAATGAACTAGAAAACTTTAATGAAACTCTAATAGAAAAAAGAATGAACTAGAAAACTTTAATGAAACTCTAATAGCAAAAGGAATCAACTAAAATTTATGCAACTAAAATTATCAAAGTATTTTCTGTTCAAAACATTAAAAGCAAAAAGAATTTTCATAAAGAACTTTTTTTGTTAGGAACTTTAATAGCAAAAGGAATTATCATAAAGATTTTTTTTGTTAGAAACTAAAATAACAAAAACTGTTTTTGAATATAATGATAAAACACAGTAATATTAAATAGCAGGAAAAAGAATCACTCCAAGATCTATTTTTATAGTAAAGTTAATCACAAACTAGTGATTCACTCAAATTTCAAAGAATTCAAATTTAAACTATTCAAATTGGAAAACTAATGGCACTAACAGCAAGTTTATAATTTTTATTACCTAAAAGCAAAAAGAATCACTGAAAAACAGTTTGTATTTTGTTGTAAGTAGAAACAAAATAAAATAAATAAAACAAAAAAACTAGAAAAAAAATAAAAAAATGCCGCCTACTGGGCCACCACGGCCTGAATACGACTAGAAACCCATCCATGGGCCAGGATTAAGGCCCGCAGAGGCCCAGCAGGCCCACAGGCAAAGAGTAGCAGAGAAGGCCCGAAAGCCTGCAGTTGAGAGGAGCTCGAGAGGGTCGGCGCAGCAGCGCTTATAAACCACTCTCGAGCTCTCTCAACTAGCGAGGTGGGACTAAACATCCCACCGCACCGCGCTGTAACAACCCCTTGTAATGACCACAGTGAACAACTGCTAATAATGCCATGTCATCATCATTGCAGTGCCTTGTCACCTTGGTTAATTACTCCATTCAAATTCAAATCTGAAAATCAACTTAAATTCCAAAGTGAAATATGGAGTTGTTCAAATGCTGATGGAAAAATGTCCATTAATTGGCATATAATACAGTATCAATGACAAAATCATAATCAATATTTTTGGGATATGGTTAATGAGTCAAACAAGATGAAACAGTACCCAAACAGAATATTCAAACCCATTTAAATTCATTTCAAATTCAAATGGAGTCCAAATTTACCCAAACCAATTTCTGGTGGCCAGGAATATCGCATGGTATTATTTGAGCCTAGTCTCAAGTTTTACAAAATTGCTAAAGTGACCTGACCATTTTGCAACAGAAAAGAAAATAGCAAATGAAAAGAAATAAAAAGAAAGAGGCACTGTGCACTGGGCTTAAGTGCACAGTGCCCCGAGAGCCAGCCCACCAGGCCCATCTTCTTCTCTCTCCCTCGCCGTGTCAGCTTCTCCATGGCCGAGCTCGCGCGCGCCGCTCGCAAGGCGACACGGCGCCGCCCACCGACGGAACAGGAGCGTGGAGGGGATAAGGGCAGCGCCCGTGCATTCCCTCTGGCCCCCGCTCACTCTCCCCCTCTCTCCGTCGCTCCTCTGAGCTCCCCTTCCCCTCCAGATCCGTGGACAGAGCGCCGGCGTAGCCACTCGTCTTCGTTCCCGTAGCCACCGGCATCGCCTCGCCTCGCTGTGATGCCGTAGCAGCTCCTCGTCGTCCGCCACGTCACCTGGTGCCTGCGGTTGGAGCCGGGGAGCCCCGCAACGCCCGCATCTCCGTCATCTTCTTCCTCTGTCGCCGGAGATCTTCCTCCTCACCGGCGACGCCTCTGCAGCTCCTAAGCATCCACGGGTCTTACGTGACCGCGCGGTGAGCTACTCCCTCCCCTGCTTCTCCCCGTTGTCCACCTCGCATACCGTAGCTAGCCGACGTCGAAACCGAGCTCTGTTCGCCGCGGGTCGTGTCGCCGCCGTGGCCATACCCACTGTCGTGCTCGCTTGAGCACGGCATTGAGCTCATGGTGCTCCCAGGAGCTCAGCAGGCCCGAGCACGTACCTCCCCGTGCCCCCTAACGCTGGATCCATCACCGTCCGAACTCCGGCGCCGCTTTGGCTCGTCGCCGGTGTTGTTCCGGTCGCCTCCGGCGCCCCGCGATAGTCCAGGTGAACGCGGCGTTGAGCGCCCGTTCTAACGCGTCCAACCGCGCGCGATTTGGTGCGGTGTGGTGCATTCCCTAGAGTCTCCGGCGAGGCCCGCCGCGGATTCGGTCACCGGAGCAACTCCGGTGGCCGCGGACGACGTGGCACGGTGGGGCCCACCCCCTGAGAGACTGCCGGTGGGCCCCAGTTTCTCCGTTGACCACGTTGACCTGGTCAACGTGGCACTGTTCACCCCTCTCACTGACAAGTGGGCCCTCACGCTAATTAAGTTAGTTAACGAATTTGATTAATACAAATAATTAGTTTAATGTAGTTACCCACTGATAGGTGGGGCCCGCTCCCCTAATTAATCCAAATAGATAAGTTTAAAACACTGTTAAGTAACAGAGGCTGACAAATAATTAGTTTAATGTAGTTACCCACTGGACCCACATGTCAGGTTTGACCTGTACAGCCGCATTTGACCAGCTGATGTCAGCATGACATCATGCTGACGTCATATTTCATAATTCTGTCAATTCAAATAATTTCAGAAAATTCAAATAATCCTTAAAAATTCATATCTTTTAAACCGTAGCTCAGATTGAAAAAGTTTATACATGAAAGTTGCTCAGAACGACGAGCCGAGTCTAATCATGCCATCTGTTTCTTCATCGGAACCCCCTACGTAGAAGAACTCATAACTCCGGACCCGTATCCGGTAGTTGAATAGTGCACCCGCACCGGTAGTTAAATTCCAGAAAAATCCTAAAAATAACTAAATGACTTAGATGCATATTCAGGCAACCCTGCACTGCATCGTAGCTTAGCACGCGTTGTGTGGCATATGTTTGCATATTGTTTACTTGTTTCCTCCCCCTCTTCTCTCTCGATAGACACCGACGCAGACGTAGCTCCAGAGGCAGACGCAGCTCCGGAGTACGACTACGTCCCCGACGACATCCCTGAAGACCTTGCCCTTGCCCCCGAGCAAACAGGCAAGCACCCCCATTTTGAACATGCCTATATCGCCTACTCTCTTCTCTCTTATGCTTGCATTAGAACTGCTACTGTTACTGTTTTCCTATATCTGCTGCATAGCCTGTTTATTGTAACCTGCCTTGTTACCTTTCTGGTTATCCTAGACTACTTGTTTTAACTGGGTAGAGACACGACAGAGACCCCACTTGATCCCGACTGCCCTGCTGGATATCAGAAGACCCGATCACCGGGATTGAAGACTAGACCCTGACACGACACATCACTTCCTCCTTAAATGCTCGACACTACTGAGTTACCATCAAGTGCCGAGGGTGATACCTCATCAGCACTTCCGATGATGACCTTGTAGGTTAGTTGTCCGGTCGTGGTAAGCGAGGGTGATTCCTCCTACACCACCCCCCGACACCGACGCCGTCGTGCAACACCTCAAGCGTGGACCTCGAGGGTGATTCCTCCTTCGTTCACCTTGACGACAACATCGAGCGGGAATTCCATCGAGGGTGATTCCTCAGGATTCCCCTTGATATGGTAGCCCCACGGATGCCTTACATAACGGATGTTACTGATACTTGAGAAGGCGGGTCGACCCTGAGGGGTACCCGCGAGTGATGGATAGTTACCCGTGAGATATTCCACGAGGCACGGCCGGGCATTCTTAGCCCTTGCAGCAAGTCCTCGAGACGGGGCGACGGGGTCACATCTTTCGTGAGTCTCTGCTCGTTACCGCAAGCCACTAGGACACTACGGTTTGGATATTTGATCCGAGGGGCCTCTGGCCCGATAGCACTAACCATCACGTGGGCATAGTATGGGCGTTCTGCGTCGTATACTTCAGCCGGAGCTTAATAGACGTCAGCGACTGAGCGGCGCGCGCTGAATTGGACTGGGAACGCAACCGCGCTTGTATAAGGGGTTGCTAGGTCTGCTTTCAGCCGCGTACGCAACGTGCAGGAGCGTCCGGGGCGATGGCCCGAGACCCCTGGGGGCATAGGTTAGTCCGGCGTGCTGACCTCTCTGTTAAGTATTCGGTCGGGTTGCGGCGTGTTGCTTAGCCGAGGCCGGGCATGACCCAGAAAGTGTGTCCGGCCGGAGTTAAGCGAGCGTGGTGGGTAAGTTGGTGCACCCCTGCAGGGAAGAAACTTCTATCGATAGCCTGTCCTACGGTAACGGACACTCGGAGTTGTATCCCGATCGGTACAACTAGAACAGGTGATGAGAACTAGATAGTACGGCTCTGGGATTGCTTTCTCGCAGGGAGTCGAGAAAGGATCTCAGGCTGAGGTTGATGTTACTACTACTACTTTACATTATGTTCATCTGTTCTCTTCTAATGCTGCAAGACTATTGAAGCCTGTTGAAGATGCTAGTCTTCGATAGGACTAGGCTTTCCCCTCTATTCTGGCATTTCTGCAGCCCAGTCCACATATACAGCCATTCCTTTGAAAATGTTGCATATGTAGTGTAGATCCTTGCTTGCTGAGTACTTCGATGAGTACTCACGTTTGCTTTATTTTCTTTTTGCCCCATATTCCACTTGATGCCACTAGACGACGGAGCCCCTGAGCCAGATGCCCCCGTCGACGACCACTACTACTACCCGCCTGGCGAGTACTACTACTACGAGGTGCCACCTGACGACCAGGAGTAGGATCGGAGGGTCCAGGGCAGGAGGCCTACGCCTTTCGATCGTAGCTTTTATTTTACCCCGCCTCTGTGAAGGCTTATCTCTCTCTGTGTATTATATCTGTACTCAGATATCTGATGCTTCCGCTGACGCTTGTATGCCATCGAGCTATGTATTCGAGCCCTCGAGGCCCTGGCTTGTAATATTAAGCTTGTATGACTTTATTTATGTTTTAGAGTTGTGTTGTGATATCTTCAAGTGAGTCCTTAGGCTTGATCATGCGCATTTGCGTGTATGATTAGTGCACGATTAAGCCGGGGGCGTCACAGGTTGGTATCAGAGCCGACTGCCTCTAGGAATCCCCCTTCCCAATTCCTTGGCCGAAGTTGAGTCTAGTGGTCGAAAGCTGTTTTACTAACTTGGCTGTGTGGCTTACGGGCCCACGTCGCCAACTGGGTGGTAATAGGATCTTTTATTTCTCGATCTTTACTCTAGGACTCTAAACTCTCTTCTATTCGGGTTTAATAAAATTGCTAACACCAACACTTAGGATCACGTAATTCCTATCCTCCCGGAGAGCTGGATTCAGTGCGATTTCCTTGTCTTTGATCTGATTAGTCTGATAATCATTTTCCTTTCCATTGTTTTGTTTAACCTTTCCTTTTGAGGTCGGTTATATTTCTCCATGTCTTATGACAATTCTTGAACTTCTTATTTCAGATGGACCGTCTGTTTCCCCCTCGTCCTACGACGCAGCTCGTGCTTCGCACCTGTGCTCGAGACGTCCCTGGGTTTCCAGCTGTTTTGATCGCCCTCTTGATCAGGCTGGGATACCGCTGGTGCCCCGAGTACATGGTCTACGAGGTTTATCGTGAGTTCAACCAGGAGCAGTATTATGCTGATGTTCGCATCTACGATCAGCAGGATAACTCTGACACTGAGCTTCACCGTTTTCACGGTATCGGCGTGACGATTGAGATGGCAGTACATGATGCTGCTTACTCTGCTGTCGCACGACTTCGAGGACAGTTCAGTGCTGACTTGGATACCTCTGAGTATCGGTACATTCCGTATGCCCCTGCTGGAGATGCTACCGGATACTACACAGCTATCTGTGCCCCGTACGAGCCTCGTCGCTACGATCAGCGAGTTCTGATCCACTATACTCAGGATCTGGATAGCACTGTTCGTGCACTTGCTGTCGAGTTGTTTGCCACCCGAGCACGCTACTACGAGGCTATGACACAGTTGCTACCAGCTGTTCGTGCAGGGATACATCCGGAGTACATTCTTTACCCAAGCAGGACTGAGATGCCATCAGGGATCGTCTGGCCTGCTGTGGGAGGTCACACGCCTGCACGTGGACCTCTTCTCTCATCTCGAGACCGGGTTCTGCATCAGAGTGCCCATGGAGCGCAGGATCCTTCTGCGACGAACGTCCGTCATCCGCACTTGCAGTTACCCCGTTTCACTAGTTTTCTCCGACGTTGATGTAGCCTTAGCTATGTCGCGTTGTGTACTTCCTTACCGCGTGCCTGCGCGCCGCCTAGCATGTCTAGCTTTTCAATTTGCGCCGTTATGCTGCCCCAATGTAACCGACTATGTATGGATCTGTATGTCTTAATGACTACTTCTAGCATCTGTGCACCATTTCAATAATGTCGAGTTACATTATGTTTATTGCTAAGCACTTGCATAACCTACTGCTAAACTACCCCTGTTGAACTAGCAGGATGGCTGACAACAATCCCCCACCGCCGCCACCACCTGATTATATGGCAGCGATGATGCAACAGTTTGAACTCAACCGCCAGTTTATGACGGGAATTATGCAGCAATTCCCTCGTCCTGAAGCTAATCAGCAGCCACTTTCCATCACCTTGCCAGAGTTTATGCGGCTCAGCCCATCCTTCTTCCGCAACACAGTCAACCCATTGGATGCCGATGACTAGCTGCGTGACATCTCCCATGAGATGGAGTCTGCTGGTGTCGCCCAAGTCAACTATGTCACATTTGCGACATACCTTCTGAAGGGTCCTGCTTCCCAATGGTGGGCCACTTACCGACAGACCTTGCCACCTGGTACTGTCGTCACTTGGGCAGAGTTCAAGATTGCTTTCCGTGCCCGCTACATTCCTCAAGCTGTCATAGCTCGGAAGAAGGCCGAGTTCCGTAGTCTCGTTCAGGGCAACAAGACTGTGGAAGTCTATCAGCGCGAGTTTCTTGACTTGTCCCGTTACGCTGAAGAAGACACTCCTACTGATGAGCGAAGACAGGAGAAGTTCCGTGAAGGACTGCATCATGATATACAGTTGGCCCTGCTTGTCCAAGACTTTCCTGATTTCGCCACCTTGGTGAATAAAGCTATCATGGTTGAAACTAGACTGAAGAAACATAAAGAAGCGTCCAGACGCACTCGTGAGTCGGGCTCATGTTCGGGCTCGTCTTCCCAGAAGCGCCGCATCTGGTTTCCTCAAGGCATGTTTCGTTCAGCAGCACCTGCACACAGGCCCTCTTATGCTGCTCCACGTCTGCCTCCTCCACCACCGAGACAGCCCCTGCCAGCTCCAGCACCTCGAGCTCTAGCACCCCGTCCTGACAACGGACTATGCTTCAAGTGTGGCAAGCCAGGTCACCGTGCTAGAGATTGCTCGCAGAATCAAAATCAACTGGCTCTTCCCTCTGCCGGCCGTGGTATTGGCCGTGGTATTCCTCAACAGCGCAACTATTATGCCAGACCTTCTTATGGTCGTGGGCAGAGCTATCACGTCAACATGTCTGAAGCTCCGGATCAACTAGATACAGTGATGGGTACACTTCTCGTTAATTCAGTACCAGCATCCGTTTTATTTGATTCAGGAGCATCGCATTCATTCATGTCAGAGCATTTTGCACGGTTGCATGACGTTAAATGTGAAACACTACACCATCCATTAGTAGTAAACACTCCCGTGGGTCGGTGCCAAGCCACCATATTCAGCCCCGAAGTCACCATTATGATTGAAGAACGGAATTTTCAAGCTTCCCCCATTATTCTGAAATCTTCCAAGATTGACCTTATTCTGGGAATGGATTGGTTGAAGGCTCATTACGCCTCAATCAATTGTGCCACCAAAGTTGTTCACCTCTTACACCCATCGATTGAGTTAGTGAATTATCAAGCATACCTTACTCAGAACGCTGAGGCTCAAATTTATGCCTTAAATACGTTGAATGCTTCTCCACTTGAGGGGATCGAGAATATCCCAGTTGTCTGTGACTTTCCGGATGTTTTCCCAGAAGAACTTCTAGGAATACCCCCTGCTAGAGCTGTCGAGTTCGTCATCGACTTGAAGCCTGGTACCACTCCTATTGCGAAGCGTCCATACAAGATGCCTCCGCACCATCTCATCGAACTTAAGGAAGAAATTGATAAATCCTTAAGGAAGGGTTTCATCCGCCCTAGTTCCTCTGCTTGGGGAGCACCGTCTCTCTTTGTCAAGAAGAAAGATGGTACGAATAGGTTGGTCCAAGATTACCGTCCTATCAACCAGGCAACCATTCAGAATAAATATCCACTTCCCCGGATCAATGATTTATATGATCAACTCGCTGGATCTTCCGTGTTTTCTAAACTCGACTTGAGGTTGGGTTATCACCAGATCCGTGTCCGCGAAGAGGATATTCCAAAGACCGCCTTCGTTACACGCTATGGTTCATATGAATACACCGTCATGTCATTTGGACTGACGAATGCTCCAGCTACCTTCTCCCGCTTAATGAATTATATATTCATGGACTACCTCGACAAGTTCGTCGTGGTATATCTGGATGACATCCTGGTATATTCAAAGAATAAGGAAGAACATGCCGAACATCTGTTCTGGAGAGACTTCGAGAGCACAAGCTGTATGCCAAGTTCTATAAATGTGAATTCTGGCTTCCTGAAGTGACCTACCTTGGACATGTGATTTCCAAGGACGGTATTGCCGTTAACCCGGAGCGTGTTCAAGCTATCCTTGACTGGACTCCTCCGAAGAATGCCAAGCAAGTCCGAAGCTTTCTCGGTCTAGCCAGTTACTGTCGCCGATTCGTCGAGAACTTCTCCAAGATCGCCAAGCCCCTGACTAATCTGCTCCACAAAGGCGTTAAGTTTGAGTGGACAGACAAGTGTCAGGAAAGTTTCCAGACCCTCAAGGACAAGCTCACTTCTGCTCCAGTGCTTGCTCCTCCTGATTCTCGCAAGGACTTTGTCATATATTGCGACGCCTCTCGTCAGGGATTAGGCTGCGTCCTAATGCAAGAACGAAGAGTAGTTGCATATGCTTCACGTCAATTGCGTCCACATGAAGAGAATTATCCAGTGCATGATCTTGAACTTGCAGCAGTGATTTATGCATTGAAGTTATGGCGACACTACCTTCTGGGTAACCGGTGTGAAATCTATACCGATCACCAAAGTCTGAAATACTTATTCACTCAACCGGATCTTAATCTCCGACAACAACGATGGTTAGAAGCTATTGCGGATTATGACGGCGGTATTTCTTATACCCCGGGCAAAGCTAATGTAATGGCAGATGCCCTGAGTCGCAAGTCATATTGCAACAACCTCATGGTTAGGCAAGCTCAACCTCGTCTTCACGCAGAACTGACTCAGCTGAATCTGCGAATTGTTCCCCAAGGTTCTCTTAATAACCTTGTGGTACAGCCAGACCTTCTGAACGCTGTTAAAGAAGCGCAAGCCAAAGATGCTGAAATTGACTTGATGAAGAAGGAGCTTCACCTTGATAAGTATCGGGATTTCTCAGTTTCTGAAGATGGGACATTATATTTCAGAGACCGCATTGTAGTACCCCGCTTCGAACTCATGACTGACAAGGTCATGAAGGAGGCTCATGATACACCGCTGTCTATCCATCCGGGTAGCACAAAGATGTATCGCCATCTTCGTCAAAGGTACTGGTGGTCTAGAATGAAGCAAGATATCGCTCGTTATGTTGCCGAATGTGACGTTTGTCGTCGCGTGAAAGCAGAACATCAGAAACCTGCTGGAATTCTGCAACCACTTCCTATTCCTCTGTGGAAGTGGGACAAAGTGCAGATGGACTTCATTACTGGTCTTCCTAAGTCTCAGAAGGGTCACGATGCCATTCTTGTCGTCGTCGACCAACTCTCCAAGGTTGCTCATTTCCTACCTGTTAAGGAGACTATCACTGCTAGCCAGCTAGCAGAACTGTACATTGCCAGAATTGTTTCCCTCCATGGTATTCCGAAGGAGATTAGTTCGGACCGTGGCGGTCTATTCACGTCCAAGTTTTGGGAAAGTTTCCAACAAGCAATGGGAACTCACATTACATGGAGTTCAGCTTATCATCCTCAGTCCCAAGGCCAAGTTGAGCGAGTCAACCAAGTGCTTGAAGATATGCTACGTGCATGTGTTATATCCTTCGGTAAGAAATGGGAGGAATCTCTTCCTTATGCCGAGTTCTCCTATAACAACAGCTATCAAGCCAGCTTGAAGATGGCCCCCTTTGAAGTTCTCTTTGGTCGTAAATGTCGAACCCCTCTGAATTGGTCAGAAACTGGGGAACGACCTCTTGTTGGACCGGACATTATTCAGCATGCCGAAGAACAAGTCAGAATTGTCCGGGAAAATCTCAAAGCAGCTCAGGACCGACAGAAGAGTAATTATGATCACAAGCGATGGGGTGTGATCTATCAACCGGGTGATCATGCTTATCTTCGCATCACTCCGATGAAAGGCACCCGACGTTTCGGAATCAAGGGCAAGTTAGCTCCTCGCTATATTGGTCCTTTCCTTATCGTGGCTAGACGTGGACATGTGGCATATAAATTGGAGTTGCCGCCACAGTTCTCTCATATTCATGATGTCTTCCACGTGTCGCAACTTCGAAAGTGTTTCAAGGAATCTCCGCACCGTGCAGTGGATCACGAGATGCTTCAACTCCAAGATGACCTATCTTATAAGGAGCATCCGATTCGAATCCTCGACGAAGCTGAACGTCGAACCCGTCAGAAGACAACCAAGTTCCTGAAAGTACAGTGGTCAAATCATACTGAAGATGAAGCCACTTGGGAACGCGAGGATCATCTTCGGGAAGAATATCCCGAACTCTTTCCTTCTACCTCCTAAATTCTCGGGACGAGAATTTCTTTTAGAGGAGGAGAATTTGTAACACCCCCTTGTAATGGCCACAGTGAACAACTGCTAATAATGCCATGTCATCATCATTGCAGTGCCTTGTCACCTTGGTTAATTACTCCATTCAAATTCAAATCTGAAAATCAACTTAAATTCCAAAGTGAAATATGGAGTTGTTCAAATGCTGATGGAAAAATGTCCATTAATTGGCATATAATACAGTATCAATGACAAAATCATAATCAATATTTTTGGGATATGGTTAATGAGTCAAACAAGATGAAACAGTACCCAAACAGAATATTCAAACCCATTTAAATTCATTTCAAATTCAAATGGAGTCCAAATTTACCCAAACCAATTTCTGGTGGCCAGGAATATCGCATGGTATTATTTGAGCCTAGTCTCAAGTTTTACAAAATTGCTAAAGTGACCTGACCATTTTGCAACAGAAAAGAAAATAGCAAATGAAAAGAAATAAAAAGAAAGAGGCACTGTGCACTGGGCTTAAGTGCACAGTGCCCCGAGAGCCAGCCCACCAGGCCCATCTTCTTCTCTCTCCCTCGCCGTGTCAGCTTCTCCATGGCCGAGCTCGCGCGCGCCGCTCGCAAGGCGACACGGCGCCGCCCACCGACGGAACAGGAGCGTGGAGGGGATAAGGGCAGCGCCCGTGCATTCCCTCTGGCCCCCGCTCACTCTCCCCCTCTCTCCGTCGCTCCTCTGAGCTCCCCTTCCCCTCCAGATCCGTGGACAGAGCGCCGGCGTAGCCACTCGTCTTCGTTCCCGTAGCCACCGGCATCGCCTCGCCTCGTTGTGATGCCGTAGCAGCTCCTCGTCGTCCGCCACGTCGCCTGGTGCCTGCGGTTGGAGCCGGGGAGCCCCGCAATGCCCGCATCTCCGTCATCTTCTTCCTCTATCGCCGGAGATCTTCCTCCTCACCGGCGACGCCTCTGCAGCTCCAAAGCATCCACGGGTCTTACGTGACCGCGCGGTGAGCTACTCCCTCCCCTGCTTCTCCCCGTTGTCCACCTCGCATACCGTAGCTAGCCGACGTCGAAACCGAGCTCTGTTCGCCGCGGGTCGTGTCGCTGCCGTGGCCATACCCACTGTCGTGCTCGCTTGAGCACGACATTGAGCTCATGGTGCTCCCAGGAGCTCAGCAAGCCCGAGCACGTACCTCCCCGTGCCCCCTAACGCTGGATCCATCACCGTCCGAACTCCAGCGCCGCTTTGGCTCATCGCCGGTGTTGTTCCGGTCGCCTCCGGCGCCCCGCGATAGTCCAGGTGAACGCGGCGTTGAGCGCCCGTTCTAACGCGTCCAACCGCGCGCGATTTGGTGCGGTGTGGTGCATTCCCGAGAGTCTCCGGCGAGGCCCGCCGCGGATTCGGTCACCGGAGCAACTCCGGTGGCCGCGGACGACGTGGCACGGTGGGGCCCACCCCCTGAGAGACTGCCGGTGGGCCCCAGGTTCTCCGTTGACCATGTTGACCTGGTCAACATGGCACTGTTCACCCCTCTCACTGACAAGTGGGCCCTCACGCTAATTAAGTTAATTAACGAATTTGATTAATACAAATAATTAGTTTAATGTAGTTACCCACTGATAGGTGGGGCCCGCTCCCCTAATTAATCCAAATAGATAAGTTTAAAACACTGTTAAGTAACAGAGGCTGACATGTGGGTCCCACTGGACCCACATGTCAGGTTTGACCTGTACAGCCGCATTTGACCAGCTGATGTCAGCATGACATCATGCTGACATCATATTTCATAATTCTGTTAATTCAAATAATTTCAGAAAATTCAAATAATCCTTAAAAATTCATATCTTTTAAACCGTAGCTCAGATTGAAAAAGTTTATACATGAAAGTTGCTCAGAACGACGAGCCGAGTCTGATCATGCCATCTGTTTCTTCATCGGAACCCCCTACGTAGAAGAACTCGTAACTCCGGACCCATATCCGGTAGATGAATAGTGCACCCGCACCGGTAGTTAAATTCCAGAAAAATCCTAAAAATAACTAAATGACTTAGATGCATATTCAGGCAACCCTGCACTGCATCGTAGCTTAGCACGCGCTGTGTGGCATATGTTTGCATATTGTTTACTTGTTTCCTCCCCCTCTTCTCTCTCGATAGACCCCGACGCAGACGTAGCTCCAGAGGCAGACGCAGCTCCGGAGTACAACTACGTCCCCGACGACATCCCTGAAGACCTTGCCCTTGCCCCCGAGCAAACAGGCAAGCACCCCCATTTTGAACATGCCTATATCGCCTACTCTCTTCTCTCTTATGCTTGCATTAGAACTGCTACTGTTACTGTTTTCCTATATCTGCTGCATAGCCTGTTTATTGTAACCTGCCTTGTTACCTTTCTGGTTATCCTAGACTACTTGTTTTAACTGGGTAGAGACATGACAGAGACCCCACTTGATCCCGACTGCCCTGCTGGATATCAGAAGACCCGATCACCGGGATTGAAGACCAAACCCTGACACGACACATCACTTCCTCCTTAAATGCTCGACACTACTGAGTTACCATCAAGTGCCGAGGGTGATACCTCATCAGCACTTCCGATGATGACCTTGTAGGTTAGTTGTCCGGTCGTGGTAAGCGAGGGTGATTCCTCCTACACCACCCCCCGACACCGACGCCGTCGTGCAACACCTCAAGCATGGACCTCGAGGGTGATTCCTCCTTCGTTCACCTTGACGACAACATCGAGCGGGAATTCCATCGAGGGTGATTCCTCAGGATTCCCCTTGATATGGTAGCCCCACGGATGCCTTACATAACGGATGTTACTGATACTTGAGAAGGCGGGTCGACCCTGAGGGGTACCCGCAAGTGATGGATAGTTACCCGTGAGATATTCCACGAGGCACGGCCGGGCATTCTTAGCCCTTGCAGCAAGTCCTCGAGACGGGGCGACGGGGTCACATCTTTCGTGAGTCTCTGCTCGTTACCGCAAGCCACTAGGACACTACGGTTTGGATATTTGATCCGAGGGGCCTCTGGCCCGATAGCACTAACCATCACGTGGGCATAGTATGGGCGTTCTGCGTCGTATACTTCAGCCGGAGCTTAATAGACGTCAGCGACTGAGCGGCGCGCGCTGAATTGGACTGGGAACGCAACCGCGCTTGTATAAGGGGTTGCTAGGTCTGCTTTCAGCCGCGTACGCAACGTGCAGGAGCGTCCGGGGCGATGGCCCGAGACCCCCGGGGGCATAGGTTAGTCCGGCGTGCTGACCTCTCTGTTAAGTATTCGGTCGGGTTGCGGCGTGTTGCTTAGCCGAGGCCGGGCATGACCCAGAAAGTGTGTCCGGCCGGAGTTAAGCGAGCGTGGTGGGTAAGTTGGTGCACCCCTGCAGGGAAGAAACTTCTATCGATAGCCTGTCCTACGGTAATGGACACTCGGAGTTGTATCCCGATCGGTACAACTAGAACAGGTGATGAGAACTGGATAGTACGGCTCTGGGATTGTTTTCTCGCAGGGAGTCGAGAAAGGATCTCAGGCTGAGGCTGATGTTACTACTACTACTTTACATTATGTTCATCTGTTCTCTTCTAATGCTGCAAGACTATTGAAGCCTGTTGAAGATGCTAGTCTTCGATAGGACTAGGCTTTCCCCTCTATTCTGGCATTTCTGCAGCCCAGTCCACATATACATCCATTCCTTTGAAAATGTTGCATATGTAGTGTAGATCCTTGCTTGCTGAGTACTTCGATGAGTACTCACGTTTGCTTTATTTTCTTTTTCCCCCATATTCCACTTGATGCCACCAGACGACGGAGCCCCTGAGCCAGATGCCCCCGTCGATGACCACTACTACTACCCGCCTGGCGAGTACTACTACTACGAGGTGCCACCTGACGACCAGGAGTAGGATCAGAGGGTCCAGGGCAGGAGGCCTACGCCTTTCGATCGTAGCTTTTATTTTACCCCGCCTCTGTGAAGGCTTATCTCTCTCTGTGTATTATATCTGTACTCAGATATCTGATGCTTCCGCTGACGCTTGTATGCCATCGAGCTATGTATTCGAGCCCTCGAGGCCCTGGCTTGTAATATTAAGCTTGTATGACTTTATTTATGTTTTAGAGTTGTGTTGTGATATCTTCAAGTGAGTCCTTAGGCTTGATCGTGCGCATTTGCGTGTATGATTAGTGCACGATTAAACCGGGGGCGTCACACGCGCCAGCGCCAGGCCTTTGGTCCCGGTTGGTAGCACCAACCGGAACAAAAGGGGTGCATTGGTCCCGGTTGGTGGAACGAACCTGGACCAATGCCCACCTTTGGTCCTGGTTCGTGGCACCAACCGGGACCAATGCCCCCCTTTGGTCCCGGTTCGTGCCACCAACCGGGACCAAAGGCCTCTGTTTCCCGCCCATTGGGCTGCTGAAAAGAGACCTTTGGTCCCGGTTGGTGGCACGAATCGGGACCAAAGGGGAGCATTCGTCCCGGTTGGTACCACTAACCGGGACCAATGCTCTGTGTATATAAGCAGGACTTAGGAATTTTTCAGTTTTCATCGACCATTTGCCCCCCGACGACGCCGCCAGGCTTCCCGTGCTCGCCGTCGCCGCCCCGAGGTCGCCGTCGCCGTCCGCTCCTCGTCGCCATCGCCCCGCGCCTCGTCGTCGGCCGCCCCGTGGCCCCTGCCTCGTCGCCATCGCCCCCTGCCTCGTCGTCGTCGCCCCGTGGCCGCCCCTGCCTCGTCGCCATCGCCCCCTGCCTCGTCGTCGTCGCCCCGTGGCCCCTGCCTCGACGCCGGCCGCCCCGTGGCCCCGCCCCGACGCCGCCCCGCACCCCCGGCCTGCCCCGACCACGCCACCGCCACGTTCGGTCCGGCCGGCCATTTCCTCCCCTGTTTTTTTAAAGATATATGATGATTTTTTTTCAGATTATATGTATGTGTGTCTATATGATTATATGTCCTTTTTTTTCAGATTTTTTGTTCATGTAGATGATGATTTGTTTTTTGCATTTTTAGAAAAATGTATATATGTATATATGTTCTCTGTGTATATATGTTCATATATGCAAAAGTTACATTTTTAGAAAATTCTCTATGTATGTTCTCTGATTTAGTGCATTTTAGGATAGTTTCATTTTTAGAAAAGTTTTATATATCTAGGAAGAAGGAAGAAGGAAAGAGGAAGAAGGAAGAAGAAGAAAAAGTTTTAATATGCAAAAGTTACATTTTAGAAAAGTTTTATATCTAGCTAGGAAGAAGAAGAAGAAGAAAAACTTTTATATATGCAAAAGTTACATTTTTAAAGAAAGTTTATCTAGGAAGAAGGAAGAAGGAAGAAGAAGAAAAAGAAGGAGAGGAAAAAGACATATATCACAAAGTTTGATCATATGTCAAAGTTTGCGATATACCCCCTCCCCGATAACATTTTTTTTATATGATGAATTTTTTTTCATAGCCATATACATGTATGTGGCTATATGTATGTATGGATGTTCATAGAATTTTTTTATATGTATGTGGCTATATGTATGTCGTTGTCGATATAGCCCCTCCCCGATAACTTCGACATGAGGGGGGGGTCGATATACCCCCTCCCCGATAACATTTTTTTTCTAAGTTACTAAGGTAAAATGTTCACCCCCTTCTCGATATACCGGACGACCAACTCTCGAGGCCACCCAAACCCTAGAAAAAAGGCGTTGTCGATCTCCTACCCCCTCCCGCCCCTACCCGACAAACTCTCGAGGCCACCCAAACCACTAGAAGATAACTCCGGTAACTTCGACATGAGGGGGGACGTCGATCAACCCCCTCTCGCCCGAACAAGTCTATGTATTATTTTATATCACGGTGGACATATATCAAAGTTTGATCATATGTCAAAGTTTGAATTTTGACATATGCAACATTTGATCATATATCAAAGATTGATCATATGTCAAAGTTTGAATTTTGACATATGCAACATTTGATCATATGTCAAAGTTTGATCATATGTCAAAGTTTGAATTTTGACATATATAGATTTATCAAGAATGCCCCCATTATGGATGTGCACAAGTTGATCCAATTTTTTTCTGATCTCATCTATATATATATTCTTCTATATGTCACGTTGTCTGTCAAAGTATTGAAGAAATCCATGGCTTCATCATTAGTCGGAAGTAACAGGCGTATGATGCTACGAAGCTCTTCAAAGTTGTTTTGGAACGGAGTTCCGGATAGAATAATTCGCCTTTTGGTACGAATTTCAGCAAAGGCCTTCCAAATAGCGATATTCGGAAGGCTCTTGCTGAACTTTGTACCAAAAAGCGAATTATTCTATCGGGAACTCTGTTCCAAAACAACTTTGAAGAGCTTCGTACCATTATACGCCTGTCATTTCCGGCTAATGATGAAGTCATGGTTTTCTTGAGTTCTTTGACACTAGACAACGTGACATATAGAAGGGTAGATGAGATCAGGAAAAATATGGACTATTTTCTGCACATCCAGAATGGCGTCATTTTGTTAAATCCCTTGTCGGTCCGGACGTCGGACATTCATGAGAGAGGCGGTCCGACCCAAACCCTAGAAGCGTTGTCGAGGCCACCCCAAACCCTAGAAGCGTTGCCTAGGCCACCCCAAACCCTAGAAGCGTTGTCGAGGCCACCCCAAACCGTAGAAGCGTCGAGCTAGCTAGTTCTACGTTTGCACTAATATATCCATCTGTCATGTTTGTATATTAATTGCCATGTTGTAATATTTGCAGAAACTATGGAGCACCGAGACATCGAAGCAGAACAGTTGTTGGGGGACATAATCCTCGGCGGAGGTGATGTCTTGTCATTTCTCAAAGACACCGATGGTCTGGAAGGAGAGGGTGAAGCAGGCTCCGGTGATCGAACAATGGAGGTGGAAGGAAATGATTATGATGGCTCCGGTGACGGAATGCCGGTGGAAGAAGGAGACCGTGATGACTGCTCCGGTGAGCGAACGGAGGAAGGAGATGTTGCAAAGTCCGGCGAGGTATATATACTAATTAAGCCTGTGCTGACTAGCTAATTGATGCATTAATTGTTTTGGTATGTACACATATTAACTCTCTTCTTTCTTCTTTTCTAGCCCTCCGGATCGAGCCAAACTTCGGTAACGAGACGAGGCCCGAAGAAAAGGTTGCGCCAGGATGAAAGGTTCACGATCACAGCAATCAAGGGCGATGGCCAACCGATTGAACCCAGCCGGACCAAGGAAGCATTTTCTGCTCAGTGCGGGGTTCTTGTTAGAGACATGATCCCGATCAGCATCCACCAATGGAATAAGCCTAAGAGCGAAGACCCTCAAGTGTCTTTTGTCAACGGTAGACAGAAAGATGATCTTTGGACCGCGCTGAAGGCAAATTTCACCCTACTACCAGATGAGGATCCGGATAAGCCAGTTATAGAGCCATTGGTCAAGGCTCATGCTCTTAAGAAGATGGCAGATCTATTCAGGAGGTGGAAGAATGAGTTGAAATCAACGTTTGTCGACAAAGGGAAGACTCCAGAATTCACCAGCCGATTTGAGAAGATAAGAGATCACTGGCCCGCATTTGTGGCCCACAAGACATCGGAGAAGAGTAAGAAGATGTCAGCGACAAACAAGAAAAATGCTGCAAAGAAGGAGTATCACCATTGCACGGGGTCAGGTGGCTACCTCAAAACCCGGCCGTTGTGGGACAAGGCTGAGAAGGACCTGCTTGATGAAGGGGTTGAACCAGAGACATTGAACTGGCCAAACCGTTCAAGGACTTGGTTCTTCGGGGTTGGGGGAACCTTGGACCCTGAAACAGGGAAGTGCCGTTGGACGAAGGAGCAACTTGAAATACCCGTCAAGAAGCTTCAGAAGTATATCGCCGCAGCGCAGCAAGGGACGTTCGTTCCCGACAGAGAGAATGACGAGCTCACACAGGCCCTCGGGAATCCTGAGCACCCTGGACGAACACGAGGCATGCCAGGCTCCGTTGCGTGGAAGGTTGCGTTTCCCGGCGCAGGCGGTTACAAAACCCGGGAGAGGAGGAGGAAAGTGGAGCAGACCGAACTGCAGAAGCTGAATGCAAGGGTACGAACGCTAGAGGAACAAGCACTACTAGTTCAGAGCCAGCGACCTGCCGGAGCTACCCCAAAAGCTACCCCTCCATCTCAGCGGAAAAGCAGCGTGGCTTCCACCGAGCTCCTTCAGCAGCCTGACTTCACGGCTCCCAGCTACCCCGTGGATGCTATCACGGAGGCTCGAGATTGCCACCTTATGGCGCAATGGCAGCACCTCAAAGTCAAGGCGGCTGTCGGCTCTGTTGCACCTCCTCAACTCGGCGCAACTTTTCACTGCCTTCCGATTCCAGAAGGCTATGCTATTGTGATGGTCGATGAAATAATGGAGGGATTTGAGGAGCTCGAGCTTGACCACCCTATCAGTGAAGGGGAGACTCAGCTGGGTCTTGCTCTGAAGACTCCATGTCTATGGCGGAAGGAGCTCATCAACCTTCCGAACTGGACGCCTCCGCCTCCTCCTCCGGCGAGTCAGTGCACTCCGCCTCCTCCTCCGCCTCCTCCTCCGGCGAGTGATCAGGGCACTCCGCCTCCTTCTCCGGCTGCTCCGGCGCGTGGCGGCACTCCGCCTCCTTCTCCGGCTGCTCCAGCGCGTGGCGGCACTCCGCCTCTTTCTCCAGCTGCTCCGGCGCGTGGCGGCACTCCGCCTCCTTCTCCGGCTGCTCTGGCGCGTGGCGGCACTCCGCCTCCTTCTCCGCCTGCGCCGGCGCGTCCGAGCATCCCGCCTCCTTCTCCGCCTCATCAGCAACAGCGGAAGACAGCCGCCGCCGCTCCGGCTGCTCCGGCGCGTCATAGCACTCCACCTCCTTCTCCGCCTTGTAAGCAACGAAGGAAGACAGTCGCAGCCGCTCCGGCTACTCCGGCGTCTAGCAGTACAGCCAGAGGCGGGAGGCAATACATATTCGGTCCATCTCTCAAGCCTCAAGAGAAGTTACCATACGAGATGACCGAGGAGGAAAACGAGGAGATCTGTCAAGCCTAAGTGAAGGACTTTTTTGCAAAGAAAAATCCACCTCCGGAGGAGAAGATAGATCCGGTGAAATTGAAGCGCACTGTGAAGAACCTGAAGCAACCACCACCGCCTCCGCCGGATGACAACCATACCCTCGCTCTTAAAAAGGCAGTGCAAGGAGCGCGCCGGTCGGGAACTACTTCAAGTGACAAAAGGTTACAAGAACGAAGTGTAGGGTAACGCAGCAGAAAACAAAAATATTCTGATCTACGCACCAGCCCAGGACCACTATGGAGACTGCATACAAGGTTTGATCATTTTTGTTACCGACTCGTAGCGCAGCGGAAGTAGAGTCGATGACGATCGGCGGTGCAGATCCCCGCAGCTAGGATTTACAACCTCCCAACCGCGAGGATGTATACCCTCGTCTTCCCTTCGGACAGCCCTCCGGGAGGCGGTCGAACAGTCCCCCGGACGATGTCGCGGACAGCCCTTCGGGAGGACCTTCGAAACTCGAACGGTCACTCGGACAGCCCTTCGGGAGGACTCACAGAACTCGGACCGTCACTTGGACAGCCCTTCGGGAGGCACTCTCAAACAGCCCCTCGGGCACTAAGATCGAAACTACGACCTCTCTACAGAGTTGCACACATACGGTGTCAGCTATCCGGCAGGGCTTCGCCGTCCAGAACTAGTTCCTGCCGGAACCCAGACAGCCTTTCGGCTCTACGAAACTCTTTTCGTGGGAGGGAGAGAGAAGCCAGATAACATCTTGGCATGTGTATGAGAGCAAGGGATGAGTGTGGAGGGCTGCCCCTCCACCTCTATTTATAGGAAAGCCAAGGGGTAGGGTAGTTATCCAATAAAACCCAAAGGCATATGAGGGAAGTCCTTCCACAAGGACCTAAAGGAGAAACCAAGGAACAAGAGGGGCTCCAAGGTGGAGCCCCTAGATTGGCCGGCCACTCCCCCATGAGGCCCCCCCCAAAGGGGGTTCTCATCCATCCACATCACCTTCTAGAAGCCTTTAGCAAAAGCCCTAAAAGGTGGCTTCCAAAAATTATCCAAAAAGCACTTTCACTATTCACGACGACATTTTTCAGCGTCCGTTCGAACTGAAAATATTTATGTGGGCTTAGAACAATTCCAGTACCCACTAAAATAATTTTCAACGCGTTCTGGAACAATTCCAGATTAGTGATTTTCATCTGCGAAAAGCATCTGAAGCGGTTCCGGCAGCTCCGAAACATTTCCGGTTTTTCTTCCAGAAAATTCCCAGAAGTTTCCAGAATGATTCTGGCACCCTCCAAGAATTATCAGGCATGTGCCAAAACCAATTTGACTTAATGGTATCCTCTGAAACAAATTTTCAGTTTCACCGGAACTCATCCGGTGACCTCTCTCTGCGGAACTTTTCCGCTGTCCGAAACTTTTCGGTGTCCGAAACTTTTTCCGTGATTTTCTCTCAGACTCCCTGTCTAGTATTCAACAGATAGATGACCCTTAAGCGTGTGACCCTATAGGTTCGGTGAAGTATAGACATGACCTGGAACCCCTTCCGATCAATGATCAACATCGGAGCCGTGGACACCCATATTGACCCCTATACCCACACGAATGAATATTCGAGTGAACCTCCAGTTGCCGTGTGCTATTCCTGTTGCTTCGCGATATGTTACAAATACCCGAGGTGAGACATGTTGGCATTCCCGTGGATCAACAACTTGTCCACTATGCTAGTTACCCCGTTATCGGTATCGTTCTCTTTTCTCGTTACCGTGTTCCGGCATCCCCGTGATCAAATCACAAAGTGTCTGGCCAGACGATGATGGATACCGTAACACCGAGAGGGCCCAGAGATATCTCTCCATCGTCGGAGGAGCAAATCCCAATCTTGAGCTATCAAGTTACTTGACATACTTTCCCATGAACCCGTAAGCCGCCGTAATAGCCATCCAGTTACGGATGACATTTAACAAACCCCAAAGTTCATGAATCAAGCATGAAGAAACTCGATACTCTCATGGTCTGAGGAATTATGCAAACGTTAACCATCTCTGTGTTATTAACCATTAACTTGTGACGAAAGAATCTCATAGCATAACATCAATTTGGGTCGATTCAACACAAATGTTCTGCTAACAATTGTGCCCTCAAAATTGCCGGCATAGTCATGCCCATGATCAGGAAAACAGGATCATCATGCAATACTTGAGCCAGTCATAGAGGCTTGACTAGGAATACATTTTACCGTTTATTATCCCACACGTGCACATGAGTTTCCCTCCAAGCCTCGTTTTATTTGTAGACTCGAGAATCATTGCAGTTATAGCATGGAACATAAACCTAATTATGAACAGGGAGATAATCAATAACATTTATTATTGCCTCTAGGGCATGTAGGGTAACGCAGCAGAAAACAAAAATTTTCCGACCTACGCACCAGCCCAGGACCACTATGGAGACTGCATACAAGGTTTGATCATTTTCGTTACCGACCCGTAGCGCAGCGAAAGTAGAGTCGATGACGATCGGTGGTGCAGATCCCCGCAGCTAGGATTTACAACCTCCCAACCGCGAGGATGTATACCCTCGTCTTCCCTTCGGACAGCCCTCCGGGAGGCAGTCGAACAGTCCCCCGGACGGTGTCGCGGACAGCCCTTCGGGAGGACCTTCGAAACTCGAACGGTCACTCGGACAGCCCTTCGGGAGGACTCACAGAACTCGGACCGTCACTTGGACAGCCCTTCGGGAGGCACTCACGAACAGCCCCTCGGGCACTAAGATCGAAACTACGAACTCTCTACAGAGTTGCACACATACGGTGTCAACTATCCGGCAGGGCTTCGCCGTCCAGAACTAGTTCCCACCGGAACCCAGACAGCCTTTCGGCTCTACGAAACTCTTTTCGTGGGAGGGAGAGAGAAGCCAGATCATTGCATGGCACTTGTATGTGAGAAGGAGTGAGTCTTTAGGCAGCCCCCTCCACCCCTATTTATAGGCCAAGCCCAAGGGTGGCTTCTCCAAGAAGCCAAGGGGAAAAATACCAAAGGACCCTCAAGGTGGCTTCTCCAAGAAGCCATCCAAAAAGCACTTTCACTATTCACGACGACATTTTTCAGCGTCCGTTCAAACTGAAAATATTTATGTGGGCTTAGTACATTTCCAGTACCCACTAAAATAATTTTCAATGCGTTCTGGAACAATTCCAGTTTAGTGATTTCATCTGCGAAAAGCATCTGAAGCGGTTCCGGCAGCCCCGGAACATTTCCGGTTTTTCTTCCAGAAAATTCCCAGAAGTTTCCAGAATGATTCCGGCATCCTCCAAGAATTATCAGGCATGTGCCGAAACCATTTTGACTTAATGGTATCCCCTGAAACAACTTTTCAGTTTCACCGGAACTCATCCGGTGACCTCTCTCTGCGGAACTTTTCCGCTGTCCGAAACTTTTCGGTGTCCGAAACTTTTTCGGTGATTTTCTCTCAGACTCCCTGTCTAGTATTCAGCAGATAGATGACCCTTAAGCGTGTGACCCTATAGGTTCGGTGAAGTATAGACATGACCTGGAACCCCTTCCGATCAATGATCAACATCGGAGCCATGGACACCCATATTGACCCCTATACCCACACGAATGAATATTCGAGTGAACCTCCAGTTGCCGTGTGCTATTCCTATTGCTTCGCGATATGTTACAAATACCCGAGGTGAGACATGTTGGCATTCCCGTGGATCAACAACTTGTCCACTATGCTAGTTACCTCGTTACCGGTATTGTTCTCTTTTCTCGTTACTGTGTTCCGGCATCCCTGTGATCAAATCACCCTGTGTCTGGCCAGATGATGATGGATACCGTAACACCGAGAGGGCCCAGAGATATCTCTCCATCGTCGGAGGAGCAAATCCCAATCTTGAGCTATCAAGTTACTTGACATACTTTCCCATGAACCCGTAAGCCGCCGTAATAGCCATCCAGTTACGGATGACGTTTAACAAACCCCAAAGTTCATGAATCAAGCATGAAGAAACTCGATACTCTCATGGTCTGAGGAATTATGCAAACGTTAACCATCTCTGTGTTATTAACCATTAACTTGTGACGAATGTATCTCATAGCATAACATCAATCGGGTCGATTCAACACAAGTGTTCTCCTAACATTGTGCCCTCAAAAGTTGCTGGCATAGACATGCCCATGATCAGGAAAACAGAACCATCATGCAACACTTGAGCTAGTCTTAGAGGCCAGACTAGGAATACATTTTACCGTTTATTATTCCACACGTGCATATGAGTCTTCCTCCGAGCCTCGTGGTTATTGTAGACTCGAGAACCATAGCAGTTATAGCATGGAACATAAACCTAATTATGAGCATGGAGATAAATAATAACATTTATTATTGCCTCTAGGGCATATCTCCTACACGAAGAAGTGCGAACAAAATTCCCCAGCTCGGCGAACAGGCAAACCAATCGTGCCCCCCGCTCAAGGTGTCTAGTGATATCGTCGTAAATCTGCCGGGAATGGTGCCCGGTACCAATCCTGCTGATTACCTGCCCGACGATGCACATTTTGATACAATGGAGGTGGATGAACACAAATACCAGTACGGGAAGCCTCTCGTCAGACCTGGTGATCCTCCTTTAACAACGATGATGCGAAGATTCCATAAGTGGTACATGGACACCTGCAAGTCTGGGAAGGATATTTTGACGCTGAGAGTTAGAGAGGAGCACGACCTCGTTGGAATTGATCTGTTGTCTATTCCATTTGAGGAGTTCTTCCAGTTTTTCAATCAAAAGGACCTCGATAAAATAATCATCACTTGCTACTGTCTGTAAGTACTATACTTCTGTAATTAAGTCTCTATATATAGCTCAGCTCTTTCATTGCATGTATATATAATTAACCTCACTATATTATGCAGATTGAAGGTCGTCGAATGCAGAAATGCACAAATCTATGATACTGGGTTCATTAACACAAATCTCATAGATGAATAGATGATTACATATAGTGCGAAAGAAACCGAGGCCAACTTGCTACAATCATTGCTTAAAAATCAAAATAAAGATAAAATACTCTTTCCTTACAACTTCAAGTGAGTGTTACTGTCTTCTGCATATTCGATTTCTCTTATTACTCGAGGTTATAGTAATGTAATTGATGAGTTATGCATGCGTGTGTAGCTTCCACTTTATTCTCCTAGAGATTAAGCTTGAGCAGGGACTAGTAACTGTCTTAGACTCAAGACGAAAAGATCCCAAGGAGTATGCGGCCATGACTGAAATGCTCCAAAAGTAAGTTCAATCGATCATTATCGCACCATATCGGCAACTTTGTTCATTTCCTGATATCAAGTAATTATTTTCTTTGTTTCGCAGGGTTTGGAAAGTGTTCACCGCAGAAGCTCCGGGACTGCCGGGGGAGCTGCGATTTACACACCCGAAAGTAAGTACTACTAGCTAGTTCCGCGCATCTCGCATTGATTCTAGCTAGTTTCATCAATACCATTTATAATGCTTGATTATCAGTTTGATTGACCTCTATTTCTCGTAAAGTGGTTGTGGCAGGAAGGCGGGAATAATTTTTGTGGATACTACATTTGCGAGTACATCTACAACGCGACGACCTCTAAGCGGGGCTACTCTGAAAACAATATGAAGTGCGTAAGCAATAATATTCACAATTTTTTTTATTACCATCATTTGTGTTGAGTTTCATTCATATATATGTATTGACCCCCTTCTTCAAATTAGATGTGGCAGATGCGGGATGAACTCCTACCACAAGATCGCATAAAGGCAATTCAAGAGGAATTGGCGGGATTCTTTCTTGACCACGTCATCAATCCAGCCGGAGAATACCATGTGGAACTTGACATCAGATGTTAGGGATCTGATATTGTATATATGTAGCTAGTAGCGTCGGATAGATATACGAAAACTTGTTGTTCGACCAATCTCTCGGAGAAGGAGGAGGTCGATCACTTCTCTCTGTACATGTTCATGACGATCTTGTGTACTTAATGGTTTCCTTCATTTGCTTACTAGCTAGCGTGTCGAGTCCTCTCTATACGTATAGTACGTAGCGTCGACCAAGCACGGAGATAAGAGAGGACACTTCTCTCTAGCTATTAACTAGCTAACACAATATATGAAACCCCTAAATTAACCCTACAAAACCCCCAAAACCCCCAAACCCACCCCCCTTTAAAAAAAAACCCAGCTTCTGAGCTGCTGACACGTGGATGCTCTTTGGTCCCGGTTGGTGTTACCAACCGGGACTAAAGGCCCTCCTGCCTGGGCTTGCCGCAGCGGCCACGTAGAGGCACATCTGTCCCGGTTCGTAAGCGAACCGGGACTAAAGGTGTTGGGCTTTAGTCCCGGTTCCAGAACCGGGACAAATGGGCCTTATGAACCGAGACAAATGGGCCTTTTTCTACTAGTGTGAGGATTGTAGTGTAGAATATAGTTAGTTTATTTTAATATATTTCCTTTCTCATTTTTGTTATAGTTGATTTATTTCAATATATCTCGGATGATGGGTATGTATCACATTTTATACTACGGTCTATCAACTTCGTCACCACTAAATCTTTATTTCGTTCTCCCTCACTGCCCACTTCAAATGTGCAGCTGCACTGACTTGACGATGATGGATACCGTAACACCGAGAGGGCCCAGAGATATCTCTCCATCGTCGGAGGAGCAAATCCCAATCTTGAGCTATCAAGTTACTTGACATACTTTCCCATGAACCCGTAAGCCGCCGTAATAGCCATCCAGTTACGGATGACGTTTAACAAACCCCAAAGTTCATGAATCAAGCATGAAGAAACTCGATACTCTCATGGTCTGAGGAATTATGCAAACGTTAACCATCTCTGTGTTATTAACCATTAACTTGTGACGAATGTATCTCATAGCATAACATCAATCGGGTCGATTCAACACAAGTGTTCTCCTAACATTGTGCCCTCAAAAGTTGCTGGCATAGACATGCCCATGATCAGGAAAACAGAACCATCATGCAACACTTGAGCTAGTCTTAGAGGCCAGACTAGGAATACATTTTACCGTTTATTATTCCACACGTGCATATGAGTCTTCCTCCGAGCCTCGTGGTTATTGTAGACTCGAGAACCATAGCAGTTATAGCATGGAACATAAACCTAATTATGAGCATGGAGATAAATAATAACATTTATTATTGCCTCTAGGGCATATCTCCTACAGACTCCCACTTGCACTAGAGTCAATAATCTAGCTAATGCTAATGCACTTCACACCTGTGGCACACCGGTGTAAATATGCTTCGCTTGTGGTATAGCCTGATGTCCAACGAATCTGACGACGTCAGCTCCGTGTGTATCTTTGCATATCCTCGCGTTTTCACGCTTTCACAAAATTCATATTTTGTGTGGACTTGGCTTTGTATATGTGTGAATCATTGGTCGAAACCTGATTCCTCAGACTGAGCTATGGAGCAACTATCTGCAATAGTGTCCCATTGACCAAATCCTTCTTGGAACCATACTAAGTTCATGAATGAACTATATGATTCAACAACTTCTTAGTCGCTTTGAAAGCGGCAACATACTTAGCCTCTGTTATAGAATTCGCCACAGTGACTTGTTTGGAACAATTTCCAACTAACTGTGCCACCACATTGTGTGTTACACAAAACCCTCAATTTAAATCAAAAATCGCATGGAGCATTGATGAAGACTGTATCGATGTAACCTTTTACAACGAACTCTTCATGATCTTCACTTGCGAGAAAACATGTCATCAGTGCTACTATAGTACTCAATGACCCTTTTTCACTGTTGTCCCATGATCAGTACTTTGATCACTTTGGTATCTATACTCGTAACAACTTTGGAGTATTGGACATATCTGGTTGTTTTACATACCATGGAATACATGATTAATCCAAACACGAAGGTGTGTGGAATCTCCATCATGTATTTTGCTCATCAGTGTTATTGAGACACAGAGTCTTGCAAAAACTCTTTCCATGTGACTTCGGCAAGAATCACTCCTTGGCGTTTTAAATGCTAAAAAGTTTTAGCATCTTGTCAATATGTATTTATTTCTTAGCCCCATTAGGTAAATCTATCTTCATAGATCATCATGCCTAATATTGAGGCTATTTAGCCCAAGCACTTCATCGAAAAACTATTTTCAAATGAAGTCCTAATTCGTGTCAAGAAATTTATTTCCAATTAACAATGTGTCAAGCACACAAGGTTTTTAGAAATGTTATTATGCTCCCACTTACTTTCTTGAATCACAAGCATCTTCGTTACCCATTGATGAAGTCAAACCCTATTGACCATTTCATCAAAACACGAAGATTACAACTCCATTTTGCTCTCTTCTGTTCATCGCTGGAACTCTGAAGTTTGCAAACTTACTAGCATCCTCTGGAATGACAAAATACCTTGGACTGTAACACATGCAAGTCCTTGGTTTCATTTCCATCATATGGAAATCCTATTGTCATCCATGTTTCATATGTCATGACTGAAATATGTATTAATTGCTAGTTCAACCCGAACCGACTTTAAGCATCGCTACGGTGAAACAATCTCATCGTAGTCAACTCCTTGAACTTGTATATTGCAACAAGTCGAGCTTTATGGATAAAACATTTTTATCCGTATCAGTTTTAAGTTCCATAAATATTCTTTAGACTCTAAGTCTTCCGAAAGGTGTATCAAGGTTTTAATCTTGAATCACTTATATGGAAACTAACTCGGGTTGTATTGGCATTTAGCCAATTCCAGAGTCAGGGCCCATCAACGCTTCCTTGTGTATCGTAGGTATATTGTTGTCTAACAACAATATCTCGTTTGCGCACCTGAGAGGTTTGCACGAGCTTTTGCCTACGTGGTTCAGCTGCAAGTTCGACCGAATTCCATACATTTTATTGTAGAGACTTCCGTATCAGTCGCAGTAGGAAACTCCGGAATTACTTCCAAGGTCTCTTTCCTTTGACCTGATGACGAAGATACTGTTTATCTCGTCGAGTTGCACTATTCTCCCACTCACCTTTTTGAAAGAACCATTTTCTTCCAAAAGCATACCGTTCTTTGTGGCAAACCTATTTGCCTCGGTATAGTGAGGGAGGAATACCCAATTACTTGGGATAACCTACAAAGTAGCACTTGTCTGATTTGGAATAGGTTTGTAACCTTTTACACAAGCCCCATATTCCAAATGTTAAGAAAAGATATAACATGGTTGGGCGTACCATACCATGGCGTTATTTCAACAGACCTGATGGAGCTCATTTCAGTGTAAAAGCCGTAGTCTCTAAAGCATCACCTTTTAAAAGGGATAATGGCAAATTTATTTATGTCATCTTTGATCTTACCATGTCATAAATGGTTCGATTACATCTTCACGGGCTTTCCACTCACAGTGGTGTTCCGGGAGGTGTAAGTTATGAAACTCTTTTCACAACTCATCAGACATTCGCTAAACTTGTAACTCAAAAATTCCTTTCTGCAATCGAATTGTAGAAACATAATTTTCTTGTTACAATAACTTCTTCTTCATTTATGAAAACCTTTCGAATGATTTCAAAAGATCCAAACTTACGTCTCATCAAGTAAATATCCATATATCTACTTGAGTCATTTCTGAAGATAGATAAATCCACTACTTGCAACAACATTTATTGAACTACACACATCAAAATGTATGATCATCAATAAGTTTGTTGCTCGTTCCTTATGGCCTGTGAACGGTATTTCAGTCACTTTACTTTTCGGAGGAAAGTTGCAAGTGTCAGATGATTCAAAATCAACCGACTTCAAAATCCATCATAATGGAATTTCCATGCGGGTTTCTCCAATGTGACCAAATGCAGTGCCACACGTGTGTGGTATTCTGTTAGTCTTGCGACATTTAGTGTCAGTGTTATGGATGTATCATATTACCATCAATATTCATAACATACGTCCCATCTGGATGGAAGCATGGCCCTTCATGTTATTCATAATACTGAACAACAATTGTTCTTTTATGAACAACCCTTTTGCAACAAACATTTTGCAATGGGCTAGAGTGTATGAAACTCTAAAATGAATTATGAAAGTAAATCTAGAGGTATTATATTAATATCATTATTCATAACATACATCTCATTCTCAATGAAAGTATGGTCCTTATGTTATTCATAACTTCGAACATCAAAAGTTCTCTTATGAACAACCTTCTTGCAAGATACCTTATGCAATGGGCTAGAGTTTGTGAAACTCTAAATGAATTATGAAAATAAATACATACGGTAATACACCGATGGAAGGTATAGTAACATTTACTATGTTCCCTGTGTATACCAAAACCTCATTCCTGGCTAGTCTTTCAGGCCATAGTAGTTCTTACATCAAGTTGCAACAGAATGCAATCGAGTGGGTATATTTGTGATTGTCTCACAATACCCAAGAATTAGTGATTAACATGTTTAACCATAATTCCCAAGAACTATATCTTTTACCAGCCTTCTATACATCAAAAACTTGTATGACATTCATACATGAGCTGGATATTCCAGTCTTCTTTCTTTTTGCCTTTATAGTTCTAACAGTTTAACTTTCAGTATTTCTCCTACTCTCAGAAGAAGCACTCAACTTAATAGTGGCGTTAGCCCCGGACTTCCTTGGTGTGTAAGTCACACTAACACCCTTCGGACACTTCCTTTCTCTTTAAGTTGTTGTTTTATTCACCTTTCATCATATGACAGGTGTTCTACTGGATCCCTCTCTTATCAGTCTAATGCATAGTAACTCTTTTACTAATAGTTTGCAAACAAACATTGCTTTGGATATCTCATATCTTTTAGCCTTTGTCTGTCTCTGAAAATGATTTTCAGATTCCATGAATATCACATAACTATCCAAACTTTCGATGTTCGGGTCTCATGGAAGCAAATGTATTGCACTTGACTGAAACGGAATTCTAGCTTTTGGATCGAAGGACGAGAGTCACATGATCCATAGCATAAGCGAAAGAATACCGAAAGTATGCGATAGGACAAAGTCCTTCTCGGCACTCTTGAGGACAATCCTCACATTACGTTACCAACCGTAAAGTTTTAACCAGATATTTAACAGCTATTCAATTTTAACAGGGAAGGTGGAAATGCGAGCCATTATTCCACAACTATTATGCAAATCACACTTAGACAGTGTTCAAAATTAATTGCACTGAGAATTAAACAAGTTAATTCTACAGTGCGCTCCCACTCAAATCAATATCTCTCATAATTGATTGTGAGTGATTCAAGACCCGTATTTCAATTGTTCGCCATTGGTGTAACACCACTGATGACGAAAATCTCAACCGGTAGGCCAACTTGCCAATCACATCTCTATGTGACTCTTGTTCATCTTTCGATGCGAGTGTTCCGAGTTCATGACGGTCATGCCTGAACGTCAAGACAACCAAGTGATCTCGCTGCGAGGTCTCTACTCACCCGCCTCACACATCCCTAATCGTTCGTACCCGTGTGACACGGCGCACCCCGAAAAGTTAGGTGCCGTGACGGTGCTACACTTGGGAGAACACTAACTACTTGATATTTTTGTGAGAGATCACCCTAATAAAAAGCGACTACCGCACAATCAAGAAGGGTGCATCATAAGGGATAAACATCTCAGGCAATTCATAATAGCATGATATGGTATAGCCCTTTCTGACGGAGAAGTCTTGTATTTCTTCGTCTTCGGCATTCGCGTCGGTGTTCACCTTCGCGAAGATTGCCACCACCTTGTCGATCCACCAGATAATATTGCTATCTCTATAGCTAATAAAATAATGCATTACACAAGGTTGACACGCAGGTCATTTAAAGTGCAATCATATGGCTCCAGCCATCATGCCAAATCATGACACGCAGGTCATGTTAATCAATTTACATCATATAGACATCTCATACATAATCAAATTATTATGAGCACTGCTATACCACATCATATGCACATGCAAACCCTCCTGCAAAACCAAGTTAGACGTCTCTAATCGGTTCATGCAAAAACTTGTTTTACGTGGCTTCTAAGGTTTCGAAACAAACCGAAGCTACCAACGTCCATCATCAAGTATGATAATCTAAGTCGCTAGATTAACAATGCGGGGTGTATGAAGCACGAGATAATAAAATCTCGAACCCCATACTAAACTTTGTCATACGCATGACCCCCGTGCAGATCATATCTGCATTGCCCTTTCGTTTGCGAAATTTCATCTTTCTTTTTAACTACGGTGGAATTCAATGAACTGTTAGCACTTCGTTGATCAATCAGGATCGCGGATTGCCAGAACCTTGAAACTCCACCATACTGTTATCAAGATCAGAAATATGCAAATTCCAGGGAAGCAACAAGAACATCAGGTAACAGATTTCATCTGCTACCCGCACAAATAATTTTCAGTAATAGAACTCATCTACTACCTAATTATATTGTGCAACACCCATACATCTCTATGTATTCTAGATCGCAACCTGCATCTACGCATAGCACGGCTCATGATGCCACTATAGGGTAACGCAGCAGAAAACAAAAATATTCCGACCTACGCACCAGCCCAGGACCACTATCGAGACTGCATACAAGGTTTGATCATTTTCGTTACCGACTCGTAGCGCAGCGGAAGTAGAGTCGATGACGATCGGCGGTGCAGATCCCCGCAGCTAGGATTTACAACCTCCCAACCGCGAGGATGTATACCCTCGTCTTCCCTTCGGACAGCCCTCCGGGAGGCGGTCGAACAGTCCCCCGGACGATGTCGCGGACAGCCCTTCGGGAGGACCTTCGAAACTCGAACGGTCACTCGGACAGCCCTTCGGGAGGACTCACAGAACTCGGACCGTCACTTGGACAGCCCTTCGGGAGGCATTCTCAAACAGCCCCTCGGGCACTAAGATCGAAACTACGACCTCTCTACAGAGTTGCACACATACGGTGTCAGCTATCCGGCAGGGCTTCGCCGTCCAGAACTAGTTCCTGCCGGAACCCAGACAGCCTTTCGGCTCTACGAAACTCTTTTCGTGGGAGGGAGAGAGAAGCCAGATAACATCTTGGCATGTGTATGAGAGCAAGGGATGAGTGTGGAGGGCTGCCCCTCCACCTCTATTTATAGGAAAGCCAAGGGGTAGGGTAGTTATCCAATAAAACCCAAAGGCATATGAGGGAAGTCCTTCCACAAGGACCTAAAGGAGAAACCAAGGAACAAGAGGGGCTCCAAGGTGGAGCCCCTAGTGTGGCCGGCCACTCCCCCATGAGGGCCCCCCCAAAGGGGGTTCTCATCCATCCACATCACCTTCTAGAAGCCTTTAGCAAAAGCCCTAAAAGGTGGCTTCCAAAAATTATCCAAAAAGCACTTTCACTATTCACGACGACATTTTTCAGCGTCCGTTCGAACTGAAAATATTTATGTGGGCTTATAACAATTCCAGTACCCACTAAAATAATTTTCAACGCGTTCTGGAACAATTCCAGATTAGTGATTTTCATCTGCGAAAAGCATCTGAAGCGGTTCCGGCAGCTCCGAAACATTTCCGGTTTTTCTTCCAGAAAATTCCCAGAAGTTTCCAGAATGATTCTGGCACCCTCCAAGAATTATCAGGCATGTGCCGAAACCAATTTGACTTAATGGTATCCTCTGAAACAACTTTTCAGTTTCACCGGAACTCATCCGGTGACCTCTCTCTGCGGAACTTTTCCGCTGTCCGAAACTTTTCGGTGTCCGAAACTTTTTCGGTGATTTTCTCTCAGACTCCCTGTCTAGTATTCAGCAGATAGATGACCCTTAAGCGTGTGACCCTATAGGTTCGGTGAAGTATAGACATGACCTGGAACCCCTTCCGATCAATGATCAACATCGGAGCCGTGGACACCCATATTGACCCCTATACCCACACGAATGAATATTTGAGTGAACCTCCAGTTGCCGTGTGCTATTCCTGTTGCTTCACGATATGTTACAAATACCCGAGGTTAGACATGTTGGCATCCCCGTGGATCAACAACTTGTCCACTATGCCAGTTACCCCGTTATCGGTATTGTTCTCTTTTCTCGTTACCGTGTTCCGGCATCCCCGTGATCAAATCACAAAGTGTCTGGCCAGACGATGATGGATACCGTAACACCGAGAGGGCCCAGAGATATCTCTCCATCGTCAGAGGAGCAAATCCCAATCTTGAGCTATCAAGTTACTTGACATACTTTCCCATGAACCCGTAAGCCGCCGTAATAGCCATCCATTTACGGATGACGTTTAACAAACTCCAAAGTTCATGAATCAAGCATGAAGAAACTCGATACTCTCATGGTCTGAGGAATCATGCAAACATTAACCATCTCTGTGTTATTAACCATTAACTCATGACGAATGTATCTCATAGCATAACATCAATTCGGGTCGATTCAACACAAATGTCCTTCCTGACATTGTGCCCTCAAAGTTGCTGGCATAGACATGCCCATGATTGGAAAAACATAATCATCATGCAACACTTGAGCTAGTCTTAGAGGCACGACTACGAATACATTTTACCGTTTATTATACCACACGTGCACATGGGTTTTCCCCAGAGCCTTTATGGATATACGGGCTCGGGAACCATAGCAGTTATAGCATGGAACATAAACCTAATTATGAACACGGAGATAAATAATAACATTTATTATTGCCTCTAGGGCATATCTCCTACAGATCGAAACAACGACCTCTCTACAGAGTTGCACACATACGGTGTCATCTATCCGGCAGGGCTTCGCCGTCCAGAACTAGTTCCTGCCGGAACCCAAACAGCCTTTCGGCTCTACGAAACTCTTTTCGTGGGAGGGAGAGAGAAGCCAGATAACATCTTGGCATGTGTATGAGAGCAAGGGATGGGGAAATGGCTGCCAAGATCACTCCTATATATAGGCTAGCCAAGGGGTAAAATTGTCACACAAAAACCCCAAAGTGCCCTTGGAATATCCCTTTCCAAAAGGGAATATGCCCTATGGGAGTGCCATGTGGAGCACCATGGTGCTCCACCTCCTTGGCCGGCCACCCTTGGGGGGGGACCCCCCCCCATGAGGTGCCATGCCCTCCTTCCCCTTCTAGAAGGCCCTTTTTGGAATTTCCAAAAAGGTGCTTTCCATAAAATTCCCAAAAAGCACTTTCACTATTCACGACGACATTTTTCAGCGTCCGTTCGAACTGAAAATATTTATGTGGGCTTAGAACATTTCCAGTACCCACTAAAATAATTTTCAATGCGTTCTGGAACAATTCCAGTTTAGTGATTTCATCTGCGAAAAGCATCTGAAGCGGTTCCGGCAGCCCCGGAACATTTCCGGTTTTTCTTCCAGAAAATTCCCAGAAGTTTCCAGAATGATTCTGGTATCCTCTAAGAATTATCAGGCATGTGCCGAAACCATTTTGACTTAATGGTATCCCCTGAAACAACTTTTCAGTTTCACCGGAACTCATCCGGTGACCTCTCTCTGCGGAACTTTTCCGCTGTCCGAAACTTTTCGGTGTCCGAAACTTTTTCGGTGATTTTCTCTCAGACTCCCTGTCTAGTATTCAGCAGATAGATGACCCTTAAGCGTGTGACCCTATAGGTTCGGTGAAGTACAGACATGACACGGAACCCCTTCCGATCAATGATCAACATCGGAGCCGTGGACACCCATATTGACCCCTATACCCACACGAATGAATATTCGAGTGAACCTCCAGTTGCCGTGTGCTATTCCTGTTGCTTCGCGATATGTTACAAATACCCGAGGTGAGACATGTTGGCATTCCCGTGGATCAACAACTTGTCCACTATGCTAGTTACCCCGTTATCGGTATCGTTCTCTTTTCTCGTTACCGTGTTCCGGCATCCCCGTGATCAAATCACAAAGTGTCTGGCCAGACGATGATGGATACCGTAACACCGAGAGGGCCCAGAGATATCTCTCCATCGTCGGAGGAGCAAATCCCAATCTTGAGCTATCAAGTTACTTGACATACTTTCCCATGAACCCGTAAGCCGCCGTAATAGCCATCCAGTTACGGATGACGTTTAACAAACCCCAAAGTTCATGAATCAAGCATGAAGAAACTCGATACTCTCATGGTCTGAGGAATTATGCAAACGTTAACCATATCTGTGTTATTAACCATTAACTTGTGACGAATGTATCTCATAGCATAACATCAATCGGGTCGATTCAACACAAGTGTTCTCCTAACATTGTGCCCTCAAAAGTTGCTGGCATAGACATGCCCATGATCAGGAAAACAGAACCATCATGCAACACTTGAGCTAGTCTTAGAGGCCAGACTAGGAATACATTTTACCGTTTATTATTCCACACGTGCATATGAGTCTTCCTCCGAGCCTTGTGGTTATTGTAGACTCGAGAACCATAGCAGTTATAGCATGGAACATAAACCTAATTATGAGCATGGAGATAAATAATAACATTTATTATTGCCTCTAGGGCATATCTCCTACACGAAGAAGTGCGAACAAAATTCCCCAGCTCGGCGAACAGGCAAACCAATCGTGCCCCCCGCTCAAGGTGTCTAGCGATATCGTCGCAAATCTGCCGGGGATGGTGCCCGGTACCAATCCTGCTGATTACCTGCCCGACGATGCACATTTTGATACAATGGAGGTGGATGAACACAAATACCAGTACGGGAAGCCTCTCGTCAGACCTGGTGATCCTCCTTTAACAACGATGATGCGAAGATTCCATAAGTGGTACATGGACACCTGCAAGTCTGGGAAGGATATTTTGACGCTGAGAGTTAGAGAGGAGCACGACCTCGTTGGAATTGATCTGTTGTCTATTCCATTTGAGGAGTTCTTCCAGTTTTTCAATCAAAAGGACCTCGATAAAATAATCATCACTTGCTACTGTCTGTAAGTACTATACTTCTGTAATTAAGTCTCTATATATAGCTCAGCTCTTTCATTGCATGTATATATAATTAACCTCACTATATTATGCAGATTGAAGGTCGTCGAATGCAGAAATGCACAAATCTATGATACTGGGTTCATTAACACAAATCTCATAGATGAATAGATGATTACATATAGTGCGAAAGAAACCGAGGCCAACTTGCTACAATCATTGCTTAAAAATCAAAATAAAGATAAAATACTCTTTCCTTACAACTTCAAGTGAGTGTTACTGTCTTCTGCATATTCGGTTTCTCTTATTACTCGAGGTTATAGTAATGTAATTGATGAGTTATGCATGCGTGCGTAGCTTCCACTTTATTCTCCTAGAGATTAAGCTTGAGCAGGGACTAGTAACTGTCTTAGACTCAAGACGAAAAGATCCCAAGGAGTATGCGGCCATGACTGAAATGCTCCAAAAGTAAGTTCAATCGATCATTATCGCACCATATCGGCAACTTTGTTCATTTCCTGATATCAAGTAATTATTTTCTTTGTTTCGCAGGGTTTGGAAAGTGTTCACCGCAGAAGCTCCGGGACTGCCGGGGGAGCTGCGATTTACACACCCGAAAGTAAGTACTACTAGCTAGTTCCGCGCATCTCGCATTGATTCTAGCTAGTTTCATCAATACCATTTATAATGCTTGATTATCAGTTTGATTGACCTCTATTTCTCGTAAAGTGGTTGTGGCAGGAAGGCGGGAATAATTTTTGTGGATACTACATTTGCGAGTACATCTACAACGCGACGACCTCTAAGCGGGGCTACTCTGAAAAACAATATGAAGTGCGTAAGCAATAATATTCACAATTTTTTTTATTACCATCATTTGTGTTGAGTTTCATTCATATATATGTATTGACCCCCTTCTTCAAATTAGATGTGGCAGATGCGGGATGAACTCCTACCACAAGATCGCATAAAGGCAATTCAAGAGGAATTGGCGGGATTCTTTCTTGACCACGTCATCAATCCAGCCGGAGAATACCATGTGGAACTTGACATCAGATGTTAGGGATCTGATATTGTATATATGTAGCTAGTAGCGTCGGATAGATATACGAAAACTTGTTGTTCGACCAATCTCTCGGAGAAGGAGGAGGTCGATCACTTCTCTCTGTACATGTTCATGACGATCTTGTGTACTTAATGGTTTCCTTCATTTGCTTACTAGCTAGCGTGTCGAGTCCTCTCTATACGTATAGTACGTAGCGTCGACCAAGCACGGAGATAAGAGAGGACACTTCTCTCTAGCTATTAGCTAGCTAACACAATATATGAAACCCCTAAATTAACCCTACAAAACCCCCAAAACCCCCAAACCCACCCCCCTTTAAAAAAAAAACCCAGCTTCTGAGCTGCTGACACGTGGATGCTCTTTGGTCCCGGTTGGTGTTACCAACCGGGACTAAAGGCCCTCCTGCCTGGGCTCGCCGCAGCGGCCACGTAGAGGCACATCTGTCCCGGTTCGTAAGCGAACCGGGACTAAAGGTGTTGGGCTTTAGTCCCGGTTCCAGAACCGGGACAAATGGGCCTTATGAACCGAGACAAATGGGCCTTTTTCTACTAGTGTGAGGATTGTAGTGTAGAATATAGTTAGTTTATTTTAATATATTTCCTTTCTCATTTTTGTTATAGTTGATTTATTTCAATATATCTCGGATGATGGGTATGTATCACATTTTATACTACGGTCTATCAACTTCGTCACCACTAAATCTTTATTTCGTTCTCCCTCACTGCCCACTTCAAATGTGCAGCTGCACTGACTTGACAGGCGAAACCATATCAAGGGAAACATCTATATGTATCCTACGTATCCATGTTGCCTCAGTTCCACGGAGAGCTTAAGTAATTTATTTGGCCACCGCGCCGGTGAAATCTAGCAGCCACCACATGGTAGTGAATGGTGATCCATGACCCCCTAGGACACTGGTGGAGCTACAACAAGGCCATTTGGGCCAGGGCCCGGACTAGGATCGAGATGCATTGGGAAACCAATAGTAAGGCACAAGTATCCTGTACGCAGTTCCACAATGATAATCAGAACATCGATGTCCACCGCAGCTCGATGAGACCTGATGCAACACTGGCACACCTGAAACTAAATAGGGACTTTCTCAGGTAACCTTTTTACACTTGCATTGCGCCAATCTGGTCTGGATTTTGATCTGGCTGGCCGGAACGCCGGAACAAAGCTTTTCAGTTTTCTCTATATCTAGCAGGCAGCACAACGAAATAATTTGGTCGATTTTCAACTACGTGCCTATGACTGATTCACCGAGTCTCCGCCGTACTGCCTATCATTGTTGTATATATCACAGGCCTTGAAGCCCAGACTAGCAACTCGTGGTATCTTGCACACCTTCACACCTAACGGTTACTTGGAAATGGACATTATAATACAAAATAGGACTATTTTGGTGCCCCCTTCTATCCATAGTTTTTTTGTATCTTCCCCTTACTGTATTTAGTCAGTGAATGAAAAACAAACTCTCTTTACAAAGCACATCGGCCACGATCTACCCAATACTTGTGCCACAATCTAGAAGCTAAATGCAACCCATCGGACACAGTTGGCATCGTTGCTTAACTAAACACGCATGTCAACTCAATGAGAAAGCAGAAGAAACATCATCAACCTTGTCTTCCCATGTGCTTGATGATTTTTTTCTGAAACGGAGGGAAAAGCCTCCACATCTCATTAATAAAGAACAGGAACTGAACAAAGTTTTACGAGGTCCACTGAGCCTCCACAGATGGAAAAAGAAAGCCTACTCTCGCGGCGTCAGAGAGCCCAAATGTTTCGCCCCTGCAAGAACCCAATTTCTAGCCTCGGAGCGGATGTTGTCGATTAGCAAGGAAGGCAAGGAGGACTTGTATCTAAAAACTCTAGCGTTTCTTTCATTCCATATCTCCCAAGCGACGAGCATGTGGAGCGAAGGGATCGCCCTTCTCCGATGTCCGTGCTGAAATACAGTGGGCGTCCACCAATGATGAACCGTGTGGAAACCTCCCCAGATCGCAAAGCTTAGCTCTGGCACATCGAATCATGTCTTCATGGCTGCCCAGATTCTGAGCGAGTACCGACATTTGAAAAGAATGTTCGCCGCGGACTTGGGTTCCCTCTTGCGTAGCTGGCACAACCCGTAGTTTGGCCATCCCCACTTCTGAAGACGGTCGGCCGTCCATACCCTATTCTTCATGATGGGCCACGCGAAAAACTTGCACTTGGGTGGCGCCCAGTTGCTCCAAACCGCCGGTACCATGGTGGTGGGGAGCGTCTCCTCGAATTGCACCTTGTAAGCAGAAGTCGCTGAGTAGACACGGTGGTGAGATTCCAAGAGATATCGTCCTGTACATGCTCTTGCAAATGGATAGGTTCAAGGAGAGCCCAGAGAGCATGGAACTGTTAAATATGCTTGATCGAAATCCCGCCGGCAATGTAAATCCTTCTAACCCATACAACGTCAAAAAGGGCCTCCTGAACTGTTTAGTTTTTTTTTTCTCTTGGAGGGCAGAAAGATTGAAGGTGCAACATCCATCGGCTTCTTCCCATTGAGCCATGGGGAGAGCCAGAACCTCGCCGTGCGTCCATTTCCAATGGTAATGGTGGTAGTTGCGTAGAAAAGATCGATATCAATGTTGTTGCGGGGGGTGCCCAAATGCACCCAGGTTCTGTTGGGTTCCTTCCATTCAAACCATAACCATCTCAAGCATCGCGCCCTCGTGTACTTGCGGAAGTCAAGGACTCCCAAACCCCCAAGACTTTTGGGCCTATACACCATATTCCAACTCACTTTGCATTCCCTGCCAAACACTTGATCAGATCCCGCCCATAGGAAAGCCCTCTCAATCCTCTCAAAAGCAAAAAAAAGTGCCCTCTGGGGGCACAAGTGTAGTGATGGTGAAAGTTGCCAATGAGGTGAGCACCGACTTGACAAGGGCCGTCCTCCCAGCCGCGGTGACAAAACTCCCCTGGCAAGGAAAAAAAGCTTACCAGTCGCGCGATCAATGAGCTATTAGAAGTCAATCTTCCTTAGACAGTGTATGGATAGCGGTAGGCCGAGGTATTTCAGCGGGAAAATGGAGCGCCTAGCAGGGAAGCTATGAAGAACAAAATCAAGGTCAATTCCCGCACATGGAATCGGGGCAACAAGGCTCTTCCCCAAATTTTTCATGAGGCCCGTGACCTCTCGAAAACCCCCAAGAATGGAAGAGATGCACTCGACGTCTTCCTTAATGGGTGCCAAAAAATTTGCGGCATCATCCACATAGAGCGAGGTGTGGGTGCATGCAACTCTCCTGCCAATGCGATGCAACAGGCCCTGCCGAGTGGCGTGGTCGAGTAAGTCCTGATTTGGGTCGATCGCCAGGATGAAGAGAAGGGGAGAAAGAGGATCACCCTACCTAAGGCCTTGACCATGCTGAATAGGGCCACCCAATACCAATGAGGATGACTAATGTGCGTAGGAGGGTAGCAAGCATGCCTTGGAATTTGACTGGGAATCCATGCCTGAGTAGAAGGTCAAGCAGGTAGTCCCAGCAAACGGAGTCAAAAGATTTCTTGATGTTGAGTTTGAAGAGGAGGGTAGGCTTCTTTGTATGGTGCAATTTACGAGCCAAGTTGCGCACATAAAGAAAGTTGTCATGAATACTTCTGGTGTTGATGAAAGCACTCTGGGATTGGGAAATGAGGGTTTACATGAAAGGTGCAAGCCGGGACGCCAGAACTTTTGCAACAATCTTCGTAATAGCCTGGATTAGGCTTATGGGTCGAAAATCAGTAAAGCATTCGGCCCCTTCCTTCTTTGGAAGCAGTGCTATGTTTGCTGTGTTGACCCAATGGAAATGCCTAGCACGGAGATTTGAGAAGCTATTAATCACTGCCATAACCTCAGGCTTAATGATGTCCCAAAAAGACCTTAAGAAGGCACCGGTATAGCCATCGGGACCCGGTGCTTTGTCCTTAGGCAAATCCTTAATCGTGTCAAGGACCTCTTTCTTGGTGATTGTATCGGCAAGGCTAGAGAGATCGCAATGGTTGAGATTGAGACATTCCCAATTGAGGTCACGCTGATGATGTTGGCCTTTGCGTAGCATCCTAGAGAACCGGTCGTGCACCACCTTTTCCTTTTTGCTGTTGGAGGACACCCAACGTGCTCCATTTACGGAGACGATGAATGAAGTTCTTCCTTCGCGTGCCGCTGACCTTAAGATGGAAAAATCTAGTGTTTGGATCGCCTTCATAATGGTTGGAAATTCTGGAAGATTGCATCTTTCTTGCCCTTCCTAACACTCAAGCCAATGACATGCTTATTAAGTCTAGCTCCTAGGTCTCTCTTCTCCAAGGAAAATGGGCGCACATCCATGGCCTTGTCCAGCCGCAAAATCATTTCCAGAGCTATAGTGAGTTGCAATTTGGCATCGGAGAAGAAGTTGTTGCTCCCGCGACGAAGATAGATGGCAGTGAGCTTAAGCTTCTCGGCAAGGATCTGGCATGGCTCGGTGTGCCTGGTAGGTTTAACCCAAGCATCAGACACAACTTTCTTCACACCTGGAAGTATAGTCCAAAAAATTTCAAATTCGAAAGCTCTGGGACGCTTAGGCCCACGATCACTAGCAAGAAGCGGTTGGTAGTACTCCAAGAGGGACGATAGGGCAGAGAGGATGTGATTGTAAAAATGCAGGTCCCAGTCAGAATTGCAGAAGAACCCATCAAGCTTGCAGAGGGTTGGGTCAGCTCGCTCATTGCTCCAAGTTAACTTCCTGTTCTGAAGATGATTCTCTCTTAGTTCGAAGAGTGAAGAGTGGTTCGAAAATGGTTGATGCGGGAGATGTTATCATTTCTTTTGTTTTATCCTTGACTCGATAAATTTGGTTAAAAGCATCATTGACAAGCCACTTCGTAACCGAAGACGGCTTTTGGGCTAAGAGCTCTCAGGAAAAAAAATCGTCTTTTCGGTTATTTGGGGTTGGGCCATACACCATTGTGATCCTGAAGGAGACACATACTGTAGGGTAACGCAGCAGAAAACAAAAATTTTCCGACCTACGCACCAGCCCAGGACCACTATGGAGACTGCATACAAGGTTTGATCATTTTCGTTACCGACTCGAAGCGCAGCGGAAGTAGAGTCGATGACGATCGGCGGTGCAGATCCCCGCAGCTAGGATTTACAACCTCCCAACCGCGAGGATGTATACCCTCGTCTTCCCTTCGGACAGCCCTCCGGGAGGCTGTCAAACAGTCCCCCAGACGATGTCGCGGACAGCCCTTCGGGAGGACCTTCGAAACTCGAACGGTCACTCGGACAGCCCTTCGGGAGGACTCACAGAACTCGGACCGTCACTTGGACAGCCCTTCGGGAGGCACTCTCGAACAGCCCCTCGGGCACTAAGATCGAAACTACGACCTCTCTACAGAGTTGCACACATACGGTGTCATCTATCCGGCAGGGCTTCGCCGTCCAGAACTAGTTCCCACCAGAACCCAGACAGCCTTTCGGCTCTACGAAACTATTTCGCTGGGAGGGAGAGAGAATGCCAGATCATGCATGGCTTGTGTGAGAGCTAAGGATGGGGAAATGGCTGCCAAGATCACTCCTATATATAGGCTAGCCAAGGGGTAAAATTGTCACACAAAAACCCCAAAGTGCCCTTGGAATATCCCTTTCCAAAAGGGAATATGCCATATGGGAGTGCCATGTAGAGCACCATGGTGCTCCACCTCCTTGGCCGGCCACCCTTGGGGGGGACCCCCCCCCCCATGAGGTGCCATGCCCTCCTTCCCCTTCTAGAAGGCCCTTTTGGAATTTCCAAAAAGGTGCTTTCCATAAAATTCCCAAAAAGCACTTTCACTATTCACGACGACATTTTTCAGCGTCCGTTCGAACTGAAAATATTTATGTGGGCTTAGAACATTTCCAGTACCCACTAAAATAATTTTCAATGCGTTCTGGAACAATTCCAGTTTAGTGATTTCATCTGCGAAAAGCATCTGAAGCGGTTCCGGCAGCCCCGGAACATTTCCGGTTTTTCTTCCAGAAAATTCCCAGAAGTTTCCAGAATGATTCTGGTATCCTCCAAGAATTATCAGGCATGTGCCGAAACCATTTTGACTTAATGGTATCCCCTGAAACAACTTTTCAGTTTCACCGGAACTCATCCGGTGACCTCTCTCTGCGGAACTTTTCCGCTGTCCGAAACTTTTCGGTGTCCGAAACTTTTTCGGTGATTTTCTCTCAGACTCCCTATCTAGTATTCAGCAGATAGATGACCCTTAAGCGTGTGACCCTATAGGTTCGGTGAAGTATAGACATGACATGGAACCCCTTCCGATCAATGATCAACATCGGAGCCGTGGACACCCATATTGACCCCTATACCCACACGAATGAATATTCGAGTGAACCTCCAGTTGCCGTGTGCTATTCCTGTTGCTTCGTGATATGTTACAAATACCCGAGGTGAGACATGTTGGCATTCCCGTGGATCAACACTTGTCCACTATGCTAGTTACCTCGTTACCGGTATTGTTCTCTTTTCTCGTTACCATGTTCCGGCATCCCCGTGATCAAATCACAAAGTGTCTGGCCAGACGATGATGGATACCGTAATACCGAGAGGGCCCAGAGATATCTCTCCATCGCCGGAGGAGCAAATCCCAATCTTGAGCTATCAAGTTACTTGACACACTTTTCCATGAACCCGTAAGCCGCCGTAATAGCCACCCATTTACGGATGACGTTTAACAAACCCCAAAGTTCATGAAGCAAGCATGAAGAAACTCGATACTCTCATGGTCTAAGGAATCATGCAAACATTAACCATCTCTGTGTTATTAACCATTAAATTGTGACGAAAGAACCTCATAGCATAACATCAATCGGGTCGATTCAACACAAATGTTCTGTTAACATTGTGCCCTCAAAATTGCTGGCATAGTCATGCCCATGATCAGGAAAACAGGATCATCATGCAATACTTGAGCCAGTCATAGAGGCTTGACTAGGAATACATTTTATCATTTATTATTCCACACGTGCATATGAGTCTTCCTCCGAGCCTCGTTTTATTTGCAGACTCGAGAACCATAGCAGTTATAGCATGGAACATAAACCTAATTATGAACAGGGAGATAATCAATAACATTTATTATTACCTCTAGGGCATATCTCCTACACATACATGCCTACGAGCTTGATCGAGGCCGAGAGGAGGAACTTGCCCAGGTGGATGTTAGAAGCTGCGATGTGAGTCATTCCACAACAAAGTGATGCCCCCTCTGGTTCCCTGGGCTGGCCCGTGTGCATAGCTTTTGACCTTGTAGCCCCCCAAGTAGGCAGTAATGTTGTTGTCCAGATCCTCCAACTTTGACTCCGAATGTTCTAGCTAAAGATGCTGAGGTTTTGTTCTAACATGGGTAACCAAGGGGACACAGAGGTAGCAGGAGCAAATCAAACCCTTGCTTAGCATAGTGGAACAATACTTGGCTCCCTTGCGAATCAGACTTGGTAACAAATGACTTGATAACATATGCATACAATAAACAACTAGGACAATAGACCAGACAACGTTGAGAGCTAATAGTGAAACCAGGGAACAGCCTCCCCAGGCATGCATGCTAAGCATTTGTGCTAAAGTTAGGAACAACAGGACCCACTAGGCCATTGGGGGCGACGATCAGCCTGCGGCCCTGCCATCCGCCGTCTCCAGCACATGATCAAGCCCATTTTCTCCTCTATGCTTGATGAGGGCTTCTTCGACAGTAGACGCGAGGTCATAGTGCAGGTGGAAAAGAGCGTGAAGTGCACTGACTCCAATGGCAGACAGCTGCGCATGGAACAACTCGAATAATGCCAAGTCGACTGTAGAGCACCTTTTCTGCCATCAACTTGACCGCATACCCTCGCACTTTGGCTTGGAGGCGTCCGCTGGATTAGAGCAATGCAGTTAGAACCCCGGTGCCCCCGGTGCCCCTAGGGGGGGGAGGGAGGCATTGATACGTCTCCAACATATCTATAATTTTTTATTGTTCCATGCTATTATATTATTTATTTTGGATGATTTATATGCATTAATATGCTATTTTATATTATTTTTGAGACTAACCTATTAACCTAGAGCCCAGTGCCAGTTTCTGTTTTTTTTCCTTGTTTTTGAGCCTCGCAGAAAAAGAATACCAAACGGAGTCCAAGCGGAATAAAACTTCACGATCATTTTTCTTGGACCAGAAGACACCCAGGGGACTTGGAGTCCAAGTCAGAAGAGCCACGAGGTGGCGACAAGGGTGGAGGGCGTGCCCTAGGGGGGGCGCCCCCTGCCTTGTGGGCCCCTCGGGACTCTCCTGACCTAGCTCTTCCTCCTATATATTCACATATATTCCAGAACCACCAGAGGCATCCACGAAAACACTTTTCCACCGCCGCAACCTTCTGTTCCCGTGAGATCCCATCTTAGGGCCTTTTCTGGCATCCCGCCGGAGGGGGAATCGATCACGGAGGGCATCTACATCAACTCCATTGCCCTTCCGATGATGCGTGAGTAGTTTACCTCAGACCTACGGGTCCATAGCTAGTAGCTAGATGGCTTCTTCTCTCTCTCTTTCATTCTCAATACAACGTTCTCCTTCATGTTCTTGGAGATCTATCCGATGTAATCTTCTTTTGCGGTGTGTTTCTTGAGATTCGATGAATTGTGAATTTATGATCAGCTTATCTATGAATATTATTTGAATCTTCTCTGAATTCTTTTATGCATGATTTAATATCTTTGTATTTCTCTTCGAATTATCTATTTGGTTTGGCCAACTAGATTAGTTTTTTTTGCAATGGGAGAGGTGCTTAGCTTTGGGTTCAATCTTGCGTGATTTCACCCAGTGACAAAGTAGGGGTAGCAAGACACGTATTGCACTGTTGCCATCGAGGATAAAAAGATGGGGTTTTCATCATATTGCTTGAGTTAATTCCTCTACATCATGTCATCTTACTTAAGGCGTTACTCCGTACTTTATGAACTTAATACTCTAGATGCATGCTAGATAGCGGTCGATGTGTGGAGTAATAGTAGTAGATGCAGGCAGGAGTCGGTCTACTTGACACGGACGTGATTCCTATATGCATAATCATTGCCTTGGATATCATCATAACTTTGCGCTTTTCTTTCAATTGCTCGACAGTAATTTGTTTACCCACCATATTATTTTCCTTCATGAGAGAAGCCTCTAGTGAAACCTATGGCCCCCGGGTCTATTTTCCATCATATTACTTTCCGATCTACTATTTTGCAATCTTTTATTTTCAGATCTATATACCAAAAAACCCAAAAATATTTTATCTTTTGTTTATCTATCTTTATCAGATCTCACTTTTGCAGTTAACCGTGAAGGGATTGACAACCCCTTTATCGTGTTGGGTGCAAGTGTTTGATTGTTTGTGCAGGTGTTGGTGATTTGTGCGTTCTTCTCCTACTGGATTGATACCTTTGTTCTTAACTGAGGGAAATACTTACCTCTACTGTGCTGCATCACCCTTTCCTCTTCAAGGGAAAAACCAACGCAATCTCAAGAAGTAGCAGGAAGAATTTCTGGCACCGTTGCCGAGGAGATCTACGCCAAGTCAAGACATACCAAGTACCCATCATAAACTCTCATCTCTTGCATTACATTATTCGCCATTTGCCTCTCGTTTTTCTCTCCCCCACTTCTAAAACGATTTTCGAAAAGATTTGCCTTTTTATTCGCCCTTCTGCTGTTCGTCTTTTTCGTTTGCCTTTTGTTTGCTCGTGTGTTAGATCTGTTTTTTTTTTGCCACAATGTCTGAATCTGGGGAGATTTTCGTTGAAAAGGATAGTAGTAATAATGGGGGGGGGGACTTTGATAATTTTGCTGATATTGATCCTCATGAAGAACCTACTATTTTGCACACTAAAAAACTTCGCATAGGTAGCGGGAATATTATTGGAAAAGGGGTTATTCAAGATTTCTTTACTTGTGCTGGTGCGCTACCCACGTTAGGTGCATCTATTCTCCATAAAACTAATAGTCTTGCGGATGCTATATCTTTGCTTATACTTGAACTTGAAAGACAATTTGTTCATATGCATCCATGCATACAAAGGATTTTTCTAGAGTTCTCTAATACTGAGCATTCTTTTGTTAAACGCGCTGCTACCATATTCCTAGCCCATGAGTTTAGATTCATTATGAAAGAAGCTAGTGAAATTTTTGCGCATTATAAGGTAGATGGTGGTCGTCCTCCCATAGAGGGGATTCTCTTTAATCAAGAAGAAATAATGCGTTTGCGATCTCTTAATCATGTTGCTTATAATGAAAATTTGAGAAAAAGAGTTCCTACCGATGTTTTAGTTGATAAAATTTCTGAACTTAATGATAATTTTGCTATACAAAACAACGGATTGGGTTTGTCTCTTGAAAATAAGCTCATGACCTTTTGCCAAAAGAATTCTTACAGTGATGAGTATACCTCCCGAGCTTGATCTTAGGGATCCTTATCCCGTTAAATTTAGCCATTTTGATTACTTTTGCTTACCACAAAGAAAACTTGCTGCTGAACGAAGGGAGTATGAGATGAGTTTTCGAAATTTGCCTTATTATTACTATGACAATAGCTAGATCTATGTGTTTTTATGCCTAGCTAACGGCGTTAAACAATAGCGCTTGTTGGGAGGCAACACAATTTTATTTTTGTTTTTACTTTTTTGGTTCTGTTTTTCAATAAATTTTTCATCTAGCCTCTGGTAAGATGTGTTTTGGCGTTTTAATTAGTGTTTGTGCCAAGTAAGACCTTTGGGATGGCTTACAATGATAGTTGATTTGATCTTGCTGAAAAATAGAAACTTTTGCGTCCAGTCACAGAATTTTAATAATTCACTGGAGCGTTAAAAAACCCTGAATGTTTTACAAGAGATGGATTTAAAAATTGCCTCTGTTGTCCTAAATTTTCAGAATTTTTGGAGTTACAGAAATATTAGAACAATTCGGATCTTCGCAGACTGTTCTGTTTTTGACAGATTCTGTTTTCTTTGTGTTGTTTGATTATTTTGATGAATCTATGGGTAATATCGGGGGGTATGAACCATGGAGAAGTTGGAATACAGTAGATATTACACCAATATAAATAAAGAATGAGTTCACAACAGTACCAAAAGTGATGATTTTATTTTCTTGTACTAACGGATCTCACGAGTTTTCTGTTGAGTTTTGTGTTGTAAAGTTTTCAAGTTTTGGGTAAAGATTTGATGGACTATGGAATAAGGAGTGGCAAGTGTAGGAGATATGCCCTAGAGGCAATAATAAATGTTATTAATTATCTCCCTGTTCATAATTAAGTTTATATTCCATGCTATAACTGCTATGGTTCCCGAGCCCGTATATCCATAAAGGCTCTGGGGAAAACCCATGTGCACGTGTGGTATAATAAACGGTAAAATGTATTCCTAGTCGTGCCTCTAAGACTAGCTCAAGTGTTGCATGATGATTATGTTTTCCCAATCATGGGCATGTCTATGCCAGCAACTTTGAGGGCACAATGTCAGGAAGGACATTTGTGTTGAATCGACCCGAATTGATGTTATGCTATGAGATACATTCGTCATGAGTTAATGGTTAATAACACAGAGATAGTTAACGTTTGCATGATTCCTCAGAACATGAGAGTATCGAGTTTCTTCATGCTTGATTCATGAACTTTGGGGTTTGTTAAACGTCATCCGTAAATGGGTGGCTATTACGGCGGCTTACGGGTTCATGGAAAAGTGTGTCAAGTAACTTGATAGCTCAAGATTGGGATTTGCTCCTCCGGCGATGGAGAGATATCTCTGGGCCCTCTCAGTGTTACGGTATCCATCATCGTCTGGCCAGACACAGGGTGATTTGATCACAGGGATGCCGGAACACGGTAACGAGAAAAGAGAACAATACCGGTAACGAGGTAACTGGCTTAGTGGACAAGTTGTTGATCCACGGAAATGCCAACATGTCTCACCTCGGGTATTTGTAACATATCGCGAAGCAAAAGGAATAGCACACGGCAACTGGAGGTTCACTCGAATATTCATTCGTGTGGGTATAGGGGTCAATATGGGTGTCCACGGCTCCGATGTTGATCATTGATCGGAAGGGGTTCCGTGTCATGTCTATACTTCACCGAACCTATAGGGTCAGACGCTTAAGGGTCATCTATCTGCTGAATACTAGACAGGGAGTCTGAGAGAAAATCACCGAAAAAGTTTCGGACACCGAAAAAGTTTCGGACAGCGGAAAAGTTTCGGACAGAGAACACCGGATGAGTTTCGGTGAAACTGAAAAGTTGTTTCGGGGTATTCCATTAAGTCAAATTGGTTTCGGCACATGCCTGATAATTCTTGGAGGGTGCCAGAATCATTCTGGAAACTTCTGGGAATTTTCTGAGATGAAAACCGGAAATGTTCCGGAGCTGCCGGAACCGCTTCAGATGCTTTTTGCAGATGAAATCACTAAACTGGAATTGTTCCAGAACGCATTGAAAATTATTTTAGTGGGTACTAGAAATGTTCTAAGCCCACATAAATATTTTCAGTTCGAACGGACGCTGAAAAATGTCGTCATGAATAGTGAAAGTGCTTTTTGGGTTTTGTCCCAAGATATTTTTTGGGGGTGACATGGATGGATGAGGCTCCCTTGGGGGGGCCCCTCCTAGGTGTGGCCGGCCACATGGGGGCTCCTCCTTGGAGCCCCCTCTTGTGCCTTGGTTTCACATTTGGGTCCTTGTGGAAGGACTTCATTCATGTGCTTTTGGGTTTTCTTGTAAAACCACCCTACCCCTTGGGATTTCCTATAAATAGAGGTGGAGGGGCAGCCCTCCACACTCATCCCTTCTCACATACATGCCATTGCAATGATCTGGCTTCTCTCTCCCTCCCACGAAAAGAGTTTCGTAGAGCCGAAAGGCTGTCTGGGTTCCGGTGGGAACTAGTTCTGGACGGCGAAGCCCTGCCGGATAGATGACACCGTATGTGTGCAACTCTGTAGAGAGGTCATAGTTTCGATCTTAGTGCCCGAGGGGCTGTTCGTGAGTGCCTCCCGAAGGGCTGTCCAAGTGACGGTCCGAGTTCTGTGAGTCCTCCCGAAGGGCTGTCCGAGTGACCGTCCGAGTTTCGAAGGTCCTCCCGAAGGGCTGTCCGTGACACCGTCCGGGGGACTGTTCGACCGCCTCCCGGAGGGCTGTCCGTGGGGCAGATGAGGGAGTACATCCTCGCGGTTGGGAGGTTGTAAATCCTAGCTGCGGGGATCTGCACCGCCGATCATCATCGACTCTACTTCCGCTGCGCTACGAGTCGGTAACGAAAATGATCAAACCTTGTATGCAGTCTCCATAGTGGTCCTGGGCTGGTGCGTAGGTCGGAAATTTTTTGTTTTCTGCTGCGTTACCCCAAAAGTGGCATCATGAGCCGTGCTATGCGTAGATGCAGGTTGCGATCTAGAATACATGAGATGTATGGGTGTTGCATAATATAATTAGGTAGTAGATGAGTTCTATTACTGAAAATTATTTGTGCGGGTAGCAGATGAAATCTGTTACCCGATGTTCTTGTTGCTTCCCTGGAATTTGCATATTTCTGATCTTGATAACAGTATGGTGGAGTTTCAATATTCTGGCAATCCATGATCCTGATTGATCAACGAAGTGCTAACAGTTCATTGAATTCCACCGTAGTTAAAAAGAAAGATGAAATTTCGCAGACGAAAGGGCAATGCAGATATGATCTGCACGGGGGTCATGTGTATGACGAAGTTTAGTATGGGGTTCGAGATTTTATTATCTCGTGCTTCATACACCCCGCATTGTTAATCTAGCGACTTGAATTATCATACTTGATGATGGACGTTGGTAGCTTCGGTTTGTTTCGAAACCTTAGAAGCCACGAAAAACAATTTTTTGCATGAACCGATTAGAGACGTCTAACTTGGTTTTGCAGGAGGGTTTGCATGTGCATGTGATGTGGTATAGCAGTGCTAAAATTAATTTGATTATGTATGATATGTCTATATGATGTAAATTGATTAACATGACCTGCGTGTCATGATTTGGCATGATGGCTGGAGCCATATGATTGCACTTTAAATGACCTGCGTGTCAACCTTGTGTAATGCATTATTTTATTAGCTATAGAGATAGCAATATTATCTGGTGCATCGACAAGGTGGTGGCAATCTTCGCGATGGTGAACACCGACGCGAATGCCGAAGACGAAGAAATACAAGACTTCTCCGTCCGAAAGGGCTATACCATATCATGCTATTATGAATTGTCTGAGATGTTTATCCCTTATGATGCACCCTTCTTGATTGTGCGGTAGTCGCTTTTTATTAGGGTGATCTCTCACAAAAATATCATAGTTGATAGTGTTCTCCCAAGTGTAGCACCGTCACGGCACCTAACTTTTCGGGGTGCGCCATGACTAACATGGGTACGAACGATTAGGGATGTGTGAGGCGGGTGAGTTCAGACCTCGCAGCGAGATCACTTGGTTGTCTTTGACGTTCAGGCATGACAGTCATGAGCTCGGAACACGCCCATCGAAAGATGAACAAGAGTCGCATAGAGATGTGATTGGCAGGTTGGCCTACCGGTTGAGATTTTCGTCATCAGTGGTGACTAACATCAATGACGAATAATCAAAACACGGGTCTTGAATCACTCACAATCAATTATGAGAGATATTGATTTGAGTGGGAGCGCGCTGTAGAATTAATTCTTTTAATTCTCAGTGCAATTAATTTTGAACATTGTCTAAGTGTGATTTGCTTAATAGTTGTAGAATAATGGCTCGCGTTTCCACCTTCCCTATTAAAATTGAATAGCTATTAAATATCTGGTTAAAACTTTATGGTTGGTAACGTAATGTGAGGATTGTCCTCAAGAGTGCCGAGAAGGACTTTGTCCTATCGCATACTTTCGGTATTCTCTCGCTTATGCTATGGATCATGTGACTTCGTCCTTCGATCCAAAAGCTAGAATTCCGTTTCAGTCAAGTGCAATATGTTTGCTTCCATGAGACCCGAACTTCGAAAGTTTGGATAGTTATGTGATATTCATGGAAACTGAAAATCATTTTCAGAGACAGACAAAGGCTAAAAGATATGAGATATCCAAAGCAATGTTTGTTTGCAAACTATTAGTAAAAGAGTTTACTATGCATTAGACTGATAAGAGAGGGATCCAGAAGAACGCCTGTCATATGATGAAAGGTGAATAAAACAACAACTTAAAGAGAAAGGAAGTGTCCGAAGGGTGTTAGTGAAACTTTCACGCCTAGGAAGTCCGGGGCTAACGCCACTCTTAAGTTGAGTGCTTCTTCTGAGAGTAGGAGAAATACTGAATGTTAAACTGTTAAAAGTATAAAGGCAGAAAGAAAGAAGACTGGAATATCCAGCTCATGTATGAATGTCATACAAGTTTTTGATGTATAGAAGGCTGCTCAAAGATATGGTTCTTGGGAATTATGGTTAAACATGTTAAACACTAATTCTTGGGTATTGTGAGTTAATCACAAAGATACCCGCTCGATTGCATTCTGTTGCAACTCGATGTAAGAACTACTACGGCCTGAAAGACTAGCCAGGAATGAGGTTGAGATACACACATGGACCATAGTAAATGTTACTATACCTTCCATCGGTGTATTACCTATGTATTTACTTTCATAATTCATTTTAGAGTTTCACACTCTAGGCCCTTGCATAAGGTATCTTGCAAGAAGGTTGTTCATAAGAGAACTTTTTATGTTCGATGTTATGAATAACATAAGGGCCATACTTTCATTGAGAATGAGATGTATGTTACGAATAATGATAATAATATATTACCTCTGGATTTACTTTCATAATTCATTTTAGAGTTTTACACACTCTAGCCCATTGCACAATGTTGCTGCAAAAGAGTTGTTCATAAAAGAACAATTGTTGTTCGGTATTATGAATAACATAAAGGGCCATGCTTCCATCCGAGATTGAACGTATGTTATGAATATTGATGGTAATATGATACATCTATAACACTGACGCTAAATGTCGCAACACTAAAAGAATACCACACAAGTGTGGCACTGCATTTGGTCACATTGGAGAAACCCGCATGGAAAACTCCATTATGATGGATTTTGAAGTCGTTTGATTTTGAATCATCTGACACTTGCAAATTTTCTCCGAAAAGTGAAGTGACTGAAATACCGTTCACAGGCCATAAGGAATGAGCAACAAACTTATTGGTGATCATACATTTTGATGTGTGTAGTTCAATAAATGTTGTTGCAAGTAGTGGATTTATCTATCTTCAGAAATGACTCAAGTAGATATATGGATATTTACTTGAGGAGACGTAAGTCTGGATCTTTTGAAATCATTCGAAAGGTTTTCAAATATGAAGTAGAAGTTATTGTAACAAGAAAAATTATGTTTCTACAATTCGATTGCAGAAAGTAATATTTGAGTTACAAGTTTAGCGAATGTCTGATGAGTTGTGAAAAGAGTTTCATAACTTACACCTCCCGGAACACCACTGTGAGTGAAAAGTCCGTGAAGATGTAATCGAACCATTTATGACATGGTAAGATCAAAGATGACATAAATAATTTTGCAATTATCCCTTTTAAAAGGTGATGCTTTAGAGACTGCGGCTTTTACACTGAAAAGAGCTCCATCGGGTCTATTGAAATGACACCATGGTATGGTACGCCCAACCATGTTATATATCTTTTCTTAACATTTGGAATATGGGGCTTGTGTAAAAAGTTACAAACCTATTCCAAATCAGACAAGTGCTACTTTGTAGGTTATCCCAAGTCATTGGGTATTCCCCCACCACTATACCGAGGCAAATAGGTTTGCCACAAAGAATGGTATGCTTTTTGAAGAAAATAGTTCTTTCAAAAAGGTGAGTGGGAGAACAATGCAACTCGATGGGATAAACAGTATCTTCGTCATCAGTTCAAAGGAAAGAGACCTTGGAAGTGATTCCAGAGTTTCCTACTGCGACTGATACGGAAGTCTCTACAATAAAATGTATGGACTTCGATCGAACTTGCAGCTGAACCACGTGGGCAAGGCTCGTGCAAACCTCTCAGGTGCGCAAATGAGATATTGTTGTTAGACAACAGTATACCTACAATACACAAGGAAGCGTTGATGGGCCCTGACTCCAGAATTGGCTAAATGCCAATACAATTCGAGTTAGTTTCCATATAAGTGTTTCAAGATTAAAACATTTATACACCCTTCGGAAGACTTAGAGTCTAACGAATATTTATGGAACTTAAAACTGATACGGATAAAAATGTTTTATCCATAAAGCTCGACTTGTTGCAATAACAAGTTCAAGGAGTTGACTACGATGAGATTGTCTCACCGTAGCGATGCTTAAAGTCGGTTCGGGTTGAACTAGCAATTAAGACATATTTCAATCATGAGATATGAAACATGGATGACAAAAGGATTTCCATCTGATGGAAATAAAACCTAGGACTTGTATGTGATACAGTCCAAAGTAATTTGTCGATCCAGAGGATGCTAGTAGGTATGCAAACTTCAGAGTTCCAGCGATGGACAGAAGAGAGCAAAATGGAGTTAGAATCTTCGTGTTTTGATGAAATGGTCAAAAAGGGTTTTGACTTCATCAATAGGTAACGAAGATGCTTGTAATTCAAGAAGGTAAGTGGGAGCATAATAATATTTCTAAAAACCTTGTGTGTTTGACACATTGGTAATTGGAAATAAATTTCTTGACACGAATTAGGACTTCATTTGAAAATAGTTTTTTTGATGAAGTGCTTGGGCTAAATAGCCTTGATATTAGGCATGATAATCTATGGAGATAGATTTACCTAATGGGGCTAAGCAATGAATACATATTGACAAGATGCTAATATCTTTTAGCATTAAAAGGCTAAGGAGTGATTCTTGCCGAAGTCACATGGAAAGAGTTTTTGCAAGACTCGGTGTCCCAAAACACTGATGAGCAAAATACATGATGGAGATTCCACACACTCTTGTGTTTGGATTAATCATGTATTCCATGGTATGTAAAACAACCAGATATGTCCGATACTCCCAAGGTGTTGCGAGTATAGATACCAAAGTGATCAAAAGTACTGATCATAGGACAACAGTGAAAAGTGTCATTGAGTACAAGAGTAGCTCTGATGACATGTTTTCTCGCAAGCGGAAATCATGAAGAGTTCGTTGTGATATGTTACATCGATACAGTCTTCACCGTTTCTCCGTGCGATTTTCAATTTAAATTGAGGGTTTTGTGTAACACACAATATGGTGGCACAGTTAGTTGGAATTTGTTCAAACAAGTTACTGTGGCGAATTCTATAACAGAGGCGAAGTATGTTGCCGCTTTTAAAGCGACAAAGAAGATGTTGAATCATATAGTTCATTCATGAACTTAGTATGATTCCAAGATGGCTTTTGTCAATGGGACACTACTGTGGGTAGTTGCTCCATAACTCAGTCTGAGGAATCCAGGTTCGACCTGTGATTCACATACATACAAAGCCAAGTCCACACAAAATATGAATTTTGTGAAAGCGTAAAAACGCGAGGATACGCAAAGATACACACGGAGCTGAAGTCGTCAGATCCGTTGGACATCAGGCTATACCACATGCGAAGCATATTTACACCGGTGTGCCACAGGTGTGAAGTACATTAGCATTAACTAGATTATTGACTCTAGTGCAAGTGGGAGTCTGTAGGAGATATGCCCTAGAGGCAATAATAGATGTTATTAATTATCTCCCTGTTCATAATTAAGTTTATATTCCATGCTATAACTGCTATGGTTCCCGAGCCCGTATATCCATAAAGGCTCTGGGGAAAACCCATGTGCACGTGTGGTATAATAAACGGTAAAATGTATTCCTAGTCGTGCCTCTAAGACTAGCTCAAGTGTTGCATGATGATTATGTTTTCCCAATCATGGGCATGTCTATGCCAGCAACTTTGAGGGCACAATGTCAGGAAGGACATTTGTGTTGAATCGACCCGAATTGATGTTATGCTATGAGATACATTCGTCATGAGTTAATGGTTAATAACACAGAGATAGTTAACGTTTGCATGATTCCTCAAAACATGAGAGTATCGAGTTTCTTCATGCTTGATTCATGAACTTTGGGGTTTGTTAAACGTCATCCGTAAATGGGTGGCTATTACGGCGGCTTACGGGTTCATGGAAAAGTGTGTCAAGTAACTTGATAGCTCAAGATTGGGATTTGCTCCTCCGGCGATGGAGAGATATCTCTGGGCCCTCTCAGTGTTACGGTATCCATCATCGTCTGGCCAGACACAGGGTGATTTGATCATAGGGATGCCGGAACACGGTAACGAGAAAAGAGAACAATACCGGTAACGAGGTAACTGGCTTAGTGGACAAGTTGTTGATCCATGGAAATGCCAACATGTCTCACCTCGGGTATTTGTAACATATCGCGAAGCAACAGGAATAGCACACGGCAACTGGAGGTTCACTCGAATATTCATTCGTGTGGGTATAGGGGTCAATATGGGTGTCCACGGCTCCGATGTTGATCATTGATCGGAAGGGGTTCCGTGTCATGTCTATACTTCACCGAACCTATAGGGTCACACTGTTGGAAATATGCCCTAGAGGCAATAATAAAATGGTTATTATTATATTTCCTTGTTCATGATAATTGTCTGTTATTCATGCTATAATTGTGTTATCCGGAAATCGTAATACATGTGTGAATACATAGACCACAACATGTCCCTAGTAAGCCTCTAGTTGACTAGCTCGTTGATCAATAGATGGTTACGGTTTCCTGACCATGGACATTGGATGTCATTGATGACGGGATCACATCATTAGGAGAATGATGTGATGGACAAGACCCAATCCTAAGCCTAGCACTAGATCGTGTAGTTCGTTTGCTAAAGCTTTTCCAATGTCAAGTAACTTTTCCTTAGACCATGAGATTGTGCAACTCCCGGATACCGTAGGAGTGCTTTGGGTGTACCAAACGTCACAACGTAACTGGGTGGCTATAAAGGTGCACTACGGGTATCTCCGAAAGTGTCTGTTGGGTTGGCACGAATCGAGAATGGGATTTGTCACTCCGTGTGACGGAGAGGTACCTCTGGGCCCACTCGGTAGGACATCATCATAATGAGCTCAATGTGATCAAGGAGTTGTTCACAGGATGATGTGTTACAGAAACGAGTAAAGAGACTTGCCGGTAACGAGATTGAACAAGGTATCGGTATACCGACGATCGAATCTCGGGCAAGTATCGTACCGATAGACAAAGGGAATTGCGTACGGGATTGATTGAATCCTCGACATCGTGGTTCATCCGATGAGATCATCGAGGAGCATGTGGGAGCCAACATGGGTATCCAGATCCCGCTGTTGGTTATTGACCGGAGAGTCGTCTCGGTCATGTCTGCGTGTCTCCCGAACCCGTAGGGTCTACACACTTAAGGTTCGGTGACGCTAGGGTTGTAGAGATATTAGTATGCGGTAACCCAAAAGTTGTTCGGAGTCCCGGATGAGATCCCGGACGTCACGAGGAGTTCCGGAATGGTCCGGAGGTAAAGAATTGTATATAGGAAGTCCAGTTTCGGCCACCGGGAAGGTTTCGGGGGTAATCGGTATTGTACCGGGACCACCGGAAGGGTCCCGGGGGTCCACCGGGTGGGGCCACCTATCCCGGAGGGCCCCATGGGCTGAAGTGGGAAGGGAACCAGCCCCTGGTGGGCTGGTGCGCCCCCCTATGGGCCTCCCCTGCGCCTAGGGTTGGGAACCCTAGGGGTGGGGGGCGCCTCCACATGGCTTGGGGGGCAAGCCACCCCTTGGCCGCCGCCCCTCCCCTCAGATTGGATCTGAGGGGGCCGGCCCCCTCTCCCCTTCCCCCTATAAATAGTGGAGGGGTGGGAGGGAGGACACACCCCAGCCCCTGGCGCCTCCCTCTCCTCCCGTGACACCTCTCCCTCTCGTTGGTGCTTGGTGAAGCCCTTCTGAGATCCCGCTGATTCCACCACCACGCCGTCGTGCTGCTGGATCCTCATCAACCTCTCCTTCCCCCTTGCTGGATCAAGAAGGAGGAGACGTCTCTCCCAACCGTACGTGTGTTGAACACGGAGGTGCCGTCCGTTCGGCGCTCGGTCATCGGTGATTTGGATCACGACGAGTACGACTCCATCAACCCCGTTCTCTTGAACGCTTCCGCTCGCGATCTACAAGGGTATGTAGATGCACTCCCCTCTCTCTCGTTGCTAGATGACTCCATAGATTGATCTTGGTGATGCGTAGAAAATTTTAAAATTCTGCTACGATCCCCAACAGTACTGTTGGAAATATGCCCTAGAGGCAATAATAAAATGGTTATTATTATATTTCCTTGTTCATGATAATTGTCTGTTATTCATGCTATAATTGTGTTATCCGGAAATCGTAATACATGTGTGAATACATAGACCACAACATGTCCCTAGTAAGCCTCTAGTTGACTAGCTCGTTGATCAATAGATGGTTACGGTTTCCTGACCATGGACATTGGATGTCATTGATAACGGATCACATCATTAGGAGAATGATGTGATGGACAAGACCCAATCCTAAGCCTAGCACTAGATCGTGTAGTTCGTTTGCTAAAGCTTTTCCAATGTCAAGTAACTTTTCCTTAGACCATGAGATTGTGCAACTCCCGGATACCGTAGGAGTGCTTTGGGTGTACCAAACGTCACAACGTAACTGGGTGACTATAAAGGTGCACTACGGGTATCTCCGAAAGTGTCTGTTGGGTTGGCACGAATCGAGAATGGGATTTGTCACTCCGTGTGACGGAGAGGTACCTCTGGGCCCACTCGGTAGGACATCATCATAATGAGCTCAATGTGATCAAGGAGTTGTTCACAGGATGATGTGTTACGGAAACGAGTAAAGAGACTTGCCGGTAACGAGATTGAACAAGGTATCGGTATACCGACGATCGAATCTCGGGCAAGTATCGTACCGATAGACAAAGGGAATTGCGTACGGGATTGATTGAATCCTCGACATCGTGGTTCATCCGATGAGATCATCGAGGAGCATGTGGGAGCCAACATGGGTATCCAGATCCCGCTGTTGGTTATTGACCGGAGAGTCGTCTCGGTCATGTCTGCGTGTCTCCCGAACCCGTAGGGTCTACACACTTAAGGTTCGGTGACGCTAGGGTTGTAGAGATATTAGTATGCGGTAATCCGAAAGTTGTTCGGAGTCCCGGATGAGATCCCGGACGTCACGAGGAGTTCCGGAATGGTCCGGAAGTTAGAATTGTATATAGGAAGTCCAGTTTCGGCCACCGGGAAGGTTTCGGGGGTAATCGGTATTGTACCGGGACCACCGGAAGGGTCCCGGGGGTCCACCGGGTGGGGCCACCTATCCCGGAGGGCCCCATGGGCTGAAGTGGGAAGGGAACCAGCCCCTGGTGGGCTGGTGCGCCCCCTATGGGCCTCCCCTGCACCTAGGGTTGGGAACCCTAGGGGTGGGGGGCGCCTCCACCTGGCTTGGGGGGCAAGCCACCCCCTTGGCCGCCGCCCCTCCCCTCAGATTGGATCTGAGGGGGCCGGCCCCCTCTCCCCTTCCCCCTATAAATAGTGGAGGGGTGGGAGGGAGGACACACCCCAGCCCCTGGCGCCTCCCTCTCCTCCCGTGACACCTCTCCCTCTCGTTGGTGCTTGGTGAAGCCCTGCCGAGATCCCGCTGCTTCCACCACCACGCCGTCGTGCTGCTGGATCCTCATCAACCTCTCCTTCCCCCTTGCTGGATCAAGAAGGAGGAGACGTCTCTCCCAACCGTACGTGTGTTGAACACGGAGGTGCCGTCCGTTCGGCGCTCGGTCATCGGTGATTTGGATCACGACGAGTACGACTCCATCAACCCCGTTCTCTTGAACGCTTCCGCTCGTGATCTACAAAGGTATGTAGATGCACTCCCCTCTCTCTCGTTGCTAGATGACTCCATAGATTGATCTTGGTGATGCGTAGAAAATTTTAAAAATTCTGCTACGATCCCCAACACACACGCTTAAGGGTCATCTATCTGCTGAATACTAGACAGGGAGTCTGAGAGAAAATCACCGAAAAAGTTTCGGACAGCGGAAAAGTTCCTCAGAGAGAACACCGGATGAGTTTCAGTGAAACTGAAAAGTTGTTTCGGGGTATTCCATTAAGTCAAATTGGTTTCGGCACATGCCTGATAATTCTTGGAGGGTGCCAGAATCATTCTGGAAACTTCTGGGAATTTTCTGAGATGAAAACCGGAAATGTTCCGGAGCTGCCGGAACCGCTTCAGATGCTTTTCGCAGATGAAATCACTAAACTGGAATTGTTCCAGAATGCATTGAAAATTATTTTAGTGGGTACTGGAAATGTTCTAAGCCCACATAAATATTTTCAGTTCGAACGGACGCTGAAAAATGTCGTCATGAATAGTGAAAGTGCTTTTTGGGTTACTTTTTGGAAAGCCATTATTTTGGGTTTTGTCCCAAGATATTTTTTGGGGGTGACATGGATGGATAAGGCTCCCTTGGGGGGGCCCCTCCTAGGTGTGGCCGGCCACATGGGGGCTCCTCCTTGGAGCCCCCTCTTGTGCCTTGGTTTCACATTTGGGTCCTTGTGGAAGGACTTCATTCATGTGCTTTTGGGTTTTCTTGTAAAACCACCCTACCCCTTGGGATTTCCTATAAATAGAGGTGGAGGGGCAGCCCTCCACACTCATCCCTTCTCACATACATGCCATTGCAATGATCTGGCTTCTCTCTCCCTCCCACGAAAAGAGTTTCGTAGAGCCGAAAGGCTGTCTGGGTTCCGGTGGGAACTAGTTCTGGACGGCGAAGCCCTGCCGGATAGATGACACCGTATGTGTGCAACTCTGTAGAGAGGTCGTAGTTTCGATCTAAGTGCCCGAGGGGCTGTTCGTGAGTGCCTCCCGAAGGGCTGTCCAAGTGACGGTCCGAGTTCTGTGAGTCCTCCCGAAGGGCTGTTCGAGTGACCGTCCGAGTTTCGAAGGTCCTCCCGAAGGGCTGTCCGTGACACCGTCCGGGGGACTGTTCGACCGCCTCCCGGAGGGCTGTCCGTGGGGCAGATGAGGGAGTACATCCTCGCGGTTGGGAGGTTGTAAATCCTAGCTGCGGGGATCTGACCGCCGATCATCATCGACTCTACTTCCGCTGCGCTACGAGTCGGTAACGAAAATGATCAAACCTTGTATGCAGTCTCCATAGTGGTCCTGGGCTGGTGCGTAGGTCGGAAATTTTTTGTTTTCTGCTGCGTTACCCCAACAGCAAGAGCCTAAGCTTGGGGATGCCCAAGGCACCCCAAGGTAATATTCAAGGACAACCAAGAGCCTAAGCTTGGGGATGCCCCGGAAGGCATCCCCTCTTTCGTATTTGTCTATTGATAAATTTACTTGAGGCTATATTTTTATTCACCACATGATATGTGTTTTGCAAGGAGCGTCTTGTATGATATTAGTCTTTGCTTTTTAGTTTGCCACAATCATCCTTGCTGTACACAACTTTTGAGAGGGACACGCATGAATCGTGATTTATTAGAATACTCTAGTGCTTCACTTATATCTTTTTAGAGCACGGCGGTGGTTTTATTTTATAGAAATTATTGAATTCTCATGCTTTACTTATATTATTTTGAGAGTCTTTCTAAACAGCATGGTAATTTGCTTTGGTTATAAATTTAGTCCTAATATGATAGGCATCCAGGAGGGATATAATAAAAACTTTCATATAAAGTGCATTGAATACTATGTGAAGTTTGATTCCTTATGATTGTTTTGAGATATAAAGATGGTGATATTAGAGTCATGCTAGTGAGTAATTGTGGATTGTAGAAATACTTGTGTTAAAGTTTGTGATTCCCGTAGCATGCACGTATGGTGAACCGTTTTGTAACGAAGTTGGAGCATGAGGTATTTATTGATTGTCTTCCTTATGAGTGGCAGTCGGGGACGAGCGATGGTCTTTTCCTACCAATCTATCCCCCTAGGAGCATGTGCGTAGTACATTGTTTTGATGACTAATAGATTTTTGCAATAAGTATATGAGTTCTTTATGACTAATGTTGAGTCCATGGATTATACGCAATCTCACCCTTTCACCTTTGCTAGCCTCTCTAGTACCGCGCAACTTTCGCCGGTGCCATACACCTACCTTTTACCTTCCTCAAAACAGCCACCATACCTACCTATTATGGCATTTCCATAGCCATTCCGAGATATATCCATGCAACTTTCCACCGTTCCATTTTATTATGACACGTTCCATCATTGTCATATTGCTTTGCATGATCATGTAGTTGACATAGTATTTGTGGCAAAGCCACCGTTCATAATTTTTATACATGTCACTCTTGAGTCCTTGCACATCCCGGTACACCGCTGAAGGCATTCATATACAGTCATATTTTGTTCTAAGTATCGAGTTGTAATTCTTGAGTTGTAAGTAAATAAAAGTGTGATGATGTTCATTATTAGAGCATTGTCCCATATGAGGAAAAAAATAAAAGAGGCCAACGAAGCCCACAAATAAAATAAAAGAGGCCAAAGAAGCCCACCAAAAAAAATGAGAGAAAAGAGAGAAGGGGCAAAGTTACTATCCTTTTTCCACATTTGTGCTTCGAAGTAGCACCATGATCTTCATGATAGAGAGTCTCTTATGTTGTCACTTTCATATACTAGTGGGAATTTTTTATTATAGAACTTGGCTTGTATATTCCAATAATGGGCTTCCTCAAAATTACCATAGGTCTTCGTGAGCAAGCAAGTTGGATGCACATCCACTTAGTTTCTTTTTGAGCTTTCATAAACTTATAGCTCTAGTGCATCTGTTGCATGGCAATCCCTACTTACTCACATTGATATCTATTGATGGGCATCTCCATAGCCCGTTGATATGCCTAGTTGATGTGAGACTATCTCCTTCTTTTTTGTCTTCTCCACAACCACCATATTCTTTTCCACCTATAGTGCTATGTCCATGGCTCACGCTCATGTATTACGTGAAAGTTGAAAAGGTTTGAGAACATTAAAAGTATGAAACAATTGCTTGGCTTGTCATCGGGGTTGTGCATGATTTGAGTAATTTGTGTGACGAAGATGGAGCATAGCCAGACTATATGGTTTTGTAGGGATAACTTTCTTTGGCCATGTTATTTTGAGAAAACATGATTGCTTTATTAGTATGCTTGAAGTATTATTATTTTTATGTCAATATTAAACTTTTGTTTTGAATCTTATGGATCTGAACATTCATGCCACAATAAAGAAAATTATATTGATAAGTATGTTAGTTAGCATTCCACATCAAAAATTCTATTTTTATCATTTACCTACTCGAGGACGAGTAGGAATTAAGCTTGGGGATGCTTGATACGTCTCCAACGTATCTATAATTTTTTATTGTTCCATGTTATTATATTATCTGTTTTGGATGTTTTATATACATTAATATGCTATTTTATATTATTTTTGGGACTAACCTATTAACCTAGAGCCCAGTGCCAGTTTCTGTTTTTTCCTTGTTTTTGAGCCTCGCAGAAAAGGAATACCAAACGGCATAAAACTTCACGATGATTTTTCTTGGACCAGAAGACACCCGGGGGTCTTGGAGTCCAAGTCAGAAGAGCCACGAGGCGGCAACAAGGGTGGTGGGCGCGCTCTCGGGGGGGGGGGGGCGCCCCCTGCCTTGTGGGCCCCTCGGGACTCTCCTGACCTAGCTCTTCCTCCTATATATTCACATATATTCCAGAACCACCAGAGGCATCCACGAAAACACTTTTCCATCGCCGCAACCTTCTGTTCCCGTGAGATCCCATCTTGGGGCCTTTTCTGGCATCCCGCCGGAGGGGGAATCGATCACGGAGGGCTTCTACATCAACTCCATTGCCCTTTCGATGATGCGTGAGTAGTTTACCTCAGACCTACGGGTCCATAGCTAGTAGCTAGATGGCTTCTTCTCTCTCTTTGATTCTCAATACAACGTTCTCTTTGATGTTGTTGGAGATCTATCCGATGTAATCTTTTTTTGCGGTGTGTTTGTCGAGATCCGATGAATTGTTGATTTATGATCAGCTTATCTATGAATATTATTTGAATCTTTTCTGAATTCTTTTATGCATGATTTAATATCTTTGTATTTCTCTTCGAATTATCGGTTTGGTTTGGCCAACTAGATTGGTTTTTCTTGCAATGGAAGAGGTGCTTAGCTTTGGGTTCAATCTTGCGTGATTTCACCCAGTGACAAAGTAGGGGTAGCGAGACACGTATTGCATTGTTGCCATCGAGGATAAAAAGATGGGGTTTTTATCATATTGCTTGAGTAAATTCCTCTACATCATGTCATCTTACTTAAGGTGTTACTCCGTTCTTTATGAACTTAATACTCTAGATGCATGCTGGATAGCGGTCGATGTGTGAAGTAATAATGGTACATGCAGGCAGGAGTCGGTCTACTTGACACGGACGTGATGCCTATATACATAATCATTGCCTTGGATATCGTCGTAACTTTGCACTTTTTTATCAATTGCTCGACAGTAATTTGTTTACCTACCGTATTATTTTCCTTCATGAGAGAAGCCTCTAGTGAAACCTATGGCCCCCGGGTTTATTTTCTATCATATTACTTTCCGATTTACTATTTTGCAATCTTTTATTTTCAGATCTATATACCAAAAACCCCAAAAATATTTTATCTTTTATTTATCTATCTTTATCAGATCTTACTTTTGCAGTTGACCGTGAAGGGTTTGACAACCCCTTTATCGCGTTGGGTGCAAGTGTTTGATTGTTTGTACAGGTGTTGGTGATTTGTGTGTTCTTCTCCTACTGGATTGATATCTTGGTTCTTAACTGAGGGAAATACTTACCTCTACTGTGCTGCATCACCCTTTCCTCTTCAAGAGAAAAATCAATGCAAGCTCAAGAAGTAGCAGGCATCAAGAGGAGGGGCACAGGCCGGTCAACAGACAGATTCGCAGCTTCCGGGACCTGAGCAATGGACGTGGCAGTCAAGCAAGACAACAGTCGGGCATGCGAAATGGCGATTCCACGCAGGCAAGCATAGGCATGCGTGATGCATATTCATCTTCAGGTGGGGTGGAGGTGAGCGCCGCTGCCTCATTTGTCGTTGCACAGGGCGCACCAGCGAGAACGTCTCTACCGTGAGTCAGAAGCCATAGGGGCTTGGACGCAGCTCCATCACGGTGCAACAGTTGAGCGAACCCGGCTCCAGAAATAGGCGTGAACAACCTCACCTCTTTGATGGTCCGGTAGGAAGGCGAGGAGGGCTTCGGGGGGTGCCATCAAGCTTGCAAGCATCGGACGGCGGGGTAGCCACCACAACGATGGAGCAATCAGCAGGACAACTTGCCCTGATCTTGACGCGCCTGGCCACGGCAGCAACAGGGGACGAAGCCCTCGGTCGGCCGCGTCCAGAGCGACACGGTATGCTGGTGAGTGCACCAACGACAGGACACGGGAGAGGCAGCTTTGAGGCGACGGCTGCCTTCCACTGGGATCGCTGCCCCGTCAGGCAAGATCTCCACCCTTGAGAGGGCGCTGCGGCGCCCGTAGTATTTGAGCTAAAGGCCATGCCGACGGCCATTGCGGTCGCTGCGCTTATCTTCACGGCGCCGGTCATCTCCCCGGCGATCGGTCGGGCGATTGGTCCGACAAAAAACCCGATCGCGCCAGGAGCCTTCATCCTCACCCCAGTGACCGCTAGCGCCATCATGTCCGCAGTCGCCATGGAGGTCTATCGTTGTCATCATCCCTACGCCGGCCGCGGGGCACACTAGGCTGCCCCTCCCTCTGGGGGGCCTCGCCGTCCATGATCGCAAAGCACCAGTCGAATTTCTCTGAGCTATGAGGGCACGGGGGGAAGTGGTCGTCGAAGGAGGGTGTGTAGTATTTCGAGCGGTCGAGGTGGATGATCACGCCGTACATGTGTCCACTGCGTCCACGCAGAGCTGAAGCGAAGACCGACACCTCGGTGTCGATAACCTTGACCCACATAACCTTTGGGATCGGTGATGGATTGGAGCACCAGGCCCCGAGGTTCAGAGAGGTTGCATCCTCCCTCTGAACCGTTCCTACGTCGAGGTAGTGGTTGACGCAACTATTTCCTATGATTTTCTGCACGACTTCAGCGTCCCAGGCTTGCAGTGGCACCTCTTGCAAGCAGAGATGGACATGGTGATGGAAGGAGGCGGCTCTGGCTCTTGTAAGGACATACCAGTTGGTGCAGTGGATGTCGAGTCTGTTGATGCGGAACCGGCTTGGCCCCTGTGAGCGGTTCGTGGTGATGGGGGAAGTCGAACCGCACGAAGAAGTCTTCGGAGTGGTGAGCAACCACGTGGAAGAAATCTATGGGCACACCACAGGTGATGCTGATGGCCTCCATGATGTTAGCAAAATTGACGCAAGGGCGGTAGCCACCAAGCCAGATGAGAGTCGCCAAGCTGGAGAGCCCGGCCGTTTCCGCGTCCATCATCGGGTTGGAGGCCATGGCGACATAGCCCTCCGCAGGCCGCGAGGCAGGGTCGCCGAGGCGTAGCATGGTAGGGCCCTTGAACGGTGGAGGAGGGCAACGGGGTTGTGGAGCGGTGGAAAGCGACGATGCGAGCTCTGGTGATCTCTGGAGTGGCCATGGCAGTCGCTGGCTCGATGACCTTGCCCGTCGCAATGATTACAGATGATGGGGTCTCGGCAATCCACCAATTTATGACCCCACTGTCTACACTAGTAGCATTTCATCCTCTTCTTCTTGAAAGCCCACCCACTTCCACTTGAATTCTGACTTGACAAAGAGCGTTGCCCATTGAACCCTGACGAGACCGCCACATGGCATGGCTGCAGTCGCCTCCCCAAGGTGTCTTGATGGCGCCACCAGTAATGGGGCAGATGATATGTCAGGGATTTGGACGGGAATCCTCCGAGGTGTCCCCGGGGCAGGGGGACACCAACTGCTGCGCAGAACACTGAGGAGCTTCGGTTTGAATGCAGACGCGCGACGAGCCGACAGCTTGGACTTGGTGGCAGACACACGACGGATGTGCAGCATGGGCCGCATCAGCTTCATCAATGGCAGTAGGCACTTTCCCCCGGTTGGCTTCAGTGCGAGCAGGGTAGTCGATTGAAGCACACTCGCCAGGATCTAGGTTGCGGGAGGATCAGGGCGCGAGAAGCGGCAGGGGTTGCCAGCTCAGGCGTAGCGAGGACGATGGAGGAACCAGAGCGCACGGTCCACGGCGGTGGCAGATCGGGATCCTAGATCCGCGCCCTGCATGGCGGGGCCGGCTGCGTGGGGAAACCCGGCGGCCACTGAAGCCGCGCGCGGGGGGGGGGGGGGGGGGGGGGGGGGGGGGGGTGGGGGGGGGGGGGGGTTTTTTTTTTTTTTTCTTATTTTTCTTTTTTTTTCTTTTTTTTTTTTTTTTTTTTTTTTTTTTTTTTTTTTTTTTTATATTTTTTTGGTGGGGGGGGGGGGGGGGGGGGGGGGGGGGGATGGCGCGGGCTGGCTGGAGTTGAGAAGTGGCTGCGCCGGCCGGAGCAACCAGGCGGCGGTCGCAGGGGGCTCATTCGAGCTGGAGATCCATGTGCTTGATGACACAATTGTGCAGACAAGAAGGGAAGAACTATACTATCAACCACATGAACAATGTCTTTCCCTTGAGCTAGACACAACCTGCTTCCAACAAGGCAATAAATATGTTTCTTTTCTTCTGAAACACCGTCTGTTGGATATTGTACAAAAAGTGGATCTATTGCATGCAAGTTTCATCTCTTTCACAGTATTGTTAGGTTGCTAGTTACCTCAAATGATTTACATATGATAATTAGACCTTTTGGAACAAAACTTATATACAGTGGAAACATTCTTTTAGTTGACATTTGATAACTTGCCTCAACCCCTTTTACAAGCTCACATTAGGCAACTGGCTCTATCATTAAAGTAGTCTCTTCAGAAAAACATGGTTGCCAATCATATAGTCAACTCCCACACAATTGAACTATGTTTTATGATACAACTATATATGTACGTGTATTTCAGTTTCCGACATTGGGCGTCAAATTTTCCATTTAAGAGTTACTCCATACATGACTAATTCTGAGAAAATTGTTTTCCTGTACAGTAAACTGGACGACCAATGAACCTCAGGAACTCACTAACAATCTTAGGCTCTTGGTATATTCTAGAAGTTCGAAAATATTGAATAAGAATCTGAATGGTTATGTGAGGATCTAGTTGGTGAGAAAGGAGCTGCAGCACGTACCCACTTTAAATGTGGAAAGTGCTAAAAAGGACTTCAAGAATTTGAAATAATTCAGCTCCAATGATGCATAAGTATATTTAGTATTCTCCAATGATGAGAGCTTGAGCAATTTATTTCACCATGCCAATGAAAATCCAACCGCTGTGACATGGTTGTCATCTAGTCGATGATCAAGGTGTAGGATCGGTATGCATTGGGATACAAATAGCAAGTATGCTTGTTCTAGCTGGTCACAAAGCTACTTGTGACCTGAGTGAGCATTTACTTGGACTTATCAATTATCATCCTACACTGGTGGTACCTAGGATTAAGTAGTCTCTTCTTCGTATCTAGTCTTGTACATGGCGCTAGGTTGAAGTTACTATGGACATGCGGGATTCACCAATTCCATGATCAAGCAGACTATGTAGAAAGCTTGGGCACGTTCAAAGTGTAATTTTTTTGCTTGGCTCATCATTTAGGACAGAGTTTGGACTAATGACAAGTTGGAAAAGATCAGAGCTGGCCTATGCCAACTTTGCAAGCGTGATCCAGAGACGGCAAGATTGGCTTGGAAGAGAGGACCTCGACACCGCCAATTGGAAACACTTTGACTCCGTTCACAGTGCACTCCTGGTGGACCGAGACACTCAACTTGGATGGACGACTGAACAAGGCCACAGCTTCACTCCTCATGCTTGTTACTTTGGAATTTGGAACGAGAGGAATGCGAGAAGTTTGGCGTGGTCATGTGACTTCGCCCACAATTGTACTTGATAATATCAAAAGTGAGGCTAGCTTCTGGGGTACTACCACAGCAAAACATTTAGGGGCAATCATTCTGGGAGAGTAATCCCATTGTTTCTTGGGCTGCAGCCTTGTATGATATACGTTTCACCTTTCTTAAAAAAATTTTGAACCGGGCATAACCCCTTTCCATTACTGAGCATAACGGAAATACAAAGTTCAGTACACCACCAGTTTGAGACCTACCACCAAAAGGAGACTAGAAAGGGGAAAGCGAGTTCAAAGCATCACTGGGAAACCCACTATGAACACTCGTCATCGAGCAGTTCATCGTGGGGCGAAAACCCAGTGACACCACATAACAGGCTAGGACCAGCAAACTAACATCTAAAGCACACAGCAGGAAGCTAAAAGCAACGCATATAACCTCCAGGGGGTTCACAGGAGAGCAGGGAACACAAGCGCACGCAGGAGCAGATAACCAACAAGTATCAGGGCACTAAACCATCAACTAGCAAAAAAAACCAGCGCAGTGCCGAAGAAAAGAGTCAGTCCCTTGCAGACCTAGCTGGAGCCGCGCAGATCCTCATCTTGGTCGAGGCATTCGTCCTGAGCATCTTGGCTCCACGCTCCATGGCTTCACGATTAGCACCAGCCATCAAACCTGCCCAGTAAGTCAAAAAACCACAAGCAGAAAACACCACATTAAAAGGGGTCTTAAGTTGCTTTTGTTCAAAGGTGGCTTGGTTACGACAATTCCAGATCGCCCAGCACATCGCTGCCAGGCCGAAAGTATAAAATTTGACCCCATCAGGTAGTAAAGTATAGCACCGGGAAAAATATTGCTAGAGATTGTTCGGGCATAGGTCTGTGCCCAGCACACACCCAACCGTCCTCCAAACCACCGGGGCCACGGGGCAAGTGAAAAACAGGTGCTGCGATGTTTCGTTGTCTCTGCAAAATGAACATCTGGGATTACCAGCCCATTTACGCTTCCTCATAACCTCTCTAGTCAGAATAGCATCTTGGAATAACTGCCACATGAAGATTTCGATTTTAAGGGGAAGTTTGGATTTCCAAATCCACCTATAGTCACACCCTGCTAGGGGTTTCTCCAAGTATGCATAGACCGATTTGGTCGAGAAGCAATTTTTTCTATCCAAGGTCCAGATAACTTGATCTGAATCCCCAGATAAGCACCAGGAGTCCACGGTGGACTTAAGTTCTTTCCACTGATCCGAAAGGGGAGGATGAAGACGTCTCCTAAAGAAGTCATCGCCTTCAAATTTTTTTAAGTCCGCAACTGTGATATCTTGATAGTTACAAATACTGTGCAATGTTGGGAATCGGATTCGCAAGGGAACTACATTCCCAATAGGATCATCCCAGACTCTAGCAATATTGCCAGAGTTCAAGATCACCCCTCTCCCAGCTAAATAAACTTCTTTTACTTTCATGATTGCTTTCCAGATGGGGGAATCCCCAAATTTGCTTTTTTCCGACATCACCATTTCTTTTTTTAGGTACTTAGCACGTACCACGTCTTGCCAAAGACCTTGTTGCTTTTCAAGTTTCACCTTTCTTAATAGTTAATTAAAATGGAAAGTTTTTGCCTTGGTTCAAAAAAGAGTATGGATGTGCAGCAGAATGAAGCTCGGTAGTAGGCTGGGGCGCTGGCCGGTCAAATAATCTTGCTGTACTACAATGACTCTTCTAAAAATCTTAGCATGTTCACAAGGTCATAAATAATGACGGAGTAATCATGTGGGCATTAGTTATCCCTGTTTTAGATATTAATAGTCACCGCAGTACAATAGGGTACAATTGGTAGGTGAATGGCTACTAGTGCAGGTCCTATTGCCCTCAAGAAAAGTTTGACAAGGGAGTGTTTCACGATATCACATGTCCTGAGCTCTATATATTCAGTACAATATGCATCCTTTGCAAGGCTAAACATAGATAGAAAGAATGGTAGGTTTGGAAGAGAATTTTGCTGGCACTAGCTACTTGCATGGTAGTGAGTGTAGGATTGGAAGTCATTCAGAAACACTGTAATACAAAAAGATCCAGTTGCCTTCTGACATTGTCTGCAGTAAGTATGTCTCCGTCATCCGGTGTTTGGCATTTTTGGGAGTCGGACTGCCACTGACGACCTCTCAGCAAGTGCCTTATGCAACCTCCTCAAGTAGGTGAACCTCAGCTACAATTCTAGGCTAGTAGGCTGCGACCGCAGTATGAGATACTTTTGACGTAACTCTGCAGCATAGCTCGACACCATTGCCGGTAGGAAGATACGTGGCGTCACCGTGGGGACAATGCTGCATGGGCAACCACAAAAGGGATTGCCATTTGCAGAGACGATGAAATCTAACAGGAGTTGTTCTGAGTTCCATTGGGAGGAAAGTTCCTGTAGTTCTTCATGTGCCTCGAGTGGCAAGTGAGTCGGAACTGTTAGAAGGGAATAGAGAGGAGATTGGCGGAATATGATGGATTTGTATTGCTGAGCCTCGTGGGCATATATATAATAGTACATGTTTTTTTTGGAGTATTAGGCAAGGTAGAATAAATCCTACACTATCCTACGTTTTATAAATAATCATGATATTCAACATTCCGCAGTCACAACGGTAGCGACGCAGACAGTGAGACTGAAGAATGATCCGAACGTAAGCCGACGGAGATCCTCCCGTAATCGTAACGGACGACGCAGTTGCAGCCCATTTCTTGATCGGTGAAGCGACCCGCGCTCTACTCGTGGACAGGCTTCACGGGATCCTGCGAACACGCGCACAGACGACAGCAGATGGCAACAACCTCAGGCCAGGGCACGAGCGGCCCTGCGTACACGCGGAAACACACCGACACGGCGTCACGAAACACGCATCGGCCCGAGCATACTCCTGCCGACTAGCGCACACGATGTACCACAGGAAGACGGGAGGCTCCGGTGCAGATGTGCTGCGCGGCTGGTGCGTCGCGTACGCGAAGCTGACTCGTCCATGCATGGCGTCGATCGGCGTACCCGGGTTGGGGAGCCAGCAGGCCACGTGCAACCAGCCATCCACACATGTGCGTTGGTGTCACGTCAAAAAAAAAAAAGCATGTGCGTTGGTGTACACCTGTGCATGGTTTGTGAGGACAGCGGCCACGCGGCGCGAGACAACGGGCCAACGCAGGGCGCGCGAGTGGCCGGCGCATCTGCGTACATGAGGTGGTGCCACTGCCATGCTGGAGGAGTCCCGATCAGATCACGCGACAACGGCCGGCGAAGAAACGGCGTGCTGCAGACAGCGAAAGAAGAGGCCGGTGTGGACGAGCCGATGTTGGAGTAGAGACGTGCCGAAATCGACGACAAACGGCGGCCGGCGATGTAAATCGATTTTAGATCGGAGATCAAGAAAGATCATCGGCTAATCGATCGGCGAGGGAAAAAAAAACCCAATGAACGGATCGGGGAAAAAGACTCCCTAGGACACTGATCAACCCAATCAGCGAACGAACCCTAGATACAGACGGCGCGGCCCTCGGTGTCGATTATGGAGATCGACGCCCGGGGGGCGGTGCGGTATGAAAGCGGCGGCTAGGGTTCAGGATCGAGGTAAGGCTGATATCATGTTTGAAAGGAATAGAGAGAAGATTGGCGGAATATGATGGATTTATATTGCTGAGCCTCACAAGCATATACATAATAGTACATGATATTTTTGGAGTACAAGGCAAGGTAGAATAATTCCTATGCTATCATGTATTTTCTAAATGACCATGATACTCAACAGGAACTTACTGATAGGATCTCCAACCCTATTGGCCTAATTTAAACTGCTGTTTGTCCGCTAACACGTCCGGATAATGTCCGGCCGTATGGCCTTGGACTCCTATTTATCCATGCATACAGTCATATCGCCTCAAAACAAAGAGGCAAAATGGTTCTGACGTGGCGGGGCGTCCGGACAGGACCTATTTACGAATATACTCACTCGGTCCGCCGAATCAACGACCACACGGACAGATGGTGAAGACTTTGCCTGGAGTCATCTCCAAAGACTACTATATATAATTTCAAAAAAAAAAAAAGACTACTATATATAGTATGAGTTCGACACTTCTCCGCGAATCCACTTGGCCCTTCTTATAGGCTCCATGACGTAAAATTCATAAACTTGGACTTGGAGTTAGCATGTGCCCGGTGTTCCTCCGGGATAATGAGTGGTATCTTTCTGAATAGTCAGACAACGCGCTAGCATCGCTACTCGGGTTTTTATGGATAATCCTGTTGGAAATATGCTCTAGAGGCTATAATATTGTATTATTATATTTCTATTATTCATAGTTAAGAGTTTATATTCCGTGCTATAACTACTATGATCCTGAAACATGCGATTCAGTGGAAAACTCATAAGCACGTGTGGAATGGTAAACGGTAAACAATAGGTTCCCGGTCTCGCCTCTAAGACCGGCTCAAATGTTATTGGTGACCATGTTTTCCGGATCTTAGTATATCGTTAAGTGTAACGATAGTCCTAAAACAACATTGAGGGTATGACGTTAGAAGAACGATCATATTGAATCGACCCAATACTTGTCTGTTATACTATGTGAACATATCGTTTAAAATCATCTATTATAACACAGAGTGTTAGCATGTGTTTTAGTTCCTCATACCATGAGAGTGTCTCGGTCAGTTCCTACTGGACGGTGGGCTTTGAGGTTGCTCAAACGTCATATGTAACATGGTGATCGTAACGACAACTTTCAGGCTCACCAGAAAGTTTGACAAGTAACCGGACAGCTCGAGAGTGGGATTTGCTCCTCCGACGATGGAGAGATATTTTTATGGCCCTCTCGGTGTGACGGCATCCATCATCGTCTGGCCAGACACAGGTGACTGCGTCACGGGGATGCCGAAAAACGTCAACGAGAAAGAAGAACAAAACCGGTAACGGGAGCAACGGTATAGTGAGCATGGTGATGACTCAAGAGGATACCGATGCACACCGGGTTCTGTAAAGTATCGCGAAGCAAAGGGAACATCACATGATAACCAAAGGTTCACTCGAATATCATTCGTGTAATCATAGGGACCGATATGGATGTCCACGGTTACGCTATCGGTCATTGAACGAAGGGGTTTCGTTCATGTCTATGGTTTACCAAACCTACGGGGTCACAAGCTTAAGATAATCACGATCTGCTGAGTGTTAGTGGGACGGGAGTGATGAGAATATATTTATGGAATTTTTTCATTAATATATGGAATAGTTCCGAGAGGTTCCGGAAGCGTTTCGGGGTCACCAGAAGGGTTTTGGTGAATATCAGATAATACTGGGTATTACCGATTAATTATATATAGGTGGAAAATGTTTTCGGGGATGTTAAATTATATATATGGTCTGAAATTGTTTAAAACATTTTATATTTAATTAAAATATCAGCGGGCCTAAAAAGGCCAAGAGGTGAAAGGTAACTTGGGCCACAAGGCCCCAAGTGGAAGTGGCGCCCCCCCCCCCCCCCCCTAGTGGGGGGGCCGAATCCTACTTGAGGAGGGAGTAGGACTCCCCTCCAAGGCTGGCGCACCAAGGGGGCTCCTTCCCCCCTTGGTGGTTGCCCTCTCCCTCCCCTCTAACCTATATATACTAGAGAATTTCCACCATATGGAGATATAAGTTTTGGAGCCTCCTCTAGTTGATCTAGTTCTAGTTCTTGTTGGTCCTAGTTGACTAATTAGAGCTAGCCCTAGCCACCTCTAATCCTCATAATTAGAAGCCCCGTGTGGTTCTAATCTCCTTCCTCTAATTCTCCGGCGACGATTAGCTCTGGATGGTGAAGCGCTGCCAGATCGTGAATACCGTATGCTTGCAACCAAGTAGAGAGGCCGTGCTTTCGGTCTTCCGTTCGAGGGATCATTCATGGGTGGTTCGCGGGATCGTCATCGACGTTCGAGGGACTTCAACTACGATCTACACCGACTCATCTACTTCCACTGCACTCCCGGAGTCGGTAACAATCATTGATCACAACCCGTTATGCATCTTCATATTGTCCCTGGGTGATCATAGGGCGAAATTTTTTGTTTTCTACAACATTTCCCAATAGTGGCATCATGAGCAGGTTTATGAGTAGATGTAGGTTGCGATCTAGATCAAATCTGATATGTGAGGGTTGATGATCTTGCTATGCTTCACACGAGTGTTGCTTTGGTTCAGTTCATCGGCAGAATGATGTAGTTCTGCTACAAGGTTCTGACAATCGATCGGCTCTGGCTGTCAATGATCTGCTAACAGTTCCTTGGGCTACATCATAGTCGGGAATAGTGAACCATCATGTACACAAGACGGTGCCGAAGATGAATGATCTTCTAGGGGGTCACACGTATTGACGAAGTTTAGTGTGGGGGATGAGACTTTTAATTAAGCCTCTTTTTCACACACCCCGAAACTTAATCTAGCATCAAGAACAACGCCTTGTTGTGCTTGCGTATGTAGCTAGTCTTAATTGCTAAAACTTGTTCACCTCGTAACTAAATTTTTGCTAAAACCGATTAGAGGAAGTCTAACTTGGTTTTGCAGGGTTTGCATATGATGTGGTATAGCCTTCGTCTTGATAATGAGTTTATGTATGAGATGGTTATATGTTGTAATGTTAAGTGGCATGCGCGTCACGACATGATGGCCGGAGCCACAAGATTGCCACCTTAATGTAAACATCGTAAAGATAGATTGCAGGTGATGGTGACAAACATACACGGAGGACCTCGACGAGGAGAAGGTGTACCAGGCACAGGACGAGGAGCTATAATTTCGTGTCACGACGAAATTTCAGATTTTAGTGTCACGGCAACGTTTTCTGAAACGATCGCCACGACAACATTTTCAGAAATCGTCATCATGGCAATGTTTTTGAAACAATTGCTTAGGTAACGAAATATTGGCCATCGCGTCGCTTCAACTGGAGATTGAAGACGATTATGGAGGATTCCCGGCGCCCAGGGCTATACCACGTCATGCTATTATGAATTTTCTGAGATGTTTATCCCTTTATTGTGTGCACCATTTTGATTGCACAGTAGTCAATTATTAGGGTGATCTCTCACGGTAAATATCACATTAAAATGTGCTCTTCCCAGTGTAGCAACCGTCTATAACACTTAAAGGTCCGGAGTGCGTCATATCCACATGAGTACAAACGGGTTGTGAGGTGTAAGGCGAAGATGGTCAGACTATACATATAGATTGAACTCGGTTGTCTTGAAGTTCTAGCAAAATAGTTCTGAGCTCGGAGCACAAAGCATCGAAAGATGATCAAGAGTCATATGGAGATATGATCGGCAAAAGTTTGCCCACTGGTCTCGTCATCAGTGATGTCCACATCAATGGCTGAGAACTAGGCTTGGATCTTGAAACACTCACTATCAATTATGAGAGATATTGATTTGAGTGGGAGCACAATTATGTGTTAATTAAAATTAATAACTAGTGCAAATTAATTATGAACAATGTCTATGTGTAGTTTGCATTATAGTTGTAGAATTATGGTTCACAATTCCACCTTTGTTGTTGAAATTGATTGATTGTTATTTATTTGGTTGAAACTTTATGTTTGAGAGGATCGTCCTCTAAAAGTGCCAAGAAGGATTTTGTCCTACTGCGTGTTTACAATACTCTCTTGCTGATGCTATGGATGATGAGACTCACGTCCTTCGATCCAAAAGCTAGAATTACATTATGGTCTGCTTGCTTCCAAGAAACCCGAACTTCAAAATGTTTGGGGTAGTTATGTGATATTCTTCGAACTGAAAATTGTTTCCAGAAACAAACAAAAACTAAAAGATATGCGATATCTAAAGAAGTGTTTTGTTTGCAAATTCTAGTGAAGTGTTCAACTATGTTTAAGACTGAAATGCATAAGATCCGGAAGAAAGCCAATCATGTGTTGACGGTGATAAGTTGTAGAGAAAGAACAAAACCCAAGGATGTAATGATATTTACATGCCTAGGGAAGTTTGGGGCTCACGCCACTCTTAAAGTTGTTGTTTCTTCTGAGAGTAAGAGAAATATTAAAGTAAAATTGTAAGAAGTAAAAGGCAGAAAGAAAAGAAGAATGGAATGTCCAGCTCAGGTATGAATGTCATAGAAGTTATGAGATGCAGAGGTGTGGTTGGTCAAGTAAAGTGTAGTTCTTGGGAAAAATGATCAATTTGTTGCTCAATGATTCTTCGGTATTGTGGTTAAAAGGTTAATCAGAAGGATATCGACTCGATTGCATATTATTGCAGATCATTGCAAGAAACTTCGAACGGCCTAAATGACCAACAAATAATGAGCTTAAAATATTTTGATGGATTGTAAAATATTACAGTATATCTATCAGTGTATTTGCTCTGTATTTATTATCATAATTCATTTTAGAGTTTTTGTACACACTAGCCCATTGCATAGAAGTTCCAAGGAGGTTCTTCATGACAGAACAATAGTTGTTCGATGTTATGAAGGAGGTTGTCCATGACAGAACAATAGTTGTTCGATGTTATGAACAAAAGGGAATACTCTTATTGTGAATAAGATGTATGTTATGAATATTGATAATAAAATTGAACATCCATAACACTGACGCTAAATGTTGCAAGACTAAAAGAATACCACATGTGTGTGGCACTGCATATAGTCACATTGGAGAAAATAGCATGGAAAAATTTCATAGTGATGAATTTTGAAGTCATCTGATTAAGAATCATCTAACACTTGCAAGTTTTATTCAACTAGTGAAGCAAACTAAAATACCGTTCACTGGCCATAGAGAACGAGCAATAAAATAATTGGCAATATGCTTATCGAAGAGTGTAGTCCAATAAGTGTTGTTGCAAGTAGTGGATTTGTCTATCTTCAAGGATAACTCAATTGGATATTTATATTCACTAATTGAGACATAAATCTGGATCTTCTGAAATGTTTCAAAAGGTTTTCAGAATGAAGTAGAAATTATTGTAACAAGAAAATTATGTTTCTACAATTGGATTGCAGAAAGAAATATTTGAGTTACAAATTTAGCGAATGTCTAATGAGCTATAAAAGAATTTTATAGCTTGCACCTTGATACGTCTCCAACGTATCTATAATTTTTTATTCTTCCATGCTATTATATTATCTGTTTTGGATGTATTATATGCATTATTATGCTATTTTATATTATTTTTGGAACTAACCTATTAACCTAGAGCCCAGTGCCAGTTTCTGTTTTTCTTTATTTTTGAGTTTCGCAGAAAAGGAATACCAAACGGAGTCCAAAGGGAATAAAACTTTCGCGATTATTTTTCTTGGACCAGAAGACACCCCGGAGACTTGGAGTTCAAGTCAGAAGAGCCACGAGGCGGCGACAAGGGGGGAGGGCGTGCCCAAGGGGGTAGGGCGCGCCCCCCTGCCTTGTGGGCCCCACATGACTCCACCGACCTACTTCTTCGTCCTATATATTCACATATATTCCAAAACCCTCAGAAGCATCCATGAAAAGACTTTTCCACCACCACAACCTTCTGTACCCGTGAGATCCCATCTAGGGACCTTTTCCGGCACCCTGCCGGAGGGGGATTCGATCACGGAGGGCTTCTACATCAACTCTATTGCCCTTCCGATGAAGCGTGAGTAGTTTACCTCAGACCTACGGGTCCATAGCTAGTAGCTAGATGGCTTCTTCTCTCTCTTTAATTCTCAATACAATGTTCTCCTCATTGTTCTTGGAGATCTATCCATGTAATATTCTTTTGCGGTGTGTTTGTCGAGATCCGATGAATTGTGGATTTATGACCAGCTTATCTATGAATATTATTTGAATCTTCTCTGAATTCTTATATGCTTGATTTGATATCTTTGTAATTCTCTTCAAATTATCGGTTTGGTTTGGCCAACTAGATTAGTTTTTCTTGCAATGGGAGAAGTGCTTAGCTTTGGGTTCAATCTTGCGGTGTCCTTTCCCAGTGACAGTAGGGGCAGCAGGGCACGTATTGTATTGTTGCCATCGAGGATAAAAAGATGGGGTTTACATCATATTGCTTGAGTTTATTCCTCTACATCATGTCATCTTACTTAATGCGTCACTCTGTTCTTCATGAACTTAATACTCCAGATGCAGGCAGGAGTCGGTCGATGTGTGGAGTAATAGAAGTAGATGCAGAATCGTTTCGGTCGACTTGACACGGACGTGATGCCTATATTTCATAATCATTGCCTTGGATATCGTCATAACTTTGCGCTTTTCTATCAATTGCTCAACAATAATTTTTTCACCCACCGTAATATTTGCTATCTTGAGAGAAGCTTCTAGTGAAACCTATGACCCCCGGGTCTATTTTCCATCATATAAGTTTCCAATCTACTATTTTCCATCATATTACTTTATGATCTACTATTTTGTAATCTTTTATTTTCAGATCTATAAACCAAAAAACCCAAAAATATTTACTTTATCTTTTGTTTAGTTTTACCTATCTCTATCAGATCTCACTTTTGCAAGTAACCGTGAAGGGATTTACAACCCCTTTATCGCGTTGGGTGCAAGTTGTTTGATTGTTTGTGCAGGTGCTAGGTGATTTGTGCATTGTCTCCTACTGGATTGATACCTTGGTTCTCTAACTGAAGGAAATACTTATCTCTACTTTGCTGCATCACCCTTTCCTCTTCAAGGGAAAAACCAACGCAAGCTCAAGAAGTAGCACACCTCCTAGAAACACTACTCAGAGTAGATTGTTTTAAGTAGATGCAATCAAACTACGAATGACATGATGAGATCAAAGATGACATTAATTATTTTGCCAATATACCTTCAAAGTGATGCTTTAGAGACTGTGGCTTTCACACTGAAAAAGGATCGCCTTCAAATTTATTAAAATAAGCGCTACTTTGTAGGTCATCCCAAATAGTTGGGTATTCCTCTATCACTATGCCAAGGCAAAGTGTTGCCATAGAGTGCGGAAGTTTTGAAGAAAATATTTTGTTGCAACCTATGGGAAGGATTAATGATGTTTTTATTGTTGCAAATAGGAATTATGTGCCCGTAGATTTCATTGTTCTTGATATAAATTGCAATCCTACATGTCCTATTATTCTTGGTAGACCTTTTCTTCGAACGATTGGTGCAATTATTGATACGAAAGAAGGAAACATTAGATTTTAATTTCCGTTAAGGAAGGGCATTGAACACTTTCCAAGAAAGAAAATTAAATTGCCATATGAATCCATTATGAGAGCTACTTATGGATTGCATACCAAAGATGACAATACCTAGATCTATTCGTGGTTTTATGCCTAGCTAAGGGCGTTAAACAATAGCGCTTGTTGGGAGGCAACCCAATTTTATTTTTGTTTTTTGCTTTTTTGTTCCTGTTTTGCTTTGAATAATTCATCTAGCCTCTGGTTAGATGTGGTTTTGTGTTTTAATTAGTGTTTGTGCCAAGTAAAACCTTTGGGATGGCTTACGGTGATAGTTGATTTGATCTTGCTGAAAAACAGAAACTTTTTTGTCCAGTCACAGAATTTTAATAATTGACTGGAGCGTTGGAAAACCCTGAATTTTTTATACGATATTTATATAAAAATTTCCTATGTTATCCTAATTTTTCAGAATTTTTGGAATTACATAAGTATTATAACAATTCGGATCTTCACAGACTGTTCTGTTTTTGACAGTTTTTTTTTTTTGTTGTTTGCTTATTTTGATAAATCTTATGGGTAGTATCGGGGGGTATGAACCATGGAGAAGTTGGAATACAGTAGATATTTCACCAGTATAAATAAATAATGAGTTCACAACAGTACCAAAAGTGGTGATTTATTTTCTTATACTAACGGAGCTTATGAGATTTTCTGTTGAGTTTTGTGTTGTGAAGTTTTCAAGTTTTGGGTAAGGATTTGATGGACTATGGAATAAGGAGTGGCAAGAGCCTAAGCTTGGGGATGCCCAAGGCACCCCAAGGTAATATTCAAGGACAACCAAGAGCCTAAGCTTGGGGATGCCCCGGAAGGCATCCCCTCTTTCGTCTTCGTCTATCGGTAACTTTACTTGAGGCTATATTTTTATTCACCACATGATATGTGTTTTGCTTGGAGCGTCTTGTATGATTTGAGTCTTTGATTTTTAGTTTGCCACAATAATTCTTGCTGTACACACCTTTTGAGAGAGACATGCATAAATCGTGATTTATTAGAATACTCTATGTTCTTCACTTATATCTTTTGAGCTAGGCAATTTTGCTCTAGTGCTTCACTTATATCTTTTTGAGCACGGCGGTGGTTTTATTTTATAGAAATTATTGAACTATCATGCTTCACTTATATTATTTTGAGAGTCTCTAAACAGCATGGTAATTTTCTTTGGTTATGAATTTAGTCCTAATATGATAGACATCCAAGAGGGATATAATAAAAACTTTCATATAAAGTGCATTGAATACTATAAGAAGTTTGATTCCTTATGATTGTTTTGAGATATAAAGATGGTGGTATTAGAGTCATGCTAGTGAGTAATGGTGAATTGGAGAAATACTTGTGTTAAGGTTTGTGAGTCTCGTAGCATGCACGTATGCTGAACCCTTATGTAACGAAGTTGGAGCATGAGATATTTTTTGATTGTCTTCCTTATGAGTGGCAGTCGGGGACTAGCGATGGTCTTTTCCTACCAATCTATCCCCCTAGGAGCATGTGCGTAGTACTTTGTTTCGATGACTAATAGATTTTTGCAATAAGTATGTGAGTTCTTTATGACTAATGTTGAGTCCATGGATTATACGCACTCTCACCCTTCCACCTTTGCTAGCCTCTCTAGTGCCGCGCAACTTTCGCCGGTACCATACACCCACCATATACCTTCCTCAAAACAGCCACCATACCTACCTATTATGGCATTTTCATAGCCATTCCGAGATATATTGCCATGCAACTTTCACCGTTCCGTTTTATTATGACACGCTTCATCATTGTCATGTTGCTTTGCATGATCATGTAGTTGACATCGTGTTTGTGGCAAAGCCACCTTTCATAATTGTTTCATACATGTCACTCTTGATTCATTGCACATTCCGGTACACGGCCGGAGGCATTCATATAGAGTCATAGTTTGTTCTAAGTATCGAGTTGTAATTCTTGCGTTGTAAGTAAATAAAAGTGTGATGATCTTCATTATTAGAGTATTGTCCCATGTGAGGAAATAAAAAAAAGGCCAAAAGGCCAAGCCAAAAAAATGAGAAAGAAAAAAAAATGAGAGAAAAAGAGAGAAGGGTCAATGCTACTATCCTTTTTCCACACTTGTGCTTCAAAGTAGCACCATGATCTTCATGATAGAGAGTCTTCTATTTTGTCACTTTCATATACTAGTGGGAAATTTTCATTATAGAACTTGGCTTGTATATTCCAATGATGGGCTTCCTCAAATTTCCCTAGGTCTTTATGAGCAAGCAAGTTGGATGCACACCCACTTAGTTTTCTTTTGAGCTTTCATACACTTATAGCTCTAGTGCATCCGTTGCATGGCAATCTCTACTCACTCACATTGATATCTATTGATGGGCATCTCCATAGCCCGTTAATACGCCTAGTTGATGTGAGACTATCTCCTTCTTTTTTGTCTTCTCCACAACCACCATATTCTATTCCATCATATGACCCCCGGGTCTATTTTCCATCATATAAGTTTCCAATTTACTATTTTCCATCATATAAGTTTCCGATCTACTATTTTCCATCATATTACATTATAATGTACTATTTTGTAATCTTTTATTTTCAGATCTATAAACAAAAAACCCAAAAATATTTACTTTATCTTTTGTTTAGTTTTACTTATCTCTATCAGATCTCACTTTTGCAAGTAACCGTGAAGAGATTGACAACCCCTTTATCGCGTTGGGTGCAAGTTGTTTGATTGTTTGTGCAGGTGCTAGGTGATTTGTGCGTTGTCTCCTACTGGATTGATACCTTGGTTCTCTAACTGAGGGAAATACTTATCTCTACTTTGCTGCATCACCCTTTCCTCTTCAAGGGAAAAACCAACGCAAGCTCAAGAAGTAGCACACCTCCTAGAAACACTACTTAGAGTAGATTGTTTTAAGTAGATGCAATCAAACTATGTATGACATGATGAGATCAAAGATGACATTAATTATTTTGCCAATATACCTTCAAAGTGATGCTTTAGAGACTGTGGCTTTCACACTGAAAAATGATCGCCTTCAAATTTCTTGAAATAAGTGCTACTTTGTAGGTCATCCCAAATAGTTGGGTATTCCTCTATCACTATGCCAAGGCAAAGTGTTGCCATAGAGTGCGGAAGTTTTGAAGAAAATATTTTCTACAAAAGAGTGAGTGGGAGGACATAGCAACTCGACAAGATTGCATAATCTTCGTAATCAGCTCAAAGAAAAGAAAAACTAGAAGTAATTCTAGAATTTCTTACTGCGACTGATACAGAAGCCTCTACATGAGATATAGAGACTACGGTCAAACTTGCAGCTGAACTATATAGGTTGGGAAAATTCGTGCAGACCATTGTGGTATGCAGACGAAAAAAATTTGGGCAAACAATGAACCTATAAATCACAGAGAAGCGTTGATGGGCCCTGACTCCGAAAATTGGCTATTTGCCAACATAATCCGAGATAGTATCCGTTCACGTAATTCAAGCTTAGAACTTGATGGACCCTTCGAAAGACTTAAAGTCTAAAGACTAGTAATGGATCTATAAACCGACAAAGATAAAAATGTTTTATAATGCTTGACTTGTTACAAATAGTTTATGATAGGATCAAAGGATTGACTATGACGAGATTGTCTCATCATAGCAATACTTAAAGTCAGGTCGGATTAAACTAGCAATTATTAAATATTTCAATTATGAGATAAAATAGATAGATGTCAAAATGATTCCATGAGATGGAAATATAACCAATGTTGTATGTTTGATATGATCCAAGGTAATTTTGCCAATCCAGAGGATGCTAGTTAGTATGCAAACTTCAAGAGATCCTATAATGATCTGAAGCAAGCATAGTGGAGTTGGAATCTTCGTACTGATGAAATGGTCAAATAAATTGATTTCATTGAGTAAAGCGAAGATGCTTGTATTTACAAGAAAGTAAGTGGGAGCATGATAATATTCCAAACACTATATGTACATGACATATTGTTGATTGGAAGTTATGTAAATTTCTTGACATGGATTAAGACTTTATTGAAACTAGTTTTTCAGTAAAAATACTTAGGCAATGAATAGTCTTGGTATTAGATATAATGATCTATGAAGATAATAGTATCTAATCGGACTTAGCCAAAATATATATTGACAGAATACTAAAGCAGTTTAGTATGTAAAATGTCAAGAAGAGTTTCTTGTCAATGTCACATGGAAGGAGTCGGTATCCTGAAATGCTGATGAGCGAAATATGATTTCGACCACACTTGTATTACATGGTATGTAAACAACCAGATATTTCCAATACTCCAAGTTAGTTGTAACTAAAAGTTACTAGTATGGTCAAATTATTGGTCAAAGAAAAACAATGAAAAATGTCATTAAGGATTAATAACATGTTTCTCACACATGGAGAAAATGAAGAGATTGTTGTAAGGAGTTACATCAATGAAGGCTCGTTGTTAGTAGTACATCGATAAAATCTTCATCTATGCTCTAAGTGATTTTTCGATTTCAAATTAAAAGTGGTTTATGGTGGCACAGTAAGTTGGAATTGGTCCAAAAAGTTACTATGGTGAATTCTATAACAGAAGGCTAAGTATATTATTGCTTTAGAGCAAAAATGAAGGGTGATGAATCGAAAGTTCATTCATGAGCTTGGTATGGTTTCTAGATGATTGTATCATTGGAACACTATTCTTAATAGTGGTTCCATAACTCAGTCTAAGGAATCAAAGGTTCTACCAGTAATTCAATATATATACAAAGCTGGTTTCACTCAAATTATGAATTCTTGTGAATGCATTATAGAAGCATAGAAATGCAAATGATACATGCGGATCTGAAGTTGTTAGATTCGATTGGACGAAGTTTATACCACAAGCAAAGCATGGACTGACACTAGATTGCGATTGGTGTAAAAGTTAAAAGTGCTAACTAGATTATTGACTCCAGTGCAAGTGGGAGACTGTTGGAAATATGCCCTAGAGGCAATAATATTGTATTATTATATTTCCATTATTCATAGTTAAGAGTTTATATTCTATGCTATAACTGCTATGATCCTGGAATATGCGATTCTATGGAAAATTCATATGCACGTGTGGAATGGTAAACAGTAAACAATAGGTTCCCGGTCTCGCCTCTAAGACCGGCTCAAGTGTTGTTGGTGATCATGTTTTCCGGATCTTAGGATATCGTTAAGTGTAACGATAGTCCTAAAACAATATTGAGGGTATGACGTTAGAAGAACGATCATATTGAATCGACCCAACACTTGTCTGTTATACTATGTGATCATATCGTCTAAAATCATCTGTTATAACACGGAGTGTTAGCATGTGTTTTAGTTCCTCATACCATGAGAGTGTCTCGGTCACTTCCTACCGGACGGTGGGCATTGGGGTAGCTCAAACGTCATCTCTAACAAGGTGATCATAACGACAACTTTCAGGCTCACCAGAAACTTTGACAAGTAACCGGACAGCTCGAGAGTTGGATTTGCTCCTCCGACGATGGAGAGATATTCTTCAGGCCCTCTCGGTGTGACAGCATCCATCATCATCTGGCCAGACACAGGTGACTATGTCACGGGGATGGCGGAACACGTCAACGAGAAAGAAGAACAAAACCGGTAACGGGAGCAACGGTATAGTGAGCATGCTGATGACTCAAGAGGATACCGATGCACACCAGGTTTTGTAAAGTATCGCGAAGCAAAGGGAACATCACATGATAACCAAAGGTTCACTCGAATATCATTCGTGTAATCATAGAGACCGATATGGATGTCCACGGTTCCGCTATCGGTCATTGAACGAAGGGGTTTTGTTCATGTCTATGGTTTACCAAACCTACGTACGGTGTCACAAGCTTAAGGTAATCACGATCTGCTGACTGTTAGTGGGACGGGAGTGATGAGAATATATTTGTGGAATTGTTTCATTAATATCCAGAATAGTTCCGAGAGGTTTCGGAAGCGTTTCGGGGTCACCGGAAGAGTGTTGGTGAATATCGGGTAATACCGGGTATTACAGATTAATTATGTATAGGTGGAAAATGTTTCTGGGGATGTTAAATTATATATATAATGGTCTGAAATTGTTTAGAACATTTTATATTTAATTAAAATATCAACGAGCCTAAAAAGGCCAAGAGGTGGAAGGTAACTTGGGCCACAAGGGCCCAAGTGGAAGTGGCACCCCCGCTTTCCTAGTGGGGGGGCCGAATCCTACTTGGGGAGGGAGTAGGACTCCCCCCCAAGGCTGGCGCACCAAGGGGGCTCCTTCCCCCTTGGTGGCTGCCCTCTCCCACCCCTCTAACCAATATATACTAGAGGATTTCCACCCTATGGAGATATATGTTTTGGAGCCTCCTCTAGTTGATCTAGGTCTAGTTCTTGTTGGTCCTAGGTTCCTAATTAGATCTAGCCCTAGCCACCTCTAATCCTCATAATTAGAATCCCCGTGTGGTTCTAATCTCCTCCCTCTAATTCTCCGGCGACAATTAGCTCTAGACAGCAAAGCGCTGCCGGATCGTGAAGACCGTATGCTTGCAACCAAGTAGAGAGGCCATGCTTTTGGTCTTCCGTTCGAGGGATCATTCCTGGGCGGTTCGCGGGATCGTCATCGATGTTCGAGGGACTTCAAGTACGATCTACACTGACTCGTCTACTTCCGCTGCACTCCCGGAGTCGGTAACGATCATTGATCACAACCTGTTATGCATCTTCATATTGTTCCTCGGTAATCGTAGGGCAACATTTTTTGTTTTCTACTACGTTTCCAGCACATCCATACCCGGATCTCTAGTCAGCCTCCTCCAAGAGATGATCGAGTGCCACAAGTTTCTCCCCGTAGTCAACTATCCTCGATCAGTCGAGAAGCACCAGTACCAGATTCCGTTGGAATTTTGTTCAAAATCGTAGTTAACAAAAGTGTGACGACGGGTGTTGAGTATCTCCGCGATACTCGGACCAAATCAGGCTTTCGGTAAACTCGTTCTACAAAATTTCAATCGATTCGGGGTCTAATGGTCGGGATACCCATAACCCATTATGGGTACAGTCATAAGAGGCCCATCCTAGCCCAGATGGGTAACTCACAACACCAGACGTTAAGACCTCTAGGTCACCGATCCGCTCAGACACTTGTGAAGATTCCTGTCACTGAGGCGACACTCATCCACTCGGACGCCTTCAAACCACTTGGACATGCAAAGCACTTGGCGATAGGAGGTGAACAGCTGAACGAGGAATCTCGGGCATCAAGGGGCGTGCAACATGTGAATTACCAACATCTACTTCGTCAGTTACACCATGCAGTGCGCGCCATCAATGCAATCAATTAAACCCCTTTGTAACGTAGTTAGGCAAGGGGGTGGTGCACTCTATATAAGGCACCCCGCAGCACATGAACAAGGGTTCACAATGCTTTGTAATCATCACACACAAGAGAAACATAGCCCTAGGGCTTGAGACGTAGGGTTGTTACCTCCCCCGTGAGGGACCTGAACTGGTAAAATCCATGTGTCACACCTGCACCATAGCTAGATCTAGCCCTTGTTCGTATCCCTTTCCTTACTGTCAGAATTATTCCCACGACAGGTACTGTAGTTCCCTAGAATTGCCGACCCATTTACTCGTTCGCAACCCCTGTGTATTTGAGTATATCTTCACGCAGTATGTGTGTCATATAGGATTTCGCATGATTCTTCCGACAGGGCTATATGTCACCATTACAGATTCCTAATAGGAATTGCCTCCGGGCGACAGTAGCAGGCTGGCCCATTTCTGCGTAGGTTCGCCCGGCTCGTAACGATCACTATAGGTCCGATTTACTAGGCTTTTTCTATTATTTTTGCTTTCTTTCAATTTTTTTGTTTTTTTGCCTTTTTTTTCTATTTTCCTTTTTTTCTTCATTTTGCATTGGTTTTTCTTTCTTTATTTATTTTTTCTTTTGTTTCTGTGTTGTTTTTTTTGTTTTTCCCTTCTCTTTTGTTTCTATGTCGTTTTAGTGTTTTTCTTGTCCGTTTTCCTTTTTCATTTTTCCAACACATGTATACAGTTTTCATATGTAATCTAAAGAAATTATATACATTAGTCACATTGTTTTTACAAAAGTTTAAGATTTCCAAATATATGATTAACATGTTTAATATATTTTTAATGTCTAGTTTCTTTATACATGTTGTTAATTTTTTTGTATACATATAACCATTTATTTCAAAATGTTTCAGATTTTTTATATACATGTCAAACATTATTTTCAATACATATTGGAACATTTTGTACTGATAAAAACATTTTTCTTAACTAAGCAAACTTATTCTACATTTTTGAATCATTTTTTCGAAAATGTCCTAGAATTTTGTTTTAACTCATGATCATTTTTTTATTTAATTCAAATTTCTCAGAATTACACAAACATTTTTTGACAATGTACAAACATTTTTTGTACACATGATTTACATTTTTTTGCAAACTTGATTATATTTTGTACTTTTTTTATTCACGTTGCACATTTTTCGTACGCATTAAACATTACATGTCTAGCATTTTCCAAATACGTGATTAGTGTTTTTAAAATTTTACGTAAAATGTTTTTGTAATACATATATTTAGAATATTTTCTGAATATAAACATAGTGCAAAAGAAATAAAAAATAAAAAATGTGAATAAAAGAGGGAAGTAAAAAACGAAAATTTACTGTGACAAAAGAAGTAACATGACGTCAGCAGGCGAGCCGCAGCTACTGGGCCAACACAATACTCGCTGACAAGCAGGCGAGGTGTGTTAGTGCTCGTTGTGGTAGGCCCTGATTGTTCGCGAGAGCTATAACTCGCGAAATCACTAACTGAGGAGTACTCATTGCAAAGATCACACCAACCTTCCGAGGTTGCGACAAGTGGCGCGCTGCATGTGCGCCACTTGTCGCACCCTGAGAGTTTTTTTCCTTTTTTCGTAGATTCGTTTATTCAAAACGTTTTATCTCTTAAACCATGCGTCCAAATCTCAAACCGCTTTCATCGTTGGATTCCTCGCGTCGAGATTTTCAAAATTAGATCCCATCATGATAGGTCTTGACGAACTTTTTTTTTTCACGAAAAAAACCAGACGTAAAAGCTGAACCGGGAGCACGGGCTTTTTCTCTTTCCGAAAGAGACACACCCGTGCCTCTCACGAAATCACAACTGTGCCTCTCGCGGAATCAAAACCGTGACTCTCGCGGAAGGACGTTTTTTTTTTCGTTTCCGAGGAGGCACGGCCATGCTTCTCGCGAAAGCACAACCATGCCTCTCGCGGAAGCAAAACCGTGACTCTCGTGAAAGGAACGTTTTCGAGAGGCACGGCCGTGACTCTCTTGAAAGCACCACCGTGCCTCTCGCGGAAGCAAAACCGTGACTCTCGCGAAAGGAAAAAAAAAAGAAACAGAATACGCGTTTTTTTTTCGTTTCCGAGAGGCACGGCTATGACTCTCACGAAAGCACAACCGTGCCTCTCGCGGAAGCAAAACTGTGACTCTCGCGAAAGAACAAAAAAACAGAAAAAGCGTTTTGTTTCGTTTCCGAGAGGCACGACCTTCACTCCCGCGGAAGCAAAACCGTGCCTCCCGCGGATGTAAAACCGTGGCTCTCGCGAAAGAAAAAAAAGAAAAGAAAATGCGGAGGGAATTTTTTATTATCCAAAAGCTAAGGAAGACCGGTGGAAAACCGAAACGTCGAAAAAAACCGTTTAAAAAGACAAAACCGCGTGCGAGAAAAAATAAAAAATTCGGAGGGAGCGCCCAGAGCGTGACACGTGGCGAACGGCTGAGAGCGCGCCAAATGGCGCTGATCGTTGTGAGGCTCCCGAAGGAGCGCTCGTCAACTAGTTGCTCCGTATAACTCGCCTAACGAGAGACTAGCTTATGTCTCGCCTGAAAAGTTCGTGAATATGGGCCGCCCTGATTCTACGTGCTGCTTGTGTTTTTTTTCCTTTTTCCATTGTTTGTTTTTCATGTATTTTAGATCGGTTATCTGTTTTTTCAACGTCTTCAATCCTTTCATAGTTTTTATCGGTTTTTCTTTTCTTTCATTGTATTTTTCTTTAATTTTTTTAGTTTATTTTCGGTTTTTGCTGGTTTTTTTGTTTTTCTTTCTTTGTTTTTGCTAGTTTCTTTTTGGGTTTTTACTGGCTTTCATTACTTCTTTGTACATTTTTTGTATACATCAGGATTTTTTTCTATACATGTTTAACATTTCTAACTATGTCATTAATATTTTTAACAACTTATATTTTTTTATTTTTACTTTTTTCCCATAAACATTTTTCATTTTTTGTGTACATCAGGAGCATTTTATATATACTTTCTTTGTAAAGAAATATAAGAGCGTTTATATCATAAAACTGCTCTTATATCTTTTACGGAAGGAGTACATATTTAACATTGTCCAAGCACATGATTAACAATTTTTCAAACTTACATTTTTTATTTCCACTTTTTTCCACACACATTATTCAGTTTTGTATACAATTTTCGTATATATCAGAATTTCTTTTACACACATTTAACCTTTGAAGTGCTTGATTAATTTCTTCTTAATATATTGAAAATTTTAAAATTAAAACTTCTAATTTTTTGCACACACTTTTTACATTTTTTGTATACATAAAAAATATTTTTTCTACACATATTCAAAAAATTTAAATGCATGATTAACTTTTAAATTTTGTATATAAATTGATTTTATAGTATATAAATTCAGAATATTTCAAATACAAGAAAAAGTAAAATAAAAGAATGCAAAAATCTGAAAAAAGGAAGAAAAAAAGTGTTGAAAGCCCGTGTTTGTGCTGGGCCGGCCCAAACGGGCGGCTGCCACATCCTATTGTCTCGCCTAGCGTTGAGTGAGACATTTGGGTGCCCCTGTTTCTTCTCTGCGTGCATGGCACTCTGGAACTCCTCTCCCTGGGCCACAGGCTGCTCCAGGCCTCCGACTGGTCTGCCCCTTTCTAGCCTGTTAAAAGAACATCCATCGTCTAGTCGTTGTGGACCTTGGCAAACTTGACATGATATGTAGTTCAAATATTTGCAAACAAACATGTGGTCGGATGGTTAGGAGAACAGTGGTATCACCAACCTACCAAGGTTGAAGTCCTAGATTGGACATTGGTTCTCGCATTTTACTGGATTTATTTCAGGCCTTCCGGCTTAGTGCATACAGTGGGAGGAGACATTCACATGGACTACGAAGGTGTCTATGGTGACTTCGTCAATCTCAAGATGATGTGCGGCTCAGTTTCTAGGAGGTGCTCATAGGGGTAGGGTGTGCGTGCGAGTGTTTATAGCGTTGAGCGTATGTGCATATGTAGGAGCGTCTATGTTTGTACTGTGTTTCGAAAAATGTAGTTGAAATGTTTATCACTGAAAAATCTACTTGAAATGTTTGCACACATTTTATGTTACACATACTTCTTCTCAATGTCAAGAACCCTAGTACAATTACAAGAGCCAAATAGGAGTGAATAAGTGTTTGACATCGTAAGCAAATTAATTTAAATCACGGGCGCAAAGTTGAAAAGAACAATTGCATTTGATTGGTACGTGTTTACATGACAACATGATTTTTTAGGGACTTATATGCCTACTTTTCTTTGGGGGGGGGGGGGGGGGGGGGGGGTAGATTATACATTTAGTGCCTATTTATGTGGATTTAAGAAACTTTGAGGAGAGAGAAAAATTTATGCAATAGCGGGTCAAATTTCAATGCCGCAATTATGATTCCAACCCACTCCTAACAATTGACGAAATGAGATTGAAGCATCATGTAATTATTCATAATATATACGGTTACATTATTGATCTTTTCCAAGGGTACTATGTTTGGAGCAAGACCGTGGAGTATCCAGTTGAAACAGCATTGAGACACAAAAATTTGAAATGTCTAGTTAGGAACCATTGGAAAATAGGGTAGTGATGATTTAATGAAAACACAGAGATAGGGTAGCATGATGGACATTCGCTGTGGTAATCAACTCTAAAAAGGATTGACATGGTGCCAGCACTATGGTTTTGTCTGATCAATGCAGAGAGAGATGTGGCCCTGGCAGCTAAGAAGGTTATCTCGAGATATTCTACATCAATGATGGTTTTCCCACGACTGTTGGTTGATCACTGATAGAGGAGACACCTTGCAAGGTGATTAATCCGACCTCACCTCCTTCTTTCAGAAGCGGCATGCCAATCCAGTCCACCACGAATTTAGTATGCTATTGGGCCATATGGGTAAGATGAATATTTGAAGTACTGGCCTTGGGCCCAAAACTTGGTCAATTGGAGTGGTGTGCTTCCTCGTTTGTTAGGCTGATGGCTATTGGGCATTGCCGGTGGCTTTAGTCCCTCCTTGGTTACGGGAGGAGGTTAGGACAACCTTATAAAGAATAGTGCCAAACTACTTCATGTTTATCTTTTGGGATGTAGTGGAGGCTTGACTTGTAGAGGTGTGTCCGGTGGCACCGAAAATGTCCCAACGTGGGTCTGAGGTGTGCAGCTGGGCCTAGGATGCATACATGATGCCGACCAAGAACACATGTACCATGGTAGGATAGGAAAGCACAGGGAAATGAAGTTGTGCGACGCCGTTCAAGAACACATGCCACATGGTAGGATTGGAAAGCACAAGGAAACCAAGTCGTGCAACTTCACGACGCACTGCAAGTCCTCTATGATCAATCCCAAGTTGAAGTTCTTCATTTTGGTGTCACTAGGTGTTGTGATGTTTATGTTGCTGTAGAGTGCAGTTGTTGTCGGCGATGGTGAATAGAAGAGGCACGCAAGAATATAATAAGATAAATTAAACTAATGCAGTAATGCTTTCCGACAAAGTATAAAACTGGCAATTCATATACTTTCAAATTGTAATATGGCTTAAAAAGAGAGAGTGGATTTTTAACGAAATAGGGTTTCCCCCCGCTTTGTATTACAAAGCAACCGTCACCGATACAACCAACGATAGGTGCTGGGGCGGAAGCAGCACAGGCACGCCCAAAAGAAAACGAAGAGAAAAACAAAGAAAAAAAAACGCCGACACCGGCGGATCAACAAAAACGAAGAAGCTTCGCACCCGCCGCGCCCACCGAGGAACCTCCACCAAGCTCCTATACTCCGAAACGCCGGTACCAATCAACACCTCCAGGAAGGGATGCGACGATGACGACGCTGCTGCCAAGGGTTTCCCCCAGTACTCGGCGAGGAGAGAGGAAGGGTAATCCCCGACGCCCTCCAGGAAGGTCCGGTGGCACCCTCAGGCACCACCGCGTCGGTGTCGGCTCGGCCGACAGAGATTTCTCCCGATCCCAACCTTCACCTCGGGCGCTCCAGAGCACGCCACCAAACAGACCACTACCCTGCGCCAAAACGATCTTGAAGCTTCCTCGCCGTCTCACCACGGCACTGCGAAAGGGGCCTGCTCAACGAAGAAGAGGAGCCGATACTAGGGACAGCAGCACCGTCGGCATGCGTGAGGGCCCAACCTCCACCGTCAATGATGGTAACCGACCGGACGCGACAGCAGGAGCATACCAGGCCCGTGGACCCACAGGCCCAGCCGGGTCCTCGGAGCTTGTAAAGCTCCCGCCGTCATGCTGCAAAAGGCACATCGTCGGCGCCACCACCTCCAGTTTGAGCTGCTCCTCCTCCGCGCCATGCAGAAGACGTCGAAGCCATGCCTGAGGGAGTCCTAGATTAGGGGGTCCTCGGGTGTCCGGTCTATTCGATATGGGCCGGACTGATGGGCCGTGAAGATAGAGCAGAAGACCATCCCCCGTGTCCGGGTAGGACTCCTATATGCGTGGACGGCAAGTTTGGTGTCCGGATGTATTATTTCCTTCTTCTGTAAACCGACTCTGTACAACCCTAGGCCCCTCCGGTGTGTATATAAACCAGAGGGTTTAGTCCGTAGAGGCAATCAGAATAATCATAGGCTAGACAGCTAGGGTTTAGCTATTACGATCTCAAGGTAGATCAACTCTTGTAACCCCTATACTCATCGAATACAATCAAGTAGGACGTAGGGTTTTACCTCCATTAAGAGGGCCCGAACCTGGGTAAATATCGTGTCCCCATTGTCCATTGTTACCATCGATCCTCAGACACACAGCTTGGGACCCCCTACCCGAGATCTGCCGGTTTTGACACCGACAACGCCAATGGCCCGCCCGCTAGGACCCAGATGGGCCCGCAGGGGCCAGATCTGGGCCGGGGGCGCGTCGCCGGCCACCTCACGCCACCACGCCGCCCCGCCGCCAAGTGGCAGCACCACTACCTCGCTGCCGCCGGTGACCGCCGCCGGGTCTCCGGGCCGCCGCCCAGCCGGGTCGCCGGGCCGCCGCCCCCTGCCCCGGGAAGGGGACGCACGCGCGTGGACAGAAGGTCCCGCCGCCGCCGACACCACCCGGGCCAGCGCCGGGGGCATCCGCCGCCGGCGGCGGGGAAGATCGAGCGGAGGAGACGGTCGGGAGGGAGGGGAGGGAGAGCGCCGCCCCGGCCACCTCCCGAGGAGGCGGCGCAGGGGCGGGACCGGGAGAGGGAGAGGGGCGGGACGGGCTGGGGCGCGCACGCCTGGTGGCCGACGGCGGCGGCGGGGGAAACCCTAGCGGGGCTAGCTCCTGGTCTGGGCGCAGAGAGTGGATGTTTATAGCCCAGGTGTATTAGAGAGTTTAATTTTTTTCTAAAAAGAACTCTACATGTTCATATGGATGTATTTTACACATGTGTAAGGTTTGGTGATGAAATAAGTAAATATGTGAGCTATACAAAAATGACAAAATGATGATTTCTAAAAAGTGGACAATACATGCAAATTTAAGGTGCGCAACTCAACCAGCTGGCTGGCTGGCTCCTGAAGCTAGCACGTGAAGTGCACATGGAAGGGTGGTGCATGGACGGACTAGATGCAAATTAAAGGTGCTCCATGTACAGATCGATCATTGACGAGGCTACCCGATCGTGGTTTGAAAACTCCCGCCCTGATAAGCTATTAGCGTAAGTACAAATCTCTGATCTATCATAAATGATGAATAAGAACATTTTGAGATGCTATGATTAATAATTTAATATAATAGTTATATTTACTCAAATGCTCAAGGAATATGTATTTATGTCATTACTCTTGTCCTTTAACGTTCATCTAAACACGGAAATAAGGATTTTTTCTGTGAAAGGAAGGAGAGGATATTTGATAGTTTTTCTTTTTCTGTGAATGCACACACGCTTATCCTACCACCATTAGCAACTCCGAGAGACTGAGCTGACAAATCATCTTGAGAATGACGAAGTCGCCACAGACATCTTTGTAATCGACGAGAACGTCTCCTTCCATTGAGTGCACATCGCCGGAATGGTTGAAATAAATCTAGAAAATGCGACCACCAATGACAAGTCTAGGACTTAAACCATGATGGGTTGGTTTCACCACAAGGAACCTAACCATCCAATCCATCAGTTCACATGATATTTGATAGGTTTTAGTTTTGGAGGATAAGGATATTTGATAGTTGTAACTTTTAGCAGTAACTAAAGATTGATTGTTCTACGCTGAAAGACACGATTTTCTATGTCACAATAATGTAAGTTTGCAACGTTACTAGTCTATGGCACGTCGTAGAATCATCGCAGATTACAATTAAGTGATTTCGTAAAATCTTTGATTATATGCACAATAAGGATAGAACAAGAATCATAGTAGCCAGAAAGGAAATTACAGCGATCATTTTACAAGTTTGCATGTTTTGCATTGTCCTTCGCGCAAACAATTTTTTTGCAATAGATTTCAGAAAAATCTGCCATACTTACATATACAATTATTTTTTTGCCATATATATGTATACAAATTATTGGCGACCCATTGGCATGTACTCCTTCCGTTCCTAAATATTAGCTTTTTTAGATATTTCACTACAAACTACATACTGATGTATATAAACATATTTTAGAGTGTAAATTCACTTATTTTGCTCCGTATGTAGTCCACAGTGGAATCTTTAAAAAGACTTATATTTAGGAATGGATGCAGTATATGTGGCTTGTGGCCATCGTGCCATTGCTCTGGCTTTCATTAGTTGGTCCCGACATAAACTGTAATTGGCGTTATTGGCACCTGTGTGTTTTTACCTTCTCGAAGACAATGTGGTGGAAGAACATCAAGTTAGTTAAATATGTTTAGCTCATGTCTTGCAGTGGTCCTTTAATAATTGTGTTGTAAATATAATCTTGTCATCCATATTGTAAACTTACGGTCTTGCATCAATTCCAATTAAAAAATATGGTTGTGTGTAACTGCCGATGCAACGCCGGGAGGTATACAAGATTTTCATTTTTTGGTTCTCAACTAGCTTATGTGGACTTTATATAATAAAGAAAATAGTATATAGGTGGATTTGTTAATTGCAGGTCTAGGATAGAGCGTTTCTTTCTTTGGTTGCAGGGGTTAGTTCGCCAACTATTAATACTTGGGTTTGGTGCTGAATTTTCTTTGTAAAACCGTTTGGTGTTGATGGGGTCTAACGATTGGCAGCACGTGCTCCATGCTAAATTGATATAGTATAGTATATAGTACTAGTAGCTACTAGCGAGTGTTAGGATTAGTTCCAACTACCACACCTTATCCACTAAACAAAGAAAACCATACCATCCAGCTTCTCCGACTTTTGTTGGTTGCTACTTTAAAAACGGTTGTTAAAGCAGGCGATACATTTGTTACAGTTAATGTAATAAAATTTGCTAATTCAACTTGAATTGACAATTTAAGTTAGATTTGCACCGATCTCAATTGTGATAATTCTTGTCTGATTTTTTTGAAAAGGAGGATTACCTCCGGCATTTGCATCAAAGTGCCAAGACCAAAAGCCACAACCGGCAAACATAAGACAAGATGTCTAAACACCTATTTTGTTATTGGACCGCCATCCTAACTTGTTGTACATAGCCCGTACTACCCTCTCCCATATGTATTTTTTGCCATAATAACTTTGCTAGACGGAAGTTAAGAAATAAGTGTTGAATCAATTCCTCTTGGTCAAAAAAAAAATTCGTTTACTCCTTTTCTATCTAAGTTTACCCAAATTGTCATTTGTTAGAATAATGCCTTTATGCATAAACCACAAGAAAATCTTAATCTTGAAGGTATTTTTATTTTCGAAATGTGAATAGGCCGAGGGATTGGTCCCGTATTAATAAAGTCCATGTACATAGATTTAAGTGAAAACAAACTAGAAGTAGAAAGAGCCCACCAGAATGAGTCTGGCTCATTAGGTAAGGTGACAACCTTTGAACTAAATGCAGCCATCAATCCCTTCTTCCCCCAACTAGTGCTCGCCTGAACTCGATATTTAGGGGAACTAATCCCGATATTTTACTCACCGATGCGTCTTTATGTTGTACAATATTATAAAGCATTGGATACTGTAAGGCAAGAGGTGTCTCTCCTAGCCAAGTATCTTGAAAAAAAACTAGTTGTCAGCCCATCTCCAATAATAAACTTATCCCTACTAAACAAAGCGACCTTAGTTCTCATCAAACCTTTCCAAAGGGAGAATCATTCAGCTGCGCCATTACTTGCGATAAGGTGTTGCAATGTAGATAGTTTTTTCACATTAACTGTATATATATTCCCTTATCCTCGGAGAATATCACCAGATTCGTATGGTAGCTGGCGATGAATTCAAAACAGCTTTCCAGACTCTGGAAGGGCACTACGAGCACAAGGTCATGTCCTTCGCCTCGGGGGCTGATATAACCATTTACTAATTATACATTTATTGTTAACCTCTACCCCCTTGGTCCATTGGCCTGCACAGAATATCCCACTTAGCTAGGCTATATTTTGGTTTGTTCTCATCACTTTGCCAAAAGAAACACGAACTATAGAAGTCCAATCTTTTCCATAGGATATTTCAAAGAAAGAAAGCATAATCATTGGCGTACTCACAAGCATGGAATTTATAAGTATGAGCCTACCCCAATAACACATAATCTTGCCCTTCGAACAACTAAAGTTTCTTTTTAAAGCGATCCTCATTACATTTTCATTTTTGGTTTGCTAATTTTTATTAGTAAATTAGAATCCCTAGATAGCTAAACGGGAAAGATCCAATATCACATCCAAAATACTATTTGTAGTTATCTTTTTCCTCTTTCACGTGTCTAAAACAGAAGAGTTCACTTTTTTGGAAGTTTATTGTAAGATCAGACAGTTGTTCAAAAAGAAACAATACTAACTTCATATTTCTTGCCTTGGCCACGTCATGCTCCATGAAAATTATAATATCATGGGCATATTGGAGAAGATAAATACTCCCATCCACGAGATATGGGATCAACCACCCTACCTAACCCTCTTCCATGGCTCTACGAATGACGGTTGCAAGGATTCTGGAACAATATTGAACAGGATAGGGGACAAAGGATCTCCATGACGCTATTCCTTTTGCTTCTAGAAATAATGACCAACATCATCATGTACCTTGACCTCAATACTACCTCTTTATACAAAAGCCTCAACATGCCTCCTCCAAGCAGAGTCGAAGGCCTTCTCAAAATGAATTTTGAAGATGTCTCCGTCAAGTTTCTTCGAACGAATTTCACGCAACACCACAACGCCGCAGCTAGCTCTAGTGTTCCTTTCCTCTCTCTCGCTTCCCATCCAACCCGACTCAGCCACATGCGTGAAGACCGTTCGAACGTGTTCGGTGGCTCTGATTTTTATTAGCTAGAGATGGAACTCAGGACGACAGGTTGGGAGTCAGTAACACACACACACACATACACACAAGGAAAAAATTGAACGGGTGAAAGAACGGAATTTTTTTTACATGGAAAGGACGGACAGTTAACAAAAAATCCATGTGTTGATATTTGACTGCTTCTCAAAAGGATTTAGAAGAATATGTAGGAACACTAGAGATATATGTGAACCAGCTAGTCGCATGAAATAAATTATCCTTAATACTACGGCAAGTGAAGAGATATTGGCACAACATATAGGTGCGCATTTACTTCACCATGTTCTTGGTTCGAGCAGTTGGCCGGTTTAAGTTGGTGAAAGCATGGCGAGAGGTCAGATCTGGTTATATAACTACGCTCGTGAGATTTTGAGGCAGACATACTGCTTCGATCAAGGCATCAAATTCATCCCACTTGAGAGGATAAGTGAAAAAAGAAACACAACTATCAAGGTTATATATGTCACTTGGTCATATGTTCATGTCACATCATCGAGGTACATAGTAGATTGCAGAATTAGGAGGCTTTTTTTTTTGCGAGAAAACATTCAATCTATTCATTTTCAATCATGGCAGTACAACGAGCACTAGAAATAATAAAAATTACATCCAGATCCGTAGACCACCTAGCGACGACTACAAGCACTGAAGCGAGCCGAAGGCGCGCCGCCGTCATCACCCCTCCCTCGCCGGAGTCAGGCACAACTTGTTGTAGTAGACAGTCGGGAAGTCGTCGTGCTAAGGCCCCGTAGGACCAGCGCACCAGAACAGTAACCGCCGCCGATGAAGAATAACGTAGATCGAAAGTATCCAACCTGAAGACACACCAACATAGATGAACCACAACCAGATCCGAGCAAATCCACCGAGGATAGATCCGCCGGAGACACATCTTCACACGCCCACCAACGATGCTGGACGCACCACCGGAACGGGGACTAGGCGGGGAGACCTTTATTCCATCTTCAGGGAGCCGCCGCCGCCTCGTCTTCCTGAGTAGGACACAAACCCTAACAAATCTCAAAGGAACGACTAACAACGGAGCCCTCCCGCCGGTCCTTGCCAGGATCCACCGCGCCCCCATGGCCCTAGGGCCAACGGAGACGAGGCGGACCTGCGGCGGAGCCGGCGAGAGGCACGAACCCTAACTTTTCTTGGAGGAGGAGGCGGCGACTGCGTAAGATTTTGTTCTTCTCTCTACCACCGGGCCATGTTAGCCACCAGATCGCAGAATTAGGAGGCATTGGAAAAGGATCGACTACAAACTGATGAAACGGGCCTGCTTAGGTCTGCTGAAGTACCATGAACCTAGATGAGCTTTGGTCATGTTTCACTTTGCTATTTGCCGGTGTGATTTTTGTGCGGGTGTGTTAGTGTTGGTTGTGTACATCCTAGTTATGCAGAGGCCGGGTGTTTGCTCACTGTGTTTGTATCACTTGGTGCTTCATTTTGAGCTAATAAAATTCACTCTTTGTCGAAAAAAATGAACCTAGATGAGCTGGCACGGTGCAAGACGTCCACACCTCCTTGGCTCGTATGGCAGGCGTGAGCCAGGCTGTAGCTAGTAGCACTGAACCCCACGCTAGTCCTGCTTGTGCCACACTCCTATTTGTGCCGCACTCATATCTGCACGACGAAACTTAGTTACAGGACTAGTCTGGTGGAGTCCCTAGCCTTTCCCCAGCTACAGGAGAGAGGGGCGACAGAGTAGGCGACCACCGCGCCCTCGTTTACCTCCGGTCAGATCTGCGTCTCCCTCCTTTCCAGACGGCAGCGCCGTCGCTGGGAGGGGAGGGGCGCCGATCTGGCCGGGAGGTGCTGTGTACAGTAGCTAGGTGTAGCTATTCTGTAGGTTTGTCGGGCCGGCACCTTGGTTCTTCGTCCGTGGGATGGTGACGGCCGCGACTTTTAGCGTTTCCAGGGGCGCCGGCGTGGTGGATTCGACGGCGTCCAGTCGAATAAGATGGGCCGCAGCTCTGTTTCCACCTCGGCTGCTCCGAGGAGCTGGCGGCGGCGTGTTTCTCTTCGGTCGATCTGGCCGGGGGGACTGGCGTGCCTGGTCTTGGTCGGCAGGGTGGCGGCGGCGACCAGGCCAATGGCTTTTTGCGGGGTGTGGCTTTCCCAAGCGAGGATGGCGTGGTGGCGGCGGCGTCCTCGTAGCGGGCTTCTTTCCTCTGGCTTCGCCGTCGTGCTGGCGTGAGCTCCGGCGCCATCACGGAGTTAGGGACGCGTGCAGGAGCTGGTTGCTGCCGGCCATGGAGCGCCGGCGAGCTTTTCTTCAGCTGTTCCTGGGAGGTTACTTGCAGGTATGCGTGCTGGCTCTGGCTGGCGTGCGCAGCCTGACCGTCGGGACAAATCGGGGCGATGCCCCCGCTGATGTGCTCCCCTCCGGTTTGAGATCCCGGCGTTCGCGTCGGGTGGCTACTGCGGCGATTTCTACGAGGTGGTTACCTCTTAAGGTTTGCTCCGGCGACTTAGCCGCGGCTTGGGTCGTCTTCGATGCAGATGCGGCGGCGGCCGGTCGAGCGGCGGCGGATCTGGTTGTGCAGAGTTGGCCCCAGGGGTCTGGTTGTAATTTCTTTGTTTCTCAGGGTCTTTTCTGCAAAGTGTGGAACAGCTGTGCTGTTTCTGGGTGTTTCCTGTACGCTCGTTTCCTTACTTAATATATCCAGGAATTTGCTTAAAAAAAAAAAAGAAACTTAGTTGTTGGTCCAACTTGATCCTTCATTTGGAAACGAAGTAGAAAGATGAAACATATTTGTACGTCCAACTTGATCCTGCAGTTCCGTGACTCCTGCTGATCCAGACTTTAGTATTGGGGTAGCTGCTGTTGTCTTGTGGACTGGAGTAGCAAGGCTGCGGGCAAGATAAGACTAGCATGCTGCATTTTTTTTCTTGTAGCAGTCAGATCAGATGCAGACTTTGGTATTTGGTTGTTGTTGTTGATCTTTTGTTTGAGCCTGATTCCTTTCTTTTCTGTTTCTCGGCGATTTGGTTTTGACACACCGTGTTCAAACTTACGTTTCATGAACCGTTGATGCTCACACCACAGTTCTGAAATAGTACAATTCAATATTTATCTACCTATGTTTGACTGAAATCCAATCCAATTCATGGTGAGATGAATAAACCCATTCCTTCCATCTCTCAAACCAAACATCAAAATATAACCATTTCATTCCTTCGAATTGCTACTACCAAACACAAAGACTGAACCGACACATTCTAATGGAATAGAACCATGACATTCCATCACTAGTAGAAAACAGAGCTTTGGTTGAAGCCTGAGTAAGGGCATTAATCCCGTTTCACTCATGAACCGGGACCAAAGGGGGCATCAGTCCCGGTTCGTGAGGCCAGGGCGCCGGCCGGGCCTCGGGGGCCATTGGTTCCGGTTCATCTGACACTTTTGGTCCCGGTTCCAGACACGAACCGGGACCAATGGTCCTCGCTCCTGGCCCACCACCTTTAGTCCCGGTTGGTGGCTGGAACCGGGACCAAATGTTGTCCTTTAGTCCCGGTTTTAGCCATAAACCGGGACTAAAGAAAAGTCTATATATACCCCCGTCCCAGCCCACGAACAGAGTCACTGCTCTGCTTTTTTGGCCGGCCGTGGGAAAAGGTGTGTGGTGCTCTAGCTCACCTCCTATGCGCATAAGGTGTTCGATGAAATGCCTGATCCACACTTAAGCTTTCTCCTCTCGAAGCTCCTTGTCCAAACTCCATTTTACTCAAGATTTGTCTAGGTTTGGCGGTCCGTCCTGTCCCGTCCCCATCTTCACCGCCGTCGATCGCCCGCGCCGATCTCGTCGCCAGCACCACCGTGGTGAGCCTCTTGTTCTTATCTTCTTTCTAAAAGAAAAGAAAAATCTTACTTGTATGATTTAGGTAGATACTTGTATAATTTTCTTACTTTTATTATTGTTTGTTATTATATAGTGCGATGGTTTTGGTATCCGCCCCCGTCGGCCCTCGTCCTGTCTATGATTCGGATGTGGTATATATTATCTTTTATAACTATTTATTTCATTTAGTGTTTATGACAATTATGCCGACCAACGTGACATAAATGTTTTTATCTAGGAGGTACGTGAACCGAAAATTCCAACCGACCCTCTTGTCGAGAGGTTAAATTTAGTTGAAAAAGAAAACAATTACTTGAAGAAAAAATTGAAAAGAATTGAGGACGAGAAGATGGAATTGGAGTTGCATGTTGCGGATATCGTCGATGATCACAAGATCAAGATGGATAAAATGCGCTTGAAGATTAGAAAGATTAAAAAATATGCCATTCATACTGGGGCTTGGTATCATTATGCCGTTAGATCAATTGTTACCTTAGTTGCGATTATGATCACATTTGTTATTGCATTGAAATGGTTTACATAGTTTCAATGTATGTTTTAATTAGATGCTCTAGAGAGCTATATGTTGTTCAATGAGAACTATGTATGAACTTTATGTATTTATTTTTTCAGTAATAACATTTGATCACTACTGTACTTTGGTTTTAATGTGATGATGAACTTCTATTAATTTGGTCACTTCTCTATTCATGATGTTCTGTAATGGTTTTTGACACACTTAATTATATATAATGCACGCAGATGAACCGACAATGGATGTACGGTGATAGACGCACCTCCGAGTATATTAAGGGCATGCATAATTTTCTCGAAGTGGCTGAGGCAAACAAGTAGAATGGTTTTATGTGTTGTCCATGCCCTAGATATGAGAATACGAAGTCTTACTCTGACTCGAAAATCCTTCACATCCACCTGCTTGAGAAGGGTTCATGCCACACTATAATGTTTGGACCAAGCACGGAAAAAGAGGGGTTATGATGAAAGACAATGAAGAAGAAGAGGATGATGACAACTATCTGCCCCCTGAATACGGTGATGCTGCAACGGGGAAGCTGAACATCAAGAGGAACCAGACGATGTGCCCGATGATGATCTTTGCCGGGTCATTGTTGATACAAAGAGACAATGCCAAAGTGAAAGGGAGAAGTTGAAGTTCGATCGCATGTTATAGGATCACAAAAAAGAGTTGTACCCAAATTGCGAAGATGGCAACACAAAGCTCGGTACCACACTGGAATTGCTGCAATGGAAGGCAGACAATGGTGTATCTGACAACGGATTTGAGAAGCTAATGAAAATATTGAAGAAGAAGCTTCCAAAGGATAACGAATTGACCGACAGTACGTACGGAGCAAAGAAGGTTCTATGCCCTCTTGGATTGGAGGTGCAGAAGATACATGCATGCCCTAATGACTGCATCCTCTACCGCGGTGCGTACGAGGATTTGAACGCATGCCGGTATGTAGTGCATTGCGGTATAAGATCAGACGAGATGACCCTGGTGATGTTGAGGGCGAGCGCCCCAGGAAGAGGGTTCCTGCCAAGGTGATGTGGTATGCTACTATAATACCACGGTTGAAACGTCTGTTCAGAAACAAAGAGCATGCCAAGTTGATGCGATGGCACAAAGAGGACCGTAAGAAAGACGGGAAGTTGAGAGCACCCGCTGACGGGCCGCAGTGGAGAAAAATAGAGAGAACGTGGTGCAGGTGACGCAAGGAATGTATTGTTTGGTTTAAGCGCGGATGGCATTAATCCTTTTGGGGAGCAGAGCAGCAATCATAGCACCTGGCCCGTGACTCTATGTATTTATAACCTTCCTTCTTGGTTGTGCATGAAGCGGAAGTTCATTATGTTGTCGGTGCTCATCCAAGGCCCTAAGTAACCCGGCAACAACATTGATGTGTACCTAAGGCCATTAGTTGAAGAATTTTTACAGCTGTGGAATGGAAAAGGTGTACGTGTGTGGGACGAGCATGACCAGCAGGAATTTGACCTACATACGTTGCTGTTTGTAACCATCAATGATTGGCCTACTCTCAGTAACCTTTTAGGACAGACAAACAAGGGATACATCGCATGCACGTACTGTTTAGATGACACCAAAAGTATATATTTGGAAAAATGCAGGAAGAATGTGTACCTAGGACATCATCGATTTTTTCCGACCAACCATCAATGTCGAAAGAAAGGCAAGCATTTCAAAGGCGAGGCAGATCACCGGAAGAAGCCCGCCGTCCGTACTGGTGATCACATACTTGATATGGTCAATGATTTACAAGTAATCTTTGGAAAGGGTCCCGGCGAACTATCTGTTCCGAATGACGCTGAGGGACGCGCACCCATGTGTAAGAAAAAATCTATATTTTGGGACCTACCCTATTGGAAAGACCTAGAGGTCCGCTCTGCAATCGACGTGATGCACGTGACGAAAAATCTTTGCGTGACCTGCTAGGCTTCTTGGGCGTGTATGGGAAGACGAAAGACACACCGGAGGCACGGGAGGACCAGCAACGTGTGCACGAAAAAAACGACATGCATCCAAAGCAGTATGAAGGGCCTGCCAGCTACGCTCTTACCAAAGAGGAGAAGGAAATTTTCTTTGAATGCCTGCTCGGTATGAAGGTCCCGTCTGGCTTCTCGTCGAATATAAAGGGAATAATAAATATGGCGGAGAAAAAGTTCCAGAACCTAAAGTCTCATGACTGACACGTGATTATGACGCAACTGCTTCCGGTTGCATTGAGGGGGCTTCTACCGGAAAACGTTCGATTAGCCATTGTAAAGCTATGTGCATTCCTCAATGCAATCTCTCAGAAGGTAATCGATCCAGAAATCCTACCAAGGTTAAGGAGTGATTTGGCGCAATGTCTTGTCAGTTTTGAGCTGGTGTTCCCACCATCCTTCTTCAATATCATGACGCACGTTCTAGTTAATCTAGTCGACGAGATTGCCATTCTGGGCCCTGTATTTCTACACAATATGTTCCTCTTTGAGAGGTTCATGGGAGTCTTAAAGAAATATGTTCGTAACCATGCTAGGCCAGAAAGAAGCATCTCCATGGGCCATCAAACAGAGGAAGTCATTGGATTTTGTGTTGACTTCATTCCTGACCTTAAGAAGATTGGTCTCCTTCAATCGCGGTATGAGGGGAGACTAACTGGAAAAGGCACGCTAGGAGCGGACTCAATAATATGTAGGGACGGGCATTCTTGGTCTCAAGCACACTACACAGTTCTACAGAATTCTACCTTGGTGACCCCGTATGTCAATGTACACAAGAATATTTTGCGCTCCAAACACCCGGAGTAGTGTGACGACTAGATTACAAGTGAACACATCAAGAGTTTCGGCAGTTGGTTGCAAACACATCTCATGGGTGACAACACTGTTTCTGATGAGCTGTACTCGTTGGCCAAGGGACCATCTTCGACTGTATTAACTTACAAAGGGTACGAGATAAATGGGAATACATTTTACACGATCGCCCAAGATCAAAAGAGCACCAACCAAAACAGTTGTGTCCGCTTTGATGCAGCAACCAAGAGGGGAAAGGACACATATTATGGTTACATAGTGGACATATGGGAACTTGACTATGGACATGATTTTAAGGTCCCTTTGTTTTAGTGCAAATGGGTCAATCTGTCAGGAGGCGGAGTACAGGTAGACCCACAGTACGAAATGACAATAGTGGATCTGAACAATCTTGGGTACATAGACGAACCATTCGTCCTAGCCAATGATGTGGCGCAGGTTTTCTATGTGAAGGACATGACTACCAAACCGAGAAAAAGAAAAGATAAGGAAGCGAATACATCATACGATGAGCCAAAGCGCCACATAGTTCTTTCAGGGAAAAGAGACATCATGGGAGTGGAGCGCAAGACAGACATGTCTGAAGATTATGAAAATTTTCATGAAATTCCTTCCTTCAAAGTCAAGGCTGACCCAAGCACCCTGTTAAACGATGAAGATTATCCATGGTTACGGCGCAATAAACAAAGGACACAAGCGAAATAAAAGTGAAGACTTTCTCTCCACAACTATTCTGATGATGTCTTTGATCTATAATATCACTGTAGTTACATGTGAAGAAATGAAATGCCTTTTGTAACAGATGAGTTTTCGTCCGAAATCCTGATACTTCGAAAGAGATTGTCCATTTTGTACACGAAGTGCATCCAGTTTTTGCCGTAACCCTCTCAACTTTTTAGAACATGTTATGTGGGTGAAATGATGATACCATGCCAACTTTCAACCTTTTCATACTTTATTTGTAGTGCTTTTCAATTTCAGGGTCATTTAGCTCAAAAAAAATCAGTAAATGCATGAAAAATACCAAATGAAGTAAGAAAGGGTTGAAAATTTATGATGTGGTTTTGAATGATGCATTTTGAACGCACAAAAAGTCCGGAGTTCAAATAAGTTCAAAAAAATGAAATGCCTTTTGTAACAGATGAGTTTTTGTCCGAAACCCTGATACTTCGAAAGAGATTGTCCATTTTGTACATGAAGTGCATCCAGTTTTTGCCGTAACCCTCTCAACTTTTTAGTACATGCTATGTGGGTGAAATGATGATACCATGCCAACTTTCAACCTTTTCAGAGTTCATTTGTAGTGCTTTTCAATTTCAGGGTCATTTAGCTCAAAAAAATCAGTAAATGCATGAAAAATACCAAATGAGGTCAGAAAGGGTTGAAAATTGATGATGTAGCTTTGAATGGTGTATTTTGAACAAACAAAAAGTCTGGACTCCAAATAAATTCAAAAAAATGAAATCCATTTGTAACAGATGAGTTTTCGTCCGAAACCCTAATACTTCGAAAGAGATTGTCCATTTTGTACACGAAGTGCATCCAGTTTTTGCCGTAACCCTCTCAACTTTTTAGCACATGCTATGTGGGTGAAATGATGATACCATGCCAACTTTCAACCTTTTCAGAATTCATTTCTAGTGTTTTTCAATTTCAGGGTCATTTAGCTCAAAAAATGAACTAATAGCAAAAAGAATGAACTAGAAAACTTTTATAAAACTCTAATAGTAAAAAAAGAATGAACTAAAAAGAATCAATTAAAATATTCTGTTATGATCAATGAAAACAAAACTATAATATTCTTCGACAGAAAAAAGAATCAACTAAAAAGCTTTTATAAACCTCTAGTATTGTTAAAACTAAAATTATATAAAATTTATGCAACTAAAATTATCAAAGTATTTTTTATTCAAAACATAAATAGCAAAAAGAATGTTTTTTAAGTATTTTTTTATTAGAAACTTTATATCAACTAAAATAACAAAATCTATTTTTTATTAAAACACCCATTTAAAATAACCTAAAAATTGCCAAATTGAATATAATGATAAAACACACTAATATTAAATAGCAGGAAAAAGAATCACTCAAAAATCTATTTTTAAAGTAAAGTTATTCACAAACTAGTGATTCACATAAATTTCAAAGAATTTGAATTTAAACTATTCAAATTTGAAAACTAATGGCACTAACAGAAAGTTTATAATTTTTGTGACCTAAAGCAAAAAGAACTACTCAAAAACTCTAAGTATTTAGCTGTAAGTAGAAACAAAAGAAAATAAATAAAGCAAAAAACAAATAAAAAATACTGGAAAAAAATTAAAAAAATGCCGCCTACTGGGCCACCACGGCCTGCATACGACTAGAAATCCAACACGCTAGTTGGGCCAGGATGCAGGCCCGCAGAAGGCCCAGTAGGCCCACAGGCAGAGAGAGTGTGTATAGGCCCGTAGGCCTGCATTAGAGAGGAGCTCGAAGTGGTAGGCGCAGCCGCGCTTATAAACCAGTGTCGAAGCCTCTCAGCTAGCGAGGTGGGACTAAACATCCAACCGCACCGCGGCTGTGCCAGGCACAGGCCTTTGGTCCCGGTTGGTGGCTCGAACCGGGACCAATGCCACCCTTTCGTCCCGGTTGGTGGCAGCCCACCCCCCCCCCCCCCCCCCCGTCCCCTCCCACTTTGGCCCGCCCCCCCCAAACCAACCGGGACCAATGCCCCCCTTTAGTCCCGGTTCGTGCCACCAACCGGGACCAAAAGTCTCTGCTTCCCGCCCTTTGGGCTGACGAAAACTGACCTTTGGTCTCGGTTGGTGGCACGAACCGGGACTAAAGGGGGGCATTGGTCCCGGTTGGTGCCACCAACCGGGACTAAAGGCTTTGCTATATAAGCCAACACTTAGCGTTTTTTCAGATTTCATCTCTGTAGTTGCCCCCGACGACGCCGCCAGGCTGCCCGAGCTCGCCATCGACGCCGTCGCCGCCCTCTGCCCCATCGAAGCCGTCAGGCTGCTCCACCTCGCCGCCGACGCCCTCGCCGACGCCCTCGACGCCCTCTGCCCCGATGCTCTCCCTGCCCCGACGCCGGCGCCGCTCCCCACGCCCCTGCCCTACCTCGACGCCGTCGTGCCTCTGCCCCTGCCCCGACGCCGCCCCCAGTGAGCCCCCCTTCCCCCGCGCCGCCGCGCCATGCCCCTGCTCTGCTTGCCGCGCGCCGCCGCCGCCGCCGCCGCCCCGGCCTGCTCTCTGCCTTTTTTTTGTTCATACATTTTTTTTATCCATTGATGTATGTATGGATGTTGTATGTATATGTATATGCAGATGTATGTATGATCCATGGATATGTATGCATTGATGTATGATTTTTTTTGTTCATAGAATTTTTTTGTCCATTGATGTATGCTTTTTTTTTTTGTTCATAGAAAGTTTTTATATATGATCCATGGATATATGAGCAATGATGATCCATGGATGTATGCATTGATATATGAGCAATGATGTTAATAGAAAGTCTTTTGTTCATAGAACTTTTTTTTGTTCATAGAAAGTTTTTTGTTCATACAAAGTTTTTTGTTCATAGAACTTTCTTTTGTTCATAGAAAGTTTTTATATATGACCATGGATATATGAGCAATGATGATCCATGGATGTATGCAGTGATATATGAGTAATGATGTTCATAGAAAGTTTTTTGTTCATAGAACTTTTTTTTTGTTCATAGAAAGTTTTTTGTTCATAGAAAGTTTTTATATATGACCATGGATATATGAGGAATGATGATCCATGGATGTATGCCGCGACGCCGAGCCCCCTCCCCGATAACTTACCAAGTTACTAAGTTACTATGTTAAAATGTTCATATATTCAAAATGAGTTAATTAAAAGACTCACTCAGTTAAAATTTACCCCCTCCCCGATAACTTCGACATGAGGGGGGGGGGGACGTCGGACATGCATGCATGAGAGAGAGGCGGTCCGCTCGCCCGACCAACTATCGAGGCCACCCAAACCCTAGAAGATAGAGCGTCATTGTCGATCTACCCCCTCCCCGATAACTTCGACATGAGGGGGGACATCGGATATGCATGAGAGAGAGGCGGTCCGCTCGCCCGACCAACTATCGAGGCCACCCAAACCCTAGAAGAAAGAGCATCGTTGTCGATCTACCCCCTCCCTGATAACTTCGACATGAGGGGGGATGTCGGACATGCATGAGAGGCGGTCCGCAACTAATCCATTGCTCATATATGCATATGATTCCTGTTGTGATTAGCTATAGGTCTATGTTTGCCACTAATCCATCTCTCATGTTTGTATATTGCCATGTTGTAATATTTGCAGAAACTATGGAAAGAGACTTAGAACAAGAACAGTTGTTGGGGGATATAATCCTCGCCGGAGGTGATCCCTTGTCGTTTCTCAATGACACCGATGGTCAGGAAGGAGAGGATGACGGCTCCGGTGATCCAACAATGGAGGAGGAAGGAGATCATGACGGCTCCGGTGACCGAATGGCGGAGGAAGGAGATCATGATGATGGCTCCGGTGACCGAACGGAGGAGGGAGCTGTTGCAAAGTCCGGCGAGGTATATATATATATATATTAATTAAGCCTCTGCTGACTTGATGCATTAATTGTTTTGGTATATACATATATTAACGCTTCTTTCTTCTTTTAGCCCTCCGGATCGAGCCAAACTTTCGTAAGGAGACGAGGCCCGAAGAAAAGGTTGTGCCAGGAAGAAAGGTTTATGATCACAGAAGTCGCGAACGATGGCCAACCGATTGCTCCCAAGCGGACCAAGGATGCATTTGTACACCAGTGTGGAGTTGTTGTTAGGGACAGCGTCCCGATCAGCGTCCAGCAATGGAATAAGAATAAGGACCCTGAAGTTTCTTATGTCCAGGATAGACAGAAAGATGATCTTTGGACCTCGCTGATGACAAATTTCAGCCTACCGCCAGAGGATCCGAATAACCCAGTTATAGAGTGAAAGGTCAAGGCTTTTGCTCTTAAGAAGATGGCAGATCTATTCAGGAACTGGAAGAAAGAGTTGAACCTAAAGTTTATCGAGAAAAATGAGACTCCAGAATTCACTGGTCGATATGAGAAGATAAGAGATCACTGGCCCGCATTTGTGGCCTACAAGAAATCGGAGAAGGGTATGAAAAGGTCACTGACAAACAAGAAAAATGCTGCAAAGAAGAAGTATCACCATCACACGGCGTCAGGTGGCTACTACAAAGCCCGGCCATTGTGGGACAAAGCTGAGCAAGACCTGCTTGCTAAAGGGGTCCAACCAGCGACATTGCACTGGCCAGATCGTTCAAGGACTTGGTTCTTCGGGGTTGAGGGAACTTTGGACCCAGAAACAGGGGAGTGTGTTTGGACAGACGAGCAACTTGCAATACCCATCAAGAAGCTTCAGAAATATATCAAGGTAGCGCAGGGACGTTCATTCCCCACAGAGAGAAGGACGAGCTGACAGAGGCCCTCGGGAATCCTGAGCACCCTGGACGAACACGAGGCACACCAGGCTCCGTTCCGTGGGTGCATGGGTTTCCCGACAGCGGTGGTTACAGAAGCCGAGAGAGAAAGAGGAAAGCGGAAGCAAGCTCAATGCAAGAATAGCAAAGCTAGAGGAACTTGAGAGCCAGCGAGCTACCGGCCAACCATCTCAGTGGCACGAAGATCCTTGATTCGACGCTGCCCCAGAAGCTACCCCAACATCCCAGCGGAGAAGCAGCGTGGCTTCCACGGAGCTCGTTCAGCCTGATTTCACGGCTCTTCACTACCCCGTGGATAGTATCACAGAGGCTAAACATTGCGAGCTAATGACGAAATGCCAGAACCTGACCTTGAAGGCGGCCGTCGGCTCTGTTGTACCTACTCAAGCTGAGGGAACTTTTCATTGCCGTCCGATTCCATATGGCTATGCTGTTGTGATGGTGGATGAAATAATGGAGGGATTTGAGGAGCTGGAGCTTGACTACCCTACAGGTGAAGGGGAGATTCATCTGGTTTATGCTTTAAGAAGTACCTGTCTATGGAGGAAGGAGTACATCAAGCTTCCAAACTGGACGCCTCCTCCTCCTCCTCCTCCTCTGGCCAATCAGGGCACTCCGCCTCCTCCTCCACCAGCGAGTGATCAGGGCACTCCGCCTCCTCCGGAGCGTGAGGGCACTCCGCCTCCTCCTCCGCCTCCTCCGACGCGTCGGAGCACTCCGCCTCCTTCGGCGTGTCAGCGGACTCCGCCGCGTCAGCAACGACGGAAGAGAGACGCCGCCGCTCCAGTGGCTAGCAGTACAAGAGGCGGGAAGAAATTCAAAGCTGGTCCAAGCCTGAAGCCTCTTCCAAAGTTACCATATGAGAGGACTGACGAGGAGACCGATGAAATCGTGGCAGTCAAAGTGCAGGCCCATTTTGAACGGAAACCTCCACCTCCGAAGGAAAATGCAGATCCGGTGAAAGTGAAGCGCACTCTGGATGCCCTGAAGCGACCACCACCGCCTCCGCCGAAATCCAACTATGACCGCTGTATTGAATGGACATATGGTGAAGCGCGGCGGTCGGGAAGTACTTGCAGTGATGCAAGGCTAGCAAAACGAAAAAGTGGGAAAACAATTCCCCAGCTCGGCGAACAGGCGAAGCAATCGTGCCCCCCGCTCAAGGTGTCTAGCGATATCGTCGCTAATCATCCGGGGCTAGTGCCCGGTACCAATCCTGCTGATTACCTGGGCGATGATGTACAGTTTGAAATATTAGAGGTAGTAGATATCTTCAGATACGAGTACGGGAAGCCTCTCGTCAAACCTGATCATCCTACTCTAACAACGATGATGCGAAGATTGCATGAATGGTACATGGATACCTGCAGGAAGTCTGGGAAGGATAGTTTGATGCTGGGAATTAAAGAGGAGCACGACCTTGTTGGAACTGAGGTGATGCCTGTTGAATTTGTGGAGTTATTCCAGTTATTCAATCAAGACGCCCTCGACAAACAACTCATGACTTGCTACTGTCTGTAAGTATTACCTCTGTAATTAAGTCTCTATAGCTCAGCTCTTTCATTGCATGTATATATAATTATCCTCACTATATTATGCAGACTGAAGATCATCGAATGCAAAAAAGCACAAATCTATGACATTGGGTTCATTAACCCAAATACCATAAATGAATGGTCGGTCCAAAACAGAGTTAAAAATACTGAGGACAACTTGCTAAAATCGTTACTTCGAAATCAAAACAAAGAGAAAATACTCTTCCCTTACAACTTCAAGTGAGTGTTACTGTCTTGTGCATATTCGGTTTCGCTTACTCGAGATTATAGTAATGTAATTGATGAGTTATGCATGCGTTCGCAGCTTCCACTTTATTCTGCTAGAGATTAAGCTTGACCGGGGAGTAGTAACTGTCTTAGACTCGAGACGAAAAGATCCCCAGGACTATGCAGACATGACTGCAATGCTCCGGAAGTAAGTTCAATCGATCATTATCGCACCATATCGGAAACTTTGTTCTTTTCCGGATATCAAGTAATTATTTTCTTTGTCTGACAGGGTTTGGAAAGAGTTCACCGGAATGGTTCCGAGACTGCCGAGGGAGCTGCGATTTACACACCCGAAAGTAAGTAGTACTAGATAGTTCCGCGCATCTCCCATTGATTCTAGTTTCATCAATACCATTTATCATGCTTGATTATTAGTTTGATTGAACTCTATTCTCGTAAAGTGCTTATGGCAGGAAGGCGGGAATAATTTATGTGGATACTACGTTTGCGAGTTCATCCGCCAATCGACCTCTGAGCGGGGCTACTCTGACCGACAATATGAAGTACGTAAAGAATAAAATTCATAATTTTATTTTATTACGATCATTTGTGTTGAGTTTCATTCATATATATGTATTGACCCCCTTCTTTAAATTAGATGTGGCAGATGCGAGATGAACTCCTACCACATGATCGCATACGAGCAATTCAAGAGGAATTGGCGGGATTCTTTCTTGACCACGTCATAAATGAGAAGGGAGAATACCATCTGGAAATTGAAATGTATTTTAGATGTTAGGGATTGTAAGAGATGTTATATTGTATATATGTAGTAGCGTCGGATAGATATACGAAAACTTGTTGTTCGACCAATCTCTCGGAGGAAGAGAGGTCACTTCTCTCTGTATATGTTCATGACGATCTTGTGTAATTAATGGTTCCTTCATTTGCTTACTAGCTAGCGTGTCGAGTTCTCTCTATATGTATAGTACCTAGCGTCGACCAAGCACGGAGAAAGAGAGGTCACTTCTCTCTATTAGCTAGCTAACACAATATGAAACCCCTAAATTAACCCTCCAAAACCCCAAAACCCCCCCCCCCCCCCTTAAAAAAAAAACAAAAACCCCAGCGCCTGCGAGCTGCTGACGCGTGCCTTCCTTTTGGTCCCAGTTGGTGTTACCAACTGGGACTAAAGGTCCTCCTGCCTGGGCGCCCCGCAGCGGCCATGTGGAGCCCCTTCGGTCCCGGTTCGTAAGCAAACCGGGATTAAAGGTTTTGGGCTTTAGTCCCGTTTGATTTGTCCCGGTTCCAGAACCGGGACTAAAGGCCCTCTGGAACCGGGACTAATACCCTGTTTTCTACTAGTGCATTCCACTTCGTTCCTGAACCAAACACAACCTAAGTGTGTAGCTACACCTTTTGATTGATGAACATTTTCAAATCTCAAATTATGCTGGCCTTTCTCTCAGAGTTTACTAGAATTGTGTCGAACTGGTCAAGATGTCCTCATTGAATGATATCCCCAAGCTTCTCAGTGAACATGACGCTCTTTGTGCACAGTGCATTCACTTATGCCTTCTCCAAAACTAGTCTTTGTCGTGTTATACAAAATAATTTGTCTGTTTAGTTCGGAACCAAAACTTACGAAAAGAAAATGATAGTGTGAGATACATGTATTGATTATCGTATGACCTCAGCACTGTGGCAGCATACATCGGTTGACTTGATAGGGCCCAATACTACGAAATCATTCTTTTCTCTTTGGGAGAGAGGACGTCCAGTCTCTCTCTTTTGTCATATACTAGTAGGAAAAAACTTTTGATCTATTTTCCCTTAAAAAAAACTTTTGATCTGTTTATCAATCATGTTAGTACAAAAAAATAGAAGTAACATAAATTACATCCAGGTCCGCAGACCAACTAGTGACAACTACAACCAGTGGAGTGAGCCGAAGGCGCGGCGCGGTCATCGTCCCTCCCTCACCGGAACCGGGAAAAGCTTGTTGAACTAGAAAGTTGGGAAAATCGTCCTGCTAAGACCTCATTGGATCAGTGCACCAGAATAACAACCCTCACTGATGAGATCCGTTGGAGACATGTAAACACACCAATGTAGATGAACGAAAACCGGCTCAACACGGATGCGTCGAAGACAAACACCGACCAAGTCCAGTGAGATCCGCTGGGGAGACACCTCCATAGATAATATCATTTTAGCCATCTGTGGAGCACAAACTCAACTAGTACTAATAATTTACTACAAAAGTTGAGCAGTTTAATTAACCCACCACGCAAGCCATGCAATGCCGTGTCTCCATGCTCGTCATGGCCCTCTCCGCCATCCCATGCATTGTCTCCACACTATCGTAGTGACGTGATCCCGTCCGTCTGGCTCCTCTCTTCCTGTCCTCATATGGAGACCGTGGCTTTACAACTCATCTACCATTCTCTCCTACGATTTCACACCCTCCTCTGTTGTGGCTGCCGAGCAGATGCCTGATTTTGCTCTGCGGCATTGACCCTCATTGTCGAGCGTAGCATCCCAGGGTACGCCCTCGTCCCCAATGATCTCACCTCCGCCGCCCTAGTGCACCACATTTTTAAATTGCATGATGGTGGATCGTACTATGCTGTGCTGACCTCCTTTTCTCAATGCCACCATGTCCTGGAGCCGAGCTGGCGACATGCGAAACCACGAGAAGCGGAAAACGATGGATGTCAACCATGAGGAATCGGGAGTGATCGAGCATGGGATTGAATTTGTTGTCTACGTGTCACCCATTAGGCGCGGGTAAACCGGTTGGCCACTGGGGATGGGGGCGAAAAAGAAACCTTCTGGCCTGGATAGACTATCGGAGATCTCACGCGCCTGGCCATGCTCAATCACCAAGTCTCCATGGCGGCCGCTAGGATGGTCATCTACGGTGGAGCAGCGTTCTTCTTGAGGTTATGCCTCTGGAAGCCGGGCTGGCCGCGGGTACTACGGCAGCGGACAACAGCGTCCCGACCACGTTGACTTCGTCCACGATCTCCACAGCCGAGGTGCTTCCCAGGGTAGGCACGATACTACTATGTCTCACAGGGATGGCCTCGTATACTACGGTGCCGCCTTCAAGCATGTCTGTAGTAGGGCTTACTCAAGAGGGAGTTTCTAATACACCACAGCTTGTGACTTCTACTATGACAGGCGAGTTGACTACGATACAGGCCGCTTGAACTTTGTAGGGCCACTGATTACGGATCGGTGACTCTACGCTCTCACATCCTTTGACAGCCATGGCGTGGGCTCTGGCCGGTACGCTATCATCAGAACATGGACAACCGCGTACCCAGGAATTTCCGCCCGTTGCCAGGGCAATGGCCATCACATGATGAGGTTTATGGCACAAACAACAACTTTAGACATCTACCAACGGAGCAGAGACTATGATTGTAGGGTAGATGCCGCAGTTTGACTTGAGGTGGTGTGGAGTAGCAGTGGTCAGTACCGTGCCGAGACTTGGGCGGCCCTCTGGTGGCCGCAATGGTGTTCTAATGTGGGAAGTGGTCCCACCAATCTTCTCGTGCTATCATGGAGTAATGGTGGATACAACTATCAAATGATCCTCCTTTCATATGCTAACTGAAACAACACTTCATGTCCGGGGCGAAAGCTCTTGTCGTGACTTTTTTTTAGTTGGGGTTAGCAGTGACGAATGTGCGTCATTACCTCGTTGGAGGTGTTGAGTACTTGCTGTTATGCTGGTCTTAATTGGCTAGTCTTTGCAATTTGGATGAAAATCCTTGTCCAAGTCGTCTCTGGCCGAACAAGGCAATAATGATGCGAGGATGTTCATCCCTTCCTGAAGGCATTGTTGTGGAAGTACTCAATTTATTCACAGGTGTTATTCCATATCTTGTAACGGTTTTGTAGTTGTTGTATTTGTTATGTACCTTTTTTAATATTTAATAAGAATGGATGTGTGCATCACAGTGATATAGAGGCCGAGGGTTTCAACCTACTTTTCAAAAAATAAATCAGGCGTCGGTATGCATAGGTGCAGCTGTGCCTACCGGATGCACCAAATTTTTTTCCCACTTCATGTGTCTAGGTTGTATGCACGGCAAAATAGGCGCCGACGTCTCGTCGTTTTACCTCTTGCCTCGACGATCCTTGTTGTTATCCGTCATGATGTGCAACATCCATGTTGACAACAAGGTTTGATAAGTTCCTTTAGTTTTTGTTTGCTCTGTATAAATTTTATTTGAATTGAAACCTATCTTAGAAATCATTTACTAGCTATTACATCCAATCACCTTTCGGAGTGTGTATCTCAAACGAAAGCTTCCTCAGATCCTGACTAAGAAACTACAAATAGTATCATTAGTGTGAAACATAGCAGCAACTATGTGTTCTTTCTAATCCGATGTCAATTTTAGCCATCCATTGGGCATCCAACCGGTAACCCCTTAGGAGGAAGTAGAAGGGAGACTTTACAACTAGTGGTAGTCAATATTGATGATGTTGAGCAGCGGCGCTGAATCGCTGAATTGACCCATGATTTGCTTGTCAAATTTCAATTGGCACTATGGTTCCCTATAGTAAACATATGGGGTACATGATTTTCTTAATTATTTCAATTGGAAAGTAACAATATCGATTAACTATACTCGCTCTTGATTAGATTGAAAATCCATGTTCAAGGTTTGCTAGTAAACCAAGTCGTGAATTGTGTGATTCTTGTGGACATTTTGTGCAGATATGTGATGTTGTTCTCCACCTCCCTACTCACTCCAGACAAGAATCATAGAGAGTGAATCACTTTCCTTACCCTTCTTATAAATGCACCACCCGGATTTAGACTATTTAAGATTGATATTTATGTGTCCACGCTATCATTTACTACTACGATCTATATTGTACCATGGTGTAGGTGCACTGATTTAGCTGCTTTACTCATAGGATATCTCTGCAGCATAGAGCATTGCCATAGAGACCTATATATACTTCAGAAGACAACAGCCATGTTCAATAGTATGAGCTTTTTATTGTTAAAGGTTTGTAGTTTAAGGGATCATGAGTGAGCCACTAAGAGGAAGAGAGAGCCTCTAAGAGCAATGGGGTTAGGATCATGGAGGAAAGTCTAGAGCTCAATTTCTCCTCTAATATCACGAGTGAGCCAGGAAGAGGAAGAAAAGAGGGTCTAAGAGCGGTGCTCATGGGAACATGGAGGAAAGAAAAAAAAGTCATCCCTCTAGAAATAGAGGCTGTGATTTGTTTCGCATTTTCCCAATGCCTCCCATGCCTATTGTTCTCGGATGCTCCTTCCTCTTCCTTTCGACTTGCACAATTTGTTTTTGAGAACGCACAATATTTATTTTTGAGACCAAAAAAGATATTCAATCATATGCTTAGATAAATATGAATTTGAAGATGAGCCCAGAAGAGAAAAAAACAGAGGGTCTACAAGCAGATAAGCATTGACCATGGGTACAGAGGAAAACATAAAAAGTTCCATCTAGAATTACAGGTTGTGGTTTTAGTTTTTTTATCTTGTTTTCTTGCACAATTTCCATGATTCATGGTTTAATTGATCTCTTTAGCTTGCATGATTTATTGGTTCATTGAATAGTTTGAAGCTTCAGTAGGTCTTCCACTTTTTACAATATGGAAATTAAGTACCAGGTTTTTTATATCCAGTGGCATGTCTCCTGCATATACTATTCTTAGATCAATATCTCAAGTTAGTAGCTATTAACTAGTGGCCGCAATGGCTCATGAATGATGACACCCTATCTTGCTAAGATATGGAATAGAGAAATAAGTAATATATGAGGGATAAGACAAGTATATCCTTTTGGAGATCAGCTCAATGGAGGCCGTAATTTTGAAAAGAAAAAATCTGAAAAAAATTTATACATGTATATAAGGATTTAATGTATGTGTGTGTAAAATTTCTACATGAAATACCTTGAATTGCTACTTGTACAAAAAAACAAATCATGGACTTTGAGCAATGAACCGTACATGTGCTAAAAAGCTACATGTTTTTTTTGCACATCCTCATTTCAACGTGCTTCTTCATGAAAATTCAAACACATGTACATTATGCCTCTAGGTATGTGTGTATTTTGTTTCAACTTTTTAGAAATGCAAAAGTATGATTTTTTAAAAAAAAATTGGCCTCTATGGAACTCGTCCTCGATTCAGGATTTTTCAGGATAAGGCGCCCTATCTGGGTAAAAAAAATATTTTCTTTCTTCAGGAAGGATTTATAACCCATGCCACTAATTCATTCTTTCTTAGAAAAAATAAGTTTTTATTTTTCTTTCATAGTTCTTATTATAGTTTTTTTACAGTAAAAGATTAACGAAGGAAGAAGATTAGCATTGCAACACAATGTACACAAGAGCTAACAGCTATGGCCGCCGTTGTGCTCTTCCTAGTCCTCCTTTCTGCTATAAAGCTGACTTCACACATCATGCTCCCTCATGCAAAGGAAGGATTAAGCTGATTGAGCTGTCCTAAACCCGACTCAATCACATCGAATGCTTCCCCTATCAATGATACTAAACAAGTTAAGACTGGTTGAACTGAGCATTAATTAGTCAGGCCATGAATATTGAGTATGTCAGGCCGCAAAGCGGTCCATGTATCTCCAGAGTCCAGGCCAGTTTAACCAACTTGCATTACAAAAGGAGGTGAACTCATTTGGATCAATCAATCTTCACTTCATTACATCTTTTCTCATATCTAGAGTAGAAGAAAGATACACAAAGTTGACAAGGCCACAAGGAACTTCATTCTCTTCATTAGGTATCTTCTCATGTGTATAATACAGTGAAACAGACTAAATGGTAGATCTCCCCGCCAAGAACTTATACAGGTAGGACATGAGACTAGCTAGACATGCTCTTTCTTCTAGACATGCTGCTCCCTATTCCGTTTTCTCTCGTCCATGTTGTCCATGCTGACAAGTATCAGAAGTGGATTTTGTTTCACAGCTTGTCGTATTGTACCTCGATTCCTTTTCGTAGGGAGGAGTCGTATAGTGCCTAAACACAAGCGCTATGCCGCAGGCAAAGGCACCAATCATAAATTCCACACCGGTGCTGTGAAGAGTGAAGACACATCAATCAGAAATAACTATATGAGCAAAATAATATACTGGAGACACATTGAAACTCAAAAGGGACCCTATGCCTTCAGTCCCCTCCAATACATCAAGTACGAATCCAAATTTTGGCAAATCCAGAAATAAATATCATTATATGAACAAAAGGATAAGATGACAGCAAAATGAAAATGGCTAAAGTGACAAATATGTATCTCTCTCTTACTCCCAAGTTCAAATAAATGTCGAGAATATTGACTATATCATACGTAAATTGGAATGGCGCCAGCTTTCTGATGTGATGTATATGACGAAGTGGTGGCCTATATGAGCAAACCAAGCAGCCGGACAGAGAGATCAGTTAACAGAAATATTGGATTTCCTACGCCTCTCCCTGCAAGCGCTTTACCTATGTATATCCTTGCTTGTACTCATGAATTCCAGTAAATTATCTCTAAAACCATCAAGTGGTTGTGCGCCTAACTCTAATAAATTCCTTCCTGCGCCCACCCAACAAGAGCCCAACAAAACCTTTATTTCAAATATCTAACAACTATCCACAAAACCCATGATCTGTCAACACTGCTCCTATAACAAAACGCCAGCCTCAAATTTGATAGAGAAGGATGATGTATGTACCAGCCGGCAAAATCTTCCTTGCTGAATTCAAACCTCTTGCTAGTGTCATAATTCCGCTGCAAATCAGAGTTGGATAAAATTATCAAACTTGTTTCACTTAAATGTAAGTAAGAGAAGGCAGACGTACAATATAGCACAAACCAACAAAAACCATATATCAACCCAAAGCTCCTCATAGTGAGCTATTTTCCCTGGTCAGATAAATTTCAATAGTAAACAAGATCAGCAGATAACTTTTGCACTCGACACGAAACCAAAAGGAAACTTTTCCTTTGAACAACTCAAACTAGATGCACAGCTCATCTGTAAACGTAGAAACAAGCCTAGCCAGCAACTTTCTTGTAGCGAACAAGGTAACAGGGCTGAGATATTAACATACGGCAAAAAGAATCTAATCATGTGATGATTGAGCAAAGAGGACAGACTGGGTACTCCTAACCAAATACAAGTAGTTTCATACATGAACAGGGGAACAAATACAACGAGTCAACAGGAATGTTTATAGAGGTACATATAGAGCAAATACAGCAGCCTTATAGAGGGTACAAGATCTCCTCTGATCCCAAACATGAGTGCTTCAGATTTAGATTTATGCAGACCAACGCGTACCCCAATCAGCAAATCTCGATGCCACTCAGTCGCCCTAACCCTAGGTAGATTCACGCAAACTAACTCCTGGATTCAGACTTAACAATGGTTCATTTTTATGCAAGGAATTATGCAAAGAAAATTAATGATGCTACATCGGTAACCCTAATTGACAGTAACAGAAGAATACGGGCACGCCAAATTACGCTGAAAATCATCGGTCAAATCCTAAGCCAGCACCGTGACCCGTCAACAATTGTGGGATAAAAAGATTCATCTTGATTATCGGCAGATACCTACCGTTGTGGTCATGTTGGATGCAGGGCTGCGGCGGCCGACCTTGCCGCAGAAGCGAGCGGCCGGCGCCGACTGCCGGAGAGCGAGTCCAACAGCAGATCGGAGCATCGCCATGGCCGAAACTCTCTCGTGCGCTCCAGTTGAGGGCTGGAGGAAGATGTGGCGGCGACGAGGCCGATTGGGGATCTCCGGTCGCGACGGCCTCCGCCTCTCGATCTCGAGTCGCGCTGTGGCGGCGACGGGCTCAGGGTTGCTCGGGGGACAACCCTATTTGGCGCTGCAGGTGCCCGTTAAAGGGCATTTTGCTAACGGGCGCCTGCAGCGCACGCCTGTAGGAGATATGCCCTAGAGGCAATAATAAATGTTATTATTTATCTCCATGCTCATTATTATGTTTATGTTCCATGCTATAACTGCTATGGTTCTCGAGTCTGCAATAACCACGAGGCTCGGAGGAAGACTCATATGCACGTGTGGAATAATAAACGGTAAAATGTATTCCTAGTCAAGCCTCTATGACTGGCTCAAGTGTTGCATGATGGTTCTGTTTTCCTGATCATGGGCATGTCTATGCCAGCAACTTTGAGGGCACAATGTTAGAAGAACATTTGTGTTGAATCGACCCGAATTGATGTTATGCTATGAGATACATTCGTCATGAGTTAATGGTTAATAACACAGAGATAGTTAACGTTTGCATGATTCCTCAGACCATGAGAGTATCGAGTTTCTTCATGCTTGATTCATGAACTTTGGGGTTTGTTAAACGTCATCCGTAAATGGATGGCTATTACGGCGGCTTACGGGTTCATGGGAAAGTATGTCAAGTAACTTGATAGCTCAAGATTGGGATTTGCTCCTCCGACGATGGAGAGATATCTCTCGGCCCTCTCGGTGTTACGGTATCCATCATCGTCTGGCCAGACACTTTGTGATTTGATCACGGGGATGCCGGAACACGGTAACGAGAAAAGAGAACAATACCGGTAACGAGGTAACTAGCATAGTGGACAAGTTGTTGATCCACGGGAATGCCAACATGTCTCACCTCGGGTATTTGTAACATATCGCGAAGCAACAGGAATAGCACACGGCAACTGGAGGTTCACTCGAATATTCATTCGTGTGGGTATAGGGGTCAATATGGGTGTCCACGGCTCCGATGTTGATCATTGATCGGAAGGGGTTCCGTGTCATGTCTATACTTCACCGAACCTATAGGGTCACACGCTTAAGGGTCATCTATCTGTTGAACGCTAGACAGGGAGTCTGAGAGAAAGTCACCGAAAATGTTTCGGACACAACGGAAGAGTTCCGAGAGAGAGAACACCGAAAGAGTTTCGGTAAAACCGAAAAGTTGTTTCGGAATATATTATTTGGTCAAAAAGGGTTTCGGCACCGCCTGGAAATTTTCAGAGGATGCCAGAATTGGTCTGGGAACTTCTGGGAATTTTCGGAGAGAAAAACCGAAAATGTTCCGAAACTGCCGTAACCGCTGTTAATGCTTTCCGCTGATGAAAACCACCGCACCGAAAATGTTTCGGATCATGCCCAGAATAATTTTAGAGGGTGCCCGAAATGTTCTGGGACCTTCTGGAATTTTTCAGAAAAAGTTTCGCGGAAAACATCTTGTCTCAGCGCGAGGGGACAAGATCCCACGAATCGGGGGTTGCATGTTTGGTGGCTTTTTGTCTAGGGAGCATGCATGTTTCATGGAGACATGTTGGTGGCTTGTTGGGGGCCCCCCCCCCATGGGGAGACAAGGTGTGGGCCGGCCCAAGGGCTGCCATGGTGGTGTCCCCTTGGTGCCCCCCTTGTGTTACCATTATGCCCTTTCATGTGTGACATGAAGCTTGGGTATTTTGGTATTTCAACATCCCACCCCACCCCTTGCCTTGGCCTATAAAAGGAGGAGAAGGGGCTGCCATTCTCCCCATCCCTTGCTCTCATACACATGCCAAGATGTTATCTGGCTTCTCTCTCCCTCCCACGAAAAGAGTTTCGTAGAGCCGAAAGGCTGTCTGGGTTCCGGCAGGAACTAGTTCTGGACGGCGAAGCCCTGCCGGATAGGTGACACCGTATGTGTGCAACTCTGTAGAGAGGTCGTAGTTTCGATCTTAGTGCCCGAGGGGCTGTTTGAGAGTGCCTCCCGAAAGGCTGTCCAAGTGACGGTCCGAGTTCTGTGAGTCCTCCCGAAGGGCTGTCCGAGTGACCGTCCGAGTTTCGAAGGTCCTCCCGAAGGGCTGTCCGCGACACCGTCCGGGGGACTGTTCGACCGCCTCCCGGAGGGCTGTCCGAGGGGCAAATGAGGGAGTACATCCTCGCGGTTGGGAGGTTGTAAAATCCTAGTTGCGGGGATCTGCACCGCCGATCGTCATCGATTCTACTTCCGCTGCGCTACGAGTCGGTAACGAAAATGATCAAACCTTGTATGCAGTCTCCATAGTGGTCCAGGGCTGGTGCGTAGGTCGAAAAATTTTGTTTTCTGCTGCGTTACCCTACAGTGGTATCAGAGCCGTGCTATGCGTAGATGCAGGTTGCGATCTAGAATACATAGAGATGTATGGGTGTTGCACAATATAATTAGGTAGTAGATGAGTTCTATTACTGAAAATTATTTGTGCGGGTAGCAGATGAAATCTGTTACCCGATGTTCTTGTTGCTTCCCTTGAATTTGCGTAGTCCTGATCTTGACAGCATTGTGGAATCTTACAAAGTTCTGGCAATCCGCGATCCTTTCATGCTGCTCCTGAGTATGCTGATTGACAGATCAACGAAGTGCTAACAGTTCTTTGGGTTCCACTTTAGTTAAAGAAAGATGGATATTTCGCAGACGAAAGGGCAATGCAGATATGATCTGCACGGGGGTCATGCGTATGACGAAGTTTAGTATGGGGCTCGAGATTTTTTTATCTCGGTTTTCATACACCCTGGAAAGTTAATCTAGCGACTTGGATTATCATACTTGATGATGGACGTTGGTAGCTTCGGTTTGTTTCGAAACCTTAGAAGCCACGTAAAACAAGTTTTTGCATGAACCGATTAGAGGCGTCTAACTTGGTTTTGCAGGAGGGTTTGCATGTGCATGTGATGTGGTATAGCAGTGCTCATAATAATTTGATTATGTATGAGATGACTATATGATGTAAATTGATTAACATGACTTGCGTGTCATGATTTGGCATGATGGCTGGAGCCATATGATTGCACTTTAAATGACCTGCGTGTCGACCTTGTGTAATGCATTATTTTATTAGCTATAGAGATAGCAATATTATCTGGTGCATCGACAAGGTGGTGGCAATCTTCGCGAAGGTGAACACCGACGCGAATGCTGAAGACGAAGAAATACAAGACTTCTCCGTCAGAAAGGGCTATACCATATCATGCTATTATGAATTGCCTGAGATGTTTATCCCTTATGATGCACCCTTCTTGATTGCGCGGTAGTCGCTTTTATTAGGGTGATCTCTCACAAAAATATCAAGTAGTTAGTGTTCTCCCAAGTGTAGCACCGTCTACAACACGTATCTTTTCGGGGTGCGCCGTGTACACATGAGCACGAACGATTAGAGAGGTGTAAGGCGGGTGAAGGTCAGACCTCACTGCGTGATCACTTGGTTGTCTTGACGTTCAGGCAGGACAGTCCTGAGCTCGGAACACACGCATCGAAAGATGGACAAGAGTCACATAGAGATGTGATTGGCAAGTTGGCCTACCGATTGAAATTCACGTCATCAGTGATGAACCCGTCAATGGCGTCGAATTGAAATGCGGATCTTGAATCACTCACAATCAATTATGAGAGATATTGATTTGAGTGGGAGCGCACTGATGAATTAACTTGTTTAAATTCTCAGTGCAATTAATTTTGAACACTGTCTAAGTGTATTTTGCATAATAGTTGTAGAATAATGGCTCGCATTTCCACCTTCCCTGTTAAAATTGAATAGCTGTTAAATATCTGGTTAAAACTTTACAGTTGGTAACGTAATGTGAGGATTGTCCTCAAGAGTGCCGAGAAGGACTTTGTCCTATCGCATACTTTGGTATTCTCTCGCTTATGCTATGGATCATGTGACTCTCATCCTTCGATCCAAAAGCTAGAATTCCGTTTCAGTCAAGTGCAATATGTTTACTTCCATGAGACCCAAACTTCGAAAGTTTGGATAGTTATGTGATATTCATGGAATCTGAAAATCATTTTCAGAGACAGACAAAGGCTAAAAGATATGAGATATCCAAAGCAATGTTTGTTTGCAAACTATTAGTAAAGGAGTTTACTATGCATTAGACTGATAAGAGAGGGATCCAGAAGAACGCCTGTCATATGATGAAAGGTGAATAAAACAACAACTTAAAGAGAAAGAAAGTGTCCGAAGGATGTTAGTGTGACTTACACACCTAGGAAGTCCGGGGCTAACGCCACTCTTAAGTTCGGTGCTTCTTCTGAGAGTAGGAGAAATACTAAAAGTTAAACTGTTAGAAGTATAATGGCAAAAAGGAAAGAAGACTGGAATATCCAGCTCATGTATGAATGTCATACAAGTTTTTGATGTATAGAAGGCTGGTCAAAGATATAGTTCTTGGGAATTATGGTTAAACATGTTAATCACTAATTTTTGGGTATTGTGAGTTAATCACAAAGATACCCGCTCGATTGCATTCTGTTGCAACTCGATGTAAGAACTACTATGGCCTGAAAGACCAGCCAGAAATGAGTTTTAGGTATACACAGGGAACATAGTAAATGTTACTATACCTTCCATCGGTGTATTACCGTCTGTATTTATTTTCATAATTCATTTAGAGTTTCACAAACTCTAACCCATTACATAAGGTATCTTGCAAGAAGGTTGTTCATAAGAGAACTTTTGATGTTCGATGTTATGAATAACATAAGGGCCATACTTTCATTGAGAATGAGATGTATGTTATGAATAATGATAATAATATATTACCTCTGGATTTACTTTCATAAATTCATTTTAGAGTTTTAAACACTCTAGCCCATTGCATAATGTTTGTTGCAAAAGAGTTGTTCATAAAAGCAACAATTGTTGTTTAGTATTATGAATAACATGAAGGGCCATGCTTCCATCCTAGATGGGACGTATGTTATGAATATTGATGGTAATATGATACATCCATAACACTGACGCTAAATGTCGTAAGACTAAAAGAATACCACACAAGTGTGGCACTACATTTGGTCACATTGGAGAAGCCCGCATGGAAAATTCCATTATGATGGATTTTGAAGTCGTTTGATTTTGAATCATCTGACACTTGCAACTTTCCTCCGAAAGTGAAGTGACTGAAATACCGTTCAAAGGCCATAAGGAACGAGCAACAAACTTATTGGTGATCATACATTTTGATGTGTGTAGTTCAATAAAGGTTGCAAGTAGTGGATTTATCTATCTTCAGAAATGACTCAAGTAGATATATGGATATTTACTTGATGAGACGTAAGTCTGGATCTTTTGAAATCATTCGAAAGGTTTTCAAATATGAAGTAGAAGTAGAAGTTATTGTAACAAGAAAATTATGTTTCTACAATTCGATTGCAGAAAGAAATATTTGAGTTACAAGTTTAGCGAATGTCTGATGAGTTGTGAAAAGAGTTTCATAACTTACACCTCCCGGAACACCACTATGAGTGGAAAGTCCGTGAAGATGTAATCGAACCATTTATGACATGGTAAGATCAAAGATGACATAAATAAATTTGCCATTACCCTTTTTAAAGTGATGCTTTAGAGACTGCGGCTTTTACACTGAAAAGAGCTCCATCAGGTCTGTTGAAATGACACCATGGTATGGTACGCCCAACCATGTTATATCTTTTCTTAACATTTGGAATATGGGGCTGTGTGAAAAGTTACAAACCTATTCCCAATCAGACAGTGCTACTTTGTAGGTTATCCCAAGATTGGGTATTCCTCCCTCACTATACCGAGGCAAATAGGTTTGCCACAAAGAACGGTATGCTTTTTGGAAAAAATGGTTCTTTCAAAAAGGTGAGTGGGAGAATAATGCAACTCGACGAGATAACCAGTATCTCCGTCATCAGGTCAAAAGAAAGAGACCTTGGAAGTAATTCCAGAGTTTCCTTCTGCGACTGATACGAAAGTCTCTACAATAAATGTATGGACTTCGGTCGAACTTGCAGCTGAACCACGTAGGCAAGGCCGTGCAAACCTCTCAGGTGTGCGCAAACGAGAATTGTTGTTAGACAACAATATACCTACGATACACAAGGAAGCGTTGATGGGCCCTGACTCCGGGATTGGCTAAATGCCAATGCAACCTGAGTTAGTTTCCACATAAGTGATTCAAGATTAAAACCTTGATAACCTTTCGGAAGACTTAGAGTCTAACGAATATTTATGGAACTTAAAAAATGATCGAATAAAAAATGTTTATCCATAAAGCTCGACTTGTTGCATAAAAAGTTCAAAGAGTTGACTACGATGAGATTGTCTCACCGTAGCGATGCTTAAAGTCGGTTCGGGTTGAACTAGCAATTAATACATATTTCAATCATAAGATATGAAACATGGATGACAAAAGGATTTCCATCTGATGGAAAAAAAAACCTAGGACTTGTATGTGATACAGTCCAAAGTAATTTGTCGATCCAGAGGATGCTAGTAGGTATGCAAACTTCAGAGTTCCAGCAATGGACAGAAGAGAGCAAAATGGAGTTGGAATCTGTGTTTTGATGAATGGTCAAAGGGGTTTGACATTCATCAATGGGTAACGAAGATACTTGTAATCAAGAAAGTAAGTGGGAGCATAATAATATTTCTAAAACCTTGTGTGCTTGACACATTGGTAATTGGAAATAAATTTCTTGACACGAATTAGGACTTCGTTTGAAAATAGTTTTTTGATGAAGTGCTTGGGCTAAAAAGCCTTTATATAGTGCATGATGATCTATGGAGATAGATTTACCTAATGGGGCTTAGCAAAGATACATATTGACAAAATGCTAAAACCTTTTAGCATTAAAAACGTCAAGGAGTGATTCGCCGAAGTCACATGGAAAGAGTTTTTGCAAGACTCGGTTTGCCCAAAACACTGATGAGCAAAATACATGATGGAGATTCCACACACTCTTTGTGTTGGATTAATCATGTATTCCATGGTATGTAAACAACCAGATATGTCCAATAATCACAAAGTTGTTGCGAGTATAGATACCAAAGTGATCAAAAGTACTGATCATGGGACAACAGTGAAAAAGGGTCATTGGTACTATAGTAGCACTGATGGCATGTTTTCTCGCAAGCGGAGATCATGAAGAGTTCGTGTAAAAGGTTACATCGATACAGTTTCATCCATGCTCCAAGCGATTTTCGATTTAAATTGAGGGTTTTGTGTAACACACAATATGGTGGCACGGTAGTTGGAAATTGTTCCAAACAAGTTACTATGGCGAATTCTATAACAGAGGCGAAGTATGTTGCGCTTTAAAAGCGACAAAGAAGATGTTGAATCATATAGTTCATTCATGAACTTAGTATGGTTCCAAGATGGCTTTGTCAATGGGACACTACTGCAGGTAGTTGCTCCATGACTCAGTCTGAGGAATCCAGGTTCGACTGTGATTCACATAAATACAAACCAAGTCCACACAAAATATGAATTTTGTGAAAGCGTGAAAACGTAAGGATATGCAAAGATACACACGGAGCTGAGTCGTCAGATCCGTTGGACATCAGGCTATACCACAAGCGAAGCATATTTACACCAGTGTGCCATAGGTGTAAAGTGCATTAGCATTAACTAGATTATGACTCTAGTGCAAGTGGGGAGTTTGTAGGAGATGCCCTAGAGGCAATAATAAATGTTATTATTATCTCCATGCTCATTATTATGTTTATGTTCCATGCTATAACTGCTATGGTTCTCGAGTCTGCAATAACCACGAGGCTCGGAGGAAGACTCATATGCATGTGTGGAATAATAAATGGTAAAATGTATTTCCTAGTCAAGCCTCTATGAATGGCCAAGTGTTGCATGATGGTTCTGTTTTCCTGATCATGGGCATGTCTATGCCGCAACTTTGAGGGCACAATGTTAGAAGAACATTTGTGTTGAATCGACCCGAATTGATGTTATGCTATGAGATACATTCGTCATGAGTTAATGGTTAATACACAGAGATAGTTAACGTTTGCATGATTCCTCAGACCATGAGAGTATCGAGTTTCTTCATGCTTGTTCATGAACTTTGGGGTTTGTTTAACGTCATCGTAAATGGATGGCTATTACGGCGGCTTACGGGTTCATGGGAAGTTGTCAGTACTTGATAGCTAAGATTGGGATTTGCTCCTCCGACGATGGAGAGATATCTCTGGGCCCTCTCGGTGTTACGGTGATCCATCATCGTCTGGCCAGACACTTTGTGATTTGATCACGGGGGCCGGAACACGGGAACGAGAAAAGAGAACAATACCGGTAACGAGGTAACTAGCATAGTGGACAAGTTGTTGCCACGGGAATGCCAACATGTCTCACCTCGGGTATTTGTAACATATCGCGGAAGCAACAGGAATAGCACACGGCAACTGGAGGTTCACTCGAATATTCATTCGTGTGGGTATAGGGGTCAATATGGGTGTCCACGGCTCCGATGTTGATCATTGATCGGAAGGGGTTCCGTGTCATGTCTATACTTCACGAACCTATAGGGTCACACGCAAGGGTCATCTATCTGTTGAACGCTAGACAGGGAGTCTGAGAGAAAGTCACCGAAAATGTTTCGGACACAACGGAAGAGTTCCGAGAGAGAGAACACCGAAAGAGTTTCGGTAAAACCGAAAAGTTGTTTCGGAATATATTATTTGGTCAAAAAGGGTTTCGGCACCGCCTGGAAATTTTCAGAGGATGCCAGAATTGGTCTGGGAACTTCTGGGAATTTTCGGAGAGAAAAACCGAAAATGTTCGAAACTGCCGTAACCTCTGTTAATGCTTTCCGCTGTGAAAACCACGCACCGAAAATGTTTCGGATCATGCCCAGAATAATTTTAGAGGGTGCCCGAAATGTTCTGGGACCTTCTGGAATTTTTCAGAAAAAGTTTCGCGCGGAAAACATCTGTCTCAGCGCGAGGGGACAAGATCCCACGAATCGGGGGTTGCATGTTTGGTGGCTTTGTCTAGGGAGCATGCATGTTCATGGAGACATGTTGGTGGCTTGTTGGGGGCCCCCCCCATGGGGAGACAAGGTGTGGGCCGGCCCAAGGGCGCCATGGTGGTGTCCCCTTGGTGCCCCTTGTGTTACCATTATGCCCTTTCAGTGTGACATGAAGCTTGGGTATTTTGGTATTTCAACATCCCACCCCACCCTTGCCTTGGCCTTAAAAGGAGGAGAAGGGGTGCCATCTCCCATCCCTTGCTCTCATACACATGCCAAGATGGTATCTGGTCTCTCTCCTCCCACGAAAGAGTTTCGTAGAGCCGAAAGGCTTCTGGGTTCCGGCAGGAACTAGTTCTGGACGGCGAAGCCCTGCCGGATAGGTGACCACGTATGTGTGCAACTCTGTAGAGAGGTCGTAGTTTCGATCTTAGTGCCGAGGGGCTGTTTGAGAGTGCCTCCGAAAGGCTGTCCAAGTGACGGTCCGAGTTCTGTGAGTCCTCCCGAAGGGTGTCCGAGTGACCGTCCGAGTTTCGAGGTCCTCCGAAGGGCTGTCCGCGGACACGTCCGGGGGAGTTTCGACCGCCTCCGGAGGGCTGTCGAGGGGCAAATGAGGGAGTACATCTCGCGGTTGGGAGGTTGTAAAATCCTAGTTGCGGGGATCTGCACCGCCGATCGTCATCGATTCTACTTCCGCTGCGCTACGAGTCGGTAACGAAAATGATCAAACCTTGTATGCAGTCTCCATAGTGGTCCAGGGCTGGTGCGTAGGTCGAAAATTTTTGTTTTCTGCTGCGTTACCCTACAACGCCCCCCCCCCCTGCTGCGATTGGGCCGGCCCAGTTGCCTTCCTTTCCTGTTTCTGCACAAACAGAAAACTGAATAAAGGGTGGCCAACGCGCGAGGAACGACTCGAACCCGCGATCTCTTCCCTCACGGCGAGCTGCACAAACCACCTGGGACAACCGACATTCTGTGTTCAGTTTCACCCATTTGCCCCTTTTGTTCTTTCTATTTGTTTCTTTTTCTCTTTCTTGTTTGTATTTTCTATTTTTTTCTGTTTCTTTTCTTTTTCTTTTTATTTTTTAAATATGCACAAACTTTTTAAATACAATGAACTTTTTCTTCAACCCGATGAACTATTTTTTCGAATTTGATGAACTATATTCATTTTTCTTTGAACTAATTTGAAATTCTATGAAAATTTTCAAATTTGATGAACTTTTTCTAAATTTTGATGAACTTTTTTTGAAAATTGATGAACTGTTTTTGAAGTTCTATGAACTTTTTCAAATTCAATGAACTTTTTTTCAATTTTGATGAACTTTTTTTGAAAATTGATGAACTATTTTTGCAATTTTATGAACTTTTTTTCGATTTTGATGAACCTTTTTTCAAAATTGATGAACTTTTTTTTCCTTATTCAATGAATTTCGTTGCAAGTTCTATGAACTTTTTTTCAATTTTGATGAACTTTTTTCTAAAGCAATGAACTTTTTTCAAAATCGACGAACTTTTTTCAAAATCAGTGAACTATTTTTTCAAATGTGTTGATCTTTTTTATTCAAAATCGATGAACATTTATTAAATTGGTGAACTTTTTGTTCAAGATCAGTGATTTTTTCAAAATCGATGAACTTTTTCCAAATTTATGAACTTTCTGAAATTTCATGAACTTTATCCTAAATTTTGTGAACTTTTTTCAAATTCGTGAAGTTTTCTCAAATTTACGTTTTTTTTAGTTTGTACGAACCTTTCCAATTTTATGAACTTTCTTTCAAAGTCACGTTTTTTATATTGTGTATTCTTTTTTAATTTTTTTCATTTTAATACGCATAATAGGCTGGGTATATAATAAGGGTCGTTTGTCCTCAACATAAACATCTAAGGGAGTTCTGCCTAGTGGCTGTGTTTGATTGTTTGCACATAGGCGGACTGAGATTGAATCCTGACTCTATCACATTTTCTATCATTTTTTGCGATAGGCCAGGCTGTAACAACCTTCCCTCTTGCCTCGCTGCGATTTCCTGGGCCGGCCCGCTACGCGAGGCGTGCGAGCGCCAGTATCGCTAGCGGGCACCTGCAGCGCCGAACAGGAGGTCCCTGCTCGGGGTCTCGTCGCAGAAAGGCCTAGCAAACTCTAGCGACCTATTATGGGCCGGAATGTGATTGAAGCCCACCCGCTTCACGGACGCAGAGTCCGTCTAAGAGTCCTCTGGAGTAAAAAAAGGACCCCCCTTAGCTGGCGAAGCTTCGTCAGGAGGGAGGCATTTGCGAACATTTTGATGAGAGTTTATTTGGTTATGGGGTGACAATTTCTTCAGAACAGCCAACTAAATATTTTCAATAAAAAAAGTACTAGGGCAACTCCAATGTTGATCACCATACCGCTTGCATATGTCCGGACGCGGTCCGGGCGTCCAAAATCTTGCAAACCGACATCAAGCTGAAGGGAGGTTTGGTAGAGTCTGGATGTCCATGACATCGGACTTTGACAACATGGACTCACCCAAAACCAAGATAAAGCTCGCACATTCTCACAATCTTGCCCGTCCACCGTAGTGAAAGCCTGAACCGCCCACTGCCTCCCCTCACCCCCTCCCCCCCCCCCTCCCCCCCCAGGTTCCTCCCTCCATTGCCCAGGCCTTGCTAGAGTTCTGTCGCTCCATCCAGGCACCCTCCCGGCTTTTCCCACGCCGCCGATCCACCCGTTGCCCATGTACCCTCTGCTCCTATCAACATTGTCCATGGAGAACATGATAGCCTGCAGGTGCGTAGGTTTTAGTTGTAGCATTTCCGAAGTAAGAGTATGATCCCATAGGGAGCACAAAAATTGGACTTTGTCTCCTGTAGAAACTTATGGAATAATGTCTACAAGTTAGTTGTAGATAAAAATGTAAAATGAAGGCAACAATTTGTAATGTTTTGAGTAAAGTGCAATCAGAAGTAGCTCATGCAAAAAAGAAGTAAAAGAACAATGTAGAGTAAATAAAGTGATAAAGCCGCCAATAGGATTAAAGTGTTATCAGGGAGTCCGAATCCTCCACTAGTATGTGACTAATGTAACATCCAGGATAGTTGAGCCATTCTTCCTGTTTGTAATTGAACGGAGTCGTGTACAGTATACGATCTACTTGTGTAGTCTCCGTATCATGCACGCCACCATCATAGTTTTCCCACTCGGGTTCTCGTTGTGTTGATTAAGAGTTTCCCAGTGGACACGGTCACACAAAGTGCTCTCCACTAGTCCTCTATCAATTGCAAAGGTGAGGTACAACAGATATTAATATCACCTCTACATCCCAACCTTTACAATGACAGTAATATGCTCCATGACCATACAAGGCGGAATTGCTGAGCGGGACCCCTTCACAACATTCACGGAGGCTACTAAATCAAACATTCAACATAGGGTCTCCTATCTCTATAAGTGCTCAACACCTATCCATACTACGGTTCATCCATTATCCCCAAGAACTAACAGGATTGCTCACACATCAAGATAGCAAGCATCATACGAATGGGGGTGACAAACATGAATGATAGATTGGTGAATACACTACTACAGACTTGTGTAGCACCGACCGGCAAAATAGTATCTTCACAGACGCGCTTTTGGCCCGTCAGTAGCTAGGGGTTAGTGATGATAACCGTGTACTGAACGTGGGCTCACTGATGTACAGGTAGATCGATCAGTGATGACATATATTTGCTTTAGCAGGTTGGGGTTGCACCGCTAGCTGCTTGCTAGCTAGCAGTGAATCCCCAAGTTGCTAAAGCACAAGACTTGGATAGAGCAGAATACACAAGCACATCACATCCATTTCATAAAAGCATACCACATGTTTAGAGATATCATAGCCACCAAGAAAGTGAAACGCGGAATTATCTAGACTTCTAAGAAAATGGTCGAAAGTAGAGATATTAGAGTAAGGGGCAAACTCACAACTGCTTCCAAATTGCCAAGAAGGCCTAACTCAAACTGCAGTCGTTGTGCAATTTGGTTGGAACTTTTTGTGGAGTGCGCCTAAAATAGAGTAGGGTACCCTACGTGACATTTTAGTTGCACTGCACAAAACACTCTTACGAGAAAAAGGTTTTATGCGGTACACTAAAATGTCACAATAACAGCGATGTTTGTCCATAAGTTGTTGGCACAAACATAGAACAAGTTTATTTGCTATACTTGATAGGCAAACACAGAAACAAAAGTAGTAGTACAAAGTGTAGTATCGAAATGCTATCATTAAAGAAATTTCATAAGACGGTTTGTTTAAGTTGTGCAGGAAAATCATGTGGAAAAAAAATTACTAAGACGTATATTTTTAGTTTTCCATCATTAGTGAAACAAATAAAACCTTCATATTCATACCTTTCATCGTCGTTCATACGAATAAAACCTTCATACTCATGACTTTCATCATCGGTGATATGGAAAAACGTGCGTAGTGAGGCTTTAAGGTTCTAAATCTAGTCTTAGTGTGCACAAATAACATGATAGCTTGGATAGTAAACTAACATACAGCTTCATAGCCCAACAATAATGACTCGTCCTCATCGATAAGATGCTTAGCAAACTTCAAAATTGAACACTACAAAAGGAATAGAGCTCACCATCGTGCCTCCGGCCGCGGCCGAAGAATGATGAAGCACATATCGGGTCTCTGACCGTGCACATATGTGCGGGAGACCCGACGTCTGATGACTGGGGCGGAACACAACTGCCGGAACTGACGGACGATGCAACGAAGGTAGTCACAACGTTGGGAGATGGAGGACCTGCGTCTTTGCGTCTCACGATGCTGACTGTGGCGACGGACTCTCTTTGACAGACAGAGCCAGCGGAAAGGGGAAGTAAAAGCGAAAAGAATACCATTTGCCGGGAAGGGTGATGGCCACGAGAGAGTAATGCTGGAAACGGTGAAGAGAGAGTAGTGTTAGGGACGGACAGTGAGGGTTTCAATTGTGGAAACACAATGAACGGATGAACATAACACGTCATGAAAAACACAATACTGGCCAGCAGGGAAAATTTATGATCTGATTTGAATGAACTATACAGACGGGTCAATTTTAGCATAGGACAAGCTACCATTTACCGGCCAATTTTAGACCCATCTGTTATAACCATATTGCCTAGACCAAAATTTGATATTATCAATCCCATTGTCGAGGCCGCTCAGTGTAAATGCACATCACTGATGCATGGTCAGTGGCCGGTCAGTGATGAGGGGTTGGTGTTGTTCGGATCTATAGTAGTGATACACATAGAAATCCTTTAGGGTTTGGTAAATAGTGGTATGGAGATTGATGACGATGAAGATGATGATGGAGATGGTTGATGCTGGTGTCTCCTTGTACGACGTGTTGGCGATGGAGATGCCCTTCTTATCGATTCCCCCTCTGGATCCCTTCTGAGGCTAGGATTCTTCATTCTGGAAAGTTTTCAGGTGGTTGTGGACGTCCAACCCTCTCTCCGATCGTGTGGGATAGAAATACTGGATCGGGGGGCTGCGGCGGTGGCTGTTATGACCGGCAGTATGAGCACGCGCGAAGGTACGGAAAGTCGTCGATCACTTTGGACCCTTCTACTGTGTTTCTTTCTTGTCGCTTTTGCTTCTATCATTTATGGTAGCACGTTATCATGAGTTTTAACATGATTTTTACACCATACTCCCAGTATTCTCTCCTTATGCCTCAAAGTATCTTTGTGGGTAGAATCCTGGTAGAAACAAACAAAAAAGGTGTATGAACATGGTAAAATCTAACAATCCCTACCACTAAGGTGTAAAACAGAAGGTAAAAATAATGTAAAATTTGGACTCATCAACTCCCCCAAGCTTAACCATTCTTGATGTAGTTGCATCACTCGACCTCTGGATTTGGCACACTTTCTCTGGCATGCCTGGGTCTCACACTGACATCAACGTGTTGCAATGGTCTACATTGTTTGCAAGGTTTTTGGGGCGACCGAAGTTCCTACATGCAACTATACCATCAACGATCATGATTACAACATGGGATACTATCTTTGTGATGATTTATATCCTCCATGGGTGACCTTCGTTAAGACAGTCTCTAAGCTAACGGGTAACATAAAATTCCCTTTGCCCCAAAGTAAGGAGCTAAAAAGGATGTGGAGAGGACATTTGGAATGCTCCAATCCCATTTGCAGTTGACAACTTGTGTAATTATGCACAATATAATTGTGGAGGAGGATGGTGAGGGAGTTCTCCAAGGTCTGCATTTTAAGGGATGGGTGTTCCTGTCCTGCTTCCAGAGCAGAATTTGGCGATGTTTGAGGATTTTGTTCAAATGCATCAATAGATTCACCATAGACGAACCCATGAGTAGCTTCAGATTGATCTAATTAATCTACTATGGGCTTTTAGTGTGGAACATGTGTCAGAATAAGTTGGATTCAAATATGAACTAGTTTATTTCAAAACTTTATTTTTGGATTGTAATATTAATACTGAACTATTGTTCATTACAATATTTATCTTTCCATTGCCAAAGAATTGTGCTATTTATTTTGCTTATTTTCAGTACTCGAGGCATAAAACTGAGCGATGAACATTTCGTGCCTAGGGTTGGATGATCAGCGCCCTACCCGCTGCTGGACATTTGGTGCTATCTGGTGATTCGTGTTGGAGTTGCGCTTAGCCACCTAACGTTATTTTTGGAAAGGAGGACCACCCCCGCCTCTGCATCAATATGATGTGCCTCTGATCACCTCAAGTTTGGCTGTCAGATCGTCCACCTCCTTCGCCGCTCCCTCACGGCATATGATGTATTGTGTAATATCTCAATGCACAACAACGCCCACTTACAACACCTCCTGTTTCGGTCGTCACAATATCGTCGGCAACCAACGCGCCGCTTCGCCGGCCACGGCCGTGACCCGACGAGATCAACGGTGTTCCGTTCCTTTAGCATTGATGCTTCCCCATAGAAGTGATCGTGAACGTTGCACGTCGACGTGGAGGTCTGCAACACCGGCAACCCTTCCCTTGCAGCATAAGTGGTACCTCTCTTGGTGCATCAGGGGCGACCTTGCAACACCGGCGGCGCCACCTCACACCGCCTCCCCGCAACATGACTCACAACGCGTTGGCGCCATCCCTATCATGCCTCACAGGCGGCGGCACACCCCCTGCAACAACGGCTTGCAGCACCCGTGCAGCATCGCTGCCCACCTGTTGTCGCAGTGCTTGCAACACGAGAGCTCGACGTCGCATCACTGGCTAGCAGCACGCCTTCCCCCGCACCAATCCTTGCCAACGACGCCACGCCCCCCCTAGAACATCCTAGCCACCGTCAGAACATTGCCCCGGTTGTGGTACTCACAACATGGGTGCTTGTCGTGGCAGCAACCCCGCCATTGGCTCAACCGCATCGCGCTTTCCTCGGAGCATCGATGTCACCACTCAAAGCATTGCCTTCGCCCCTCGTGGCTCCGGTGCCAGCATTGCATCACTGGCGGGTGCCCATTGCAGCATCCCTCGTGGTCACTCCTCCCAATTTGTGTGACGATGGTGCTGCATCTGGCGCATGTGGGAGTGTGGCACGTGGGCAAGATTAAGATTAATATTAATTATAATAAAATACAATGTTTGTTTGGCAAATATGCATCATATCCATGTTTTTTTTTCAAAAAAGAAAACCTCACAACCAACGAGCAAATCATTGGACTGCGACGGTGCCCTTCAGGTCCACGATGTCATAGGGCTCGCCGTGACCATGAGTATCCTAAATGGAGCACGAATGCACGCTTACCATCTTTCCCTAGTATCACCAGCATCATCTGGGGAAGAAGAATGGAGAAGCGTTGTGCTTCGCCAGCATCACCTCACCGGTTACTCTCTATACTATAATAAGAGTGTTGCAGATAAATGCACGTATATGTAGAATAAAAGAAAAGGCATGTAATGCTGCAGAACAACACCTCTCTCATGCTCAGGCTCAAGTCAGAAAAGCAAGCATGGCCAATCGCCAAAAAAAAAAAAAATTGCAGCAACGAGTTCCATGCCGAACAATTCTACCAGAACTGGCATCTTAAATCTTCCCAGATGAAGATAGAACAAACGCATTTGTTCATTTACTTATCATGAGGATTATGATCCTAGTCAAACAAAGTGGGAGGTATATGAGCATTCATTGCAGTAAAATTCAAGTCGCCAAGCAAGAAATATCTCGAGATGTAACGCAGCGCAGAGGCAGAGCCATATCGCTGTACAATCTAAACTCCATGTAATGCTATCGGCTTTTCTACTTACTGACGTGCTGATATGCTGTAACAGTCAACCTATATGAGTTTGTAAAACCAATGGAGGCTTGTGCCATTGGCCGCAACGCATTCGGGGACACCAAAACTGTGATGTAGTAGCAGCAAAAACAGAATGCGTCGCTTGGTCTCGGGCTATCTCTATCAACCTTCATATCTGCCGCTTATTTTATCTTCCAAAACAGAACCTATCTTGATCTTCTCGTGGCCTTCGAGCTTGCCCAGTCCGATAAGAGCCATCCCTTGAAGATAGAATGAAGTCGGCCAATCAGGTGAAATCTGCCCAGCTTTCCTCGCATCCTCCAGACCATCTTCTAACTTTCCTAGGACCACATTAGCAAAACTGCGTCTCGCCAGGACGGTCGGGGAGTCTACTGCACCAACTTCAACAATCTGCACAAGATATTCAAAAGCAGAGATAAGCATCCTGAAAGTAGACAACGACTTTTGGTATCTCAGTTTAGCAACAAAACCACCTAACCGGATCAGTACAGTTCATCCTGAAATATGTTCGCTTGCTGCTTGAAAGATAATAACCCAACAGACATAAACTCAGTGCAGAGGGATTTTCTTAACACATATACCTATTTGAAGTCAAAGCAATCCAAGAGTAATAATAAACACAAAAACAGATGCAGCTATTTAATGGGATTGCACAGCAGAGTCTAGAATATAGATGCAGGAAGGAAAATGGATTCACACATTACATATGGTGTTTTTTCAAACATACCACTGAATATGGCTTGACTACAAGAGAATATTGCTTCAACCGGAATGCACTATCACCATGATTCTTGGCATTAATAATCTCAACTGGTTGGTCAGACCATAGCTCCGAGGGCTCCTGTATGTTCAGAGTTTTCAAAAGCATATGTAAGTTGTAGATCATAAGGCGTTACCAACAATCATCTCCTCTGCTATCAGTTACAGAAACATTTAAGGACAAAAGTAACTAAACATGGGAACTGCAACTCTGACACAGACCAAATAAAATGGAGATAACAGTATTACATGCTGTACTTCAGGACTTCTGCATTTTAAAATTTGTTGAAAACTAGCAGCAAAAGTTCTATTGTAGTTTTAGGGCTAGAGCAGAAAAATAATTAGCATGGTTAACACAGTTGACACTTAAATCTGAGCTTAAAGTTTTGGTAAGAAATTCCTCATTTGTCCAACTTCAATTAAAAGTGCACATACCAAGTGTTCAAATAGTGTTATAAAGAATTGGCAACCTTAATGGCTATAGCAAACCATCAGACCAAACCAAACACAAATGCATGCATTCTCATTTTTGTCCCATGTTCAATGGGTCCTCTTTGTTTTTTATACAACACAACTAAAATTTTGCAAGCTGAGAATATTGATATATGTCACATCACATCAGCATGACAGGAATGTTATCACTTAAAACAACATATTTTTGAACTGCCAAATAGTTTTACCTTGCAGCTTATCATTTCATCTTCTGAGTAGGCATCACTTTCCAATGCATCATGTAATTCATTAATCTTTCCACTGGCATATGCTTTACCAATATCAGAAACCTGCAAGCACAGGTACTTAAGTCAGCCCATATTTCCACTGTATGGTACTTTCTGAATACAATAACCTGATCTATAGTTTCCATGCAAAGTACTCCCTCCGTCCCATAATATAAGAGCGTTTTTTACACTACACTAGTGTCAAAAACGCTATGGGGGGAGTAGCATTTTATTCTTTACTTGCAGTTTGCAGGTATTTTTGCTATGAGTAGTATACATCGTGTTAACTGCAGAAATTGACCTATGAAACATAACAGTAAGGGAGAAACATTACAAAATCATATATCTGGAAATTTGCAAGAGTGGCGACAATTTTTGTCAGGTGGGGCTGTTCTTGAGCGTTGTCTTGCAAGCAAGAGTATGCTAATTGCATCAGCTGAATTACATCAGAAGTACAGGCCTGGCCTGCCAAGGAGGGATCCATCAAAGGCAGGAATTCCCTTTCTCTCATATTGTCAAGTGCCTATGATAGAACAAAGCCAAGTCAATCCTTTCCATAGATAATGTTCAAAGTAACATACAATAGTCATATATTACTTCTAATGAGAAGTCACTGGTGTAATTCCACCACAAAGCAGTTTCTGCAATTATGTTGATAGAATAGCTAACATCCGAAATGTACAGGATTACGGATCACATGTTCCATACCACATAACCAACTTTTATGATAACTGGGCAAGGTCACTTACTTTGCTTAGCATAACATCCTTTTTCTTTAGGAGATCAAGCAAGATAAGTCCGAAACTGTAGACCAAAGTCTTATCAATGACAAATAAAACTATGCGGCTTTGAGCTTCCAGATGAGAAGCAAGCCACCTTAAATTCATGCAGTGCATACAGAAGATGAACATTCATGTATGAGATACTTACCGGTGTCATCGCTGTTTTCCTTCATCAAACCAAAGGTTGCCAATCTAGTATTACCATGCTACATTACAACATCCAAAAACAGATTATAACAAAATAAACAATCTGTTTATGATAGCCCCAACGACAATCCCGAAACAATAGAGGAGGGCGAGTACTGACTCACCGCATCAAAAAGGATGTTGTTGGCATTAAGTTTATGGTATAATGCTCTCCCATTTCTCTTGCAATACTCCAACGATTGTGCTAGATGCAGGGCAATTTGTACCCTCAAAGCCCAGCTCATTGGTTTAGCATTCCCTATCACATATCAACCAAAATTACTGGGCCATCACATCACAGTATAGGTACAAGACAGCACTTAAATGCAATAAGCACCTTAGGCTTTTGCAGCCCAGAGGCACCCTAGCTATATATACTACTGTATCAAACAGCAAAAGTAGGTTCAACACCGAAACATTCACATTTTTTTGGCTATGCTACCAAATCAGAAACAATGGTACCACAAATATGATAACTACAGCTCATTATTGCCTAGAACACAGTAGAGAAGGGGCATTAGAAATTCAGGAACACACCGTGGATAGTCTCTGTTAAGTTCTGATACGGCATAAACTCAGCAACAATCAAGCGCTCAAGACAGTAAAACACAAACCAAGAAGGCATTGGAATCAGGCCAGGCATTTGGCCCAAAGCGCTTGATTGCAACGCGGCCCAAGCTTGGAAGTGTTCCACGGTACACAATGTTGTTTGGCGCATGCTCGCCGTCTTGGGACAGAATTCCCTTGGGAGAGAAGTCGTCGGTTGCCATCTTCAGCTCCTCGAGGCTGTATATGCAGAAGGGAGTATCATCGCAATCCAATCGATTCAACACAGATGAACTCTTGTTTTTTGAGCCACCAACGTCGTTCGAGATGTAACGAAGCCCTGCTTCTGGTACTTCTTCTCCTCCAGTTCTCGAGCTTCGTGTCAGGACCCAGACTACAGTGATCACACCAGATGCAGCGAGTAGAAACGCCAGGTAGGTTGCAATGAGGTTACCATCAGGTAGCAGATGCAGAATGGCATTTCGCGCCCGACAGAGCAGCGAGATGTCAGTAGGATCCGGGTCGGTCATAGTCGTTGTAGGGATCAGTGCTGGTGGTGGGTCGGTCGTGGTGGTGGCCGGGATCGGCAGCGCAGGCTCCGGGTCCGGGGTGAGGGTGGGGCTCGACGTCGTCGTCGTGGCGGGGGTGGGGCTCGGCGCTGGCCGCGGCCCGGTCGTCGTGGTGGTGGTGGTGGCGGGGGTTGGGGTCGGCTGAGGGCGCGGCCCGGTCGTCGTCGTCGTGGTGGTAGCGGGGGTCGGGGTAGGCGGATGCGGCGGCGGCCCGGTCGTGGTCGTGGTGGAGGTAGCGGGGGTCGGGGTCGGGGTCGGCGTAGGCTCCGGGGTGGAGAGGTCCGCCTCCGTGACCGTCAACACAGGTGCGAAGACCGGCTCCCGGAACTCCAGTCCGGGAGCTCCGTCGTCCCCGAACGACGGCGACGGGGCCGGTGGAGGCGGCGGCGGTGGCTGTGGATCAGGAGCGGGGCGGTCGTACCTGTTCATCCACCAATTCATCGCGTCGTAGACGTCCTTGACGAGACCCAGCACCTTGAAGAACCGGTTCCCGGACTTGGGCAGGTTGGGGAAGCCGCCAGGCGAAGGGGACGGCAAGTCCGCCATTGGAGGGGCGGGGAGGAGGAGGGATTTGGGGGAGGAGGGAGGGTGGAGTGGTGGGAAGACCAAAAGTTGAATGAAATTGAGAGGCGGGTTGGTGCGGGTGGTGGGGTGGGGTCTGGGGAGAGGGAGGGGAGAGGCGGTTGCGGCTGCGCTGCCAGCTTGGAACCAACGCGAACTCTCCCATGGTAATCGCGTGGTCCACCAACGCGTCTCCGGCCGGTCAAGATTGCGACATGTGTCCGGGATGGAACTGCTATGGGCAAATCGAAAGCCGGAACAGCCAGTGAGCTTAGGCATCTCCAATGCCGACCCGCAAACCTCCCGCAACGGTCCAGACTACGCTGTGCGGACCATGAAAGCCATCTAATGCGGCCATGTATCGGTCCGCGGCGCGGTCCGGATATGATTTATTTTGTAAAACGGAGACAAAAGTGGGGGAGGTTTGCGGGAGTCCGAACCGATCCCAAGCCCGCTTCTGACCGCATTGGCCCACCAAAAAACCCTCCCCTCCCTGCGGGTTTTCGGTCATCGTCGCTCCCGAGCGTCAGCGCCCACATTCATGCCCAGCCAGAGCGGACGCGACCGCTCACTGGCGCCGGCATTGAAGCTGCGCACCGCCCGCGCCGCTTTCCGGTGCAGGTGACTGCCGCGCATTCAAACGCCACAATGGCCACCCGTCCGTCCGTCTGCCGCCCGCATTGATGGTACGCGGTTGCCGAGGCGTCTCCTCCGTCGCCACCCGTCCGTCCCTCTGCCGACCACCGGTGCTATATAAGCCGCTGCCCCGACCATAGCCACAGTCATCCCTCTTTGCACCACTCCTCGCCATGGATCCCTCCGCTGCCAATGCTCTCTGGGATGGGCTGACGTCGGAGCAGAAGAAGGCCGTGGCCGCCATTGCTGCCAACTGGCAGCCAGAGGACATGCAAATGGAGGACGCCTCTGACGACGAGCCAGCGCCACCCTCCTCTTCCACTGCAGTACCCTCCTTCTCTGCTCCACCTTCGCCAGTGCATTGCACCATGACCATTGCCGAGGCCCATGCCCATTATATGGACATGGTGCGGGAGGAGCGGGAGGCGCAGGCCGACGCTAACTACAACCACAACCTCCTCCAGGAGCACCTGCAGGCGAAGGAGCAGGCCATCGCCGGCAGGGTGGTCGTGTCGGACGCGGACCTGGTGGAGCAGTAGGCACTGCTCAAATCCTACCACTCCGCCCGCGAGATCCGCCTCGCCCACTGGCGGTACCAGCAGCGGGTGGCAAAGGTGGCGGCCGCCGGCAAGGAGTGCGACGACGACGCGGGTGAGGCATTGTTCGGCGACACCGATGAGGAGGACATCGCCGAGGCCGTGCCCCGACGTCACGATCATGAAGAAGCCGGCACGTCCGCGGGCACAGCCGGTAGCGAGGGAGAGTAGTGCCCAGTAGGTCGCCACCGCTCGTGTCCAAGGAAGGCCACCATTCCTCCCCTCCCGTCGACACCAAGCTTGGTGGGCGGAGCATCTTCGGCTGATCAGTCACTTGGCGGCGACATCGAGGCGGATAGTTTCAGTTCCCGGGGCTCCGCAGGCGGAGCTGGAGAGCACCGAGGCGGAACTGGAGACGGTGAAGATTCAGTTCTCGGGGCTGATGGCCGGAGACGGAGACCGAATGCCGGTGATCATTTAGATTAGGTATAAATTATACTCCATAGCCGGCTTAGGGCCGCTTTGATGTATCTGTGATGAGATTCGTCATGTTTATATGAAATCCGGTACGTTTATATGAAATCCGGCCGTGTTTATATGAATTTCAGACTTGTTTGAACGAATTTCGTCTGGTCGGTTCGAGTTGGTGTGAAAATGTTTGCGGCTACAGTTGAATGGATGTCTCCCACATCCGTGTGTGCGGACAGATGCGGGAGGATTTTTGCGGGTTGCCGTTGGAGATGCCCTTAGGGCATCCAACGCACGATCGCTGCTGTCCATTTTATCCGCTGTGTCGGGCAAAGGGGCGGCGATCCGACCGGTCAGTGGCCAAACGCACACATTTTTTGAAGTATATGTCCAACTAAAAATAAACATTGCATATAATTTGCAACAAAAATAATTCACGTAGTACCATAGTAATAAATAGTTTTACAACCGAATAAAAATCACAAAGTTTAGAACCAAATTTAAATTGTCACAAACACATCGAAAGAAAATGAACTTATACATCTACTGGTTGCCAAGGTGAGTCCACATGGGCTCAACCAATCATTTGGAGTTGAATGTGAGTGTTGACAATCACACATTTCATAATGAAATTGGGTTTACTGTGCAAATGTTGCAATTCTTGGTGCTCAGGACACAACATATTCACCTTGAAATTGAAAGCTTTGGTCGTAGATGTTCTCATCACGCTCATCCTCCACTATCATGTTGTGCATGATCAAACAAGCAGTCATCACCTCACAAAGCTTCTCGGTACTCCATATTCTCAGGGCCAAACACTGTCACCACGGCCTTTCAAAACCAGTACATTGATGCGAGACATGTCGACTCACTCATGCGGACATACTTATCCACAAGATCACTGGGAATTCCGTATGCAAGCATGCGAATAGCCATGCATTTCTGAAAAGAGGAGAAGCCAACCTTTCCGAGGCCATCCTCCTTGCACTCAAAGTAATCATCATATGCTACCACTCCCTCGCGAATACGGTTAAAACAATGTCTCGCCATCCGGAAGCGGCCGCGGAAAAAATGGGGTTTGAAGAGTGGGGAAGTGCATGGAAGTAATCGGCGAAAAGTAGGCAATGACCGCTTCTCTATTGTGGTCAACGCCAGAGCATGGCATGGAATTAATCCCCCTGAACTCAGCCGCTGCCTAGCAAAGTGGTCATTGACGACCAAATGCCGCAACCACAAGCTCCTCATCATCCGACGATCAATCATCCGATAAACAAATGAAGTGTTGAATAAAAAATACACATCCCCACTATCCATTGTACCTTGCGAGCAAAGTGTCGAACTCCTTGCGGTCGTGGGTGGAGATGCGGCGCGGTGAAGAGCACACTAGCCTCCCCGTACATGCAGCAGGCTGTCGAAGCGAAGATGAGGGTGGCAGGCGGCCTTGGAGTGCGAAGCGGACTGTATTGGAGGCGATGGGCGACGCCGGCGGTCGTGGTTTCTCTAGCATCGATGGCTGCGATAAAAGGACACAAACGCCAGCAAGAAACTCCTTCGAAGTGAAGTGGCAGTAGGATTGGGGAGTGTGTGGATGTGGGGCGGCAGGACTGGGCAGCAATGGAGCGGCCGAGAAAAATGGACGGGGCGGCTATGACGGCGGGAGGGCGGTAGGCTGTAGGGCGTGGAGGGGGGGAGGGGGAAACGCGTACGTTTCACCGACGGGCGAGCCGGGGGGGGGGGGGGGGGGGGGGACAAGGAGAGTGTTCACGTGCGTCCGCTTCGTGTTTGCGCGGACGCAAACCCTGCCCAAATTTGAACTGGAAATACGTCACGGACGGACAAAAATTAGATGTCCCTCCGTTTGGGTCGCCACGTTGGGGCCACTATTCTATTCGTTTCGACCCGAATGGATGTGTGCGGACCAAATGGGGTCATGCGTTGGAGTCGGGCCTTAGCGAGAAGCTGAGAAAAGTGGCGGCGTCTTTCTTAAGCTAGGGCATGACTACTTTTGAAGCCGTCCGGCAGGAACTGCGAGCAACAGGGCAAGAAATTTGTTGAACTGAGATCAACAAGAGCTAGGGTGGGGCCGACGTACGAAGAGCAAAAGATTGAACAATGCATAGTTGAGCTACCATTTCGTGAGGAAACGATGTGGCGCCGGACGACAAGAGTGCAATGCTTGTTGAAGGAGATCTGAATACCTGTTTCTTCCAGCAGAAAGCGTCTAATAGGCGTAAGAAGAACTGTGTGTCACGTCTTCTGCATGAAGATGGGTCCATATGTGAGGACCCGGCTGAACTTTAAAATATGACTGTAAATTTTTATGAGCATTTGTATGCGTCAAAGGGCGTGGTCGGTTTGGAGGAGGTTTTATCCCATGTGTCTTGTAAAGTCTCTAGTGGGATGAATGAGGGGTTGAGGACGCCATATTCTGAAGAATAAATCAAGACGTCCCTTTTCCAAATGTTTCCAATAAAATCGCCGGGACCTATCTCTATACATCCTATTTTAACACGTACATGCCACTATATATACCACAAAGTTCCATTCAACATACCAAACCAAAGCAAAGTACAGAGTACGCAGTACTAGGAAAAAGGCATTTCGGTGCATAATTGAAGATGGCCATCCACAGGGCTTTGTTCCTTGCCATCCTGGGCTGCATCTGCCTATGTGGAACTGTCATTGCAACTCGTGAGCTGAACAATGCCTTATCGATGGTGGTGAAGCATGAGAAATGGATGGCACAATACGGCCGTGTGTACAAGGACGCCACTGAGAAGGCGCGCCGGTTCAAGGTTTTCAAAGTCAATGTTGAATTCATTGAAACGTTCAATGCCCAGAATCACAAGTTCTGGCTCGGCGTCAACCAATTCGCTGATATCACCAATGATGAGTTCAGGACAACCAACACAAACAAGGTGTTCAAAGCAAACTACATGAGAGTTCTTTCTCCAGGATTCAGGTATGAGAATTTGAGTTTTGATGCCCTTCCAGAAACGATGGACTGGAGGACCAAGGGAGCCGTCACCCCTATCAAGGATCAAGGCCAGTGCGGTAAGTCATAACACATTGTGATGCATTGCTTACATATGGTAATATTTTCGAGGATAACACTATAACAACACAATTGCTTCTAGGCTGCTGTTGGGCATTTTCCGCTATTGCTCCGACAGAGGGTATTGTAAAACTGAAAACAGGCAAGTTAATCTCACTAGCGGAGCAAGAGTTGGTTGACCGTGATGTTCATGGTGAAGATCAAGGCTGTGAGGGAGGACTCATCGATGATGCCTTCAAATTCATTATCAAGAACAGATGTCTTACCATGGAGTCCAGCTACCCATACACTGCTGCTGATGGCAAGTGCAAGGCTGGATCTAATAGTGCCGCAACCATCACCGGTTTGAGGATGTGCCTGCCAATAATGAGGGCGCCCTTATGAAGGCAGTTGCAAACCAACCAGTGTCTGTAGCTGTCGACGGGGGACATGACATTCCAATTCTACTCCGGTGGGGTGATGACTGATTCATGCAACACTGATTTGGACCATGGAATTGCAGCCATTGGACATGGAAAGACTATTGATGGCACACGTTATTGGTTAATGAAGAATTCATGGGGCACAACTTGGGGCGAAGATGGGTACTTGAGAATGGAGAAGGACATTGCAGACAAGAAGGGCATGTGTGGTCTTGCCATGGAGCCTTCGTACCCCACCAAATAAGAATATCACCAAATGCTACATAATCATACATATGCACAGTTCTCAAAACACTAAGGTCCCCATGTCCTATGCATAGTTCATATGTGTTCGTAAATTGTGTACGATAATGCATCTTATGTCTGTACATTGTTAGACTTTGTTAATTAATACCATGTGTGATACATTGTGTTTTAACAATTGATTGAGAATTATGTGGATATATATTCCATGAAGCTTTCAAATGGCTAAAATAGTTCAATGTGTGTGTGTGTGTGTGTGTGTGTATGTGTGTGTGTGTGTGTGTATGTGATTTCTAAATAGTGTCCTCGGGTATTTATAAGAATTAGATCATTGATGGCGCGCGTTGCGGCGCCTGTCCTTTTTGATTATAAGAAATTGGCTATCTTACTTCAAATAATTATAATTTCACCACCCCTATCATTTAACATCATGTAGAACCAGCAAGTTGTGCACAATTCTAGCAGACATGCAAATACAAATATTCAATTTGCAATGGACTGAATTGACAATTGATGCATCAAACGAGACATACCTCTCAACAGAGTAAGTCTCAAGTATCTCTATTTTCATAGACATGTCATCAAATCACACGTTATATTTCCTCATTGCTTCACCATGCCTTGCAAAAATAAACGCAGTTGTTCCCCAGAGTAAAAGGCAACGTCATGGTGCTATGGTGTAAAGAGACTGATTGGGTTCTTGAAAAAAAGAGTTCGGTTTGTCCCTCTCCTTGCTCAATAACTTTCTTGCTAAAATACATTTTCAGTGTCTCTAATTTCAGTATCACCATAAGATCAGGAGATGTAGTTGATATAGACTATCCAAGAAAACAGAGGATGATAAACAAGACAAATTTAATGCAGGACTACCTTATTTTGATGCCGAGTAATAACTCCCTTGATTTATCTTCACTAATACATTCAGCAGAAACTTGGCAAGGGGCGCGCTGCAGTGCCCGCCCATTTCAACGATAGAACCATAGGAGTTTTCGTACAAATACAGAATCACGAGTGGTGGAAGTTAAAATTTGCTTACAGACCTAGGACATTTTATCCACCTGCAAAAAGAAAAACAGAAGTAAACAAGTTTCATCATCAGTGTGACTGTGTGAGGTTATATAATGTCCGCACACTAAATAATTTGAAATATAAATTCCTTATAAATACTTAATTGCTCGATATTTCTAATCTCCAAGAGAGGATGATAAACAAGACAAATTTCATGCAGGACTACCTTATTTTGACGCCAAGCAATAAGTCCCTCGATTTGTTTTCACTAATACATTCAGCAGAAACTTGGCAAGGGGGCGGAATTAGATGGCCCGTGAGCTTGCAGTCAAGGCAAGATTCGCAGGTGACACATTGCTAATTGGCAAAGTCCCGGAGGATGTTAGAGATAGATTTGTACGCTGTACAACATAGAGCTCCGTGAGTAGTTACAACTAAACTCAACAAACTGAAAGCACACCAAACACAATTACGAACGGACTATTTTACCTGATCCATGAATAGGTTGACTACTTTCTCAATTAGGCTCGGGTGACCAGTCACTATGCTTGACGAATGTCATCGCAGACTGACGGCGGCGTTAAACTCTCGAGCTGGTGTTGCCTACTACTCCGGGTCTTCCTCTTCGTGCTTCCAAAAACGGATTACTTACCCCAGGGGTCACGGCGCTGTATCACAGGAAGCAGCACCCAACTCGTTCGCCCGCCGCCGCCACCGCCGTTGCCGCCATAGTCAAACTCGTTCGCACGTAGGTCGAGAGATCGAGAGGGCGGGTGTGGTGCAGGGAGCTGGGTCAACACCGCGAATGTACAGGGTCAGAATCGTTGCCATCAGTCTCTCCCTCTCTCCGCGGCGGCGCATAGGTTTCACCATAGGACCTAGGTCGAGATCGAGAAGGGCCGGTGTAGTGCTGGGTCAACACCGGGGCAAACTCCTTTGATACAAAGGAATTTCATAGGATTTTTGGAGGATTTGAATTCTTAGGATTTTTTTTCCTACGATGGTCGTTTGATTCATAGGATTGAAATCCATTGGAATTTTTCCATAGGATTCATTTGTACTACATTTTGGAGGAAAACTTCCATCCACTCAAACCTCTTTGTAGAATTTCTTTGTTTTTCCTGTGCTATCAAACACACTTCCAAATCCTGTAGGGTACAAAAGGACATGGCACTCTATTCCTGCATTTTTCCTATTCCTGCATTTTGAGAATCCTGTGAATCAAAGAGACCCTTAGTTTTTGTACTAATGATGTAGCTAAATGGGTTGTGTTCAGTGGAAACAGGCCCAGTTAACCACATGCCTTCGTTTTTTCTTCTGGAGCAACAGGCCATTAGGACAGCCGGGCCAGGAATTGAAAGCTGCGCTAGAGGTCGCCAAATACAGTAGATCTAACGGCTAAAAACACTCGAATCAGTGAAACGGATGGTCAAAAAATGAGAAGGCATGAGAGGGCAGAGATTAGGTGCGGTTATAGTGTCCTAAATGTAATATCTTAAGAGACTTGGAGGCATCCTACTAGTAATTTATATCAGCAGAGCATACAACATGCAATATTTCAAAGGAATCAATCCATCGCGACAAGATTATGAGAAAACTCCACTTCCAAGAATAGCGTAGCACACGATACCTTATGATGAGGTGATAGGCAAGACAGAGGGGATGTGATTATGTTATCTTAAATATGCATAGTATGACGTTCATTGATATTGTAGTTTAATCTTTCATGTGTCTTTTTGTGTATCTGATCAACTGAAACATCTATGGGTTTTTATTTCATATACATTTAGGCATTCAACTTCAACTCCTTACGGAATTCCTTATTTTTCACCAATAAAATTATGTATCCAAAGAAATTTAGGACGAACAAAGAATCATCTTCTTACCTTAATAAATTATAGGGAATTGTTTTATTGTGTGGAACACTAAGAATACCCATAGACTAATAAAGTGAAAGTTGCTATGACAATACTTTTATAGATCCCTATAATTTATTCAAATTGATTCTATAATTTGTAAACAATTGTTCACATAATGTTAGTACATCAGAAATTGAACATCCATCTAAATGGTGAGAAGACACTCTACTTACACATGTAAAATGTCATTCTCTCTACAAGAATTGTACCATTGGAGTCAATGCCTAATTTCATAACTTGAAGTAAAAAATGCATTGGTATGACTTCAAGTTGAAGTATACTTCGCAGCAAAGTCAGCAATATGCTTATCTGAGCTTCCTCCTTCCCGCATTGCATCCTTGGCCTTTTGCATCCACTTTGCAGCATTTCTTTTGTAATCATCCTTTCTATCTCCGTCCATCACCTCTCTAATGCACCTCTCGACCTCCATCCTCTTTAGCCATCCTTTATCACCCTTCCGTACTCGCACGCCTATGCCCCACACAGTCTCCACATACTTTGAGATGGTGGGTTGGTCAGCCCAATGTGGGATTCCCACAAGAGGAACACCACTAACAATTGCCTCCAATGTCGAGTTCCATCCGCAGTGGGTAACAAAACAACCTACATGTATGTTCATGAATTTAAATCTGCAGTGTTGTCATTTTTGTTTACTTTGTAAAACATTTTTATATTCTTGTCCATAAAAAGAGTTAAAGAAATGTAATGTGTGTTACCATACCGATAGCCTTATGTGACAAAACTTCAAGTTGGGGGCACCATGCAACAATTAATCCATTGCTCGCACATTTCACCTTGAGTTCTTTAGATAACTTGTGTGCCTCGTTTGACCTGACAACCCAAAGAAAAGGTTTGCCAGAATTGCATAGTCCATTGCCAAGCTCCTCCAACTGGGTTGCATCATAGTTGGAGACGGTCCCATAGGATACAAGCACAACAGAGGAAATGCTATGCATCTCTAACCAATCCATACATGATGTATCACCACTGAACAAGTTGAAACCATAAGACTTGTTGGATGGTAGGCGATTATCGTCAAGGTAGTATGATGGCAAGGTTGGGCCTATCATCTTCGCTCTCCATGTTAACTCCATGTACTTTGCCTCCTGGTCAGTAGGCAAATTATAATTCCATCTAAAGCCGACTAAGAACAATCAAGTATAAAAATGCCCTACTCAAAGGAGCGTATTTTTTTGACTGTACGTACCCATATGAATGGATTCACATGATCAATCCAATGTCTCATAAAATAATTAATAGCTGTTGACTTAACACATGTATGCTTAGTGGTCATGCATGTATTATCTTATAGCACATGCGGCCCCAAATATTTCAAACTGAATTTGTCGTTTCATGTCCTCCTCATATTAGAAACTAGGTGATTTCCCCGCATGTACTATCTTAACGAAATGACCTAAATGAAAAGCCCTTATTTCAAAAAAATAATTGTGTGTGAGCAAAGAGTATGCATATATGTTGGACCATTGGAGTTGCAACAATTAAATTGGGTATGCATGTGCTGTTAAATAGTGTTAGTGAATGATGACGTGACATATTTGATGATGTGAAGGGCTGCATGTTGAGAGAACTAGAGTTAGTGGGAATCAACTATTTAGGTAGGAGTATATAGGATACGATGTGGAACAAAAATTATAGAAAAGCAATAGACCTGCTCCCTCTTAAACAAAAATAAATAAAAGCACACCATGTTTAATGATGAAGGCAACGGCTTTGTTGTTAGGATATTTAGCACGTATATACATGTAATAAAATATACGTATTTATAAAGTCCAATGATTATGATACGTTTGAAATGTATAGAAAATTTACCGTATGGTTTGTAGCATCTGAAAATGGAAATACATAACAAAAATTATAAAGCTCTGCTCTACATTTTCTAAGGACCTTGTTAAGTACAAACGCTCATGTGCTCCCTTATTTGGATAACTAGAGCAGAGCAGATAAGTCTCAAAGCATGGCGCACCTTTGGCTCGATGTCGTGGAAAGAGTTGACGAGCACGTCGTCGGCGTCCTCCAGCCCGTCGAACTGCCCAATCGACGTCTTAGTGAGCACCGGCTGCGACTCCGGCACAGCCGTGAACGGCGGCATGTCCTCCGGCCCAAGCTCCACGCCAAGCGCTCCTCTCGTGAGCAGCGCATGCCCGTCGGTCGCCGGCAGCGCCAGCCGCCCCGCCCAGAGCTCCCCATACACGATGTCCACTGCACACGGCTGGGAGAAGAAAGCCGCCGTGGCCACGCCGGCCGCCCGCGCCACCGGCAGTGCCCACGCAAGATGAGGGTCGTAAACCAGCACGCGCACTGGCCGCCCAGCGCGCGCCTCGGACAGGAGGAGCTCCCGCAGCGTCTCGGACCCGACGGCCTCCAGTCGCGGGAAGTACTCCGCGTAGTCGGGGCACGACGCCATGCCACCAGCGTCGAAGCCGTCCGAGATGGCGGCCACGCGGAACGGCGCGCCAGGGTGCGAGGTGGTGGAGAGCACGTACCGGGTGACGACGAGGGTGGGGCGGAGGCCGTGGTACGCGAGGCGGCGGCCGAACTGGAGCATCGGGTTTGTGTGGCCCTGCGCCCCCGGGAACGGCAGAAAGAGGGCGCTCGGGCCGTCGCCTGCTCCATGGCCGACGCTTGAACTGGTGGTGCCCGTGGTCTCCATATTGACAGCGTTCATATTGTTTGCTCAAAGATAAATAGGCATGGAAAGTTGGATGCAGCGTGGCGCGCAAGGTTTCTCTTGGGAATGGTCAAATTTGTTGCCACGCTCCTGTCTGTGTGTCTTGCACTGACGAGTGGAAGGAACCGGGAAGGTGGTGCGGCTGCATTCTCGACCGCATGCGTAGAAAAATTTGTACTTTATTCTCTTTTCAGGATAGAGACGGAGTAATATAATCTATCGTGTCCACACAAAAACCCAGCGGAGATATGGACATATTTGTTGTTTATTTGTCACGTATTCCCGGTCCCCGTTCGATGTAACCGAGGTCCACAATTCTAGGTATAAAAATTTGTCCAAAAATGGTTGTAGAGTAAATTTATACTGCAATTATTCACTCCATTCATTTGCTAATATATGTTAGTCTCTTCAAAACATTACTCCCTCCATTTCACAATGAAGTGCATATAGATTTTTTGAAAAGTCAAACTTCACAAACTTTGATCATGTTTTTCGAGAAAACCATTTACATCTAGAATGCCAAAAGTATATCATTAGATTCATTATAAGAAGTAGTTTCATACTTTATATATTTTGTATTGTACATATAAATATTTTTCTCTATAAACTTGGTCAAAGTTTACAAAGTTTGACTTTTCAAAAAATCTATACGCACTACATTATGGAATGGAGAGAGTATTAATTTTGTTTTAGACTTATTTTGGACTTAATCAATTTCCTTAAAAAACTCTCACAATAAATTGAAAGGAAATGGTAGGCATAGGTGATAAGACCGAACAAACTGGCCTTGACACATGGTCGGAGACAGTTGCATAGTTAGGTTGGTGGCGGCCTTCCTGACTCAGTCCGTTACCGATCTAGCTGGAGCGCCTTCGTGAACCATCCTGCAGCACCAGCTTGTTGCAACGGCTCCCAGACGGTGGTCGGAGCTAAGAAAGTCTATTGCGGCGGTGTATGAAGTAGGGTTCCTTGTTGCGCTTGATCCATGTCAGAACCGAGCATCCCCAGTAAGATATGATGCGCCATGGTGTTCGAGAAGGCTGGAGTAGGGGTAAGAGAGTTCCCAGCCGCCGATAGTAGCTGATTTTGCGACGGTCAGATGGCACCTCGCTGGCCACAACTTTTTCTGGACTGGGCCAACAGACGGTGATTTTGTTGTCTTCACAACATAAGTGTTGCTTCAAAGAGAATAAAAACGGTTAGGTGGGGAGACTAATAGGGCTAGTGTTGCAAAGCTTCGAGTGCAACACGAGCCTTGTTGCAAAGGCCTACTTGCTCGCAGCATCTGCCCCTCTTCAACAACTCAGATGTTACAGCAGGAGAGTCGATTACAACATCATTGTTCTTACGTATTGTTGCCACCGTTGTTGGACTAGCGACGTTTGCAGTCATCGACCCCGCAACATTTGTGTTGTCACACTCATCTCCCAACGCACCTCACCGCCCTTGTGCACCATCTCCCGCATCATCGGCGTTTCTCCCCGCTGCATGAGGAAAGATGCAACTCTGCCTGGCAATATCGCCCCTCTGGCTTGTAACACAGTGCTGCTGGGACAGGCATGGTGATGGGGACGAGCAGGAGAGCTCGGGGAAAAAGAACATTGGGTGGAAACATGTGGATGAGATTCGTTGGAGATGAGATAAAGGTTGATATATGCTTATGCGGAGGATAAGGTTCCTTCTTTTTCATCCTGGGGTGTGTCAACCTTTGCAATAAGGCCCATGCTCTCGGCGTTGAAGGTTGTTGCGGGCCATCCGATCAAACTCGGATCCATCGGCCGTGGAGGCAATCGACGTGCAAGGACATATCAGTCGGCTGAATCAATTATTTTCCTTTATATTTATCAAAAATTTACGGCTATACAATGACAAGTATGGAGAAACCAATATTGACAAATAATAATAAACAATCCAAGCATCTCAACCCAAGCAAGGGGCATGCACACCTCCTGGTCCTCTACAACACCCTGGGCCATGTTGGAGTGGTTTTTCTAGAAGTTTACATACACACACATATACTCATCCATATGAACGCACACGCACACATCCTACCCTATGAGCACCTTTAAGATAGTTAGTTGGCATAATATCTTTAGATTGATGAAGTCACCACAGCGACACAATGGCGTCCGTCTGTCATGGCCTCACCCCATCCGTAGTTCCGCACTCCGTAGCCGCAACTTAACTGGTTAAGGTCTGCTTGATATTCTCTTGTATTCTTCTAATGCTGAAATCCAGTAATCCTATGACTGCGATAATTGGACTCTCCCCTTAGCTGAGCAACACGTGAGTATCGCAGTAGGTGTCTCCTTCTCCCGTTGTCAAGCAAAGATATAGGCTATTTGAGCCTTGACCGAACCCTAACAACAGACGCAAAAGTATAGCATTACCTTAGCCTTTGCAATTGTGAATACACACTCATTGAATCTTAGGCCCTCCCCTGCTCCTTGAGAGTGAGGGCAGGGTGGAGGCAGCGTTGTGGGTTGTTGGACCCGAGCTTGTAGCGAAGGGCATGAACTGGAGCATTTACTCAACTGTCAAGCACCTCGCGGTGTTCTCCTATTTTTCTGGTAATTTGTTTCATAAGAGGAAAAAGGTGGAGGTCAAAAAAAGGACAAATTGTGCCCACACTCGTTCATTCAAGTCTGTACACTTGGTGATATGATCAGTGTGAAGTTACACATACCTTTTATAAAAGACGGACGTGACAACAATGCATCAAATGTCGAATAACTCAGCTCCATTGTGACTCAAGAAGGAAAGTAAAAATAGGGGAGAACACACAAGTATTCGGCATTTCTCGAATCCTTTGAAATGACAAGCATAATTTATTTATTTCCTCATAAAAGAGACATCTGCCAGGACCATACTACTACTAGCTACCGATGATGTAAGATTGGGATGCACTGGGAAACATAGTACTAGTCATTTTGTTCAGACAAGAATTTGAGGTCCTACTGTACCATCCTTTGAGCATTATCGACGTATTCTCATCTCGCTCAAAACAAGTTACAAGGTTGAGAGGAATCCCCGTAGCAAAGCAGGAAAAGGTTAAATGGAAAATAACAATCCCACCAAAAAAATTGAACAAGTGCAAAAACAAAAGGAAAGGAACAATATGACAGCCAACTCTGGCACGACATCGCCCCCATTCCATTAGGAAACGCCATGCCATGCCGTAGGTCACCTGGGCTCGACGACAGTGTCTCCAAGAGGGAAACGGCGCAAAGCGTCACCACACCGAGTCCAAAGCGGACAAGGGGAACTATGGCACGAAGAAGATAACCACAATGACGTCCTCAGGAGAAAAGCGACACACACGGGCGCCATCACCGATGGTGTCGAAAAGCAGAGCTTTCGCCCGGTGTGTCACATTTGCATCTCGAAATCTTTTGGTTTTTTTTTTCTCAAAGAGACTCGTACACTTTGAACATATAGGTGTCCGCCAGTTGTGCAACTCGGAGTGGAAAGGAATAGATGAGTGATCTGAAAAATGACTGAGTGACTCGACAAGAAACATATGTCCTCTGTCGGTAGGGCTACACTGATCAATTCCGTCCTCGGTAATTACCGATGTATGGGCTTTTCTTTTTCCAAATCTCTGTGTTAGGGTGCTCAAACTATTGGACTACTTTACATCAAGATTCTATTTTCAAATTGATGAATACAAAAAAGTACCGGCTAGCAAAATTGAAAGTAATCTAACGTCCGAAAGACATGTGTGCATTAAGAATCCATGGTTTAGGATCGAAAACAAATATTCTCATGTGTGAACGGATCTTTAAGATATTAAACGGGGACCTATGTTGCAAATATGGTGGGGAGGGGGGGGGGGGGGGGGGGGGGGGGGGCACGGCTAGGGAAAGACCCCAAGTAGGATTTGGCCCTACTTGGGGCGCCCCTTGGCCTCTCCCCACCACCTATATATATGTGGGAGGGGGGTGCCACACATAACCACAACAATTGCTTAGTCGTGTGCGGCGCCCCCCTCCACAGTTTAGTCCCTCGATCATATTTTCGTAGTGCTTAGGTGAAGCCCTGCGGAGATAGCTTCACCATCACCGTCACCACGCCGTCGTGCTGCCGGAACTCATCCGCTATTTCGCCATCTTGCTGGATCAAGAAGGCGAGGACGTCACCGAGCTGAACGTGTGCTGAACGCGGAGTGCCGTACGTTCGGTACTCGATCGGTTGGATGGCGAAGAAGTTCGACTACATCAATCGTGTTAACAAACGCTTCCGCTTACGGTCTACGAGGGTACGTAGACTCACTCTCCCCTCTCGTTGCTATGCGTCTCCATGGATAGATCTGCGTGTGCGTATAATTTTTTTTTATACAACGTTTCCCAACAAGATGCCCTTCTTATCGATTCTCCCTCTGGATCCCTTCTGAGGCTAGGATTCTTCATTCTGGAAAGGTTTCTGGTGGTTGTGGACGTCCAACCCTCTAGCCGATCGTGTGGAGTAGAAATACTGGATCGGGGGGCTGCGGCGGTGGCTGGTATGACCGGCAGTATGAGCACGCGCGAAGGTACGGAAAGTCGTCGATCACTTTGGACCCTTCTACTGTGTTTCTTTCTTGTCCCTTTTGCTTCTATCATTTATGGTAGCACGTTATCATGAGTTTTAACATGATTTTTACACCATACTCCCAGTATTCTCTCCTTATGCCTCAAAGTATCTTTGTGGGTAGAATCCTGGTAGAAACAAACAAAAAAGGTGTGTGAACACGGTAAAATCTAACAATCCCTACCACTAAGGTGTAAAACAAAAGGTAAAAATAATGTAAAATTTGGACTCATCAACTCCCCCAAGCTTAACCATTCTTGAAGTAGTTGCATCACTCGACCTCTGGATTTGGCACACTTTCTCTGGCATGCCTGGGTCTCACACTGACATCAACGCGTTGCAATGGTCTACGTTGTTTGCAAGGTTTTTGCGGGCGACCGAAGTTCCTACATGCAACTATACCATCAACGATCATGATTACAACATGGGATACTATCTTTGTGATGATTTATATACTCCATGGGTGACCTTCGTTAAGACAGTCTCTAAGCTAACAGGTAACATAAAATTCCCTTTGCCCCAAAGTAAGGAGCTAAAAAGGATGTGGAGAGGACATTTGGAATGCTCCAAGCCCATTTGCAGTTGTTTGTGGATCTGCTAATACAGGATGCAGAGACAGTGTGGGAGGTGATGACAACTTATGTAATTATGCACAATATAATTGCGGAGGAGGATGGTGAGGGAGTTCTCCAAGGTCTGCATTTTAAGGGATGGGTGTTCCTATCCTGCTTCTAGAGCAGAATCTGGCGATGTTTGAGGATTTTGTTCAAATGCATCAATAGATTCCCCACAGACAAACCCATGAGTAGCTTCAGATCGATCTAATTAATCTCCTATGGGCTTTTAGTGTGGAACATGTGTCAGAATAAGTTGGATTCAAATATGAACTAGTTTATTTCAAAACTTTATTTGTAATATTAATTTTGAACTATTGTTGATTACAATATTTATCTTTCCATTACCAAAGAATTGTGCTATTTATTTTGCTTATTTTCAGTACTGGAGGCATATGAATAAAACTGAGCGATGAACATTCCGTTCCTAGGGTTGGATGATCAGCACCCTACCCGCTGGTGGACATTTGGTGCCATCTGGTGATTCTTGATGGAGTTGCGCTTAGCCATCTCACTTTTTTTTTTGGAAAGGAGGACCACCCCCGCCTCTGCATCAATATGATGTGCCTCTGGTCACCTCAAGTTTGGCTGTCTGATCGTCCACCTCCTTCGCCGCTCCCTCACGGCATATGATGTATTGTGTAATATCTCAATGTGACAACAACGCCCACTTACAACACCTCCTATTTCGGTCGTCACAATATCGTTGGCAACCAACGCACCGCTTCGCCGGCCACAGCCGTGACCCGACGAGATCCACGGTGTCCCATCCCTTAAGCATTGATGCTTCCCCCATAGAAGTGATGGTGAACGTTTGCATGCCAACGTGGAGGTCTGCAACACCGGCAACCCTTCCCTTGCAGCATAAGTGGTACCTCTCTTGGTGCATCAGGGGCGACCTTGCAACACTGGCGGCGCAACCTCACATCGCGTCCCCACAACATGACTCACAACATGTTGGCGCCATCCCTATCATGCCTCACGGGCGGCGGCGCACGCCCTGCAACAACGGCTCGCAGCACCCATGCAGCATCGCCGCCCACCTGTCGTCGCAGTGCTTGCAACACGAGAGCTCGACGTCGCATCACTGGCTAGCAGCACGCCTTCCCCCACACCAATCCTTGCCAATGATGCCACCCCCCCCCCCCCCCCCCCCCCCCCCCCCCCCCCCGAACATCCTAGCCACCGTCAGAACATTGCCCCGGTTTGGTGCTCACAACATGGGTGCTTGTCGTGGCAGCAACCCCGCCATTGGCTCAGCCGCATCGCGCTTTCTCGAGGCATCGATGTCACCACTCAAAGCATTGCCTTCGCCCCTCGTGGCACCGGTGCCAGCATTGCATCACTGGCGGGCGCCCATTGCAGCATCCCTCGTGGTCACTCCTCCCAATTTGTGTGACGATGGTGCTGCATCTGGCGCATGTGGGAGTGTGGCACGCGGGCAAGATTAAGATTAATATTAATTATAATAAAATACAATGTTTGTTTGGCAAATATGCATCATATCCATGTTTTTTTTCAAAAAAGAAAACCTCACAACCAACGAGCAAATCGTTGGACTGCGACGGTGCCCTTCAGGTCCACGATGTCATAGGGCTCGCCGTGACCATGAGTATCCTAAATGGAGCAGGAATGCACGCTTACCATCTTTCCCTAGTATCACCAGCATTCTATAGCATTACCTTAGCCTTTGCAATTGTGAATACACACTCATTGAATCTAGGCCCTCCCCTGCTCCTTGAGAGTGAGGGCAGGGTGGAGGCAGCGTTGTGGGTTGTTGGACCCGAGCTTGTAGCGAAGGGCATGAAATGGAGCATTTACTCAACTGTCAAGCACCTCGCGGTGTTCTCCTATTTTTCTGGTAATTTGTTTCTAAGAGGAAAAAGGTGGAGGTCAAAAAAAGGACAAATGTGCCCACACTCGTTCATTCAAGTCTGTACACTTGGTGATATGATCAGTGTGGAAGTTACACATACCTTTATAAAAGACGGACGTGACAACAATGCATCAAATGTCGAATAACTCAGCTCCATTGTGATCAGTAAGAAGGAAAGAAAATAGGGGAGAACACACAAGTATTCGGCATTTCTCGAATCCTTTGAAATGACAAGCATAATTTATTTATTTCCTCATAAAGAGACATCTGCCAGGACCATAATACTACTAGCTACCGATGATGTAAGATTGGGATGCACTGGGAAACATAGTACTAGTATTTTGTTCAGACAAGAATTTGAGGTCTACTGTACCATCCTTTGAGCATTATCGACGTATTCTCATCTCGCTCAAAACAAGTTACAAGGTTGAGAGGAATCCCCTAGCAAGCAGGAAAAGGTTAAATGGAAAATAACAATCCCACCAAAAAAATTGAACAAGTGCAAAACAAAAGGAAAGGAACAATATGACAGCCAACTCTGGCACGACATCGCCCCCATTCCATTAGGAAACGCATGCCATGCCGTAGGTCACCTGGGCTGACGACAGTGTCTCCAAGAGGGAAACGGCGCAAAGCGTCACCACACCGAGTCCAAAGCGGACAAGGGGAACTATGGCACGAAGAAGATAACCACAATGACGTCCTCAGGAGAAAAGCGACACACACGGGCGCCATCACCGATGGTGTCGAAAAGCAGAGCTTTCGCCCGGTGTGTCACATTTGCATCTCGAAATCTTTTGGTTTTTTTTTTCTAAAGAGACTCGTACACTTTGAAACATATAGGTGTCCGCCAGTTGTGCAACTCGGAGTGGAAAGGAATAGATGAGTGATCTGAAAAATGACTGAGTGACTCGACAAGAAAAATATGTCCTCTGTCGGTAGGGCTACACTGATCAATTCCGTCCTCGGTAATTACCGATGTATGGGCTTTTCTTTTTCCAAATCTCTGTGTTAGGGTGCTCAAACTATTGGACTACTTTACATCAAGATTATATTTCAAATTGATGAATACAAAAAAGTACCGGCTAGCAAAATTGAAAGTAATCTAACGTCCGAAAAGACATGTGTGCATTAAGAATCCATGGTTTAGGATCGAAAACAAATATTCTCATGTGTGAACGGATCTTTAAGATATTAAACGGGGACCTATGTTGCAAATATGGTGGGGAGGGGGGGGGGGGGGCGGGGGGGCACGGCTAGGGAAAGACCCCAAGTAGGATTTGGCCCTACTTGGGGCGCCCCTTGGCCTCTCCCCACCACCTATATATATGTGGGAGGGGGGTGCCACACATAACCACAACAATTGCTTAGTCGTGGGCGGCGCCCCCCTCCACAGTTTAGTCCCTCGATCATATTTTCGTAGTGCTTAGGTGAAGCCCTGCGGAGAGATGCTTCACCATCACCGTCACCACGCCGTCGTGCTGCCGGAACTCATCCGCTATTTCGCCATCTTGCTGGATCAAGAAGGCGAGGACGTCACCGAGCTACGTGTGCTGAACGCGGAGTGCCGACGTTCGGTACTCGATCGGTTGGATGGCGAAGAAGTTCGACTACATCAATCGTGTTAACAAACGCTTCCGCTTACGGTTACGAGGGTACGTAGACTCACTCTCCCCTCTGTGCATGCGTCTCCATGGATAGATCTGCGTGTGCGTATAATTTTTTTTTATACAACGTTTCCCAACAAGATGCCCTTCTTATCGATTCTCCCTCGGATCCTTCTGAGGCTAGGATTCTTCATTCTGGAAAGGTTTCTGGTGGTTGTGGACGTCCAACCCTCTAGCCGATCGTGTGGAGTAGAAATACTGGATCGGGGGGCTGCGGCGGTGGCTGGTATGACCGGCAGTATGAGCACGCGCGAAGGTACGGAAAGTCGTCGATCACTTTGGACCCTTCTACTGTGTTTCTTTCTTGTCCCTTTGCTTCTATCATTTATGGTAGCACGTTACATGAGTTTTAACATGATTTTTACACCATAATCCCAGTATTCTTCTTATGCCTCAAAGTACTTTGTGGGTAGAATCCTGGTAGAAACAAACAAAAAAGGTGTGTGAACACGGTAAAATCTAACAATCCCTACCACTAGGTGTAAAACAAAAGGTAAAAATAATGTAAAATTTGGACTCATCAACTCCCCCAAGCTTAACCATTCTTGAAGTAGTTGCATCACTCGACCTCTGGATTTGGCACACTTTCTCGGCATGCCTGGGTCTCACACTGACATCAACGCGTTGCAATGGTCTACGTTGTTTGCAAGGGTTTTGCGGGCGACCGAAGTTCCTACATGCAACTATACCATCAACGATCATGATTACAACATGGGATACTATCTTGTGATGATTTATATACTCCATGGGTGACCTTCGTTAAGACAGTCTCTAAGCTAACAGGTAACATAAAATTCCCTTTGCCCCAAAGTAAGGAGCTAAAAAGGATGTGGAGAGGACATTGGAATGCTCCAAGCCCTTTGCAGTTGTTTGTGGATCTGTAATACAGGATGCAGAGACAGTGTGGGAGGTGATGACAACTTATGTAATTATGCACAATATAATTGCGGAGGAGGATGGTGAGGGAGTCTCCAAGGTCTGCATTTTAAGGGATGGGTGTTCCTATCCTGCTTCTAGAGCAGAATCTGGCGATGTTTGAGGATTTTGTTCAAATGCATCAATAGATTCCCCACAGACAAACCCATGAGTAGCTTCAGATCGATCTAATTAATCTCCTATGGGCTTTTGTGGGGAACATGTGTCAGAATAAGTTGGATTCAAATATGAACTAGTTTATTTCAAAACTTTATTTGTAATATTAATTTTGAACTATTGTTGATTACAATATTTATCTTTCCATTACCAAAGAATTGTGCTATTTATTTTGCTTATTTCAGTACTGGAGGCATATGAATAAAAAAACTGAGCGATGAACATTCCGTTCCTAGGGTTGGATGATCAGCACCCTAACCGCTGGTGGACATTTGGTGCCATCTGGTGATTCTTGATGGAGTTGCGCTTAGCCATCTCACTTTTTTTTTTGGAAAGGAGGACCACCCCCGCCTCTGCATCAATATATGTGCCTCTGGTCACCTCAAGTTTGGCTGTTGATCGTCCACCTCCTTCGCCGCTCCTCACGGCATATGATGTATTGTGTAATATCTCAATGTGACAACAACGCCCACTTACAACACCTCCTATTTCGGTCGTCACAATATCGTTGGCAACCAACGCACCGCTTCGCCGGCCACAGCCGTGAACCGACGAGATCCACGGTGTCCCATCCCTTAAGCATTGATGCTTCCCCATAGAAGTGATGGTGAACGTTTGCATGCCAACGTGGAGGTCTGCAACACCGGCAACCCTTCCCTTGCAGCATAAGTGGTACCTCTCTTGGTGCATCAGGGGCGACCTTGCAACACTGGCGGCGCAACCTCACATCGCGTCCCCACAACATGACTCACAACATGTTGGCGCCATCCCTATCATGCCTCACGGGCGGCGGCGCACGCCCTGCAAAAACGGCTCGCAGCACCCATGCAGCATCGCCGCCCACCTGTCGTCGCAGTGCTTGCAACACGAGAGCTCGACGTCGCATCACTGGCAGCAGCACGCCTTCCCCCACACCAATCCTTGCCAATGATGCCACCCCCCCCCCCCCCCCCCCCGAACATCCTAGCCACCGTCAGAACATTGCCCCGGTTGTGGTGCTCACAACATGGGTGCTTGTCGTGGCAGCAACCCCGCCATTGGCTCAGCCGCATCGCGCTTTCCTCGGAGCATCGATGTCACCACTCAAAGCATTGCCTTCGCCCCTCGTGGCACCGGTGCCAGCATTGCATCACTGGCGGGCGCCCATTGCAGCATCCCTCGTGGTCACTCCTCCCAATTTGTGTGACGATGGTGCTGCATCTGGCGCATGTGGGAGTGTGGCACGCGGGCAAGATTAAGATTAATATTAATTATAATAAAATACAATGTTTGTTTGGCAAATATGCATCATATCCATGTTTTTTTTCAAAAAAGAAAACCTCACAACCAACGAGCAAATCGTTGGACTGCGACGGTGCCCTTCAGGTCCACGATGTCATAGGGCTCGCCGTGACCATGAGTATCCTAAATGGAGCAGGAATGCACGCTTACCATCTTTCCCTAGTATCACCAGCATCATCTGGGGAGGAAGAATGGAGAAGCGTTGTGCTTCGCCAGCATCACCTCACCGGTTACTCTCTATACTATAATAAGAGTGTTGCAGATAAATGCACGTATATGTAGAATAAAAGAAAAGGCATGTAATGCTGCAGAACAACACCTCTCTCATGCTCAGGCTCAAGTCAGAAAAGCAAGCATGGCCAATCGCCAAAAAAAAAAAAAAAAAATTGCAGCAACGAGTTCCATGCCGAACAATTCTACCAGAACTGGCATCTTAAATCTTCCCAGATGAAGATAGAACAAACGCATTTGTTCATTTACTTATCATGAGGATTATGATCCTAGTCAAACAAAGTGGGAGGTATATGAGCATTCATTGCAGTAAAATTCAAGTCGCCAAGCAAGAAATATCTCGAGATGTAACGCAGCGCAGAGGCAGAGCCATATCGCTGTACAATCTAAACTCCATGTAATGCTATCGGCTTTTCTACTTACTGACGTGCTGATATGCTGTAACAGTCAACCTATATGAGTTTGTAAAACCAATGGAGGCTTGTGCCATTGGCCGCAACGCATTCGGGGACACCAAAACTGTGATGTAGTAGCAGCAAAAACAGAATGCGTCGCTTGGTCTCGGGCTATCTCTATCAACCTTCATATCTGCCGCTTATTTTATCTTCCAAAACAGAACCTATCTTGATCTTCTCGTGGCCTTCGAGCTTGCCCAGTCCGATAAGAGCCATCCCTTGAAGATAGAATGAAGTCGGCCAATCAGGTGAAATCTGCCCAGCTTTCCTCGCATCCTCGAGACCATCTTCTAACTTTCCTAGGACCACATTAGCAAAACTGCGTCTCGCCAGGACGGTCGGGGAGTCTACTGCACCAATTTCAACAATCTGCACAAGATATTCAAAAGCAGAGATAAGCATCCTGAAAGTAGACAACGACTTTTGGTATCTTAGTTTAGCAACAAAACCACCTAACCGGACCTGTACAGTTCATCCTGAAATATGTTCGCTTGCTGCTTGAAAGATAATAACCCAACAGACATGAACTCAGTGCAGAGGGATTTTCTTAACACATATACCTATTTGAAGTCAAAGCAATCCAAGAGTAATAATAAACACAGAAACAGATGCAGCTATTTAATGGGATTGCACAGCAGAGTCTAGAATATAGATGCAGGAAGGAAAATGGATTCACACATTACATATGGTGTTTTTTCAAACATACCACTGAATATGACTTGACTACAAGAGAATATTGCTTCAACCGGAACGCACTATCACCATGATTCTTGGCATTAATAATCTCAACTGGTTGGTCAGACCATAGCTCCGAGGGCTCCTGTATGTTCAGAGTTTTCAAAAGCATATGTAAGTTGTAGATCATAAGGCGTTACCAACAATCATCTCCTCTGCTATCAGTTACAGAAACATTTAAGGACAAAAGTAACTAAACATGGGAACTGCAACTCTGACACAGACCAAATAAAATGGAGATAACAGTATTACATGCTGTACTTCAGGACTTCTGCATTTTAAAATTTGTTGAAAACTAGCAGCAAAAGTTCTATTGTAGTTTCAGGGCTAGAGCAGAAAAATAATTAGCATGGTTAACACAGTTGACACTTAAATCTGAGCTTAAAGTTTTGGTAAGAAATTCCTCATTTGTCCAACTTCAATTAAAAGTGCACATACCAAGTGTTCAAATAGTGTTATAAAGAATTGGCAACCTTAATGGCTATAGCAAACCATCAGACCAAACCAAACACAATGCATGCATTCTCATTTTTGTCCCATGTTCAATGGGTCCTCTTTGTTTTTTATACAACACAACTAAAATTTTGCAAGCTGAGAATATTGATATATGTCACATCACATCAGCATGACAGGAATGTTATCACTTAAAACAACATATTTTTGAACTGCCAAATAGTTTTACCTTGCAGCTTATCATTTCATCTTCTGAGTAGGCATCACTTTCCAATGCATCATGTAATTCATTAATCTTTCCACTGGCATATGCTTTACCAATATCAGAAACCTGCAAGCACAGGTACTTAAGTCAGCCCATATTTCCACTGTATGGTACTTTCTGAATACAATAACCTGATCTATAGTTTCCATGCAAAGTACTCCCTCCGTCCCATAATATAAGAGCGTTTTTTACACTACACTAGTGTCAAAAACGCTATGGGGGGAGTAGCATTTTATTCTTTACTTGCAGTTTGCAGGTATTTTTGCTATGAGTAGTATACATCGTGTTAACTGCAGAAATTGACCTATGAAACATAACAGTAAGGGAGAAACATTACAAAATCATATATCTGGAAATTTGCAAGAGTGGCGACAATTTTTGTCAGGTGGGGCTGTTCTTGAGCGTTGTCTTGCAAGCAAGAGTATGCTAATTGCATCAGCTGAATTACATCAGAAGTATAGGCCTGGCCTGCCAAGGAGGGATCCATCAAAGGCAGGAATTCCCTTTCTCTCATATTGTCAAGTGCCTATGATAGAACAAAGCCAAGTCAATCCTTTCCATAGATAATGTTCAAAGTAACATACAGTAGTCATATATTACTTCTAATGAGAAGTCACTGGTGTAATTCCACCACAAAGCAGTTTCTGCAATTATGTTGATAGAATAGCTAACATCCGAAATGTACAGGATTACGGATCACATGTTCCATACCACATAACCAACTTTTATGATAACTGGGCAAGGTCACTTACTTTGCTTAGCATAACATCCTTTTTCTTTAGGAGATCAAGCAAGATAAGTCCGAAACTGTAGACCAAAGTCTTATCATTGACAAATAAAACTATGCGGCTTTGAGCTTCCAGATGAGAAGCAAGCCACCTTAAATTCATGCAGTGCATACAGAAGATGAACATTCATGTATGAGATACTTACCGGTGTCATCGCTGTTTTCCTTCATCAAACCAAAGGTTGCCAATCTAGTATTACCATGCTACATTACAACATCCAAAAACAGATTATAACAAAATAAACAATCTGTTTATGATAGCCCCAACGACAATCCCGAAACAATAGAGGAGGGCGAGTACTGACTCACCGCATCAAAAAGGATGTTGTTGGCATTAAGTTTATGGTATAATGCTCTCCCATTTCTCTTGCAATACTCCAACGATTGTGCTAGATGCAGGGCAATTTGTACCCTCAAAGCCCAGCTCATTGGTTTAGCATTCCCTATCACATATCAACCAAAATTACTGGGCCATCACATCACAGTATAGGTACAAGACAGCACTTAAATGCAATAAGCACCTTAGGCTTTTGCAGCCCAGAGGCACCCTAGCTATATATACTACTGTATCAAACAGCAAAAGTAGGTTCAACACCGAAACATTCACATTTTTTTGGCTATGCTACCAAATCAGAAACAATGGTACCACAAATATGATAACTACAGCTCATTATTGCCTAGAACACAGTAGAGAAGGGGCATTAGAAATTCAGGAACACACCGTGGATAGTCTCTGTTAAGTTCTGATACGGCATAAACTCAGCAACAATCAAGCGCTCAAGACAGTAAAACACAAACCAAGAAGGCATTGGAATCAGGCCAGGCATTTGGCCCAAAGCGCTTGATTGCAACGCGGCCCAAGCTTGGAAGTGTTCCACGGTACACAATGTTGTTTGGCGCATGCTCGCCGTCTTGGGACAGAATTCCCTTGGGAGAGAAGTCGTCGGTTGCCATCTTCAGCTCCTCGAGGCTGTATATGCAGAAGGGAGTATCATCGCAATCCAATCGATTCAACACAGATGAACTCTTGTTTTTTGAGCCACCAACGTCGTTCGAGATGTAACGAAGCCCTGCTTCTGGTACTTCTTCTCCTCCGGTTCTCGAGCTTCGTGGTCAGGACCCAGACTACAGTGATCACACCAGATGCAGCGAGTAGAAACGCCAGGTAGGTTGCAATGCGGTTACCATCAGGTAGCAGATGCAGAATGGCATTTCGCGCCCGACAGAGCAGCGAGATGTCAGTAGGATCCGGGTCGGTCATAGTCGTTGTAGGGATCAGTGCTGGCGGTGGGTCGGTCGTGGTGGTGGCCGGGATCGGCAGCGCAGGCTCCGGGTCCAGGGTGAGGGTGGGGCTCGACGTCGTCGTCGTGGCGGGGGTGGGGCTCGGCGCTGGCCGCGGCCCGGTCGTCGTGGTGGTGGTGGTGGCGGGGGTTGGGGTCGGCTGAGGGCGCGGCCCGGTCGTCGTCGTCGTGGTGGTAGCGGGGGTCGGGGTAGGCGGATGCGGATGCGGCGGCGGCCCGATCGTGGTCGTGGTGGAGGTAGCGGGGGTCGAGGTCGGGGTCGGCGCAGGCTCCGGGGTGGAGAGGTCCGCCTCCGTGACCTTCAACACAGGTGCGAAGACCGGCTCCCGGAACTCCAGTCCGGGAGCTCCGTCGTCCCCGAACGACGGCGACGGGGCCGGTGGAGGCGGCGGCGGTGGCTGTGGATCAGGAGCGGGGCGGTCGTACCTGTTCCTCCACCGATTCATCGCGTCGTAGACGTCCTTGACGAGACCCAGCACCTTGAAGAACCGGTTCCCGGACTTGGGCAGGTTGGGGAAGCCGCCAGGCGAAGGGGACGGCAAGTCCGCCATTGGAGGGGCGGGGAGGAGGAGGGATTTGGGGGAGGAGGGAGGGTGGAGTGGTGGGAAGACCAAAAGTTGAATGAAATTGAGAGGCGGGTTGGTGCGGGTGGTGGGGTGGGGTCTGGGGAGAGGGAGGGGAGAGGCGGTTGCGGCTGCGCTGCCAGCTTGGAACCAACGCGAACTCTCCCATGGTAATCGCGTGGTCCACCAACGCGTCTCCGGCCGGTCAAGATTGCGACATGTGTCCGGGATGGAACTGCTATGGGCAAATCGAAAGCCGGAACAGCCAGTGAGCTTAGGCATCTCCAATGCCGACCCGCAAACCTCCCGCAACGGTCCAGACTACGCTGTGCGGACCATGGAAGCCATCTAATGCGGCCATGTATCGGTCCGCGGCGCGGTCCGGATATGATTTATTTTGTAAACCGGAGGCAAAAGTGGGGGAGGTTCGCGGGAGTCCGAACCGATCCCAAGCCCGCTTCTGACCGCATTGGCCCACCAAAAAACCCTCCCCTCCCTGCGGGTTTTCAGTCATCGTCGCTCCCGAGCGTCAGCGCCCACATTCATGCCCAGCTAGAGCGGACGCGACCGCTCACTGGCGCCGGCATTGAAGCTGCGCACCGCCCGCGCCGCTTCCCGGTGCAGGTGACTGCCGCGCATTCAAACGCCACAATGGCCGCCCGTCCGTCCGTCTGCCGCCCGCATTGATGGTACGCGGTTGCCGAGGCGTCTCCTCCGTCGCCACCCGTCCGTCCCTCTGCCGACCACCGGTGCTATATAAGCCGCTGCCCCGACCATAGCCATAGTCATCCCTCTTTGCACCACTCCTCGCCATGGATCCCTCCGCTGCCAATGCTCTCTGGGATGGGCTGACGTCGGAGCAGAAGAAGGCCGTGGCCGCCATTGCTGCCAACTGGCAGCCAGAGGACATGCAAATGGAGGACGCCTCTGACGACGAGCCAGCGCCACCCTCCTCTTCCACTGCAGTACCCTCCTTCTCTGCTCCACCCTCGCCAGTGCATTGCACCATGACCATTGCCGAGGCCCATGCCCATTATATGGACATGGTGCGGGAGGAGCGGGAGGCGCAGGCCGACGCTAACTACAACCACAACCTCCTCCAGGAGCACCTGCAGGCGGAGGAGCAGGTCACCGCCGGCAGGGTGGTCGTGTCGGACGCGGACCTGGTGGAGCAGTAGGCACTGCTCAAGTCCTACCACTCCGCCCGCGAGATCCGCCTCGCCCACTGGCGGTACCAGCAGCGGGTGGCAAAGGTGGCGGCCGCCGGCAAGGAGTACGACGACGACGCGGGTGAGGCATTGTTCGGCGACACCGATGAGGAGGACATCGCCGAGGCCGTGCCCCGACGTCATGATCATGAAGAAGCCGGCAGGTCCGCGGGCACAGCCGGTAGCGAGGGAGAGTAGTGCCCAGTAGGTCGCCACCACTCGTGTCCAAGGAAGGCCACCATTCCTCCCCTCCCGTCGACACCAAGCTTGGTGGGCGGAGCATCTTCGGCTGATCAGTCACTTGGCGGCGACATCGAGGCGGATAGTTTCAGTTCCCGGGGCTCCGCAGGCGGAGCTGGAGAGCACCGAGGCGGAACTGGAGACGGTGAAGATTCCGTTCTCGGGGCTGATGGCCGGAGACGGAGACCGAATGCCGGCGATCATTTAGATTAGGTATAAATTATACTCCATAGCCGGCTTAGGACCGCTTTGATGTATTTGTGATGAGATTCGTCATGTTTATATGAAATCCGGTACGTTTATATGAAATCCGGCCGTGTTTATATGAATTTCAGACTTGTTTGAACGAATTTCGTCTGGTCGGTTCGAGTTGTTGTGAAAATGTTTGCGGCTACAGTTGAATGGATGTCTCCCACATCCGTGTGTGCGGACAGATGCGGGAGGATTTTTGCGGGTTGCCGTTGGAGATGCCCTTAGGGCATCCAACGCACGATCGCTGCTGTCCATTTTATCCGCTGTGTCGGGCAAAGGGGCGGCGATCCGACCGGTCAGTGGCCAAACGCACACATTTTTTGAAGTATATGTCCAACTAAAAATAAACATTGCATATAATTTGCAACAAAAATAATTCACGTAGTACCATAGTAATAAATAGTTTTACAACCGAATAAAAATCACAAAGTTTAGAACCAAATTTAAATTGTCACAAACACATCGAAAGAAAATGAACTTATACATCTACTGGTTGCCAAGGTGAGTCCACATGGGCTCAACCAAGTCATTTTGGAGTTGAATGTGAGTTTGACAATCACACATTTCATAATGAAATTGGGTTTACTGTGCAAATGTTGCAATTCTTGGTGCTCAGGCACAACATATTCATCTTGAAATTGAAAGCTTTGGTCGTAGATGTTCTCATCACGCTCATCCTCCACTATCATGTTGTGCATGATCACACAAGCAGTCATCACCTCACAAAGCTTCTCGGTACTCCATATTCTCAGGGCCAAACACTGTCACCACGGCCTTTCAAAACCAGTACATTGATGTGAGACATGTCGACTCACTCATGCGGACATACTTATCCACAAGATCACTGGGAATTCCGTATGCAAGCATGCGAATAGCCATGCATTTCTGAAAAGAGGAGAAGCCAACCTTTCCGAGGCCATCCTCCTTGCACTCAAAGTAATCATCATATGCTACCACTCCCTCACGAATACGGTTAAACACATGTCTCGCCATCCGGAAGCGGCGCCGGAAAAAATGGGGTTTGAAGAGTGGGGAAGTGCACTGGAAGTAATCGGTGAAAAGTAGGCAATGACTGCTCTCTCTATTGTGGTTCAATGCCAGAGCATGGCATGGAATTAATCCCCCTGAACCTCAGCCGCTGCCTAGCAAAGTGGTCATTGACGACCAAATGCCGCAACCACAAGCTCCTCATCATCCGACGATCAATCATCCGATAAACAAATGAAGTTGTTGAATAAAAAATACACATCCCCACTATCCATTGTACCTTGCGAGCAAAGTGTCGAACTCCTTGCGGTCGTGGTGGAGATGCGGCCGGTGAAGAGCACACTAGCCTCCCCGTACATGCAGCAGGCCTGTCGAAGCGAAGATGAGGGTGGCAGGCGGCCTTGGAGTGCGAAGCGGACTGTATTGGAGGCGATGGGCGACGCCGGCGGTCGTGGTTTCTCTAGCATCGATGGCTGCGATAAAAGGACACAAACGCCAGCAAGAACTCCTTCGAAGTGGCAGTAGGATTGGGGAGTGTGTGGATGTGGGGCGGCAGGACTGGGCAGCAATGGAGCGGCCGAAAAATGGACGGCGGCGGCTATGACGGCGAGGGCGGTAGGCTGTAGGGCGTGGAGGGGAGGGGGAAACGCGTACGTTTCACCGACGGGCGAGCCGGGGGGGGGGGGGGGGGGGGGGGGGGACAAGGAGAGTGTTCACGTGCGTCCGCTTCGTGTTTGCGCGGACGCAAACCCTGCCCAAATTTGAATGGAATACGCTCACGGACGGACAAAAATTAGATGTCCCTCCGTTTGGGTCGCCACGTTGGGGCCACTATTCTATTCGTTTCGACCCGAATGGATGTGTGCGGACCAAATGGGGTCATGCGTTGGAGTCGGGCCTTAGCGAGAAGCTGAGAAAAGTGGCGGCGTCTTTCTTAAGCTAGGGCATGACTACTTTTGAAGCCGTCCGGCAGGAACTGCGAGCAACAGGGCAAGAAATTTGTTGAACTGAGATCAACAAGAGCTAGGGTGGGGCCGACGTACGAAGAGCAAAAGATTGAACAATGCATAGTTGAGCTACCATTTCGTGAGGAAACGATGTGGCGCCGGACGACAAGAGTGCAATGCTTGTTGAAGGAGATCTGAATACCTGTTTCTTCCAGCAGAAAGCGTCTAATAGGCGTAAGAAGAACTGTGTGTCACGTCTTCTGCATGAAGATGGGTCCATATGTGAGGACCCGGCTGAACTTTAAAATATGACTGTAAATTTTTATGAGCATTTGTATGCGTCAAAGGGCGTGGTCGGTTTGGAGGAGGTTTTATCCCATGTGTCTTGTAAAGTCTCTAGTGGGATGAATGAGGGGTTGAGGACGCCATATTCTGAAGAATAAATCAAGACGTCCCTTTTCCAAATGTTTCCAATAAAATCGCCGGGACCTATCTCTATACATCCTATTTTAACACGTACATGCCACTATATATACCACAAAGTTCCATTCAACATACCAAACCAAAGCAAAGTACAGAGTACGCAGTACTAGGAAAAAGGCATTTCGGTGCATAATTGAAGATGGCCATCCACAGGGCTTTGTTCCTTGCCATCCTGGGCTGCATCTGCCTATGTGGAACTGTCATTGCAACTCGTGAGCTGAACAATGCCTTATCGATGGTGGTGAAGCATGAGAAATGGATGGCACAATACGGCCGTGTGTACAAGGACGCCACTGAGAAGGCGCGCCGGTTCAAGGTTTTCAAAGTCAATGTTGAATTCATTGAAACGTTCAATGCCCAGAATCACAAGTTCTGGCTCGGCGTCAACCAATTCGCTGATATCACCAATGATGAGTTCAGGACAACCAACACAAACAAGGTGTTCAAAGCAAACTACATGAGAGTTCTTTCTCCAGGATTCAGGTATGAGAATTTGAGTTTTGATGCCCTTCCAGAAACGATGGACTGGAGGACCAAGGGAGCCGTCACCCCTATCAAGGATCAAGGCCAGTGCGGTAAGTCATAACACATTGTGATGCATTGCTTACATATGGTAATATTTTCGAGGATAACACTATAACAACACAATTGCTTCTAGGCTGCTGTTGGGCATTTTCCGCTATTGCTCCGACAGAGGGTATTGTAAAACTGAAAACAGGCAAGTTAATCTCACTAGCGGAGCAAGAGTTGGTTGACCGTGATGTTCATGGTGAAGATCAAGGCTGTGAGGGAGGACTCATCGATGATGCCTTCAAATTCATTATCAAGAACAGATGTCTTACCATGGAGTCCAGCTACCCATACACTGCTGCTGATGGCAAGTGCAAGGCTGGATCTAATAGTGCCGCAACCATCACCGGTTTGAGGATGTGCCTGCCAATAATGAGGGCGCCCTTATGAAGGCAGTTGCAAACCAACCAGTGTCTGTAGCTGTCGACGGGGGACATGACATTCCAATTCTACTCCGGTGGGGTGATGACTGATTCATGCAACACTGATTTGGACCATGGAATTGCAGCCATTGGACATGGAAAGACTATTGATGGCACACGTTATTGGTTAATGAAGAATTCATGGGGCACAACTTGGGGCGAAGATGGGTACTTGAGAATGGAGAAGGACATTGCAGACAAGAAGGGCATGTGTGGTCTTGCCATGGAGCCTTCGTACCCCACCAAATAAGAATATCACCAAATGCTACATAATCATACATATGCACAGTTCTCAAAACACTAAGGTCCCCATGTCCTATGCATAGTTCATATGTGTTCGTAAATTGTGTACGATAATGCATCTTATGTCTGTACATTGTTAGACTTTGTTAATTAATACCATGTGTGATACATTGTGTTTTAACAATTGATTGAGAATTATGTGGATATATATTCCATGAAGCTTTCAAATGGCTAAAATAGTTCAATGTGTGTGTGTGTGTGTGTGTGTGTGTATGTGTGTGTGTGTGTGTGTGTATGTGATTTCTAAATAGTGTCCTCGGGTATTTATAAGAATTAGATCATTGATGGCGCGCGTTGCGGCGCCTGTCCTTTTTGATTATAAGAAATTGGCTATCTTACTTCAAATAATTATAATTTCACCACCCCTATCATTTAACATCATGTAGAACCAGCAAGTTGTGCACAATTCTAGCAGACATGCAAATACAAATATTCAATTTGCAATGGACTGAATTGACAATTGATGCATCAAACGAAACATACCTCTCAACAGAGTAAGTCTCAAGTATCTCTATTTTCATAGACATGTCATCAAATCACACGTTATATTTCCTCATTGCTTCACCATGCCTTGCAAAAATAAACGCAGTTGTTCCCCAGAGTAAAAGGCAACGTCATGGTGCTATGGTGTAAAGAGACTGATTGGGTTCTTGAAAAAAAGAGTTCGGTTTGTCCCTCTCCTTGCTCAATAACTTTCTTGCTAAAATACATTTTCAGTGTCTCTAATTTCAGTATCACCATAAGATCAGGAGATGTAGTTGATATAGACTATCCAAGAAAACAGAGGATGATAAACAAGACAAATTTAATGCAGGACTACCTTATTTTGATGCCGAGTAATAACTCCCTTGATTTATCTTCACTAATACATTCAGCAGAAACTTGGCAAGGGGCGCGCTGCAGTGCCCGCCCATTTCAACGATAGAACCATAGGAGTTTTCGTACAAATACAGAATCACGAGTGGTGGAAGTTAAAATTTGCTTACAGACCTAGGACATTTTATCCACCTGCAAAAAGAAAAACAGAAGTAAACAAGTTTCATCATCAGTGTGACTGTGTGAGGTTATATAATGTCCGCACACTAAATAATTTGAAATATAAATTCCTTATAAATACTTAATTGCTCGATATTTCTAATCTCCAAGAGAGGATGATAAACAAGACAAATTTCATGCAGGACTACCTTATTTTGACGCCAAGCAATAAGTCCCTCGATTTGTTTTCACTAATACATTCAGCAGAAACTTGGCAAGGGGGCGGAATTAGATGGCCCGTGAGCTTGCAGTCAAGGCAAGATTCGCAGGTGACACATTGCTAATTGGCAAAGTCCCGGAGGATGTTAGAGATAGATTTGTACGCTGTACAACATAGAGCTCCGTGAGTAGTTACAACTAAACTCAACAAACTGAAAGCACACCAAACACAATTACGAACGGACTATTTTACCTGATCCATGAATAGGTTGACTACTTTCTCAATTAGGCTCGGGTGACCAGTCACTATGCTTGACGAATGTCATCGCAGACTGACGGCGGCGTTAAACTCTCGAGCTGGTGTTGCCTACTACTCCGGGTCTTCCTCTTCGTGCTTCCAAAAACGGATTACTTACCCCAGGGGTCACGGCGCTGTATCACAGGAAGCAGCACCCAACTCGTTCGCCCGCCGCCGCCACCGCCGTTGCCGCCATAGTCAAACTCGTTCGCACGTAGGTCGAGAGATCGAGAGGGCGGGTGTGGTGCAGGGAGCTGGGTCAACACCGCGAATGTACAGGGTCAGAATCGTTGCCATCAGTCTCTCCCTCTCTCCGCGGCGGCGCATAGGTTTCACCATAGGACCTAGGTCGAGATCGAGAAGGGCCGGTGTAGTGCTGGGTCAACACCGGGGCAAACTCCTTTGATACAAAGGAATTTCATAGGATTTTTGGAGGATTTGAATTCTTAGGATTTTTTTTCCTACGATGGTCGTTTGATTCATAGGATTGAAATCCATTGGAATTTTTTCATAGGATTCATTTGTACTACATTTTGGAGGAAAACTTCCATCCACTCAAACCTCTTTGTAGAATTTCTTTGTTTTTCCTGTGCTATCAAACACACTTCCAAATCCTGTAGGGTACAAAAGGACATGGCACTCTATTCCTGCATTTTTCCTATTCCTGCATTTTGAGAATCCTGTGAATCAAAGAGACCCTTAGTTTTTGTACTAACGATGTAGCTAAATGGGTTGTGTTCAGCGGAAACAGGCCCAGTTAACCACATGCCTTCGTTTTTTCTTCTGGAGCAGCAGGCCATTAGGACAGCCGGGCCAGGAATTGAAAGCTGCGCTAGAGGTCGCCAAATACAGTAGATCTAACGGCTAAAAACACTCGAATCAGTGAAACGGATGGTCAAAAAATGAGAAGGCGTGAGAGGGCAGAGATTAGGTGCGGTTATAGTGTCCTAAATGTAATATCTTAAGAGACTTGGAGGCATCCTACTAGTAATTTATATCAGCAGAGCATACAACATGCAATATTTCAAAGGAATCAATCCATCGCGACAAGATTATGAGAAAACTCCACTTCCAAGAATAGCGTAGCACACGATACCTTATGATGAGGTGATAGGCAAGACAGAGGGGATGTGATTATGTTATCTTAAATATGCATAGTATGACGTTCATTGATATTGTAGTTTAATCTTTCATGTGTCTTTTTGTGTATCTGATCAACTGAAACATCTATGGGTTTTTATTTCATATACATTTAGGCATTCAACTTCAACTCCTTACGGAATTCCTTATTTTTCACCAATAAAATTATGTATCCAAAGAAGTTTAGGACGAACAAAGAATCATCTTCTTACCTTAATAAATTATAGGGAATTGTTTTATTGTGTGGAACACTAAGAATACCCATAGACTAATAAAGTGAAAGTTGCTATGACAATACTTTTATAGATCCCTATAATTTATTCAAATTGATTCTATAATTTGTAAACAATTGTTCACATAATGTTAGTACATCAGAAATTGAACATCCATCTAAATGGTGAGAAGACACTCTACTTACACATGTAAAATGTCATTCTCTCTACAAGAATTGTACCATTGGAGTCAATGCCTAATTTCATAACTTGAAGTAAAAAATGCATTGGTATGACTTCAAGTTGAAGTATACTTCGCAGCAAAGTCAGCAATATGCTTATCTGAGCTTCCTCCTTCCCGCATTGCATCCTTGGCCTTTTGCATATACTTTGCAGCATTTCTTTTGTAATCATCCTTTCTATCTCCGTCCATCACCTCTCTAATGCACCTCTCGACCTCCATCCTCTTTAGCCATCCTTTATCACCCTTCCGTACTCGCACGCCTATGCCCCACACAGTCTCCACATACTTTGAGATGGTGGGTTGGTCAGCCCAATGTGGGATTCCCACAAGAGGAACACCACTAACAATTGCCTCCAATGTCGAGTTCCATCCGCAGTGGGTAACAAAACAACCTACATGTATGTTCATGAGTTTAAATCTGCAGTGTTGTCATTTTTGTTTACTTTGTAAAACATTTTTATATTCTTGTCCATAAAAAGAGTTAAAGAAATGTAATGTGTGTTACCATACCGATAGCCTTATGTGACAAAACTTCAAGTTGGGGGCACCATGCAACAATTAATCCATTGTTCGCACATTTCACCTTGAGTTCTTTAGATAACTTGCGTGCCTCGTTTGACCTGACAACCCAAAGAAAAGGTTTGCCAGAATTGCATAGTCCATTGCCAAGCTCCTCCAACTGGGTTGCATCATAGTTGGAGACGGTCCCATAGGATACAAGCACAACAGAGGAAATGCTATGCATCTCTAACCAATCCATACATGATGTATCACCACTGAACAAGTTGAAACCATAAGACTTGTTGGATGGTAGGCGATTATCGTCAAGGTAGTATGATGGCAAGGTTGGGCCTATCATCTTCGCTCTCCATGTTAACTCCATGTACTTTGCCTCCTGGTCAGTAGGCAAATTATAATTCCATCTAAAGCCGACTAAGAACAATCAAGTATAAAAATGCCCTACTCAAAGGAGCGTATTTTTTTGACTGTACGTACCCATATGAATGGATTCACATGATCAATCCAATGTCTCATAAAATAATTAATAGCTGTTGACTTAACACATGTATGCTTAGTGGTCATGCATGTATTATCTTATAGCACATGCGGCCCCAAATATTTCAAACTGAATTTGTTCGTTTCATGTCCTCCTCATATTAGAAACTAGGTGATTTCCCCGCATGTACTATCTTAACGAAATGACCTAAATGAAAAGCCCTTATTTCAAAAAAATAATTGTGTGTGAGCAAAGAGTATGCATATATGTTGGACCATTGGAGTTGCAACAATTAAATTGGGTATGCATGTGCTGTTAAATAGTGTTAGTGAATGATGACGTGACATATTTGATGATGTGAAGGGCTGCATGTTGAGAGAACTAGAGTTAGTGGGAATCAACTATTTAGGTAGGAGTATATAGGATACGATGTGGAACAAAAATTATAGAAAAGCAATAGACCTGCTCCCTCTTAAACAAAAATAAATAAAAGCACACCATGTTTAATGATGAAGGCAACGGCTTTGTTGTTAGGATATTTAGCACGTATATACATGTAATAAAATATACGTATTTATAAAGTCCAATGATTATGATACGTTTGAAATGTATAGAAAATTTACCGTATGGTTTGTAGCATCTGAAAATGGAAATACATAACAAAAATTATAAAGCTCTGCTCTACATTTTCTAAGGACCTTGTTAAGTACAAACGCTCATGTGCTCCCTTATTTGGATAACTAGAGCAGAGCAGATAAGTCTCAAAGCATGGCGCACCTTTGGCTCGATGTCGTGGAAAGAGTTGACGAGCACGTCGTCGGCGTCCTCCAGCCCGTCGAACTGCCCAATCGACGTCTTAGTGAGCACCGGCTGCGACTCCGGCACAGCCGTGAACGGCGGCATGTCCTCCGGCCCAAGCTCCACGCCAAGCGCTCCTCTCGTGAGCAGCGCATGCCCGTCGGTCGCCGGCAGCGCCAGCCGCCCCGCCCAGAGCTCCCCATACACGATGTCCACTGCACACGGCTGGGAGAAGAAAGCCGCCGTGGCCACGCCGGCCGCCCGCGCCACCGGCAGTGCCCACGCAAGATGAGGGTCGTAAACCAGCACGCGCACTGGCCGCCCAGCGCGCGCCTCGGACAGGAGGAGCTCCCGCAGCGTCTCGGACCCGACGGCCTCCAGTCGCGGGAAGTACTCCGCGTAGTCGGGGCACGACGCCATGCCACCAGCGTCGAAGCCGTCCGAGATGGCGGCCACGCGGAACGGCGCGCCAGGGTGCGAGGTGGTGGAGAGCACGTACCGGGTGACGACGAGGGTGGGGCGGAGGCCGTGGTACGCGAGGCGGCGGCCGAACTGGAGCATCGGGTTTGTGTGGCCCTGCGCCCCCGGGAACGGCAGAAAGAGGGCGCTCGGGCCGTCGCCTGCTCCATGGCCGACGCTTGAACTGGTGGTGCCCGTGGTCTCCATATTGACAGCGTTCATATTGTTTGCTCAAAGATAAATAGGCATGGAAAGTTGGATGCAGCGTGGCGCGCAAGGTTTCTCTTGGGAATGGTCAAATTTGTTGCCACGCTCCTGTCTGTGTGTCTTGCACTGACGAGTGGAAGGAACCGGGAAGGTGGTGCGGCTGCATTCTCGACCGCATGCGTAGAAAAATTTGTACTTTATTCTCTTTTCAGGATAGAGACGGAGTAATATAATCTATCGTGTCCACACAAAAACCCAGCGGAGATATGGACATATTTGTTGTTTATTTGTCACGTATTCCCGGTCCCCGTTCGATGCAACCGAGGTCCACAATTCTAGGTATAAAAATTTGTCCAAAAATGGTTGTAGAGTAAATTTATACTGCAATTATTCACTCCATTCATTTGCTAATATATGTTAGTCTCTTCAAAACATTACTCCCTCCATTTCACAATGAAGTGCATATAGATTTTTTGAAAAGTCAAACTTCACAAACTTTGATCATGTTTTTCGAGAAAACCATTTACATCTAGAATGCCAAAAGTATATCATTAGATTCATTATAAGAAGTAGTTTCATACTTTATATATTTTGTATTGTACATATAAATATTTTTCTCTATAAACTTGGTCAAAGTTTACAAAGTTTGACTTTTCAAAAAATCTATACGCACTACATTATGGAATGGAGAGAGTATTAATTTTGTTTTAGACTTATTTTGGACTTAATCAATTTCCTTAAAAAACTCTCACAATAAATTGAAAGGAAATGGTAGGCATAGGTGATAAGACCGAACAAACTGGCCTTGACACATGGTCGGAGACAGTTGCATAGTTAGGTTGGTGGCGGCCTTCCTGACTCAGTCCGTTACCGATCTAGCTGGAGCGCCTTCGTGAACCATCCTGCAGCACCAGCTTGTTGCAACGGCTCCCAGACGGTGGTCGGAGCTAAGAAAGTCTATTGCGGCGGTGTATGAAGTAGGGTTCCTTATTGCGCTCGATCCATGTCAGAACCGAGCATCCCCAGTAAGATATGATGCGCCATGGTGTTCCAGAAGGCTGGAGTAGGGGTAAGAGAGTTCCCAGCCGCCGATAGTAGCTGATTTTGCGACGGTCAGATGGCACCTCACTGGTCACAACTTTTTCTGGACTGGGCCAACAGACGGTGATTTTGTTGTCTTCACAACATAAGTGTTGCTTCAAAGAGAATAAAAACGGTTAGGTGGGGAGCCTAATAGGGCTAGTGTTGCAAAGCTTCGAGTGCAACACGAGCCTTGTTGCAAAGGCCTACTTGCTCGCAGCATCTGCCCCTCTTCAACAACTCAGATGTTACAGCAGGAGAGTCGATTACAACATCATTGTTGTTGCGTATTGTTGCCACCGTTGTTGGACTAGCGACGTTTGCAGTCATCGACCCCGCAACATTAGTGTTGTCACACTCATCTCCCAACGCACCTCACCGCCCTTGTGCACCATCTCCCGCATCATCGGCGTTTCTCCCCGCTGCATGAGGAAAGATGCAACTCTGCTTGGCAATATCGCCCCTCTGGCTTGTAACACAGCGCTGCTGGGACAGGCATGGTGATGGGGACGAACAGGAGAGCTCGGGGAAAAAAGAACACTGAGTGAAAACATGTGGATGAGATTCGTTGGAGATGAGATAAAGGTTGATATATGCTTATGCGGAGGATAAGGTTCCTTCTTTTTCATCCTGGGGTGCGTCAACCTTTGCAATAAGGCCCATGCTCTCGGCGTTGAAGGTTGTTGCGGGCCATCCGATCAAACTCGGATCCATCGGCCGTGGAGGCAATCGACGTGCAAGGACATATCAGCCGGCTGAATCAATTATTTTCCTTTATATTTATCTAAAATTTACGGCTATACAATGACAAGTATGGAGAAACCAATATTGACAAATAATAATAAACAATCCAAGCATCTCAACCCAAGCAAGGGGCATGCACACCTCCTCGTCCTCTACAACACCCTGGGCCATGTTGGAGTGGTTTTTCTAGAAGTTTACATACACACACATATACTCATCCGTATGAACGCACACGCACACATCCTACCCTATGAGCACCTTTAAGATAGTTAGTTGGCATAATATCTTTAGATTGATGAAGTCATCACAGCGACACAATGGCGTCCGTCCGTCATGGCCTCACCCCATCCGTAGTTCCGCACTCCGTAGCCGCAACTTAACTGGTTAAGGTCTGCTTGATATTCTCTTGTATTCTTCTAATGCTGAAATCCAGTAATCCTATGACTGCGATAATTGGACTCTCCCCTTAGCTGAGCAACACGTGAGTATCGCAGTAGGTGTCTCCTTCTCCCGTTGTCAAGCAAAGATATAGGCTATTTGAGCCTTGACCGAACCCTAACAACAGACGCAAAAGTATAGCATTACCTTAGCCTTTGCAATTGTGAATACACACTCTTTGAATCTTAGGCCCTACCCTGCTCCTTGAGAGTGAGGGCAGGGTGGAGGCAGCGTTGTGGGTTGTTGGACCCGAGCTTGTAGCGAAGGGCATGAACTGGAGCATTTACTCAACTGCCAAGCACCTCGCGGTGTTCTCCTATTTTTCTGGTAATTTGTTTCATAAGAGAAAAAAGGTGGAGGTCAAAAAAAGGACAAATTGTGCCCACACTCATTCATTCAAGTCTGTACACTTGGTGATATGATCAGTGTGAAGTTACACATACCTGTTATAAAAGACAGACGTGACAACAATGCATCAAATGTCGAATAACTCAGCTCCATTGTGACTCAAGAAGGAAAGTAAAAATAGGGGAGAACACACAAGTATTCGGCATTTCTCGAATCCTTTGAAATGACAAACATAATTTATTTATTTCCTCATAAAAGAGACATCTGCCAGGACCATACTACTACTAGCTACCGATGATGTAAGATTGGGATGCACTGGGAAACATAGTACTAGCCATTTTGTTCAGACAAGAATTTGAGGTCCTACTGTACCATCCTTTGAGCATTATCGACGTATTCTCATCTCGCTCAAAACAAGTTACAAGGTTGAGAGGAATCCCCGTAGCAAAGCAGGAAAAGGTTAAATGGAAAATAACAATCCCACCAAAAAAATTGAACAAGTGCAAAAACAAAAGGAAAGGAACAATATGACAGCCAACTCTGGCACGACATCGCCCCCATTCCATCAGGAAACGCCATGCCACGCCGTAGGTCACCTGGGCTCGACGACAGTGTCTCCAAGAGGGAAACGGCGCAAAGCGTCACCACACCGAGTCCAAAGCGGACAAGGGGAACTATGGCACGAAGAAGATAACCACAATGACGTCCTCAGGAGAAAAGCGACACACACGGGCGCCATCACCGATGGTGTCGAAAAGCAGAGCTTTCGCCCGGTGTGTCACATTTGCATCTCGAAATCTTTTGTTTTTTTTTTTCTCAAAGAGACTCGTACACTTTGAACATATAGGTGTCCGCCAGTTGTGCAACTCGGAGTGGAAAGGAATAGATGAGTGATCTGAAAAACGACTGAGTGACTCGACAAGAAACATATGTCCTCTGTCGGTAGGGCTACACTGATCAATTCCGTCCTCGGTAATTACCGATGTATGGGCTTTTCTTTTTCCAAATCTCTGTGTTAGGGTGCTCAAACTATTGGACTACTTTACATCAAGATTCTATTTTCAAATTGATGAATACAAAAAAGTACCGGCTAGCAAAATTGAAAGTAATCTAACGTCCGAAAGACATGTGTGCATTAAGAATCCATGGTTTAGGATCGAAAACAAATATTCTCATGTGTGAACGGATCTTTAAGATATTAAACGGGGACCTACGTTGCAAGACCGCCTTTGTAATAAAAAAAAAACTTGGGATCTAAAATGTTACCACAGGTGTGCAGTGGAACATAGGAGACTCGCTTCTTTGTGGCGGGCCTTATGTTGGTCAAAAAGTTTTTCTTTACTTTTATTTTGGAAAGTTCACAGCTAAAGATAGTATCGCAAGTATGAATCTCAGAGGATACGTGGTTTTCTAGTAAACTTTTGAAAAATGAATACCCATGTTTGAATAATATCGGAAGAGATTAGAACGCCTCATTGGCAATGGTTATAACTAGAGTTATTGGTATCTCACAGTTCTTTTTTATTTATGTCTGTTGTTCTCCGGACTTTACCTTTTTGTTTATTTTTGTACATATAGAATAAATTGTTTATCACCCATATGAAAACAATTCATCACATATTGGAAAAAAACCCATCAAGTATTAAAAAAAGAGAAAAGAGAAACAAAAAGGGGAAATATAAAATTTTATTTTATATGTACAAAACATTTGTTTAAACTATGACCTTTGTTTATGAAATATCCTATCCTTTAAAAAGATGTAATAGGAATTAATTTAGGAAATGAATATTTATACATACGGCGTTTTTTATTTGTGTACGTGAATTTTTTTTATTTTCACGGCATTCACTGAAACCTGTTTAAAAAACTGTTTTTATTCATTCTTGAATATACGATTTTTTATTACTCATATATACTTCCACAGGTTGTTTTTAACTATTCTTTACCTAATATTAAAGGACGGAGGCTTTCATAGTTCTCCATACATCGTCCCTTTATATCCGTTGTTTTTATGTTAACCATAAAGATTGACGGTTGAGATTTAAATTTAAAAGTAGATCTACGTTACGTAAAAGTATAAGGGCACTGATCTGCGCCGGTGCGCCGGCCGAACAATTCGGCCGGTCGTACCGTGGACGTACGATACGTTCCATAATAGCCGCACGATTGCTTCTTCCCCAATTGCTTCGCTGGTAAAAAAAAAAAAAGAAGTCATGCCGTCTGTTCATCCCAACTGCCCCGTGATCTCCCATACGCCAGCCAGCTCGCCGGCCGCCCTCGTCCACGACGCTGCCGTCCTCGTCGCAGCCGTCCGCCCTCGTCCCGCCGGCCACCGTTCTCGTCGCAGCCGTCCGCCCTCGTCCCCGCCGGCCACCATCCTAGTCACCAGCCCCAACCACCGCTGGCCGTCCTTGTTGCTTTGCCCCGTGCAACAGCCGCACCCCGCGGTTGAAGCTCTTGTTGAGACCGTTGTAGCTCCGGTTGCGACGACTGAAGCTCGCCGGCATGCTCGCCGCCGCTCATCCCCGGTGTGCAGTTTGCAACAAAAAATCGAGCACCGGGGGAGATGCCCAGTGCTACAACCAACGACCAAAAAAGCTACAACTAGCGATAGGAAAAGCTTCAACCGGCTACGAAAAAAGGTTCAACCAGTATACGACTGGAGCTATGGATGATCAAGAAAAGTTACAACCGGTGACAGAAAAAGCTTCATCTAGCGACGAAAAAAGCTTCATCCGACTATGAAGAAAGTTTCAACCGTGGAAACGAAGCCATGGACGAAAAACGAAAAGTTGCAACCGACAGTTATAAAAGTTACAACCGCATTGAAAAAAGCTTCAAACTTCTTATCTCAGCTGCGACCCGCGATGACGATGACGCCGTTTTGCTGCAACCGTAGTAGATTTTTGCTACCACCGGCGATTGAATTTGCTACAACCAATATTCCACAGCTGATGCTGCTGCTCCACCAAGCTCCCAGGCCCGCCCATGGCCATGGTCGTCGCGGCGCTGTGGGAGGTGAGAAAAGGAAGGTGGACGCGCGGCCATGCGAGGAGCGCCCCTTGGCTTCGCACCTTGCAGCGTTAGTGGCCGCACCCCCCTACAGCATGCGGCCGCGTAGCATGGTTACGGTGATTGTGCGGGCCTGTGTGGAGATTTCGATCTAAGGGAGAGGAAGAAGAAAACATGTGGTCAGGCTCTCTGGAGACGAAGGGATATGGATAAGATAGGCTGCAAGCGCGTACGTGGCTAACTCGTGACGTTTCGCGAACGCTTGCGTGGCGACTCGACCGGCGCCCCGGCGTGAAACGTTTTCCAAAGTATAAGGCATGTACACAACCTATCATTGACACGTCTATGAAGAATGTTTTTTTAGAGTATTAAGAGTCCGGCCTGCACACAAATGCATTGGTTTTCTTTTTGTTTTGATGGGTTAGATTTCTAACGGATCGGACCTATCCCTCGGCCCACGGTAATCCAGCTGCAGCTCTTTGAAGTCTGCCTGCTCCACCACATCTAGGTTGGACCCCTCGCCCCACGAATCGGACCGATAGTCTGGCAATCTATTCCCCTCGATGGACCCCCACGGAGACAACGCAATCGAGCCGTGCTGGCGATGAACCTACCAGCAAGGGCTACTTCGTCAACCTCAAGCATCTATTCACCGGTGGGTTCCCGCCGACGAGGGTGTACTCGTATCCGCATCGATGCCATACAAGTGTCTCGTGGACTGACGATCTGAAGGAAGCTCTAATGTGGAAGACAGTCACCATCCAATCTGGGAAGAAAGACGTGTTGTTTTCAGGTCACCACCGCGTTTCTAGGACCTCAGCATGGTGGCGGGCATGGAGAGCACGAGCGCGCGAGCAGCAGGGTCGGGGGAGTACGACAAGCTGACCATTGTCGTCGCGCCCGACGGCGCTGCCATGCTCCGGGTTTTCATGTTCCCGGCCACCGGAAGCGAGGCGACGACCGCGTCTGGCTCCGGCTCACACCTCGCCGCTGCCGTTGTTGACAAGTCTGGGTAGCGTTACATCAACCCCAGCTACTGCGTATCCACCATGGTCAGAATCGTTGCCATCAGTCTCTCCCTCTCTCCGCGGTGGCGCATAGGTTTCACCATAGGACCTAGGTCAAGATCGAGAAGGGCCGGTGTAGTGCTGGGTCAACACCGGGGCAAACTCCTTTGATACAAAGGAATTTCATAGGATTTTTGGAGGATTTGAGTTCTTAGGATTTTTTTCCTACGATGGTCGGTTGATTCATAGGATTGAAATCCATTGGAATTTTTCCATAGGATTCATTTGTACTACATTTTGGAGGAAAACTTCCATCCACTCAAACCTCTTTGTAGAATTTCTTTGTTTTTCCTGTGCTATCAAACACACTTCCAAATCCTGTAGGGTACAAAAGGACATGGCACTCTATTCCTGCATTTTGAGAATCCTGTGAATCAAAGAGACCCTTAGTTTTTGTACTAACGATGTAGCTAAATGGGTTGTGTTCAGCGGAAACAGGCCCAGTTAACCACATGCCTTCGTTTTTTCTTCTGGGGCAGCAGGCCATTAGGACAGCCGGGCCAGGAATTGAAAGCTGCGCTAGAGGTCGCCAAATACAGCAGATCTAACGGCTAAAAACACTCGAATCAGTGAAACGGACGGTCAAAAAATGAGAAGGCGTGAGAGGGCGGATATTAGGTGCGGTTATAGTGTCCTAAATGTAATATCTTAAGAGACTTGGAGGCATCCTACTAGTAATTTATATCAGCAGAGCATACAACATGCAATATTTCAAAGGAATCAATCCATCGCGACAAGATTATGAGAAAACTCCACTTCCAAGAATAGCGTAGCACACGATACCTTATGATGAGGTGATAGGCAAGACAGAGGAGATGTGATTATGTTATCTTAAATATGCATAGTATGACGTTCATTGATATTGTAGTTTAATCTTTCATGTGTCTTTTTGTGTATCTGATCAACTGAAACATCTATGGGTTTTTATTTCATATACATTTAGGCATTCAACTTCAACTCCTTACGGAATTCCTTATTTTTCACCAATAAAATTATGTATCCAAAGAAATTTAGGACGAACAAAGAATCATCTTCTTACCTTAATAAATTATAGGGAATTGTTTTATTGTGTGGAACACTAAGAATACCCATAGACTAATAAAGTGAAAGTTGCTATGACAATACTTTTATAGATCCCTATAATTTATTCAAATTGATTCTATAATTTGTAAACAATTGTTCACATAATGTTAGTACATCAGAAATTGAACATCCATCTAAATGGTGAGAAGACACTCTACTTACACATGTAAAAATGTCATTCTCTCTACAAGAATTGTACCATTGGAGTCAATGCCTAATTTCATAACTTGAAGTAAAAAATGCATTGGTATGACTTCAAGTTGAAGTATACTTCGCAGCAAAGTCAGCAATATGCTTATCTGAGCTTCCTCCTTCCCGCATTGCATCCTTGGCCTTTTGCATATACTTTGCAGCATTTCTTTTGTAATCATCCTTTCTATCTCCGTCCATCACCTCTCTAATGCACCTCTCGACCTCCATCCTCTTTAGCCATCCTTTATCACCCTTCCGTACTCGCACGCCTATGCCCCACACAGTCTCCACATACTTTGAGATGGTGGGTTGGTCAGCCCAATGTGGGATTCCCACAAGAGGAACACCACTAACAATTGCCTCCAATGTCGAGTTCCATCCGCAGTGGGTAACAAAACAACCTACATGTATGTTCATGAGTTTAAATCTGCAGTGTTGTCATTTTTGTTTACTTTGTAAAACATTTTTATATTCTTGTCCATAAAAAGAGTTAAAGAAATGTAATGTGTGTTACCATACCGATAGCCTTATGTGACAAAACTTCAAGTTGGGGGCACCATGCAACAATTAATCCATTGTTCGCACATTTCACCTTGAGTTCTTTAGATAACTTGCGTGCCTCGTTTGACCTGACAACCCAAAGAAAAGGTTTGCCAGAATTGCATAGTCCATTGCCAAGCTCCTCCAACTGGGTTGCATCATAGTTGGAGACGGTCCCATAGGATACAAGCACAACAGAGGAAATGCTATGCATCTCTAACCAATCCATACATGATGTATCACCACTGAACAAGTTGAAACCATAAGACTTGTTGGATGGTAGGCGATTATCGTCAAGGTAGTATGATGGCAAGGTTGGGCCTATCATCTTCGCTCTCCATGTTAACTCCATGTACTTTGCCTCCTGGTCAGTAGGCAAATTATAATTCCATCTAAAGCCGACTAAGAACAATCAAGTATAAAAATGCCCTACTCAAAGGAGCGTATTTTTTTGACTGTACGTACCCATATGAATGGATTCACATGATCAATCCAATGTCTCATAAAATAATTAATAGCTGTTGACTTAACACATGTATGCTTAGTGGTCATGCATGTATTATCTTATAGCACATGCGGCCCCAAATATTTCAAACTGAATTTGTTCGTTTCATGTCCTCCTCATATTAGAAACTAGGTGATTTCCCCGCATGTACTATCTTAACGAAATGACCTAAATGAAAAGCCCTTATTTCAAAAAAATAATTGTGTGTGAGCAAAGAGTATGCATATATGTTGGACCATTGGAGTTGCAACAATTAAATTGGGTATGCATGTGCTGTTAAATAGTGTTAGTGAATGATGACGTGACATATTTGATGATGTGAAGGGCTGCATGTTGAGAGAACTAGAGTTAGTGGGAATCAACTATTTAGGTAGGAGTATATAGGATACGATGTGGAACAAAAATTATAGAAAAGCAATAGACCTGCTCCCTCTTAAACAAAAATAAATAAAAGCACACCATGTTTAATGATGAAGGCAACGGCTTTGTTGTTAGGATATTTAGCACGTATATACATGTAATAAAATATACGTATTTATAAAGTCCAATGATTATGATACGTTTGAAATGTATAGAAAATTTACCGTATGGTTTGTAGCATCTGAAAATGGAAATACATAACAAAAATTATAAAGCTCTGCTCTACATTTTCTAAGGACCTTGTTAAGTACAAACGCTCATGTGCTCCCTTATTTGGATAACTAGAGCAGAGCAGATAAGTCTCAAAGCATGGCGCACCTTTGGCTCGATGTCGTGGAAAGAGTTGACGAGCACGTCGTCGGCGTCCTCCAGCCCGTCGAACTGCCCAATCGACGTCTTAGTGAGCACCGGCTGCGACTCCGGCACAGCCGTGAACGGCGGCATGTCCTCCGGCCCAAGCTCCACGCCAAGCGCTCCTCTCGTGAGCAGCGCATGCCCGTCGGTCGCCGGCAGCGCCAGCCGCCCCGCCCAGAGCTCCCCATACACGATGTCCACTGCACACGGCTGGGAGAAGAAAGCCGCCGTGGCCACGCCGGCCGCCCGCGCCACCGGCAGTGCCCACGCAAGATGAGGGTCGTAAACCAGCACGCGCACTGGCCGCCCAGCGCGCGCCTCGGACAGGAGGAGCTCCCGCAGCGTCTCGGACCCGACGGCCTCCAGTCGCGGGAAGTACTCCGCGTAGTCGGGGCACGACGCCATGCCACCAGCGTCGAAGCCGTCCGAGATGGCGGCCACGCGGAACGGCGCGCCAGGGTGCGAGGTGGTGGAGAGCACGTACCGGGTGACGACGAGGGTGGGGCGGAGGCCGTGGTACGCGAGGCGGCGGCCGAACTGGAGCATCGGGTTTGTGTGGCCCTGCGCCCCCGGGAACGGGAGGAAGAGGACGCTCGGGCCGTCGCCTGCTCCATGGCCGACGCTTGAGCCAGTGGTGCCCGTGGTCTCCATGTTGACAGCGTTCATAGTGTGGGGAATGGTCAAATTTGTTGCCACGCTCCTGTCTGTGTGTCTTGCACTGACGAGTGGAAGGAACCAGGAGGGTGGTGCGGCTGCATTCTTGACCGCATGCGTAGAAAATTTTGTAGTTTATTCTCTTTCCAGGATAGAGACCGAGTAATATAATCTATCGTGCCCACACAAAATCACAGGGGAGATATGGACATATCTGTTGTTTATTTGTCACGTATTCCCGGTTTGATGTAACCGAGGTGCACAACGCTAGGTATAAAAATTTGTCCAAAAATGGTTGTAATACGTGCAAAATTGCAGTGCAATTTTCACTCCATTCATTTGCTAATATAAGGGTTTATTCTCTGCAAAACATTATTACTTTTTTTAACTTATTTTTGACTTAATCAATTCCCTTGAAGAAAAATCTCACGATAAATTAATTGGAAGGAAATGGTAGGCATAGGTGATAAGACCGAAACAGACTGGCCTTGACATATGGTCGGAGACAGTTGCATAGTCAGGTTGGTGGCGGCCTTCCTGACTCGGTCCGTTACCGATTTAGCTGGAGCACCTTCGTGAACCATCCGGCAGCACCAGCTCGTTCCAACAGCTTCCCGAAGGTGGTCGGAGCTAAGAAAGTCTGTCGCGGCGGTGAATGAAGTAGGGTTCCTTGTTACGCTCGATCCATGTCGGATCAGAGCATCCCCAGTACAATATGATGCGCCATGGTGTTCCAGAAGGCTGGAGTAGGGGTGAGAGTGTTCCCTGTTAGAAGGGAGAGAGGGATTGGCGGAATATGATAGATGTATTATTGAGCCTCTTGGGTGAGTATATATTGAGTACAAGACTTGGAGGGTAAGAAGTCTCTCCTGGAGATAAGATGGAAATAACTCTATCTAATTCCGAGCAATCTCTACTACCAAATATATCTCTAACATCCCCCCGCAGTCGTAGCGGCAGCGTTGCGAACAACAGGAGCGTCGCGGACGGTCAGACTGGAGAGAATAGCAGCCGACGGGCTGACAATCCCCCGTAGTCATAGCGGGAGCGTCGCGGACGGTGTCGCGTTGCGGACGCGTTGACTGTAGAGGAAGCTGACGAGTTGCTCAAGCGGATGATAACCCTTTGTGCCGATGTCGAGGTAGCCGAGAGCGTAGGGTGGTGTTGCCGTGGTCGAGGTAGCCGTGCGAAGAACGCCGTGGTCGATGTCGAGTCGGGGTAACCGGTGTCGAGGGAGTCGCCGTGGAGCCGCGGGCGCAAGGAGGCGCCGAGTTAGTCATGGGCACAGTGGTGTTGAGGTAGTGGTGCGCCGGGAAGAATACGGTGTTGACGACGCGTCGCGGCTGGTTTGCCAAGCCGGGGAAACATCGTGGACGAAGGCACGCATCGGTGTTGCCAGCACCGGGCATGCGTAGACGGACGAAGATGAAGTTGACGAAGCGCCGACCAGGCTTGCCAGGCTCGGGAACACGTCGTGGATGAAGGCACGCATCGGTGTTGCCAGCACCGGGCATGCGTAGACTGGGACCTGCACGAGCTGTACGCCATGTCGGAGAAGTCGGAGAGGCCAGCAAAGAAGAATTCGACGACGGTTGCGGCGCCAATCGACGCGGGGCCAATGTCGCCCGCGGTTGTCGGAATAGACGAAGTGGTCGGGGTAGATGACGGCGACGCTGGCGACGGGCTAGTGCGTGGACGAAGACGAAGGGGGTGGACGGGCGGCGCCGGCGGCCGAAGAAGAGCGGCGGCGCCGGCCGGACGGCGGCGGCGGCGGCTAGGTTAGTAGCGTGGCGGCAGTGCTCGAAATAGGCGAGGAACCTGACAGCGTGACGAAGACCAGCGCGGACGATGGCGTTCCCACGCCAAGGGAGGCGGCGCGGCGCATACCACGAGAGGTCGACGCGCGGGGACGGCGGTGGGCCGCGGGCCGCGGCGCTACGGCCCGAAGGGGCGACACAGCGGCGGCGGGCAGGTCGGGGCGACGGCGGAAGACCTCGGGGCGGTTGTGGGGACCGCGGGCCGCGGCGCTACAGCCCGAAGGGGCGGTGCAGCGGCTGAGCGCAGGTCGGTGCAACCACGGGGACGGCTTCGGGGCGGTGGCGGGGACCGCGTATCGCGGCACTACGTCCTGAAGGGGCGACGCAGCGGCGACGCCCGAGTCGATGCATCCGCAAGGAGAACCACGGGGCAGCGGCGCTACAGCCCTACGAGGCGACGCAGCGGCAGCCCGATGCTCGATCGGTGGAGGCACGCTGAACTCGAAGACGATCTTCACGGGACCTGCGAAGACGCGCGCAACCAACGGGCCAGGTCGAACACGCCGCGTAGATGAAGCGAATCACGGGCAGTTGGGTGATCAATCCAATCACTCGTGAGCTGGGCGCGAAATTGGGCCTGGGGCAACTGGGGCTATAGCCCCAGGCGAGGCCCAACTAGTACATGTACCTTTATTGGTATTTTTCTTCAGAATTTAGTGTTATAGTGGCCCAGCCCCAGGCCTGCTAACTCAGCACCAAGCTTCAGCAGCGATGGACGTGCACTTTCTAAGCCCACTAATCTCTCCGTCCACATGCGGTTGCCATCCCAATCGCTAAACGAAAAAGAATAGCCCAGCGATACATTCAACTCGCCTAATCGAAGAAAATCTCGCCCGATGGGAAACAAACCCTGAATCACAGTTGCGTTGCTTCCCCTCGTCAGGCGGCTCCGCGCTCATCGCAGAGCAGCCCCTGCCGCGCGCGCCGACGCCCTAACGATCTGCTTAATTACCTCTTGTTCTGCAATTCTCAGCTGCCCACTACCAAACCAGGTTATTATCCAACGGTTTCTCTGTTCCTCGTATATTTTTTTAGTAAATCTGTTCCTAGTTTATACAATGCCTGAACAGATAGTTTCTACCATGTATCATCTAACTTATTTTCCCTTGTTCTTCTGTATCATAGTTTGGTATTGTTAAATTTTACAACTAAAGTCAATTTTATTTTGTTAAACTGTATAACTTCAATCAATTTTCTTTTGTTGTCAACAGGAAATTAGAATCCAAGACGAAGAGGACTCGGACATAGTACATACTGTCGTACTACACACTTGGTGATAATGGTATATTATGTTCTTATTTTCAATGGGATAAAATTAATCAAGTCTTCATTAATTTATTACCAGCTTGTGCAATGCTGCGCTTTGTTAAACTATTTACATGTATTTATGAATTTTCTCTTGTTTTAATCACGGATTTTATATTTCCTACAAAATGTAAATATGTAGTATATTTCTAACATGCATTGTTACATGTGGTACACTAGTCTTGGCTGTTTTCTTTTTTTTTTGTAGCCACTTAGTTTTAGCCCTGGGCTTTGGGAAATCCTGGTTCCGCCTCTGCTCGTGAGGTTGGGGTAGCTGCTCGGCTCGCGATGAAGGTACCTGCGTCGTGCGTTCCGCGAACGGACATAGCAGGAGCCTGCGACTGCGTTGAGCCAATGCAAAATTACGTGATGTAGATGGCCTTGCTGCACGTACTAGTGCACTGCCATCCAACACACGCACGAGCAAGGGCTAGTGCAAGCATGCATCCAGCGTGCGTGAGACTAACCTCGGGCCGCACGGCGTGGTGCAGCGCGTTGCACCAACGCACCACGGGCGTGCCGTCTTGCAGGGAGGAGCGTGATGGAGCCGAGCTGGATGAAGGCGAGGTGAAAGGAGGATCCCGATCCAATCAAGGCGACGATGGTTGGCGCAGAACGACGCGAGCGATGGATGCGCGGCGGCGGCCGTTCCGGGCCGCCGCGTGTCGCGCGAGGCCGTCGTGTCGGAGAAGAAGCCGCGTAGTCGTGCCGATGTCAGAGTAGAGGCGTGCGGGGGTCGACGGCGGTGGCGGGCGACGCAAACTGATCAAGCATAGATCGGAAATGTAGCACCCCATGTCATTAGCCACAGTGATCACTTTTGATAATGACAAGTCAGCATGATTAACAGTGCCAAATCATCATTTGCATCATATTGCATTTCAACTCCTAACTCAAATTCAAATTTAAATTAAAGTGGAAAATAAAAGTTGTTCAAACACAGAAACTAAAATGTTCAATAAATAATAAATATTCCAGAGACTATTCTAAAATTATAACCAACAATTAATAAATTAATTAGCTGGCTCTAACATTACCAAAACAGTAAGGATTAATACATTTTATTTAACACAAAATTGGTGTGAACTCCATTTGTCTCCAAACCAAATTTTGGTAGTAGTAGATATTACATAGCAACTAATGGGCTAGGTCACTAATTTGGTGGAAGTCATTTGGTGGCCTAACTATTTGCAAAACAGAAAATAAGAATGAATAAAAAGAAAAAGACAAAAGAAAATAAAACAAATAAAAAGAAAACAACCCCCCCCCCTGGCCCAACTGGGCCACGGCCCAGCCAGGCCGGCCCATTCCCCTGGCCTATATGGCCTCGCACCGGTCGGCGAACCCTAACCAACACCCTCTCCCCATCCCCTCCCCCCCCCCCCCCCCCCCCCGATCCAGATCGGGGCAACGGCGCCCCGACCACGACGCCCGCCGCTCGTCGCCGCTGCTCCACGCCGGCGCCTCGCCGTGGCCCCACGCGGCCGGCGCTCGGCCTGCCTCGCGCCTGGGCTCACCCCTGACCGCGCCCGCGTGCCCGCGCGCCCGCTTGTGGCCTATGGGCCACTGGCAAATGGGCCCGACGGCCCTGTGTCAATGACAGACGGGGCCCACTGCCCAGAACGTTTTAAAATAAAAGAAAATAATAATAAAAAATAAAAAAATTAATTAATTAGTGAATTAATTAATTTAATTAATCATGTTTAATTAATCTAATTAATTAGTTAGTTTAATTAAACAGTAATTAGATTAGCTAAACCCTAATTAGACTAAACAGACACTAACAGGTGGAATCCACACGTCAGTTTGACCCAGTCAACGCCCTGTTGACTGCTGACGTCATGATGATGTCAACACTATTCTGGATAATGTTGGATTAAATAAGTAATTTAATTCACAAAATCAATTAAAACTTTAGAAAATCATATAAAATAAACCGTAACTCCGATGAAAATAATTTATATATGAAAGTTGCTCAGAATTTCGATACGAACCCGAATACGCCCTCCGTATTCCTGTCAGATGCCCGTAGCTAGATAAACGTTGAACTGACCGATTTCGATAAATGAATAGTGCCCAACTTTAATTAAATAAATCCGAATGAATTTCTAAATTAACTAACTCATTTAGTTAGGCAGTAGAACACCCCGACATATCATTTAGTCATGTCATGCATATTGTTTGCATTTTTGCCGTGAATTTATTGTTTCTCTCCCTCTCCTTCTCTCTCGATAGACGCCGAGACCGACGACGTTGCAGCCGGGTACGACTACGCTCCAGATGAGCAGCCCGTTGATGATCCCTCTCTCTTGCCAGAGCAACCAGGCAAGCCCCCCCTTGAGCATCCAGATATCGCCCATTCCATTGCTCCTGCTTGCATTAGATTTTGCTACTGTTAATGTTTGTTCCTATTCTGATGCATAGCCTGCTTTTGTAACCTGTTTATTGTTATCTTACCTGCCTACGTTAAATTGCTTAGTATAGGTTGGTAGTGAACCATCAGTGACCCCACCACCTTACCCCTATTGCCCCTGCTTGATCATCGACTACTCGATCAGTGTGATCGTCGACCAGAAACCGACACATCACTTCACCCTCTTCGTTGTACGACTCTGCATAGTTACTATCGAGTGCCGAGGGTGATACCTCGTAACGCACTCCCGATGAATACTCTGCAGTGTAGCTGTTCGGTCGTGGTCATCGAGGGTGATTCCTCCTTTTCCACTTCCGATACGACTCTGTCGTGCAACCCATCAGTATGAACCTCGAGGGTGATGCCTCATACGTTCACCCTGATGATTTCATCGAGTGGAATCCGCCGAGGGTGATTCCTCGGGTTTCCCCTTTGATGATATGACCATACAGTTACTTTGACCTTTGTTACAGGCGGGTCGACCCTGATGGGTGCCCGCAGGGGATCTATGTTGTCGAGTGTGCCGGAAGGGCACTCGAGTGTGATATTGTGGCGGAGCTTCAGAAACTCTGATTGTCTCCGCGTGTTATTAAATCAGCCTATCGGATTTGGGTGTTTAATCTGAGTGGGTCGACGTGCCCTATATGCACTACCACTACGCGGGATTATGGTTTATGGGGCCCTCTACGTCGTACGTTTCTCCCGAAAGCTCCTCAGACGTCATGGTTCACCGTGCGGGCTGATTATTGGGATTAGGCTGGATACTTCACTGACGAGTTCAGTGTCGCGCCTGCACCCCGGCCAGTCTCACAACGCGCAGGGTGCCCAGGGCGATGGCCCAAGACCTCTGGGTGCATAGGTTAGTCCGGCGTGCTGACCTCTCTGCTGAGTCTAGGTAGGGCGCTGCTTCGTGTCGATCTCCCGAGGTCGGGCATTACCCAGCAAGTGTGTCCGACCAGAGTTGATCGAGCGTGTTGGGTAACAGTAGTGCACCCCTGCAGGGATGAATGATCTATCGATAGCCGGTCCTACGGTAAAGGACGCTCAGTTTGTATATCCCGATCTACTACTTGAACTGGATACTTGTTACTTAATTGAAGCTTCGGGATCGCTTTCTCGCTGGGAGTCGAGGAAGGATCTCTAGGCTTGCTTCAACATGTTTGCTTAATAAAATGCTATTCTACTCTCTCCTATTGCTGCAAGATGGTGGTTTCGTGAAGATGTTTGAAGATGCTAGTCTTCGATAGGACTAGGCCTTCTCTCTATTCTGGCATTTCTGCAGCCCAGTCCACATATACCGCCTTGTCGCCTTTGATAATGTTGCATATGTAGTGTAGATCCTTACTTGCTCAGTACTTCGAATGAGTACTCACGGTTGCTTTGTTACTTCTTTTTTCCCATATTCTCCTACTTGATGATACACCAGACGATGGAGCCCCGGAGCCAGATGCCACCTCAGAAGCTTACTACCAGGAGGGTCCAGACGGCACGTACTACTGGATAGAGCCAGCTGACCAGGAGTAGGATCGGAGGCTCCCAGGCAGGAGGCCTACGCCTTTCGATCTAGAGTCGTTGTTTGTGCTAGCCTTTTTAAGGCAAAACTTGTCTAACTATGTCTGCACTCAGATAATATTTGTATGACTGACTCATGTATTCGGATCTTCGTGATCCCTGGTCTGTAATATTGTGGATCTCTGTTTATTTGTGTTAGAGTTGTGTTGTGATATCTTCCCGTTAGTCCCTATGCTTGATCGTGCATGTTGGTGTGTATGATTAGTGCATGATTGAGCCAGGGGTGCCACAGGAAAACCTAAAAAGAAAACGCCGATCAAAACGACCGGCGAGAGAGCGAAAAAACCTGGAGCAAGGGCTCGGAAAAAAGACTCTCTAGGGCAGCCGATCTACACGACCGGCGAACGAACCGTAGGTATGGGCGGCGCGGCCCCCGGCGGCGGTCATGGAGACCGACCGCCCCGGGGGCGGCGCGCGGGTGCGGAAGCGGCGGCGGCTAGGATTTGGATCGATTAGGCTGATACCATGTTAGAAGGGAGAGAGGGATTTTGGCGGAATATGATGGATGTATTATTGAGCCTCGAGGGCAAGTATATATTGAGTACAATACTTGAAGGGTAATAAGCCATAAGATAGAAATAACTCTATCTAATCCCAGGCAATCTCTACTACCAAATATATCTCTAACATTCCCAGCAGCCGGCAGTAGCTGATTTTGTGACGGTCAGATGGCACCCAGCTGGCCGCAACTTTTTCTGAACTGGGCCAACACGCTGATTTTGTTGCCGTTGCAACGTAAGTGTTGCTTCAAAGAAAAAAAAACAGTTAGGTGGGGAGCCTTGTTGCAAAGGCCTACTTGCTCGCAGCATCGACCCCTCTTCAACAACTCAGATGTTACAGCAGGAGAGTCAATTACAGCATCATTGTTCTTGCGTATTGTTGCCGCCGTTGTTGCACTAGCGACGTTTGCGGTCATCGACCCCGCAACATCAGTGTTGTCACACTCATCGCCGAACGCACCTCACCGCCCTTGTGCACCGTCTCCCGCATCATCGGCGTTTCTCCCTTCTGCATGAGGAAAGATACAACTCTGGCTGGCTCTGGCTTGTAACACAACGGCTGCTAGGACGGGCATGGTGATGGGGACGAACAGGAGAGCTCGGGGAAAAAGAAGACTGAGTGGAAACATGTGTAGGAGATATGCCCTAGAGGCAATAATAAATGTTATTATTTATCTCCGTGTTCATAATTAGGTTTATGTTCCATGCTATAACTGCTGTGGTTCCCGAGCCCGTATATTCATAAAGGCTCTGGGGAAAACCCATGTGCACGTGTGGAATAATAAACGGTAAAATGTATTCCTAGTCATGCCTCTAAGACTAGCTCAAGTGTTGCATGATGATTATGTTTTCCCAATCATAGGCATGTCTATGCCAGCAACTTTGAGGGCACAAATGTTAGAAGAACATTTGTGTTGAATCGACCCGATTGATGTTATGCTATGAGATACATTCGTCACAAGTTAATGGTTAATAACACAGAGATGGTTAACGTTTGCATGATTCCTCAGACCATGAGAGTATCGAGTTTCTTCATGCTTGCTTCATGAACTTTGGGGTTTGTTAAACGTCATCCGTAAATGGGTGGCTATTACGGCGGCTTACGGGTTCATGGGAAAGTATGTCAAGTAACTTGATAGCTCAAGATTGGGATTTGCTCCTCCGGCGATGGAGAGATATCTCTGGGCCCTCTCGGTGTTACGGTATCCATCATCGTCTGGCCAGACACTTTGTGATTTGATCACGGGGATGCCGGAACACGGTAACGAGAAAAGAGAACAATACCGGTAACGAGGTAACTAGCATAGTGGACAAGTTGTTGATCCATGGGAATGCCAACATGTCTCACCTCGGGTATTTGTAACATATCGCGAAGCAACAGGAATAGCACACGGCAACTGGAGGTTCACTCGAATATTCATTCGTGTGGGTATAGGGGTCAATATGGGTGTCCACGGCTCCGATGTTGATCATTGATCGGAAGGGGTTCCGTGTCATGTCTATACTTCACCGAACCTATAGGGTCACACGCTTAAGGGTCATCTATCTGCTGAATACTAGACAGGGAGTCTGAGAGAAAATCACCGAAAAAGTTTCGGACAGCGGAAAAGTTCCGCAGAGAGAGGTCACCGGATGAGTTCCGGTGAAACTGAAAAGTTGTTTCAGGGGATACCATTAAGTCAAAATGGTTTCGGCACATGCCTGATAATTCTTGGAGGATGCCAGAATCATTCTGGAAACTTCAGAGAATTTTCTGGAAGAAAAACCGGAAATGTTCCGGAGCTGCCGGAACCACTTCAGATGCTTTTCGCAGATGAAATTACTAAACTGGAATTGTTCCAGAATGCGTTGAAAATTGTTATGGTGGGTACTGGAAATGTTCTAAGCCCACATAAATATTTTCAGTTCGAACGGATGCTGAAAAATGTCGTCGTGAATAGTGAAAGTGCTTTTTGGGTTACTTTTTGGAAAGCCATTTTTTTTGGGCTTTGTTCCAAGATCTTTTGGGGTGACATGGATGGATGAGAGCCCCCTTGGGGGGGCCCTCATGGGGGAGTGGCCGGCCACACTAGGGGCTCCACCTTGGAGCCCCTCTTGTTCCTTGGTTTCTCTTTTAGGTCCTTGTGGAAGGACTTCCCTCATATGCCTTTGGGTTTTATTGGATAACTACCCTACCCCTTGGATTTCCTATAAATAGAGGTGGAGGGGCAGCCCTCCACAATCATCCCTTCTCACATACATGCCATTGCAATGATCTGGCTTCTCTCTCCCTCCCACGAAAAGAGTTTCGTAGAGCCGAAAGGCTGTCTGGGTTCCGGTGGGAACTAGTTCTGGACGGCGAAGCCCTGCCGGATAGATGACACCGTATGTGTGCAACTTTGTAGAGAGGTCGTAGTTTCGATCTTAGTGCCCGAGGGGCTGTTCGTGAGTGCCTCCCGAAGGGCTGTCCAATTGACGGTCCGAGTTCTGTAAGTCCTCCCGAAGGGCTGTCCGAGTGACCGTTCGAGTTTCGAAGGTACTCCCGAAGGGCTGTCCGCGACATCGTCCGAGGGGCTGTTCGACCGCCTCCCGGAGGGCTGTCCGAAAGGAAGACGAGGGTATACATCCTCGCGGTTGGGAGGTTGTAAATCCTAGCTGCGGGGATCTGCACCGCCGATCGTCATCGACTCTACTTCCGCTGCGCTTCGAGTCGGTAACGAAAATGATCAAACCTTGTATGCAGTCTCCATAGTGGTCCTGGGCTGGTGCGTAGGTCGGAAAATTTTTGTTTTCTGCTGCGTTACCCTACAGTGGCATCATGAACCGTGCTATGCATAGATGCAGGTTGCGATCTAGAATACATAGAGATGTATGGGTGTTGCACAATATAATTAGGTAGTAGATGAGTTCTATTACTGAAAATTATTTGTGCGGGTAGCAGATGAAATCTGTTACCCGATGTTCTTTTTGCTTCCCTGGAATTTGCATATTTCTGATCTTGATAACAGTATGGTGGAGTTTCAAAGTTCTGGCAATCCGCGATCCTGATTGATCAACGAAGTGCTAACAGTTCATTGAATTCCACCGTAGTTAAAAGGAAAGATGAAATTTCGCAGACAAAAGGGCAATGCAGATATGATCTGCACGGGGGTCATGCGTATGACGAAGTTTAGTATGGGGCTCGAGATTTTATTATCTCGGTTTTCATACACCCTGAAAAGTTAATCTAGCGACTTGAATTATCATACTTGATGATGGACGTTGGTAGCTTTGGTTTGTTTCGAAACCTTAGAAGCCACGTAAAACAAATTTTTGCATGAACCGATTAGAGGCGTCTAACTTGGTTTTGCAGGAGGGTTTGCATGTGCATATGATGTGGTATAGCAGTGCTCATAATAATTTGATTATGTATGAGATGACTATATGATGTAAATTAATTAACATGACCTGCGTGTCATGATTCGGCATGATGGCTGGAGCCATATGATTGCACTTTAAATGACCTGCGTGTCAACCTTGTTGTAATGCATTATTTTATTAGCCATAGAGATAGCAATATTATCTGGTGCATCGACAAGGTGGTGGCAATCTTCGCGAAGGTGAACACCGACGCGAATGCCGAAGACGAAGAAATACAAGACTTCTCCGTCAGAAAGGGCTATACCATATCATGCTATTATGAATTGCCTGAGATGTTTATCCCTTATGATGCACCCTTCTTGATTGCACGGTAGTCGCTTTTATTAGGGTGATCTCTCACAAAATATCAAGTAGTTAGTGTTCTCCCAAGTGTAGCACCGTCACGGCACCTAACTTTTCGGGGCATCACATGGACACATGGGTGCGAACGATTAGGGAAGTGTGAGGCGGGTGAGTTGAGACCTCGCAGCGAGATCACTTGGTTGTCTTGACGTTCTGGAGGAGCGTCCTGAGCTCGGAACACGCCCATCGAAAGATGAACAAGAGTCACATAGAGATGTGATTGGCAAGTTGGCCTACCGATTGCAATTCTCGTCACTTGAGATGGACACATCCTTGGCGTTGAATTGTAAAATGGATCTTGAATCATTCACAATCAATTATGAGAGATATTGATTTGAGTGGGAGCGCACTGTTGAATTAACTTGTTTAATTCTCAGTGCAATTAATTTTGAACTCTGTCTAAATGTGATTTGCATAATAGTTGTAGAATAATGGCTCGCATTTCCACCTTCCCTATTAAAATTGAATAGCTGTTAAATATCTGGTTAAAACTTTACGGTTGGTAACGTAATGTGAGGATTGTCCTCAAGAGTGCCGAGAAGGACTTTGTCCTATCGCATACTTTCGGTATTCTCTCGATTATGCTATGGATCATGTGACTCTCGTCCGTTGATCCAAAAGCTAGAATTCCATTTCAGTCAAGCGCAATATGTTTGTTTCCATGAGACCCAAACTTCGAAAGTTTGGATAGTTATGTGATATTCATGGAATCTGAAAATTATTTTCAGAGACAGACAAAGGCTAAAAGATATGAGATATCCAAAGCAATGTTTGTTTGCAAACTATTAGTAAAGGAGTTTACTATGCATTAGACTGATAAGAGAGGGATCCAGAAGAACGCCTGTCATATGATGAAAGGTGAATAAAACAACAACTTAAAGAGAAAGGAAGTGTCCGAAGGGTGTTAGTAAGACTTTCACGCCTAGGAAGTCCGGGGCTAACGCCACTCTTAAGTTCGGTGCTTTTTCTGAGAGTAGGAGAAATACTGAAAGTTAAACTGTTAGAAGTATAAAGGCAGAAAGAAAGGAGACTGAAATATCCAGCTCATGTATGAATGTCATACAAGTTTTTGATGTATAGAAGGCTGGTCAAAGATATAGTCCTTGGGAATTATGATTAAATTGTTAATCACTGATTCTTGGGTATTGTGAGTTAATCACAAAGATACCCGCTCGATTGCTTTCTGTTGCAACTCGATGTAAGAACTACTATGGCCTGAAAGACTAGCCAGAAATGAGTTTTAGGTATACACGGGGAACATAGTAAATGTTACTATACCTTCCATCGGTGTATTACCGTCTGTATTTATTTTTATAATTCGTTTGGAGTTTCACAAACTCTAGCCCATTGCATAAGGTATCTTGCAAGAAGGTTGTTTATAAGAGAACTTTTGATGTTCGATGTTATGAATAACATAAGGGCCATACTTTCATTATGAATGAGATGTATGTTATGAATATTGATAATAATACATTACCTCTGGGTTTACTTTCATAATTCATTTTAGAGTTCCATACACTCTAGCCCATTGCACAATGTTTGTTGCAAAAGAGTTGTTCATAAAAACAACAATTGTTGTTCAGTATTATGAATAACATGAAGGGCCATGCTTCCATCCTAGATGGGATGTATGTTATGAATATTGATGGTAATATGATACATCCATAACACTGACGCTAAATGTCGCAAGACTAAAAGAATACCACACAAGTGTGGCACTGCATTTGGTCACATTGGAGAAACCCGCATGGATAAATTCCATTATGATGGATTTTGAAGTCGTTTGATTTTGAATCATCTGACACTTGCAACTTTCCTCTGAAAAGAGAAGTGACTGAAATACCGTTCACAGGCCATAAGGAACGGACAACAAACTTATTGGTGATCATACATTTGATGTGTGTAGTCCGATAAAGGTTGTTGCAAGTAGTGGATTTATCTATCTTCAGAAATGACTCAAGTAGATATGTGGATATTTACTTGATGAGACGTAAGTCTGGATCTTTTGAAATCATTCGAAAGGTTTTCAAATATGAAGTAGAAGTTATTGTAACAAGAAAATTATGTTTCTACAATTCGATTGCAGAAAGAAATATTTGAGTTACAAGTTTAGCGAATGTCTGATGAGTTGTGAAAGGGGTTTCATAACTTGCACCTCCCGGAACACCACTGCAAGAGGAAAGTCCGTGAAGATGTAATCGAACCATTTATGACATGGTAAGATCAAAGATGACATAATTAAATTTGCCATTATCCCTTTTAAAGTGATGCTTTAGAGACTGCGGCTTTTACACTGAAAAGAGCTCCATTAGGTCTGTTGAAATGACACCATGGTATGGTATGCCCAACCATGTTATATCTTTTCTTAACATTTGGGATATGGGGCTTGTGTAAAAGGTTACAAACCTATTCCAAATCAGACAAGTGCTACTTTGTAGGTTATCCCAAAATGTTGGGTATTCCTCCCTCACTATGCCGAGGCAAATAGGTTTGCCACTAAGAACGGTATGCTTTTTGAAGAAAATGGTTCTTTCAAAAAGGTGAGTGGGAGAATAGTGCAACTCGACGAGATAAACGGTATCTTTGTCATCAGATCAAAGGAAAGAGACCTTGGAAGTAATTCCAGAGTTTCCTACTGCGACTGATACGGAAGTCTCTACAATAAAATATATGGACTTCAGTCGAACTTGCAGCTGAACCACGTAGGCAAGGCTCGTGCTAACCTATAAGGTGCGCAACGAGATATTGTTGTTAGACAACAGTATACCTACGATATACAAGGAAGCGTTGATGGGCCCTGACTCCGGAATTGGCTAAATGCCAATACAATCCGAGATAGTTTCCATATAAGTGATTCAAGATTAAAACCTTGATACACCTTTCGGAAGACTTAGAGTCTGACGAATATTTATGGAACTATAACTGATACGAATAAAAATGTTTTATCCATAAAGCTCGACTTGTTGCAATATACAAGTTCAAGGAGTTGACTACGATGAGGTTGCTTCACCGTAGCGATGCTTAAAGTCGGTTCGGGTTGAACTAGCAATTAAGACATATTTCAATCATGAGATATAAAACAAGGATGACGAAAGGATTTCCATCTGATGGAAATAAAACCAAGGACTTGCATGTGTTACAGTCCAAGGTATTTTGTCAGTCCAAAGGATGCTAGTAAGTATGCAAACTTCAGAGTTCCAGCGATGGACAGAAGAGAGCAAAATGGAGTTGGAATCTTCGTGTTTTGATTATATGGTTAAAAGGGTTTTGACTTCATCAATGGGTAACGAAGATGCTTATGATTCAAGATAGTAAGTGGGAGCATAATAAAATTTCTAAAAAACGTTGTGTGCTTGACACATTGTTAATTGGAAATAAATTTCTTGACACGAATTAGGACTTCATTTGAAAATAGTTTTCCGATGAAGTGCTTGGGCTAAATAGCCTTTATATTAGGCATGATGATCTATGGAGATAGATTTACCTAATGGGGCTGAGCAAAGATACATATTGACAAGATGCTAAAACCTTTTAGCATTAAAAACGTCAAGGAGTGATTCTTGCCGAAGTCACATGGAAAGAGTTTTTGCAAGACTCGGTGTCCCAAAACACTGATGAGCAAAATACATGATGGAGATTCCACACACTCTTGTGTTTGGATTAATCATGTATTCCATGGTATGTAAAAACAACCAGATATGTACAATACTCTCAAAGTTGTTGCAAGTATGGATACCAAAGTGATCAAAAGTACTGATCATGGGACAACAGTGAAAAAGGGTCATTGAGTACTATAGTAGCACTGATGACATGTTTTCTCGCAAGCGGAGATCATGAAGAGTTCGTTGTAAAAGGTTACATCGATACAGTCTTCATCCATGCTCCAAGCGATTTTCGATTTAAGTTAAGGGTTTTGTGCAATACACAATATGGTGGCACGGTAGTTGGAAATTGTTCCAAACAAGTTACTGTGGCGAATTCTATAACAGAGGCGAAGTATGTTGCCGCTTTTAAAAGCGACAAAGAAGATGTTGAATCATATAGTTCATTCATGAACTTAGTATGGTTCCAAGATGGCTTTTGTCAATGGGACACTACTGCAGGTAGTTGCTCCATAACTCAGTCTGAGGAATCCAGGTTCGACCTGTGATTCACATACATACAAAGCCAAGTCCACACAAAATATGAATTTTGTGAAAGCGTGAAAACGTGAGGATATGCAAATATACACACGGAGCTGAAGTCGTCAGATCCGTTGGACATCAGGCTATACCACAAGCGAAGCATATTTACACCGGTGTGCCACAGGTGTAAAGTGCATTAGCATTAACTAGATTATTGACTCTAGTGCAAGCGGGAGTCTGTAGGAGATATGCCCTAGAGACAATAATAAATGTTATTATTTATCTCCGTGTTCATAATTAGGTTTATGTTCCATGCTATAACTGCTGTGGTTCCCGAGCCCGTATATCCATAAAGGCTCTGGGGAAAACCCATGTGCACGTGTGGAATAATAAACGGTAAAATGTATTCCTAGTCATGCCTCTAAGACTAGCTCAAGTGTTGCATGATGATTATGTTTTCCCAATCATAGGCATGTCTATGCCAGCAACTTTGAGGGCACAAATGTTAGAAGAACATTTGTGTTGAATCGACCCGATTGATGTTATGCTATGAGATACATTCGTCACAAGTTAATGGTTAATAACACAGAGATGGTTAACGTTTGCATGATTCCTCAGACCATGAGAGTATCGAGTTTCTTCATGCTTGCTTCATGAACTTTGGGGTTTGTTAAACGTCATCCGTAAATGGGTGGCTATTACGGCGGCTTACGGGTTCATGGAAAAGTGTGTCAAGTAACTTGATAGCTCAAGATTGGGATTTGCTCCTCCGGCGATGGAGAGATATCTCTGGGCCCTCTCGGTGTTACGGTATCCATCATCGTCTGGCCAGACACTTTGTGATTTATCACAGGGATGCCGGAACACGGTAACGAGAAAAGAGAACAATACCGGTAACGAGGTAACTAGCATAGTGGACAAGTTGTTGATCCACGGGAATGCCAACATGTCTCACCTCGGGTATTTGAAACATATCGCGAAGCAATAGGAATAGCACACGGCAACTGGAGGTTCACTCGAATATTCATTCGTGTGGGTATAGGGGTCAATATGGGTGTCCACGGCTCCGATGTTGATCATTGATCGGAAGGTGTTCCGTGTCATGTCTATACTTCACCGAACCTATAGGGTCACACGCTTAAGGGTCATCTATCTGCTGAATACTAGACAGGGAGTCTGAAAGAAAATCACCGAAAAAGTTTCGGAGACAACGGAAGAGTTCCGGAGAGAGAACACTGAAAAAGTTTCGGTAAAACTGAAAAGTTGTTTCGGATAAAACCATTGATCCAAAAAGGTTTCGGCAAGCACCAGGAATGTTTTGGAGGTTGCCAGATTGGTCTGGTAATTTCTGGAATTTTTCTGGAGAAAAAACCGAAAAAATGTTTCGGAGCTGCCGGAGTTGTTTACCGGGTAAACAAAGATGGTTTTAAATTAAACCACCATACTGGAAATGTTCCAGAGCGCGTCCAGATAATTTTAGAGGGTGCCGAAAATGTTCTGGGACCTTCTGGAATTTTTCAGAGATAATAGTCGCGGAAAACATCTTGTCCCAGCGTGAGGGGACAAGATCCCACGATACGTGGGGGCTGTTTTGGGGGCGCTCCCCTTGAGGGGGCAGCCCCTTGTGGCTGGACAAAGATGTTGGGGGGCCCCCCATGGTGGGGGGCAGCCCCCACAAATGGTGGAGAGTGTTGGGAGAAAGGTGGGGCCCCATGGGGGAACACCATGGACAAGGGAACATGTTTTTCCCTTGTTTGGTGGGAACATGTTCTCCTTGTTTTGTGGGAACATGTTTTCCCCATGTTTAGTGGGCTGAAATTTCAGCCCCCTCCACCCCTTCCACCACTATATAAGGAGGAGGAGAGGTGCTCTCCAACTCCACTCCAACTCTCTCACACAAGCCATGCATGATCTGGCATTCTCTCTCCCTCCCACGAAATAGTTTCGTAGTGCCGAAAGGCTGTCTGGGTTCCGGTGGGAACTAGTTCTGGACGGCGAAGCCCTGCCGGATAGATGGCACCGTATGTGTGCAACCCCGTAGAGAGGTCGTAGTTTCGTCCTTTTGCCCGAGGGGCTGTTTGAGTGTCCTCCCGAAGGGCTGTCCGAGTGACGGTTCGAGTTCTGTGAGTCCTCCCGAAGGGCTGTCCACGACACCGTCCGGGGGACTGTCCGACCGCCTCCCGGAGGGCTGTCCGAGTGGCGGATGAGGGAGTACATCCTCGCAGTTGGGAGGTTGTAAATCCTAGCTGCGGGGATCTGCACCGACGATCGTCATCGACTCTACTTCCGCTGCGCTACGAGTCGGTAACGAAAATGATCAAACCTTGTATGCAGTCTCCATAGTGGTCCTGGGCTGGTGCGTAGGTCGGAAAATTTTTGTTTTCTACTGCGTTCCCCAACAGTTGATGACATTCCGGTAACCACCGATGGACGAGAACTTTGCCTATTGGTCTACCTCATTTTAACGAGCAGGAAAATGGTTCTCTTCGTCCCTCGCCCTTGGTACCGATGTTGTTACCGACATAACTGATAGACTATCCTCTGACATACCTTGTTGTCATGACCGGTAAGATGACACCGTCCTCCCTACTCTCGATCGACACTCACCACAGTTCCACAGGATCGGAACCTGACTCTCCTGTACAACCTTGATTCCGAAATATTCTTTGCACTTGACTTTGTGTGTTATCACGAGCCACCCTCCGAGAGTTGATCTATTCCCGATGCTCTGAACCCCCTTTACACATTCTGTTCCGGTATCGATCGTTTGTCCATTCGCTTAAAACTTCCTATTGTACCTTCATACTTTGCTCTTGATGTTTTCTTAAGTTTCAACTCGAGAGATACTTCTGCCACATTCCCTGAATTGTCCACCAGATAATCGACCCTATAAAGGTCAGTTCTCCTGAAGTTACCCTTTACTTCCTCACTTAAATCTCGGGACGAGATTTCTTGTAGTGGAGGAGAATTGTACCACCCCCATGTATCAACTACAGTGATCACCTCTTAATCATGCCAAGTCATCTTCATTTGCAATGCATGATCACAGTGGTTTAAAACCTCATATCCAATTCTGCCATTGGAATCAAATTCATATTTCAGTGGAATTTGAAGTTGTTCAAAACCTGCCGGAAAAATGTTCACCATTTGGCAAAAATTCCATAACATTTAATTGTTAAGGAAAACAACATCAATCTTATGCAAAGGTGAACAGTAGCATTTAAAACAGTGCAAAACCAGCATAATTAAATGCTATTTCATTTATGGAAAATCCAATCAGATTCAAATAATCCTCAAACTTGTTGTGGCAGTGCATAAAAATGCCTTGGATTTTATGGGACAATTTCCATAATTTTGCTAAGGTATTTGGATGCCCAATTAATTTCATCTCTCTTGCTGTTATTAAATAAAAGAAAATAACAGAAAACAAAAAGGGCCAGAGCAACTTACCTAGCTCTGGGCCAAGTCGGCCCAGGCAGCCCAGCAGGCCCACCTTCCCCTCCTCCTTCTCTCTCGCTCGCGCCGTCGCCACGCCCATGGCCACAGCTCGTCGTTCCGTCGAGACGGTGACACGGCGACACTCGCGGCCGGCCGAGGGGATAAGTTGCACCCCTGCCCACTTCCTCGTCGTCCTCATCCATTCCCCTCTCACCTCGCTCGCTCTCTCCCTTCCTTTCCTCCTCCAGATCCGCCGCCGAGCGCCACCGTCGCCATCTTCCATCTCCACCGCGGCCCCCGGCAACCATTCCTCCCTCCATGGTGTCCAGTAGGTCCGCCGGCGACCGCCTCGTCGTCTGATGCTCTCCGTTGGAGTCGGGGAGCCCTGCTGATTTCGCTCGCCTTCGTCCCCATCTCCGGCCATCGCGATGCCGTCGCCGCGATTCCCCGCCGGTCTACAGCTACTAACCTGTCACCGGCCTTTCTTGGCCGCACGGTGAGCTCCTGCTCGATCCTCTCACTTCCGTGCTCCTCTCCGCGCGCTGTAGGCGCCGCTCCCTGTAGGAGATATGCCCTAGAGGCAATAATAAATGTTATTATTTATCTCCTTGCTCATAATTATGTTTATGTTCCATGCTATAACTGCTGTGGTTCCCGAGCCCGTATATCCATAAAGGCTCTGGGGAAAACCCATGTGCACGTGTGGAATAATAAACGGTAAAAAGTATTCCTAGTCATGCCTCTAAGACTAGCTCAAGTGTTGCATGATGATTATGTTTTCCCAATCATGGGCATGTCTATGCCAGCAGCTTTGAGGGCACAATGTTAGAAGAACATTTGTGTTGAATCGACCCGATTGATGTTATGCTATGAGATTCATTCGTCACAAGTTAATGGTTGATAACACAGAGATGGTTAACGTTTGCATGATTCCTCAGACCATGAGAGTATCGAGTTTCTTCATGCTTGATTCATGAACTTTGGGGTTTGTTAAACGTCATCCGTAACTGGATGGCTATTACGGCGGCTTACGGGTTCATGGGAAAGTATGTTAAGTAACTTGATAGCTCAAGATTGGGATTTGCTCCTCCGACGATGGAGAGATATCTCTGGGCCCTCTCGGTGTTAAGGTATCCACCATCGTCTGGCCAGACACTTTGTGATTTGATCACGGGGATGCCGGAACACGGTAACGTGAAAAGAGAACAATACCGGTAACGAGGTAACTAGCATAGTGGACAAGTTGTTGATCCATGGGAATGCCAACATGTCTCGCCTCGGGTATTTGTAAAATATCGCGAAGCAACAGGAATAGCACACGGCAACTGGAGGTTCACTCGAATATTCATTCGTGTGGGTATAGGGGTCAATATGGGTGTCCACGGCTCCGATGTTGATCATTGATCGGAAGGGGTTCCGTGTCATGTCTATACTTCACCGAACCTATAGGGTCACACGCTTAAGGGTCATCTATCTGCTGAATACTAGACAGGGAGTCTGAGAGAAAATCACCGAAAAAGTTTCGGACACCGAAAAGTTTCGGACAGCGGAAAAGTTCCGCAGAGAGAGGTCACCGGATGAGTTCCGGTGAAACTGAAAAGTTGTTTCAGGGGATACCATTAAGTCAAAATGGTTTCGGCACATGCCTGATAATTCTTGGAGGATGCCAGAATCATTCTGGAAACTTCTGGGAATTTTCTGGAAGAAAAACCGGAAATGTTCCGGAGCTGCCGGAACCACTTCAGATGCTTTTCGCAGATGAAATCACTAAACTGGAATTGTTCCAGAACGCGTTGAAAATTGTTATGGTGGGTACTGGAAATGTTCTAAGCCCACATAAATATTTTCAGTTCGAACGGACGCTGAAAAATGTCGTCATGAATAGTGAAAGTGCTTTTTGGGTTACTTTTTGGAAAGCCATTTTTTTGGGGCTTTGTCACAAGATCTTTTGGGGTGACATGGATGGATGAGAGCCCCCTTGGGGGGGCCCTCATGGAGGAGTGGCCGGCCACACTAGGGGCTCCACCTTGGAGCCCCTCTTGTTCCTTGGTTTCTCTTTTAGGTCCTTGTGGAAGGACTTCCCTCATATGCCTTTGGGTTTTATTGGATAACTACCCTACCCCTTGGATTTCCTATAAATAGAGGTTGCGGGGCAGCCCTCCACAATCATCCCTTCTCACATACATGCCATTGCAATGATCTGGCTTCTCTCTCCCTCCCACGAAAAGAGTTTCATAGAGCCGAAAGGCTGTCTGGGTTCCGGTGGGAACTAGTTCTGGACGGCGAAGCCCTGCCGGATAGATGACACCGTATGTGTGCAACTCTGTAGAGAGGTCGTAGTTTCGATCTTAGTGCCCGAGGGGCTGTTCGTGAGTGCCTCCCGAAGGGCTGTCCAAGTGACGGTCCGAGTTCTGTGAGTCCTCCCGAAGGGCTGTCCGAGTGACCGTTCGAGTTTCGAAGGTACTCCCGAAGGGCTGTCCGCGACATCGTCCGGGGGGCTGTTCGACCGCCTCCCGGAGGGCTGTCCGAAAGGAAGACGAGGGTATACATCCTCGCGGTTGGGAGGTTGTAAATCCTAGCTGCGGGGATCTGCACCGCCGATCGTCATCGACTCTACTTCCGCTGCGCTTCGAGTCGGTAACGAAAATGATCAAACCTTGTATGCAGTCTCCATAGTGGTCCTGGGCTAGTGCGTAGGTCGGAAAATTTTTGTTTTCTGCTGCGTTACCCTACAACATGTGGATGTGATTCATTGGAGATGAGATAAGGGTGGATGAGCATAGCGGTGGGGGTGGTCCAAATGGGATATGCTTATGCAGAGTATAAGGTTCCTTCTTTTTCGTCCCCAGGTACGCCAACCTTTGCAATAAGGCCCATGCTCTCGGCGTCGAAGGTTGTTGCGGGCCATCCGATCAAACTCGGATCCGTCGGCCGTGGAGGCAATCAACGCGCAAGGACATATCAGTTGGCTGAATCTATTCTTTTCATTTATATTTGTCAAAAATTTATGGCTACACAACGACAAGTATGGAGAAACCAAAATTGATAAAGAATAATAAACAATCCAAGCATCTCAGCCCAAGCAAGGGGCATCCACACCTCCTGGTCCTCTACAACACCCTCGGCCATGTTGGAGTGGTTTTTCTAGAAGTTTACATACACACACATATACTTATCTGTATGAACGCACACACACATCCTACCCTATGAGCACATTTAAGATACTTAGTCGGCATAATATTTTTAGATTGATGAAGTCGCCACAGCAACACGACGGCGTCCGTCCGTCACGGCCTCGCCCCATCCGTAGTTCCACACTCCGTAGCCGCAACTTAACTGGTTAAGGTCTGCTTGATATTCTCTTGTATTATTCTAATGCTGAAATCCAGTAATCCAATGACTGCAAAAATTGGACTCTCCCCTTAGCTGAGCAACACTTGAGTATCGCAGTAGGCGTCGCCTTCTTCTCCCATTGTCAAGCAAAGATATAGGCTATTTGAGCCTTGACCGAACACCAACAACAGACGCAAAAGTATAGCACTACCTTAGCCTTTGCAATTATGAATACACACTCTTTGAATCATAGGCCCTCCCTGCTCCTTGAGAGTGAGGGCAGGGTGGACGCAGCGTTGTGGGTTGTTGGACGCGAGCTTGTAGCGAAGGGCATGAACTGGAGCATTTACTCAATTGCCAAGCACCTCGCGGTGTTCTCCTATTTATCTGGAAATTTGTTTCACAAGAGAGAAAGGTGGGGGTCAAAAAAGAGGACCAGTTGTGCCAACGCTCATTCATTCAATTCTGTACACTAGGAAGAGTTGGTTGGTGATATGATCAGTGAAGTTACACATACCTTTTTTAAAAGCCGGACGTGACAATAATGTGTCAACTGTCGAATAACTCAGCTCCATTGTGACTCAAGAAGGAAAGTAAAAATAAGGGAGAACATGCAAATATTCGGCATTTCTTGAATCCTTTGAAATGACAAGCACAATTTATTTATTTCCACGTGCAAGAGACATCTGCCAGGACCATACTACTACTAGCTATCGATGATGTAAGATTGGGTTGCACTGGGAAACATAGTACTAGTCAGTTTGTTCAGACAAGAATTTGAGGTCCAACTCTACCAATTCCTAATACCTGATTGATCATTATCGAGGTATTCTCATCTCGCTCAAAACAGGTTTTCGCCCTACTTATATATATAAAGTGACAACCACAGTACACGGCCAAACGTTACAAGGTTGAGAGGAAGCCCCGTAACAAAGCAGGAAAAGATTAAATGGAAAATAACAATCGCACCAAAAAAATTGAACAAGTGCAAAAACAAAAAGGAAAGAACAATATGACAGCCAACTTTGGCACGACATCGTCCCCATTCCATCAGGAAACGCCATGCCATGCCGTAGGTCACCTGGGCTCCAGGACAACCTCCCCAAGAGGGAAACGGCGCAAAGCGTCACCACGCCGAGTCCGAAGCAGACAAGGGGAACTATGGCACGAAGAAGATAACCGCAATGACGTCCTTAGGAGAAAAGCGACACGCACGGGCGCCATCACTGATGGTGTCGAAAAGGAGAGCCTTTGCCCGGTGTGTCACTTTGGCATCTCGAAATCTTTTGGGTTCTTTTTCTCAAAGAGCCTCATACACTTTGAACGTATAGGTGTCCGCTAGTTGTGCAACTCGGAGTGGAAAGGAATAGATGAGTGGTTTAAAAAACCATTGAGTGACTCGACAGGAAACATATGTCCTCTATCGGAAGGGCTACACTGATCAATTCCATCCTCAGTAATTACCGATGTATGGGATTTTCTTTTTCCAAATCTCTGTGTGAGGGTGCTCAAACAATTGGGCTACTTTACATCAAGATTCTATTTTCAAATTGATGAATACAAAAAAAAAATACCGGCTAGCAAGATTTAAAGTAATCTGACGTCCGAAAGACATGTGTGGATTAAGAATCCATGGTTTAGGATCAAAAACAAATATTCTCATGTGTAAATGGATCTTTAAGATATTAAACGGGGACCTATGTTGCTAGACCGCGCCTTTGTAATAAAAAATACTTGGGATCTAAAATATTACCACAGGTGTGCAGTGGAACATAGGAGACTCGCATCTTTGTGGCGAGCCTTATGTTGGTCAAAAAGGTTTTCTTTATTTTTATTTTGGAAAGTTGGAAAGTTCACAACTAAAGATAGTATCCCTAGTATGATCCTCAGAGGATAATTGGTTTTCTAATAAACTTTTCAAAAAAGAATACCCATGTTTGAATAATATCGGAAGAGATTAGAACGCCTCATTGACAATGGTTAAAAATAGAGTTATTGATATCTCACAGTTCTTTTTTATTTATTTCTGTTGTTCTCTTCCGGACTTTACCTTTTTGTTTATTTTTGTACATATAGAATAAAATGTTTATCGCCTATATGAAAAACATTCATCACATATTTGAAAAAAAAATCATCAAGTATTAAAAAAGAGAAAAGAGAACAAGAAACAAAAAGGGGAAATATAACATTTTATTTTATATGTACAAAACATTTCTTAAAAACTATGGCCTTTTTGATGAAATACCTTATCCTTTTTAATAATATGTAATAAAAACTACTTTAGGAAATGAACATTTATACATATGGCGTTTATTATTTGTGTACGTGAACATATTTTTATTTTCCTTGCATTCACTGAAACCTGTTAAGGAAACTGTTTTTATCCATTCCTGAATATACTATTTTTTTATTACTTAAATATACATTCACAGGTTTTTTAACTACTAAATAATGAAACAAAGGGAAAACCCCAAGGGCATATTGGTCGTGGCCTGCCGTTGAGGTGTTAAGCGTGTTATAGAAAGGTGGCCTGGTTTTTCTCATGGCTAGACTCATCTCTTTGACCTAGACATTCACGGGCCTTAATCAATATGCAACTAAGGTCTGGCCACAGGCCTAAATTTCACCCAACCCGACTAGCATTCCCTAGCCGGCCACGGTTGTCTCACTGCCTCCGCCACAAGATCTCGCTGTAGCCAGTGCACAGAACCACGTCCTTAGCTCCACTGGGATCCTCGCTTATGTGTTGCAGGCCACTGGGTTCCTCTTTACTGGCATCACTGCAAAGCATCGGCAAATGCCACTTGATAGAAGAAACTCAACAACTTGAACAGAGAGAGCAACAACAAAGGGATAGAGATAACGCACCTACTTCCTATTTACCATATTGCGTTTTCCAATGATCCCCAGTCCTATAGAAAACATTTGACACACAACTACCTTTTCATGGCTTTCTATACTTTGCTATCTGAAATTAGTTTCCTCTATTCCTGCTAGACTATGAAAAAGGCAAGGTGGAACCACAATTAGGTCTTTCAATTGTTTGTATATTTATAGATAGAAAAACATATCCAAAGAGTATCTGCTCCGCTCCTAACGTTAAATGGTAACTAAAATTGTACTATTCTGCACAAAACATGCGATCGTGAATATATCAAGTGAATATATGTTTAACACTCTAGAAACTCCGGTCACACTAATCTATCATGCCTGGCAAAAACAATTGTGGGAAGCACTTCCAATGTATTCATCATCTCTCATGACAGTACAGAGAACACCAGAAGGAACAAAAATGACAAACTGATCCGTGGACAACCTACTGATGACTACAAGCACTGGAGCGAGCCAAAGTCGTGTCACCGTCATCGCCCCTTCCATCGCACATCGCACTACAACAACAACCCTCGCCGATGAAGAGAAGCATAGATCGAAAAGATCAAACTTGTAGACACACGACCAAAGATGACGAAGAGGGGATCTAAACATATACAAAGAAGAGCCGCACCGACCAAATCCCACAAGATCCGATGGATACACATGACCAAACGCCCTCCGAGGACTCTAGAGGCACCATCGGGACGGGGAACAGATATGGTAGAAATTATTCCTCCAACCTATTCTATTGTACAAATTGGAAGTCGTCTTCATTGTCCTTTTTATTATAATTTAAATTACTTTCTTTTGCAAAAAGGCCCAAGGTCAAACATTAAGACTCACACGACTTTAGAAACACACAAATACAAAAAAATAAAATTATAATGAAAGTTTCAGGGGTGTCGAAGTCTTCTTCCCCCTAATCCACCGGAGGCGAGTCATGAGCATAGCTCGATGACATATCTGGGCCTTCGTCTTGGGAGAGCAAACTTTAAGAGCTACGCATGTGCATGTCCGGTCCGCACATGTCACATTTCCCATTGGAAATTAAAATGTGAACTCTTAGAAAATAGGGAAACTTAATTGATTGTGCCCAGTTTCTGCATAACAAATGCATAGTTCCCACAAATATTAAATCATTTTTAGGGGGGGAAATTACATCGGTCAGCAGTACATTTTAAACAAAGTAGACAAGGGTCGGCAAGAGATAAAAATGAGAAAATAACAGGACATGGTTTTTCTTGTCCACAATACACACTAGTAGAAAACGGCCCATTTGTCCCGGTTCCAGAGGCCCATTAGCCCCGGTTCTGGAACCGGGACTAAAGGGTCGGGACTAAAACCCAAAACCTTTAGTCCCGGTTCGCTTACGAACCGGGACAGAAGGGGCTCTACGTGGCCGCTGCGGGGAGCCCAGGCAGGAGGACCTTTCGTCCCGGTTGGTAACACCAACCAGGACCAAAAGGCATCCACGCGTCAGCATTTGGCAGGAGCTGGGTTTTTTTTTAAAAAAGGGGGGGGGGGGGGGCGGGTTTGGGGGTTTTGGAGGGTTAATTTAGGGGTTTCATATTGTGTTAGCTAGCTAATAGAGAGAAGTGTCCTCTCTTTCTCCGTGCTTGGTCGACACTAGCTACTATACGTATAGAGAGAACTCGACACGCTAACTAGTAAGAAAATGAAGGAACCATTAAGTACACAAGATCGTCATGAACATATACAGAGAGAAGTGATCGACCTCTCTTTCTCCAAGAGATTGGTCGAACAACAAGTTTTTGTATATCTATCCGACGCTACTAGCTACATATATACAATATAAGATCTCTTACAATCCCTAACATCTAATGTCAAATTCCACATGGTATTCTCCGGCTTTATGTATGACGTGGTCAAGAAAAAATCCCGCCAATTTCTCTTGAATTGCTCGTATGCCATCATGTGGTAGGAGTTCATCCCGCATCTGCCACATCTAATTTGAAGAAGGGGGTCAATACATATATATGAATGAAACTCAACACAAATAATGGTAATAAAATAAAATTATGAATATTATTGCTTACGCACTTCATATTGTTTTTCAGAGTAGCCCCGCTTAGAGGTCGTCGCGTTGTAGATGAACTCGCAAACGTAGTATCCACATAAATCATTCCCGGCTTCCTGCCACAAGCACTTTACGAGAAATAGAGTTCAATCAAACTGATAATCAAGCATTATAAATGGTATTGATTAAACTAGAATCAATGGGAGATGCGCGGAACTAGCTAGTAGTACTTACTTTCGGGTGTGTAAATCGCAGCTCCCTCGGCAGTGCCGGAACAACTCCGGTGAACTCTTTCCAAACCCTGCCAGACAAAGAAAATAATTACTTGATATCAGAAAATGAACGAAGTTGCTGATATGGTGCGATAATGATCGATTGAACTTACTTCTGGAGCATTTCAATCATGTCCGCATACTCCTGGGGATCTTTTCGTCTCGAGTCTAAGACGGTTACTACTCCCCGCTCAAGCTTAATCTCTAGCAGAGTAAAGTGAAACCTGCGCACGCATGCATAACTCATCAATTACATTACTATAACCTCGAGTAATAAGGGAAACCGAATATGCACAAGACAGTAACACTCACTTGAAGTTGTAAGGAAAGAGTATTTTCTCTTTGTTTTGATTTTTAAGCAACGATTGTAGCAAATTGTCCTCGGTTTCTGTGACATTCTTTTGAACCGTCCATTCATGTATGATATTTGGGTTAATGAACCCAATGTCATAGATTTGTGCTTTTCTGCATTCGACGATCTTCAATCTACATAATATAGTGAGGATAATTATATATATATGCAATGAAAGAGCTGATCTATATATAGAGACTTAATTACAGAAGTAGTACTTACAGACAGTCGCAAGTCACGAGTGTTTTGTCGAGGGCCTTTTGATTGTATAAATGGAATAACTCGTCAAATTCAACAGACAACTGATCCATTCCAACGAGGTCGTGCTCCTCTTTAATTCTCAGCGTCAAAGTATCCTTCCCAGACTCGCTGCAGGTTTTCATGTACCATTCATGGAATCTTCGCATCATCGTTCTTAGAGGAGGATGATGATCAGGTTTGACGAGAGGCTCCCCGTACTGGTATCTGAATTCGTCCACCTCCATTATTTCAAACTCTACATCATCGCTCAGGTAATCAGTAGGATTGGTACCGGGCACCATCCCTAGCTGATTAGCGACGATATCGCTAGACACCTTGAGCGGGGGGCACGATTGGTTCGCCTGTTCGCTGAGCTGGGGAATTTTTTTCCCACTTCTTCGTTCTGCTAACCTTGCATTACTTGAAGTACTTCCCGACCGCCGTGCATCTTCATATGTCTTTTCAATACAGCGGACATAGTTAGAATCCGGCGGAGGCGGTGGTGGTCGCTTCAGGGCATAGATAGTGCGCTTCGCTTTCATCGGATCTATCGTCTCCTTCAGAGGTGGAGGTTTCTTTGCAAAAAAGTCCCTCACTTCGGCAGCACTGATCTCCTTGTTTTCCTTCTTGGTCCTCTCATATGGTTACTTTTTCAGAGGCTTGAGAGATGGACCGTATCTGAATTGCCTCCCGCCTCTGCTTGTACTGCTAGCCGCTGGAGCGGCGGCGTCTCTCTTCCGTCGTTGCTTACGAGGCAGAGAAGGAGGCGGAGTGCTCCGACGCGCCGGAGGAGCCGGAGCGGCGGCGTCTGTCTTCCGCCATTGCTGACGAGGCGGAGGAGGAGGCGGACTGCTCCCACGCGCCGGAGGAGGCGAAGGAGGAGACGGAGTGCCCTCACGCGCCGGAGGAGCCGGAGAAGGAGGCGGAGTGCCCTGATCACTCGCCGGAGGAGGAGGAGGAGGCGGAGTGCCCTGACTCACCGGAGGCGTCCAGTTTGGAAGCTTGATGTACTCCTTCCTCCATAGACATGTACTCTTCAAAGCATAAAGCAGCTGATTCTCCCCTTCACCTGTAGGGTGGTCAAGCTCGAGCTCCTCAAATCCCTCCATTATTTCATCCACCGTCACAACAGCATAGCCATGTGAAATCGGACGGCAGTGAAAAGTTCCGTCAGGTTGAGGAGGTGCAACAGAGCCGACAGCCGCCTCAAAGAGAGGTTCTGCCATTTCGTCATAAGCTAGCAATGTTGAGCCTCCGTGATAATATCCACGGGGTAGCGAGGAGCCGTGAAGTCAGGCTGAACGAGCTCCGTGGAAGCTACACTGCTTCTCCACTGAGATGGCGGGGTAGCTTCTGGGGTAGCTTCGTGCTGCTGAGATGGTTTGCCGGCAGCTCGCTGGCTCTCAAGTTCCTCTAGCTTTACTAGTCTTGCATTGAGCTTCTGCATTTCACTCAGCTCCGCTTTCCTCTTTCTCTCCCGGCTTCTGTAACCGCCTGCACCGGCAAACCCAACCACCCACGGAACGGAGCCTACTGTGCCTCGTGTTCGTCCAGGGTGCTCAGGATTCCCGAGAGCCTCAGTCAGCTCATCCTTCTCTCTGTCAGGAATGAACGTCCCTTTATAAATTCTTTATAAATTTTTTGCTATTAGAGTTTTATAAAAGCTTTTTAGTTGATTCTTTTTGCTATTGAAGAATATTATAGTTTTGTTTTAGTTGATCATAACAGAATATTTTAATTGATTTTTTTAGTTCATTTTTTTTGCTATTAGAGTTTCATAAAAGTTTTCTAGTTCATTCTTTTTCTATTAGTTCATTCTTTGAGCTAAATGACCCTGAAATTGAAAAGCACTTCAAATGAACTCTGAAAAGGTTGAAAGTTGGCAATGTATCATCATTTCACCCACATAGCATGTGCTAAAAAGTTGAGAGGGTCACGGCAAAAGCTGGATGCACTTCGTGTACAAAATGGATAATCTCTTTCGAAGTATCAGGGTTTCGGACGAAAACTCATCTGTTACAAAGGGATTTCATTTTTTTGAACTTATTTGAACTCCAGACTTTTTGTGTGTTCAAAATGCACCATTCAAAGCCACATCATCAATTTTCAACCCTTTCTGACTTCATTTGGTATTTTTCATGCATTTATTGATTTTTTTGAGCTAAATGACCCTGAAATTGAAAAGCACTTCAAAAGAACTCTGAAAAGGTTGAAAGTTGGCATGGTATCATCATTTCACCCACATAGCATGTGCTAAAAAGTTGAGAGGGTTAGGGCAAAAGCTGGATGCACTTCGTGTACAAAATGGACAATCTCTTTCGAAGTATCAGGGTTTCGGACGAAAACTCATCTGTTACAAAAGGCATTTCATTTCGTCAGATGTAACTGCAGTGATATTCTGGATCAAAGGCGTCATCATAATAGTTTTGGAGAGAAAGTCTTCACTTTTTCTTCGCTTGTGTCCTTTGCTTTTTGCGTCAACCTTGACTTTGAAGGGAGGAATTTCATGAAACTTTTCATAATCTTCAGACATGTCTGTCTTGCCCTCCACTCCCACGATGTCTCTTTTTCCTGAAAGAACTATGTGGCGCGTTGGCTCATCGTATGATGTATTCGCTTCCTTATCTTTTCTTTTTCTCGGTTTGGTAGACATGTCCTTCACATAGAAAAGCTGCGCCACATCATTGGCTAGGACGAATGGTTCGTCTGTGTACCTAAGATTGTTCAGATCCACTGTTGTCATTCCGTACTGTGGGTCTACCTGTACCCCGCCTCCTGACAGATTGACCCATTTGCACTGAAACAAAGGGACCTTAAAATCATGTCCATAGTCAAGTTCCCATATGTCCACTATGTAACCATAATATGTGTACTTTCCCCTCTTGGTTGCTGCATCAAAGCGGACACCACTATTTTGGTTGGTGCTCTTTTGATCTTGGGCGATCGTGTAAAATGTATTCCCATTTATCTCGTACCCTTTGTAAGTAAATACAGTAGAAGATGGTCCCCTGGCCAACGAGTATAGCTCATCAGAAATAGTGTTGTCACCCATGAGACGTGTTTCCGACCAACTGCCGAAAGTCCTATTGTGTTCACATGTAATCCAGTCGTCACACTGCTCCAGGTGTTTGGAGCGCAGAATATTCTTGTGTTCATTGACATACGGGGTCACCAAGGTAGAATTCTGTAGAACTGTGTAGTGTGCTTGAGACCAAGAATGCCCGTCCCTACATATTATTGAGTCCGCTCCTAGCGTGCCTTTTCCAGTCAGTCTCCCCTCATACCGCGATTGAGGGAGACCAATCTTCTTAAGGTCAGGAATGAAGTCAACACAAAACCCAATGACCTCCTCTGTTTGATGGCCCGTGGAGATGCTTCCTTCTGGCCTAGCACGGTTACGAACATATTTCTTTAAGACTCCCATGAACCCCTTAATGCAACCGGAAGCAGTTGCGTCATAATCACGTGGCAGTCATGAGACTTTAGGTTCTGGAACTTTTTCTCTGCCATATTTATTATTCCCTTTATATTCGACGAGAAGCCAGACGGGACCTTCATACTGAGCAAGCATTCAAAGAAGATTTCCTTCTCTTCTTTGGTAAGAGCGTAGCTGGCAGAACCTTCATACTGCTTTGGAGGCATGCCGTCTTTTTCGTGCACATGTTGCTGGTCCTCCCGTACCTCCGGTGTATCTTTTGTCTTCCCATACACGCCCAAGAAGCCTAGCAGGTTCACGCAAAGATTCTTCGTCACGTGCATCACGTCGATTGCAGAGCGGACCTCTAGGTCTTTCCAATAGGGTAGGTCCCGAAATATAGATTTCTTCTTCCACATGGGTGCACGTCCCTCAGCGTCATTCGGAACAGATAGTCCGCCGGGACCCTTTCCAAAGATTACATGTAAATCATTGACCATAGCAAGTATGGGATCACCAGTACGGACGACAGGCTTCCTCCGGTGATCTGCCTCGCCTTTGAAATGCTTGCCTTTCTTTCGACATTGATGGTTGGTCGGAAGAAATCGACGATGCCGCAGGTACACATTGTTCCTGCATTTGTCCAAATATATACTTTCGGTGTCATCTAAACAGTGCGTGCATGCGTGGTATCCCTTGTTTGTCTGTCTTGAAAGGTTACTGAGAGCAGACCAATCATTGATGGTTACAAACAGCAACGCATGTAGGTCAAATTCCTGCTGGTCTTACTCATCCCACACACGTACACCTTTTCCATTCCACAGCTGTAAAAGTTCTTCAACTAATGGCCTTAGGTACACATCAATGTCGTTGCCGGGTTGCTTAGGGCCTTGGATGAGAACTGGCATCATAATGAACTTCCGCTTCATGCACAGCCAAGGAGGAAGGTTATAGATACATAGAGTCATGGGCCAGGTGCTATGATTGCTGCTCTGCTCCCAAAAGGATTAATGCCATCTGCGCTTAAATCAAACCATACGTTCCTTATGTCACCTGCAAAGTCCCCCTCACTTTCTCTTGATTTTTATCCACTGCAACCCGTCAGCAGGTGCTCTCAACTTCCCGTCTTTCTTACGGTCCTCTTTGTGCCATCGTATCAACTTGGCATGCTCTTTGTTTCTGAACAGATGTTTCAACCATGGTATTATAGGAGCATACCACATCACCTTGGCAGGAACCCTCTTCCTGGGGCGCTCGCCGTCAACATCACCAGGGTCATCTCGACTGATCTTATACTGCAATGCACCGCATACCGGGCATGCGTTCAAATCCTCGTACGCACCACGGAAGAGGATGCAGTCATTAGGGCATGCATATATCTTCTGCACCTTCAATCCTAGAGGGCATAGAACCTTCTTTGCTCCGTACGTACTGTCGGGCAATTCATTATCCTTTGGAAGCTTCTTCTTCAATATTTCCAGTAGCTTCTCAAATCCGTTGTCAGATACACCATTGTCTGCCTTCCACTGCAGCAATTCCAGTGTGGTACCGAGCTTTGTGTTGCCATCTTCGCAATTTGGGTACAACCCTTTTTTGTGATCCTCTAACATGCGATCGAACTTCAACTTCTCCTTTTCACTGTCGCATTGTCTCTTTGCATCAACAATGACCTGGCGAAGATCATCATCGGGCACATCGTCTGGTTCCTCTTGATCTTCAACTTCCTCCGTTGCATCATCACCGTATTCAGGGGGCACATAGTTGTCATCATCCTCTTCTTCTTTGTTGTCTTCCATCATAACCCCTCTTTCTCCGTGCTTGGCCCAAACATTATAGTGTGGCATGAAACCCTTCTCAAGCAGGTGGATGTGAAGGGTTTTTGAGTCCGAGTAAGACTTCGTATTCTCACATCTAGGGCATGGACAGCACATAAAACCATTCTGCTTGTTTGCCTCAGCCACTTCGAGAAAATTATGCACGCCCTTAATGTACTCGGAGGTGCGTCTGTTACCGTAGATCCATTGCCGGTTCATCTGCGTGCATTATATATAATTATGTGTGTCAAAAACCATTACAGAACATCATGAATAGAGAAGTGACTAAATTAAAAGAAGTTCATCATCACATTAAAACCAAAGTACAGTAGTGATCAAATGATATTACTGAAAAAATAAATACATAAAGTTTATACATAGTTCTCACTGAACAACATATGGCTCTCCAAAGCATCTAATTAAACCATACATTAAAACTATGTAAAACATTTCAATGCAACAACAAATGCGATTATAATCGCAACTAAGGTAACAATTGAACCAACGGCATAATGATACCAAGCCTCGGTATGAATGGCATATTTTTTTAATCTTTCTAATTTTCTAGCGCATTGCATCCATCTTGATCTTGTGATCATCGACGACATCCGCAACATGCAACTCCAATCTCATCTTCTCCTCCTCAATTCTTTTCAATTTTTTCTTCAGGTAATTGTTTTCTTCTTCAACTAAATTTAACATCTCGACAATAGGGTCGGTTGGAATTTCCGGTTCACATACTCCTAGATAAAAACATCTATGTCACGTTGGTCGGCATAATTGTCATAAACACTAAATGAACCAAATAGTTATAAAAGATAATATATACCACATCCGAATCATAGATAGGACGAGGGCCGACGGAGGCGGATACCAAAACCATCGCACTATATAATAACAAACAATAATAAAAGTAAGAAAATTACACAAGTATCTATCTAAATCATAAAAGTAAGAACTTTTTTCTTTTAGAAAGAAGATAAGAACAAGAGGCTCACCACGGTGGTGCCGGCGACGAGATCGGCGCTGGCGATCGACATCGGTGAGGACGGGGACGGGATAGGACGGACTGCCAAACCGAGACAAATCTTGAGGAAAATGGAGCTTGGACAAGGAGCTTCGAGAGGAGAAAGCATAAGTGTGGCTCGGGCATTTCATCGAACACCTCATGTGCATAGGAGGTGAGCTAGAGCACCACAAAGCTCTCCCACGGCCGGGCAAAAAAACAGAGCAGTGCACTGCTCTGCTCGCGGGCAGGGGGTATATATAGGCCTCTCTTTAGTCCCGGTTTGTGGCTAGAACCGGGACTAAAGGACACCATTTGGTCCCGGTTCCAGCCACCAACCGGGACAAAAGGTGGTGGGCCAAGAGCGAGGCACATTGGTCCCGGTTCGTGTCTGGAACCGGGACCAAAGGGGTCAGACGAACCGGGACCAATGGCCCCCGAGGCCCGGCCGACCTCCTGGCCTCACGAACCGGGACTGATTCCTCCTTTGGTCCCGGTTCGTGGGTGAACCGGGATTAATGCCCTTACCCGGCCTGGACCAAAGCCCTGTTTTCTACTAGTGACATAACATACATCGAGAAAGAAAGTGAAGGAAAAATTACATATTAATAAATATTTCATATTTACATATTTATTCAGTGTAGTACTTTATGGAAAGGGGCCACACGGAAACTAAGTAGTCTTAATTGGACAGCCTTCGTCATCCCTACCGGTGATTGAAACGTACGAGAGAGGCATACAAATTCCGTATAGTTGTTTCTTAAAGTTGTGCTTGAGAGGTGCAATATATACTATGTAGTACATAAGAATCATGGTCAAGCCAAGTCTGGGTAGAGTGGTTTGGTGAATATGGTCATGGAAAGTAATAGTGTTCTCTTATTAAGCAGGAAGAGTGGGACACCGAAGTGAAGAAAAGTGCTCTAGGATACCATATAGCTAAACTCAGTTGTAAGGATTTATATGAATTAAAGAAGAAAGCTCGTAAGTATTCAATATTTACGAGTAGCTCGAGAAGGCCAAGAAATTGTTCATGCTTTAGCAATTGGGTGTGCAATAAGTCAACGAAGTAGGATTGCGAGGGTTATGAAATGTGTCAAGACAACACATATGGTTCATGCTCATGAAATACTTGGGGATGCTTTGGCATCTCCAACCAAAAGAAATTTCCTTTGCAACCGGCCTACGGAATAGCCAATGCATCGCCCTGGTCTATGAGATGTGCAACCTGACCTCGAAGACCCTACAATCCCATGAACTAATCACCCTACAAACCATCCACAAGCCTCGCCATCTACTCGGAAGCCATCATCTGTCCTCCTCCAATGCAGTTCTAGATACTCCTCCACCATGGAAAGTGTGTTGCACACATAAAACATGAATACCATCTCACCCTCGTCGATGGTTAAGAGCACGATTAACTAGTGAATGGTGCTAGGGGCTGGTCCAGGTGGTCATAAAAAAACTTGTCCTCCACACAATGAGACCTCACTTGAACCAATAATGTAGAATGTTTGGTCGTCCAAAAAGAGACCCACATGCACATTATCTTGTGCATCTAAAAAATATTGTTGCAATATTTCCTAATTTCTATGAAAAGAGTACAAAAACATTTTAGCGCATCCATCTCGATCCTCGGGTTAGTTACCAACAAAACCTACTTTTTGGAGCCCTGTAGCCACCAAGCCTGGCGAGCGTAAGCACACTAATACAAATCCACCATCTTCCTTGAGCTTGGAAAATCATAGAACATCCATTGTGTGCTCCAACTCGTGCTCCATCGAGAGCTGGTTGCAACGAGGGTGACGGCATCCATCCGGGGCGGAGGATGATGAAGGACTGAAGAGAAATGACCTATTGCATATCTCCTACTATGTTTTTTCATTTACATGCTTGGAGTTTTATGTATTTATTCATTTTTAATATGCCTTTAAAATAAATATTCTATATTACAGATGTAAATAAGAGTCATGTTTGCATATCTATTCATTTTTAGTATTTTTTAGCAAGGGAGTAAAGGCATATTTACATATTGATAAATTTTCCATGTTTACATATTTATTTATTTTAGTAATTTTAGCAAGGGAGCACATGGAAATAAGTAGTCTTGATTGGACAACCTTCCTCATCCCTACTGGTGATTGATGAGTACTGGAGTCTGGACCTCTCTAATACATACAAATTTTGTACGGTCCTTGCTTAATGTTGTGCATGATGGTGTATATGTCTTTCCAATGAGAAAAGAGGCATGATCTGTACTTTTTAGTAAGTAAGAATCATGGTCATGTTAATTCTGGGTAGAGTGGTTTGGTGATTATGATCATGTGAAGTAATAGTGTTCTCTTATAAAGTGGGAAGAGAGGGACATCGAAGTGAAGAAGAGTGCTCCAGGATACCACATAGAGGAACTCTATGTAAGGATTTATAGAAATTGAAAATGAAAATTGTCGATATTCAATAAATGTTTTAGAAATTGGTTGTGAAGTAAGTCAGTGACGTAGGATTATATTAGGAGGTGTTAGGAAATGTGTGAAAACAATGCACATGGTTGATGCTCACAAAAGACATTGGGATGCATTGGCATTTGCAATCAAAAGAAATTTCCTATGCAATCAACCTCCGGAATTGCATGTGCACCACCCTGGTGCATGATATGAGCAACCTGGAGTTGATGACCAAACGATCCCATGAAGTAATCACCCTACCAAACAGCAAGAATCTGCGCCTTCTACTCGGAAGCCAGACAGCGGTATTACTCACGTACTTCTGTCTGGCTAGTTGTATGCTCATAAAATGCTTCCCAATCTTCTCGCCCATCTCCTGCTCATACGTGCCACAGCGCAGCGCCGTTCTCCAGCTTTCCACACAGCATGTTGTGCCGCTGGTTGGACGGTGGAAGAGATACTGATGCAAGCCTGCAATAAGCCCACCCAGATGATATGCCACCGCTAGTTGCTCTGTTCACTATTTATGCCAAATAAAACTAATCTTATGGTAATAACTAAACTATATATGTTGTATCCACTACTTAAGTCCTCAATTTCGACCACTATTTTGCAAGCGTAGAATTAGCACAGGTTTCAAAATTTGTCGTTTAACAACGAGTCACTTCAATATTTGTGTTGTTTTCTTCTTCTGATCGTGGATTTCGTTTGTATGTAAGTTCTAGAACATCCTATTGGGACTAGGTAGGTTGAAGTGTTGGTGATTATACGCCATCATGTGTATTCTTGAAATTCAAGTTATAACTAGATGTTCATTATTTATGTATATGATTTCATACTGTTTTATATGTCTAATCAGATAATATAGAGAACTTTCTGTGTCTAATAAATCTGACCAGATTACACAACACAATCTTGAATTTGCACTCAAAATATGTACAACGTGTGTTGCAATTCTGAACTTAAAATTGCTCACAAAACATTCCTTAATTCAACTTGTCCACTTTGTAATAAAAAATGATTGACATAAAAATAAACACCGTTAAAAAAATGGCAATTGCCACATTTTTTATACATACATATAAGTTTTTGGTTTGTTCAAACTATTTTTTCTAAAAATTGACCAAAAGAACATTGTGAGGACTATAGAGCTGTGGACCTCGGTGTATTTTCATCTAGCTCTGCCCTGTCGAAGGATAGTTTTGTTTCTTAGTAGGATTTTATTCTTCGACACAAATTAGGATCCATGACAAGTGTGAGATTCTTAATTCTAGTGGAATCAATTAGAAATCGAGCACATCATATCAGACCGCTAATAATTGTTTGCTCTTTATATCAATAGCCTTTCCTTACATATATTGATATTTAATGCATTGGCCTGTGGACACAACATAACTATTAGTTTATCATGATTTATATTATTATAAAATGTGCATTGCTAATTAAAATACCTAAATTGTTGCTTTCTTATTTAACTATCCGATATCTTTTTGGAAGCGTTCTTTGTGACTCTTGAGCTAGTGTTGTGTCCTCCTGTAATTTGTTGTGAAACCAAGATATGGATAACTATATCCATAAGGTATGGCCTAGATGGCTAGATTACACCCTAGTCCATCCCGCGTCTAATGAGAAAAGATGTGCGATAACTACTCAGTAGTTCGTAAGAATCGTGGTCAAGTTGGGTCTGGGTAGAGTGGTTTGGTGCACATGGTCACGGGAAGTAAGTGTTCTATTTATAAAGCATAATGAGAGGGGCAGCGATGTGAAGAGAAGTGCACAAGGATATAATGGAGCTGAACTCAGTTGTAAGGATATATATGAATTAAAGAAGAAAACTTGTCAATATTCAATATTTGAATGTAGCTCGAGAAGGCCAACAGATTGATCATGTTTTAGAAATCGGTTGTCCAGTAAGTCAAGGAAATAGGATTTGGAGCGTTAGGAAATGTGTGAAAATGATGCAGAAGGATTGAGCTCAGTAAAGCTATGGGCATGCATGGGCATCTCCAGTCGCAAGTTTTTTTTTTCCTTTGTAATCACCCTCTGAAATAGTCCCTGCACCACCCTTGCCCATAACGTCGTGAGATGTTCAACCTGGCGCTTTGAAGACCATATGATCTCGTGAAGTCATCACCCTACAAACCAGGTCCATGCAGCGTAGTCTACTCGAAAGCCCTCTAGCGTTATTGCTCATGAAAGTTTTGTCTTGCCAGGTACATGGCCATGAAACGTTGCTCAGTCATTGTGTCAGACCCAAACTCCTGCGCGTCCATGCCGAGGGTGCAGCACTCTCAGCTAGCAGAATAAGTATTAATGTGTTCTATCTACTCTACTTGTCAGTTTCGACAACAATTTTTACATGCACAGATCTAAAAAACAGCAGTGGAACACGGAGTCAGTTTAATTATTTTGTTATTTTCTTTGGCAAATGGTTGGTTTATCTTTTGTGTAGTATCATCTATGGATGGTAGTTAAAATTGAGAGTTATTTACGTAACCATTTACTATGCACACTTCAAAGTTAAGATAAAGTTTTCGTTGGTGATGTACAATGCATGATGGCATTTATATATCTAATTAGGTAAGTAGAGTACTTTCTATATTTCTAATTAAGAGGACCAGATTACACGACACAAGCTTGTAGTCGCACAAAAAATTATGTACAAAGCATTACGATTATGAACCTAAAATTCCATGCAATTTTGAAATGTGCACCTACTCAGGTTTCTTTAGAAATTTTTTTTTAGAACTGAATTATTCACTTTCTGTCGATAAAGGGAGTGCTTTATAACTCAGAATGTAGCATCAAGAGGACGAGGAGCATAACGAGCAGGAGTGAGGCTGGGAGGCACTGCAGTGACAGTGATCAATGATAATCAATATTCAACGTGATATGTGACGTGTGTGGCTGTGTTGTGCATGCACCAGTGCATGTGCCGTGGCTGAGTGTGGCGTGTTGTCCACCGTGCGTGGGCTTGCTCTGTTCTGCGTGGGTGTGGTATCCGTGCGCTCGATCTCGTTGTGTGTGCGCCATGGGTGGTCGATTTCGGGTGTGGGCAGTAACAGTGGAGGGCCAGAGGGCACGGGGGAGCCCATAACTACTCGGGACGGTGTGGACAGCTGGAGGCTCGGAGGGGAACAAAAGAAGGCGCATACAAGTTTATGAGATTCGAACACGAGTTCAAAATCCACCCTATAATAGCTGAAAAAACAGAATTCATAAATTTGCGGCTTCACGAATAATCAAACTTCAGCAAACCGTGGAAATAAATTGCAAAGCATGCTCAGGAAGTTTAGTGAGACATTGACTGAGTAATGTCAACATACACTTGCCCACACACTGACGTGACTTTTTTTTTTGTGAGTTTAATATGTCCCACTTCAAATAACATAATCAGGTAAGTTAGGAAGGGAAACATAGTATATTTAAAACATGTGGTGTATATATGCTTGTGCGCTAAAATTAGGAGTTGCTTAAAGTAGGAAGCGTCAAGGAATGCATCAATATATATGAACTTCGTTTTAAGCAGACAACACATCTCTTTAGGACCGTCTCTAATAAAAAAATTGACAAGTTTAGTATCAGAATTGTATTTGAAAATGACCCAATAGATAGTTTCATTTTGAGGGGTTATAAAATCAATATCTTGCGCAGGCTACTATTTTCAGACGTGATAATTTGGTCACAAATGAAAGGTTCATTTTAATGCCAATGCTTTATCAATCTACTTGTGTGCATGACAAAGTTTGAATGAACTTCTAGCTTATTGTTATACTTTATGTTTATGTACTATGCCAATGAGGAAGGAAGCGTGATCTGTATTTTGTAGGAGGTAAGGCACATGCTCAAGTTATCATCAAGGACTCAGGTATAGTAGTTTGGTGAATATAGTCACTGCAAGTTTTGGCTTCTCTCTTATATATAAAGCAGGAGGAGAGGGGCAATGAAGTGAAGCGTGCTATTGAATATGACAGAATTCAACTTGGTTGAAATGAAGTAAGCCTATAAAATATTCAGTGGATCACCTCCTTGCAAGATATTAGAGATTATTTACTCTTAGTGTATCACAGAAGTACGATTGGGAGGTGTTGGGAAATGTAGCAAAGTGGACAGCTGTTGTGTACCTCTTCAGTGGGTAAACGCATGCATGGTTACTTCCAACCAACCCACGGGCCTCTGCTTTCTGTTAAGCCTTTGTCTCTGGACACTCCATGATTGCAGCATCCATCCTTGATGAATGTTGAAGTCTATTGTGGGAATTCGGGAAAGTGTCTATTGAGCATTGTATTAGGGAATCGAACCAAGTAGCTTATGTGCTAGCTCTTAAGGGTCGGGATGATCCACCGGCTGTGTGGTTGGACTCCCCTCCCGAGAGGCGTGATTCAGGACCATGGTTCGGCCGAACCTATAGTCCACGCCGTACGATTCTCCAGCCTTCTGCCTGTGGATCTGTGTGCCTTTTGAATTCAAAACAATCGATTAAGGCTTAAACAGCTCGAGGCCTGCGTTAATGTCTTTGCTTATACTGATGGGCTGGCGCACCCTAGGCCTGCGCGGTCTAGTTTTGTTTTCTTCGTATTGATGGGCTGGCACACCTCTCTAGGCACTTCAGCGCTTGAGCCAATGCCCCATGAATAAAAAAACAGTCGTCTGTTTCATCCATGGTAGTACTGTTTATTTTTTATAAATTCACAGATGTGTTATCTGAAGAAGTTTAACATATGCATTGACTGACATAAAAACACTTGATTTCCAACAAATTGTAGCCCAGCAGAGATGCCACCATAAAGTGACATGAAAACACTTGATTTTCAGAACATAGCCAGATATGTCAGACCTCCCAGTTTAAGAAAATGCGAAGTGAGCATGTGGTGTTTTTTTAGATAAGCTTGCAAATGTTTACTCATAAAGTTCCTGCATGAGATGGAGTACTTGAGAATAGTCTTTGCTAACTGTCTAATCACACACAAAAAAACACAAAAGTTATTGTGACAACAAGAAATATACTTACTTTTATCATTCTTTTCTGGCTGGAGCTCCCTGCACCATCATATAAACTGAAGGCACTAGGCTTCGTTTTGTCATCAAGCCCCTTCTTGATGGTATTCAGAGCATTCTCTTGTTGGTGGACCAACTTGTTGACGTTTTCTGCAACAACAAAAATATATGTGAAATATCTTGAGAAATTTTGTTTATCTATTAAGTATTATTGACATCATTGGACTTTGATACTGGCACAGTTCTTGTTGGAGAAGAACTATGTGAGCAACATTGTTTGCCATGGACTGGATAAATGGAAGGAGGAGGAGGTGCGCGGTGAGGAAGATCAACGCGGGTGTAGCTTCTCGTCATTGCATCAGATACCTTAGCCTACTCATTGCTGCTCTTGGGGAGAGAGCTATCACTCATATCAAACAAATAGTGAACAGTGTTTATATGCATGAAGACAACATTGCCATGCCCGTTGGAGTCTGACTATTATATTGCCTATTGTATAAGAATTGAGTAGGCTTGCTTAGTGATGCTTGGCTCATAACCTAGAGTAAACTACTCACCCCATGCATGACAACACCCGTCAACTCCCTTCAACGGTTCGCGCCATGCATTCTTTACCATGCAAACTCTTCCCGCCATGACTTATTTAATCAACCATGCATAGATCTATAGGAATAGTGTCCAGGAATCAATGGCTTCGAGCGTAGGTTCGGCTGGACCATGGTCCTGCCCAACATTTTCGCTCCCCTCCCCCTTTTATTATTAGTTTTTTAGCGGACGATGTAAACGTGATTTGAAGTAATAAAGCTAACCATGATGGCCCTTCCTGTCAAAACAAAAAAAAAGCCTTTGTCTCTTCCTATAGCACATGACCCTCCTCCACGATCCTCTCAGTTTCTCCATCTTGTGATAGAGAGGCTGGGAAAGATCTCATCTCGTAAGAGAGACATGGGAGAGAGGGCTAGGCTGGCAGAAACTAGAATGACATGATGTCGCGACCACCAGTGCTGGCCATCTAGAAGGGTAAGCGATCCGACAACACAGGAGAGGAGGCGCACCACATATTCGGATCCAGCATTGGCACCAGTATACGAGCTTGAAGTGTCTGGATCTGGTGGCAGCGACAGTCCCACAGCTAGGTAACAACCGGATCCACTTGCAGAGATCATGATTGGAGATATCTATCAGCGGCCAGTTAGGGGATCAGCGTTGGCCGGTGCTATCTTTATGTTAGTGGCCAGTGCGGTCCCTATGGAGTGGTTTTAATTATCTAATCTAGTGTGCCTTCTCCCCCAATTTTTTTCTTTTCTTCACTTCTCTTTGTAAATACTAGTAAATTAGCGTCCTTCGATAAATATTCCAGAAATGTACCCCTCAGACACCCAGTGTTAGGCACCTGATCATTTTGGTCTGCCTTTAACAGTTTTGCTGTGGGTTACATAAACGTACTCCCTCGAGGTTGAAAAGCACCGCATAACTGCCTGGATGCCACTATAGTTCATGTCCCACCTGTCGTACCCCAGCGGCTGGCTCGCCCTCATGAAGCGATACCGCTGTGCTGGTTGTTCTGAACATACGGGGTAGCCATGGCAGCACCAGTAGTCCGTTGTGACAATCAAGTCCAACCTGTATCAATGCATGCATGTGGTGAAACATGTACGTTGTCTAATCTGTAGAGATAGATAGACAAGGAACTGCAGAGCCAGCCGAGAATGAGCGCCGTGATTCTCGCTCCCCTGGGAAAGGCGATTCCAGGGCGATCGCAGAGAGAGGAAGGAAACAAAGAGTCAGCGTCAAAGATTGAGAGATCTGATGAAAGGAGAAGGGATTTGGAGATCAACACAAGAGCCGAAATCCACCACGACCCCCTGGGTCTCAGGGATTCGTGGCTCAAGACAAGGAAAGCGCTATGCAAGCTGGTAGAGGAAAGATCGAGGGAGGGTAAGAAGGGAAAGGGATCCGGGGGAAATCAGGGCTCATCACTGGATTCAAGCCTAGGAAAAGTTGAGATCCGCCTGAGAGAGACGAGGGCAGATCTAATCCGTTCGAATAAGGTAAGGGATCAACCGCAGGGGCAATACAAGAAATCAGATCGGGAGGTTGGTGATCCGCCAGATCGAGGAAGAGAGCCAGCTAGGGATGAAATAACAGAGCAGATCACTGATACGATAGCAAATCCTGGGTTACCAAAGAACTATGAAGAGCAAGGGGGATTGGACCAACAGGGTGGATCTTTAAAAGGGACCATGGCAGCCTCGCAGACCTCACAACACAACCAGTTTCCACTCCCCAGAACAACTGTGCCAATGGCGAACCAAGGAGATGGGAAGAACAAGGCGGCGATGCATGAGCACGAGGTGGTGGACTCATGTGAGCGCGGCGATGGGAGTAGCCGCTGGCTGCTGAGGGGCAGCTTGTCCAGGACCAACGGACGGGCGGCCATGGACACGCAAGCCTCTGATGTGGTCGTGCTTGATCTCTCCAGAGAGAGAGCCGCCATGCGCACAAGGTGGCTGGCAGTCGGCCTCTTCTTCTCAATGCAGGCTTTTAGCGCCGCGGGCCTCTTCAAGGAGCTCAAGGATAAATGGGGTCTGCGTGGCAGACTCCATTACACCCAGCTGAAGAACAACAGGTATCTCCTGGAGTTCGAGAAAGAGGATGACCTCCGCTTCATCCTCGACAACGGGCCGTGGACCCACAAGGGTGACGCCTTCCTCATCGTCCCGGTGGATGGTACAAGGGCTCCTGGCGATGTGGAGATCGCCCACATGCCGATCTGGGCACAGATCTATGACGTGCCTCCCCTCATTCTCTCTAGGGAGGTTGGCGAACAGCTAGGTGCCTTGCTTGGTGATGTAATTGCGGTAGATGCAGATAGAAATGGTAGAATCAGGAATGAGTTCATCAGGGTTAGAGTGAATCATGATGTAGATGAACCACTGTCTAGGAAGATCAAAACCAGAGAGTTAGCTGAGGTAGGACAAGAAGAAAATGAGTTGCACATCTTAGAGGTGAAGTATGAGAGAGCGCCACGCTTCTGTGCGTATTGTGGGCCCGTCGGACATGGCCAACGCGACTGTAAGCTGCCGGAGGACCTCCAAACGATGAGGTTCACGGCAGCAATGCGGGCCTCTCCGTTCAAAAGAAACAGTAGTGTGAGTGGGGTCATCCTCCCCGAAACAGGTGGAGCTCGCCGATTCCTCAACTTCGGTTCAGAGACTGAGGAGTCGTCCAAGTGGGCACCAAAGAACCTGGGCTTGGTGCGATATGGTGATGTTCCAGAGGAGGTGCTCGCGGATCCTGTAGTGCAGGCTGCCATCGCTGCGGTCAACTCCATTAGGGTTGGTGAGGACATCCCTAAGGAACGGAAAGGCAAACAGAGCTGGGAGCAGACTGCCCGACCAGAGGTGAAGAGGACGCCCAAGGAGTCTATGACGCAGCTAGGCTCGGATCCCTCAGAGGCCGCTGCTGTCATAGAGAAAGAGGAACAAGCAGGCGGTGTGCCTGAAGAACTGAGCTACCCCCCGGGCTTTGGCCCTACACCGTAGTTCGTCGTGGCAATGATCCCGGTTGCAGGGGTAACACCACTGGAGGAAAACGCCATGGCTGCTGAAGCCCAGGTTGAGGCAAAAGATGAAGCTGGGAAGAAGCAGGGTACTAGAGACAAGGCAGCAGGGGTCACCAAGGACCATACAGCCACGGGACCGGGGGATGGCAAGCTTACAGTGACTAAGGAAGTAGAAGACCAGATGATGTCAGAGAACAAGAGCAAGAGTAAGGGCACGGCGCCCACTGGTTCAGTGCTGGGGAAAAGAGATGCTCGTGAACAGGGTGACTCTGTGAATGCAGGTACAGAGGAAGATGCAGCTGACCCAGATCAGAATAAGAAGAAAAAAGGAGCAAATGGCAATGAGGTGAAGAGCAGCAATGGGAAGGATGGTGGTCAGGAAGCAACCGGACAAGGGGCTCCCGGTCTACTGGTGGGTGCGACGGACAGCACCCACCAGGAGCCATGACGGTCATAAGTTGGAACTGCCGGGGCCTCGGGCAGCCCCGGACAGTTCAGGAACTCGTGTGCCTTGTGCGCACCTACCGTCCATCATTAGTCTTCATTTCGGAAACTAGAAAGAGCGAGGAATATGTCAATAAGTTGCGTAGGAGACTTGGTCTCAAACATTGCATCTCCCATGTCGGAAAAGGGAAAGGTGCTGGAATAGCTCTCTTCTATGATGAGCAAGTTGAAATAAAAAAGCTCGCTGTTGGCCCGCGTTATATCGATGTGTTGATCCGTCTTAATCCCCATAGCCAGCAATGGCGAGGTACTTTTGTCTACGGAGAACCAAATGCTAGCGAGAGGCACCACATGTGGGATCTCCTCAGAAGAATCAGGCCAAACTCCAATGAGCCATGGCTCATGATGGGAGATTTCAATGAAACAGCTTGGCAACATGAACACTTCTCGAGATCAAAGAGAAATGAGAGAAACATGGCCAACTTCAGAGAAGTACTGTCAGACTGTAACCTACTGGACCTTGGTTTCAAGGGACCAAGGTGGACATATGACAACAAGCAAGAGGGGCTGGATAACGTTAAAGCAAGGCTTGATCGGGGAGTGGCCGACCCGGAATGGAACTCCTTGTTCCCGGAGGCAACAGTGGAGCATATCTGCACTTCGAGATCTGTTCACCTGCCGCTGTTGCTCAGATTTGGTCCAAGGAAGGAGTGGAGACCTGTGCGTAATAGTTTTCGTTATGAATATATGTGGGAAAGGATGGAGTCGCTGTCTGATGCCATAATCAACTCGTGGGGTGAGAATGGAACTGCTGAAAGCTTGTCGGAAGTGTCAGAGAAAATTTCAACCATGCAAAGCTCACTAAATAGATGGGCAAAACGGAATTTTGGCTCTATAATCAAACAAACAGCAGACTTGAGGAAACAGCTAGAACATCTGTGGGCGCAGCAGGTCACAGCCGAGAGGGATGGAGAGATCAAGGCAGTGGCAAAAAAATTAGATGAGGTCCTACACCGGGAAGAAATGATGTGGAGACAGCGGTCGCGCGCCCTGTGGCTGCGTGAGGGACACAAGAACACCCGATATTTTCAGCGAAAAGCCACCTGGAGAAGGAAAAAGAATACAATAAGTAAGCTGAAGGATGGGGGGGGTTCATGGATAGAGGAGAGGAGCAAACTGCAGGAAATGACTACAAGCTTTTTCAAACAGCTGTACACAAAGGAAGATAATGTGGACCCGAAGACCATAGTGGACAATCTGAATGTGAGAGTGACAAATGATATAAACACTGCCCTCGTAAAGGAATTTACCGAGAAAGAAATCAGCGACGCTCTTTTCCAAATTGGCCCACTCAAAGCCCCTGGCCTGGATGGCTTCCCGGCTAGGTTTTTTTAGAGAAATTGGGGAACGGTTAAGAAGGATGTTGTAAATGCGGTTCTGAATTTTTTTAAGGACGGCATCATGCCGGAGGGAGTAAATGATACTGTCATTGTGCTTATTCCCAAAGGAAATAACCCAGAATGCTTGAAAGACTTCCGACCCATCAGCCTATGCAATGTGATCTACAAGGTGATCTCAAAATGCTTGGTTAATCGATTGAGACCCTTCCTAGAGGACCTTATCTCAGAGACACAGAGTGCGTTCATCCCAGGGCGACTGATCACGGATAATGCTGCTATTGCGTTCGAGTGCTTCCACAAAATTCAACAAAGCAGAGCAGCCAGGAACACCCACTGTGCATAAAAGCTTGACCTTGCCAAGGCTTACGACAGAGTGGATTGGGGTTTTCTGGAAGAGGCCCTCTCGAAGCTTGGTTTCGATCATATTTGGATCGGATGGGTGATGTGTTGTGTTAAATCTGTGAGGTATACGGTCAAGTACAATGGAGAACTCCTGGAACCTTTTATCCCATCGAGAGGCCTGCGGCAGGGTGATCCGCTGAGTCCATACCTTTTTCTTTTTGTTGCGGAAGGGCTGACATGCCTGCTTGAAAAGGAGGTCCAGCTAGGTAGAATCACCCCGTTAAAGATTGCCAGAGGGAGTCCAGGTATCTCAAACCTGCTATTCGCCGATGACAGTCTTCTTTTCTTCAAGGCGGACGGTGAGGAAGCCAAGATCTTCAAGCATGTCCTAGACCTGTTCCAGAGGGGTTCAGGCCAACTGCTGAGCAACAGTAAATGCTCAATGCTTTTCAGCGAGGTGTGCCCCAGTGCTGTCCAACAGAACATCAAACAAGTGTTGGAGATCTCGACATCAACTTTCGAGAGCAAATACCTTGGACTGCCTACACCGGAAGGAAGGATGAAAGAATGCATGTTCCAACCGATCATGGAAAGATTCATTAAAAGATGCTCGGACTGGACGGAGAGATATATGTCTCACGCAGCAAAGGAAACCTTGGTTAAGTCAGTGATCCAATCCCTACCAACATATTGCATGGGGGTCTTCAAAATGACCCAAGGTTTTTGTGAAAAATACGAGAGACTTATTCGAGATTTCTGGTGGGGGGATGACAGTGGTCATTGGAAAGTGCATTGGATGGCATGGGAGCAAATGATCAAGCCAAAGCGTGGGGGTGGCATTGGTTTTAGAGATATGAAACTTTTCAACCAAGCCCTACTCGCTAGGCAAGCCTGGAGGCTGATCGAGAGACCGGAGAGCCTTTGTGCAAGAGTTTTGAAATCTAAATATTACCCAAATGGGAATCTTCTCGATACGGTGTTCGCGTCGGATGCTTCACCAGGGTGGCGTGGAATTGAACATGGGCTCGAATTGCTCAAGAAGGGTCTCATATGGAGGATCGGGGATGGCACAAAGATAAATATCCAGAGAGACCAATGGATTCCGAGGAAAGAGGGGCTCAAAACCACAAATTTTATCAGACGATGCAGACTTCGATGGGTAAATCAACTGATGCAACCTGATGGTACTGGATGGAACACGGACCTGATTCGCCAACTGTTCTACCGTTTTGATGCTGAGGCTATCTGTAACATAAAACTTCCAAAGGCAAAAGTGGAGGACTGCTTAGCTTGGCACTATGAGAAAAAGGGCATCTTCTCGGTCAGAAGTGCGTATAGGCTTGCGGCGACCCAGCAGAACCAAAACTATAAGCGAGCATCAAGCTCCACAAACGATGTCGACGATCGGAGTATATGGGACATTATTTGGAAGGCCAAGGTACCAGGGAAAATCAGAATCTTCAGCTGGAGAGTAGCTACAAACACTTTAGCGACCAAAAAGAACAAATGGAGACGTACACTTGAAGTGGACAGTACATGCAAAATCTGCGGTAACGGTGAAGAAGATGAGTTCCATGCCGTCATCGCGTGCACAAAGAGCAGGGCACTAAGGAATGAAATGAGGGCTGTTTGGGACTTACCAGCGGAAGACCAGTTCAGGAATACTGGAGAAGACTGGTTGCAGCATCTGCTTGATCCGTGTAGCAAGGAGAGCAGAGTTAACACTGTTACTGTTGTGGCGCTGCTGGTTCCTCCGTGAGGACTGCATCCGCGGATCCGGAAAAGAGCTGATTGGTAGGTCTGTGGATTTTCTGACCCAGTATGTGGCTGAATTAGAAGGGAGCGACAGTGAGTTAATGGAACATGTGGAAGGGAAGAAAGTTCATCAGCAAGCCAGACCACCATCACCTGAATGTGCCCCATATATAGCATCAAACGCAAGATCTATGGATCAGGGGGTTGTGCCTGAGTCAGCTCTATTCAGTCGATGGAGACCACCGACACTGGGAACAATCAAAGTAAACACTGACGCCTCTTTTCTGCCGGACAGTGGGCAATGCCATATTGGTGCAGTCGCGCGGGACTATAAAGGTCAGGTCTTCTTCTCTCTGTCTAAGGGGAGATGAATGCTCGTCTGTGGAAGAAGCTGAAGCACAAGCAATGCTGTCAGGAATTCGCCTTCTGTCATCTCTTTACGGAGGCGCAGTATGTGTGGAGACAGACTGCTCCTTCTTGGCGAAGGAGCTGCAATCGGGAGCCGGCAATCGCTCTGCTTGCCACCCAATGATATGTGACATCCGTGCAGAACTTGTAAAGTTTCCTTCGACCCAAATCAATCTTGCTAGACGGGAACAAAATTCTTTGGCCCACAGCCTAGCTGCACGCGCAAGGAGCAAGGAGGATATTCAACTGGTTGCAAGTGTCCCGGGAGACTTAGAAGGAGTATGGAAAGCTGACTCAGAGTTGGCTCCGGAGTAATTCTGTTTTTACTCTGTTATCCTCAAAAAAATATATATATATTATACTGTAGTTTGCGGCAATATCATGAGTTCAATTAAAGTGCATGCTATGTTTCATTTCATAACCGATCAAGTTCAGCATGACCAATTAATTAACTGATTACATAGTGGATTATATGGGTTACTTATTTTATGGTGAGACCAGCAGATCTTACAGTAGTGTTAAAATCACAAGTAACACTGCCGAACTGAACGTGATTGCTATTAAATTTCACCAGTTCCCAGCTGAACACAAGTCCATTTCTCCGGTGTTTTATAGTTACCCTTTTTCCTGCTAGACTACGAGCAAAATGCAACCTGGTCGTGAGAAACGGAAATTCAGAGGAAACTTAGACAACTCTTGTTGAATAATATGTCACATTACATCACGCTGTTTTTTTATCAGGCGCGTATTCCTGTCCATACTAGCAAGCAGTTACTTGATTCATTTGTCCAAACTGGGTGTCACGTCCACGGTCCTCTTCAGCAAATTTATTTCCAAGAGCACGCTGTTCTTAATTCAATAATAAATCTTGATTGTTTTGTACAAACTGGGCGTCACGTCCACGGTCCTCTTCAGCAAATTTATTTCCAAGAACACGTTATTCTATTTCAGTAATAAATCTCTCAAAGCAGGGATCACTATCAGATGTGCACTCCTAAAATAAACAAGAAGGGGTCACTATCAGCTCTACACCAAGCGTACTTCTTTGTTCGGTCATATCATTTTTATACAATCTGGCCGGCCAATCAGATGTGCGTGTCATTTTATACCATCTGGCCGGCCACCATAATCCACGGGAACGCACAAGCCCTTTTCCACAAACAACTTCGTACAAGCACACTACCGGAACAGGGGCCGGTGCCGACGGCCAAACATATGCCGACGGCCACCGTCGGCCTACTCTTGAACATGCCGACAGCCGAAACAAGGCCGCGGCGTAGGGTGGCCGTCGGGCTATCCAGAGCTATGCCGACGGCGACCGTCGGCACAGGTAAGCCGTCGGCTTATCCCTAGCCTATGCCTACAGCAGCCGTCGGCATACATAGGCCGTCGGCATAGATGCGGGCCTAGCGGCCCCACTCGTGACGTGCGGCTAACGGCATCCGATCTATGCCGACGGCCTAGACGGGCGGCCGTCGGCACAGATGCGCGTGCCACGTCATCGATCCGAGGCGCACCGACCACCATCTATGCCGACGGCAGCCGTCGGCATAAATGCCACGTCATCGATCCGGGACGCGCCGTTCATCTTTCCCTGGCCTGGGCTATGCCGACGGCTTTGCCGTCGGCATAGTTTTTTTTCATTTATTATAGAATTTTTTTTGTTCTTTTACGTATTATTATTTAATTTACTTACATGTAGCATATGTTAATATAAGCAAAAATACCATACTTTTCGAATCTATACGGAGGGGTGTGACCGCCCTCACGGACGGCGCCGCCGGCGGCGGCCGACACCTGGAGGGGGGAAACAGCCGCATCGGGTCTATACGGAGGGGACGTTGCTCCCAAGTGTTTATATGGGATGACCTACCACAACCGTGTAGTGTGGTGGCATGTCTGAAGAGGCGGCACGCGTCTCCGGGGTGTGGCCCCCCTCACGGACGGCTCCGCCGCTGGCACTTGGAGGGGGGAAACGGACGCGTTGGGTCTACACGGAGGGGATGTAGCTGTGGGTTTGGCCCGGATGTTGCTCCCAGGTGTCCCTCTGGGCTGACCTAACACAACCGGTGGAGAGGTCCACTGGTCAAAGCCCGTCCGTGGGAAGTCAAAGGGCTAGATCTCGTGGTCAACCGCTCCAGGGTTAGGCGGGACGGGGGCCCTGGGGGGTAGCAATGCCACCGGAGCATCGCACCGGCCCCTCATACATGCGGGGTGGTGTTGTGGCATGTCTGAAGAGGCGGCACGCGTCTCCGGGGTGTGGCCCCCCTCACGGACGGCTCCGCCACCGGCACCTGGAGGGGAGAAACGGACGCATTGGGTCTACACGGAGGGGATGCAGCTGTGTGTTTGGCCCGGATGTTGCTCCCAGGTGTCCCTCTGGGCGACCTAACACAACCGGTGGAGGTCCACTGGTCAAAGCCCGTCCGTGGAAAGTCAAAGGGCTAGATCTCGTGGTCAACCGCTCCAGGGTTAGGCGGGACGGGGGGGGGGGGGGGTAGCAATGCCAGGAGCGTCGCACCGGCCCTATAAATGCGGGGTGGTGTGTGTGGCATGTCTGAAGAGGCGGCACGCGTCTCCGGGGTGTGGCCCCCCTCACGGACGGCTCCGCCGCCGGCACCTGGAGGGGGGAAACGGACGCGTTGGGTCTACACGGAGGGGATGTAGCTGTGGTTTGGCGCGGATGTTGCTCCCAGGTGTCCCTCTGGGCTGACCTAACACAACCGGTGGAGAGGTCCACTGGTCAAAGCCCATCCAGGGGAAGCCATGGCCGGTATCCGTGTTTCGATGGCTTGACACTCCTTCGGTCTCGTACACACGGCTTCGGGTACCAACCCGAGCCAGTTAGAGAGTACGGGGCGTTCGCAGCCTCCCTAGCCCGCCAGCATGCTGTAAGTACTTCCCCTTTATCTTCTTTCTCTCTAACTTCTCAGTTTATTTTCAGCATTGCTCATAGAAACAACCTAAATTTTGTAGGCATATAAGGCTTGTCGAGCATAGGAATCTTGAGGTGGGGAGTACTTGCAAGAGTGAAGGCAAACGATGATTACAACCGTCAGATGATGACGGTTAGTTTTGCCCCTTAAAATCCATCTAAATTTTTGCACTTTCATTCCTTCTGACCTTCTAGTTTGCTTGTTTAACTAACATCCAGGCTATGTTGGCGTCTTGGAGTAACCGCACGGATCCACCACAAATGGGACCCCAACCACCACCTGCGGGAGAACCCCCACACGTGCCCACGTTCGATGAATGGGTGGCACTAGGCAGTGATAGTCCGGTTAGTACATTTGCCTAACTACTGACAAACTAGTTCTCGTTCATTCAACACTATCATATCATATTTACCGTTAGAATCTTCTCTCAAACATGTAGGGGACCGGTGGCTCGACTCCTGCTTCGTCGACCCCACCAGTCACTCCGATCTGGCAGAGTGGTGCTGGTCTTGGCGGTGGCGGTTTTGGCGGAGGTGGTCTTGGCGGTGGTGGTTTTGGTGGTGGCGGTTTTGGCGGAGGTGGTCTTGGCGGTGGTGGTTTTGGCGGTGGTGGTTTTGGCGGCGGTGGTCTTGCTTGATGTCGATGATGATGCCCGTGCATGTGGCCGTCGTGCCATACCTTTCATGTTCCTACTTGTTAGTTTCTTTAGATGACGATGATGATGTTCCATGTCTTGCACTACTTATGTTCACGAAGTTTCGCCGATGATGAACTTGAGTATGTTTAAATGATGACGATGATCTTGAGTATGTTTAGATGATGAACTGTCATATTTCTGCATAATCCCATATTTTCTGGTTTGAAATGCTGTCAAAATGAATTGAAACGGAGAAAACAGGGAAAATAAAAAAAAACAGCACAGATCTATGCCGACGGCAAAGCCGTCGGCATAGATATGCCCAGGACTGCCCAGTGGCTGCCACGCGGCAGGGGTATGCCGACGGCCAAGCCGTCGGCATATCCCTGCTGCCAGGAGCTCCCAGAGGCGGCCACGTGGCAGAGATATGGCCGTCGGCATATCTCTGCCACGTGGCCGCCCGTGGTTTGTCCGCGCGTTTGACGGCGCCATCCGTTGCCATCAGGTGAAAATCACTACCGACGGCGATGATATGCCGACGGCCGTACGGAAGCCGTCGGCATATGTGCCTATGCCGACAGCTTTTCTATGCCGACGGTCTGACACATCTACGCTGACGTAATCTATGCCGACGGGGATATGCCTACGGCTGCCGTCGGCATAGACCTAAGCCGACGGCAAGTGGCCTATGCCGACGGCCTGGGGCCGTCGACTTAGAGGGCGAGTCCGGTAGTGGCACCGCTCTCTTTGTCTCCTATTTTAATACGTACATGACACTATATATACCACCAAGTCCCATCCAACAAACCAGACCAAAGTACGGAGACTTGCCATATCCTAGGTTGCATCTGCCTCTGCAGTACTGACATTGCAGTTCGGTGCCTATCCGGAGATGGCCATCCACAAGGCTTCGCTTCTTGCCATCCTCAGTTGCATCTGCCTCTGTGGTACTGTCATTGCAGCTCGTGAGCTGAACGATGACTTGTTGATGGTGGCGAAGCTGTAGGGTAACGCAGCAGAAAACAAAAAATTTCCGACCTACGCACCAGCCCAGGACCACTATGGAGACTGCATACAAGGTTTGATCATTTTCGTTACCGACTCGAAGCGCAGCGGAAGTAGAGTCGATGACGATCGGCGGTGCAGATCCCCGCAGCTAGGATTTACAACCTCCCAACCGCGAGGATGTATACCCTCGTCTTCCCTTCGGACAGCCCTCCGGGAGGCGGTCGAACAGTCCCCCAGACGATGTCGTGGACAGCCCTTCGGGAGGACCTTCGAAACTCGAACGGTCACTCGGACAGCCCTTCGGGAGGACTCACAGAACTCGGACCGTCACTTGGACAGCCCTTCGGGAGGCACTCTCGAACAGCCCCTCGGGCACTAAGATCGAAACTACGACCTCTCTACAGAGTTGCACACATACGGTGTCATCTATCCGGCAGGGCTTCGCCGTCCAGAACTAGTTCCCACCGGAACCCAGACAGCCTTTCGGCTCTACGAAACTCTTTTCGTGGGAGGGAGAGAGAAGCCAGATCATTGCAATGGCATGTATGTGAGTAGGGATGAGTGTGGAGGGCTGCCCCTCCACCTCTATTTATAGGATAGCCAAGGGGTAAAGATGTCATACAAAAAAAACTCCAAAGTACCCCCACTTTATGCCTTTCCACAAAAGAATAAAGATAAAAGGGGTGCCATGTGGAGCTCCACCATGCTTGGCCGGCCACACCCTTGGGGGACCCCCCAAGGGGGCTTCCTTAGTGCCTAAGGCATTCTAGAAGCCTTTTGGGAAATTCCCAAAAGGTGCTTTCCATAAAATTCCCAAAAAGCACTTTCACTATTCACGACGACATTTTTCAGCGTCCGTTCGAACTGAAAATATTTATGTGGGCTTAGAACATTTCCAGTACCCACTAAAATAATTTTCAATGCGTTCTGGAACAATTTCAGTTTAGTGATTTCATCTGCGAAAAGCATCTGAAGCGGTTCCGGCAGCCCCGGAACATTTCCGGTTTTTCTTCCAGAAAATTCCCAGAAGTTTCCAGAATGATTCTGGCATCCTTCAAGAATTATCAGCCATGTGCCGAAACCATTTTGACTTAATGGTATCCCCTGAAACAACTTTTCAGTTTCACCGGAACTCATCCGGTGACCTCTCTCTGCGGAACTTTTCCGCTGTCCGAAACTTTTCGGTGTCCGAAACTTTTTCGGTGATTTTCTCTCAGACTCCCTGTCTAGTATTCAGCAGATAGATGACCCTTAAGCGTGTGACCCTATAGGTTCGGTGAAGTATAGACATGACCTGGAACCCCTTCCGATCAATGATCAACATCGGAGCCGTGGACACCCATATTGACCCCTATACCCACACGAATGAATATTCGAGTGAACCTCCAGTTGCCGTGTGCTATCCCTGTTGCTTCGCGATATGTTACAAATACCCGAGGTGAGACATGTAGGCATTCCCGTGGATCAACAACTTGTCCACTATGCTAGTTACCTCGTTACCGGTATTGTTCTCTTTTCTCGTTACCGTGTTCCGGCATCCCCGTGATCAAATCACATAGTGTCTGGCCAGACGATGATGGATACCGTAACACCGAGAGGGCCCAAAGATATCTCTCCATCGTCGGAGGAGCAAATCCCAATCTTGAGCTATCAAGTTACTTGACATACTTTCCCATGAACCCGTAAGCCGTCGTAATAGCCACCCATTTACGGATGACGTTTAACAAACCCCAAAGTTCATGAAGCAAGCATGAAGAAACTCGATACTCTCATGGTCTAAGGAATCATGCAAACGTTAACCATCTCTTTGTTATTAACCATTTAACTTGTGACGAATGTATCTCATAGCATAACATCAATTCGGGTCGATTCAACACAAATGTTCTGCTAACATTTGTGCCCTCAAAGTTGCTGGCATAGACATGCCCATGATCAGGAAAACAGAACCATCATGCAACACTTGAGCTAGTCTTAGAGGCCAGACTAGGAATACATTTTACTGTTTATTATTCCACACATGCTTATGAGTCTTCCTCCGAGCCTCGTTTTATTTGCAGACTCGAGAACCATAGCAGTTATAGCATGGAACAGAAACCTAATTATGAACAGGGAGATATTCAATAACATTTATTATTGCCTCTAGGGCATATCTCCTACAGAAGCATGAGAACTGGATGGCTCAGTACGGCCGTGTGTACAAGGACACCACTGAGAAGGCACGACGGTTCGATGTTTTCAAAGCCAATGTTGAGTTCATTGAAATGTTCAATGCCCAGAATCACAAGTTCTGGCTCGGCGTCAACCAATTCGCTGATATCACCAATAATGAATTCAAGACAACCAACACAAACAAGGGGTTCAAAGCAAACTCCATCAGAGTTCTTTCTTTCGGGTTCAGGTATGAGAATTTGAGTCTTGATGCCCTTCCAACAACGATGGACTGGAGAGCCTAGGGAGCCGTCACTCCTGTCAAGGATCAAGGCCAATGTGGTAAGTCAAAAAACATTGTGATGCATTGCATATTTGTGGTAATATTTTCTAGTATAACACTATAACAACACAATTATTTCTAGGCTGCTGTTGGGCGTTTTCTGCTATTGCCGAGATAGAGGGCATTGTAAAACTGAAAACCAGGAAGTTGATCTCACTGTCGGAGCAAGAGTTGGTTGACTGTGATGTTCATGGTGAAGATCAAGGTTGCGAGGGAGGACTCATGGATGATGCCTTCAAATTCATTATCAAGAATGGAGGTCCGACCATGGAGTCCAGCTACCCATATACTGCAGCTGACGGCAAGTGCAAGGCTGGATCCAACAGTGCCGCAACCATCACTGGCTTTGAGGATGTGCCTGCCAACAACGAGGGCGCCCTTATGAAGGCGGTGGCAAACCAACCGGTGTCTGTAGCTGTGGATGGAGGAGACATGACGTTCCAATTCTACTCTGGTGGGGTGATGACTGGGTCCTGCGGCACTGACTTGGACCATGGAATTGCAGCCATTGGATATGGAAAGACTAGTGATGGCACAAGCTATTGGTTGATGAAGAATTCATGGGGCACAACTTGGGGCGAAGATGGGTACTTGAGAATGGAGAAAGACATTGCAGAAAAGAAGGGCATGTGTGGTCTTGCCATGGAGCCTTCTTACCCCACAAAATAGGATGATCGTCAAATGCAACCTAATCATGCATATGCACAGTTCTCAAATAACTAAGGTCCTCATACCCTATGTATTACGATAATGTATCTTATGTGCATACATTGCTGTACTTTGTATATTAATACCATATGTGATATATTGTATGAGAAAATTTGATTAAGAATTATGTTGGTACATATTCCATGAAGCTTTGAAATGTCTACAACATTTGACTATGTTAAGAGTAAACTCTAAAGGTTATTTTCATATATATATATGGTTTTTATATAGTGTCATTGGGTATTTATTGGAATGTGCAACTGGACAACGGCTGAGTTTTACTATCCCTTACATAAGGGAACAAATGGAGTATATCTTAGGGGAAAAGAAAATTTGTCATTGGTGCACCGTGTATTTCTCAACCGTGATATTTTTTAGTGTATTCTCTCGTGTCAAGTTACTGTATGAGTGTGCTTTTCTAAGCTTGCACAAAACTAGACAAATCCTAACTCTCCATGACCATAGATCAACACGATGATGAGGTATAGTCAATTCAGGTATCGCCATATATAAGCCGGATTCTTATAAAGGCGACCTATACAAGAAGCTTTAACTTTGTACCCGACTTCTTGATGATATTGTATTGTATAGTAAAGAGGAAGAATACTATCAACACATGTACGTTGAATCAGACAATCAGTGATGAATTACAGTTTCACTACAAACATACCTGGATAACTGCATCCAAATTGAACTCCATTAATACTTGGATGCACCCATTTCTTATCTGAATTCCCTCCTTCCTGCATTGCCTCATCTGCCTTCTTCATCCACTTTGCAACATTTGTATGGCACTTCTCATTTTTCTCCTCATCCATCACCATCAAGATGCACATCTCCATCCCCCCCTCTCAATGGGCCTTTCTCATTGGCATGCATCTGTATGTTGATCTCACAAGCGCTCTCCGTAGACTTTGATGTGGTTGACTGGTCCGTGGACCATGGCATTGCCACCATCAGCACGCTGGACACCAAGGCACAATTAATCCCTTCTCGCATCTGTCACGGAATTATTCAGATGCTAGCACAATGCCCTTGGCTTAATTACGAGATTGTCCAAAGATGTTGATGTCTTGTGGCTGTTATGTGAGTCGTGATTAAAAAGAGAGAGAAAATATAGCTAAAGCTCATCCTTCAGTCGTTGGATAATCTTAAGCGACCATAGTGCATTATTTGCAAGATTAATAGTGATATAACATTCTGAATTTTGAAACATAGGAAAATGAGCATGCATGAATAAGTTGAATGCACAAGATTGTGAATAAAATAGGATAACAACGCTATCGCCACGTTAGAGTTAGAATTGCAAGTATAAGCACATAGAAAAGATCTTTATTTATTTGTATGGTGCCACATGTGGATAGAAAATATAACGAAAGCTCATTACTAGTCTCACATGTGGATAGAAATGTATTTATTTATTTGTATGGTCTCATATATGAAATCATCACCAACTCCAACATTTTTAAGTGCCTAGAAAAGATCTTTGTGCCTCACTGAACCTCACAATCGAGAGAAAAGGCTTGCCAGAATTGCAGAGCCCATTTCCAAGCTCGACAAGCTCGCCGGCATCAAAGTTGTAGATCATCCATAGGCGCCATTGTCGGGCCGGTGCCGCTGCCGCTCGTGGATGGGAGTGCGTTGCAGTGGAGGCTCGGCGTCGAGTTCGTCACGGCGCCGGAGTCCCCGCTGGACGAGGCGGACCACATGGTCGTCAACTCCTTCCGCTACCTCGAGCCAAATGTGAGCAGTGAGCACCACGTCTTTATAGGTTTAATTAGCTGAACGTAATCTTGCCAAACAAACATAGAACCGTGACTTTTGACCAGAACAGGAAATTTTGACATGTTATGAAACAAAAAAAAAATATTTTACGTCTTAGGATACTCAAATGGATTACAAATGTTGTAAAATTCAAATGTAAATGTACTGTTCTAGCGTGCACCATTGTGCGCAGAGTCATATAACGGCTTTCTTATTGAGGCGGTAGATTACATGGAAACAAAATGGCGTGCAAACACAATTGCCCCGACATTGCCGTCATTCTACCTAGACGACGATCATCTGCCATCGAACAAGACCTATGGTTTCGACCTCGCGTCTTAGTGCTCTGCATGGCATGGCTCGACAAGCAGGCTCCTTGCTCTGTGCTCCTCACATCCTACGACACAACCACCATCCTCGAAACTATTCAATTGGAAGAGCTATGTCATGGATTATGCAGCTCTCAACAACCTTTCCTCGGGAGTTGAGGTCCAACGACCAACGAGGCAGATAAGTTGTCCCAAGAACCACCTGACAAATGCAACATCATTTGAAATGCAACCACGAGACTAACTGTTCCTTTTTGCCCTCAGCTTCAGGTGTTGACTCATAGGTCCACAGGTATGAAATGAACTCATTTCTGCACTTGTAGCAAGACGGCTCACAATTGCAGTGAAATGTGACAAATGAATACAAATTAAGCTTACAATCATGTTGATTTCAGGTTGTTTCTTGAGGCATTGTGAATGGAACTCGACGGACCAAGGAATTTTCACCGGCGCACCCATGATCAAAATGCCACAATGGGTGGACCAACCAACCATCGCAAAGTATGTGGACAGCGTGAGGGACCAGCCTGCATGCGCGTCGAGATGAAAAGGGCTTGGTGAGAAGGGAAGATGTGGAGAGGTGATGGGTGGGAGGAGCACAAGAGGAATGTTTCTATGTGGACGCAGAAGGCAGAAGTCCAAAGAGGCTATGTCTGAAGGAGGGAGCTCAGACAAGAATATTGCAGATTTTGCAGCCAAGTCTTTATCGGACCAAAAAAAACAATTAGAGAGATTTTCCCAAGTTCCTTTGCCTAGACTGAAAGTTTTGAGTCCCTTGTTGTTAAATCAATCTGCATAATAAAATTGAGCGGTAGCTGAAAACTAGTTGTAAAATCGAGTTACCTTTGTTGTAAAATCAAACAGTAAGCTACTTGTTGGAGATCGGAAGGAGCAAAATAAGATCTGATTCAGTCTACTCCTGCTAACAGAGCATATATGCACATGAATAAGAGCACACGTTGTATATGCAGGCAGAATGTAATGTGAAATTTACAGATCACATCAAAGGATTCATACACAAAGTAATGGATCCTTGGGGACAAAAAAATTTACACATCACATCGGTCCGCTTCTTCTTTGCCGAGTCGAGAAGCAATGCAATGTGAAATCACAGATCAACGAATATTTCTAACCGAATGATAAAAGAGATAAGACTGCCACAGGTAACAACATATTTATAAGAACTGCTATAATCAAATAAGATTGACAAGCTCAATGAGATATGCAGGCAAAATGCCTGAAATGAAATGGTACATGCTGCTGTATTAAGCCATATTGATCAAAGATATTTAGCCATGCATTGCGAAGGTATATATCTGATCATAACAATGCATGCCTAAAGACAATTGGAATGTTTTGTTGATAATTGATCTGCATGACAATCAGGACAACAGGATGCACAAAAGGCAGTTGAAACATGTTGCTGCTGCACTCAAAATGTTGCAAGGAGCATATACTGTGGGAAACTGATGATACAGGTTACACGGCAAGCAAACTATCATCAGTGCATAGTATTTCTGATTTTCCAACCAAACATCGGACCACGAATTTAACACAAAGTCTGAAATATGATAGTAATACCACCAAAGTCAGGACACAGGTAGCAAAAGAAGCAGATACCGGACATGCTTCATAGCTCACATCCGAAAAACTTCCATTGCTCCACAGATATTAAGCTTTGTGGCGAATCTGCACCACTGAGAAAGGGTCCTCAAAGGAGTAATCGGTACCTGTCTTGAAGCTCCAGGGCCTGCCTCCTTCAGGACCTGTGCTCCCGAGAAGCACCATCTCGCAGGAACTACTGGCCATCTTGTTAGAAGCTTGCTGCGCTTTATGAGTCGCCTCATCCATTGAGAATGACGTGAAGCTCGGGTTAGCCATGGAGACGGATGCAGTCCTCAGCACCCTCGCGCTCTGGCAGAAGAACTTGAGGAAGGCAACCTCCCCGAGCTCCCCTCGGAATTCTTTGTAAGAGAAGTCCTTGATGCACGACTTGACGTTTTCAGTGGGCTTGACCAGCTTCCAAAAGTTGAGATTCAGCCTGGCACTGCCAGCTTCATAATCACATTTTTCAGACTGCAAGAAAAAAAAAGCAATTAAATCACTCAACAGTTCAGCTATGATGAATCATGCTTATGCAAATTAATAGCACATAGTGCCACATATTAATTGTGCTCAAAGGAAGCACCAACCTATGTCGTGACTTGTGAAACACATATTGTACATTATACTACCAGGCATACCTAGATGCTACCCCGTATGGTGTAACAAACAGTAGCTTGATTTCACTGATATGTCGGAGATATGACATGCCAATATTTCCATGTGTAGAGCTAAACAAAGTACCAAGTAGCCTAGTAGTACAGAAAAGCAACAACTAAGGTTGCCTCATTATTACAGTTCATGTATAACAAATTAAGAAGTGAGGCTACAGATTCGAGCTGCATGTAGCTCTCCTAACAGATGCACACTTTTCCAAATATATTCTTCAAGAAATTTTTTCAGAAATAAGTCATTACACCTTCTTTGTAATTAGTTAATCAGACATAACTGCCTGATACGATGCAGCATAAAAGCAAAGCATCAATATATATGGCATGCTACACAAACCCCTCCAGCAAATTGTAGGCAGCAATTTGCAACCCCCAGAATTCATAACAAATGTCATAACTAACTGAAATTAACATGCAATGCAACCCCCAGAATTATCATTTTGTACTCTAGTCTCTATGTAGTATGTGTAGAGAAGACCTGATGGCGAAGAATAAATAGAAGCCTGAGAAAAACTTTGTAATTAGTTAATCAGACATAACTCATGACATGATACAGTCTAGTAGCAAAGAACTAACATGGCATTGTGGTAATATCACACAGATCACCAACAAACTGTAGGCAGGAATGAGCAAGATAATTATATATAAGTTCCGTCAGTCTGGCACTGCATGTCAGTTGCAAAATTCACAGCTGAAATACACGCCCTGAAGGTGGAGATTGCTTTCCTAAAGTTAGTGCGGTGCAAGCAGAGAAAACCTGATGGCTGATAATAAATGCAATGCTTGACATTTATGATCATTGACTCGACAGAGATATGCAAATCAACGATCAATACTTTCACACGTGAAATTAGCAGAAAGTAACAACTATCAACTAGCTTACCAAGTAGCCAACACGTGAAAGATCAGAAATTGATATGGTGTATGCACTATGCAGTTCCTCATGTTTGTTATTCACACATAACAAGTTGCAGAGTATCGCCAGAGATCTCATTCAACTGTTCATGTGCTTGCTACCATCGTCGATCGCAACTAAAACATGGTCCAATCAATCAAGGCTGTTGCTGAAGAAATGAAACAAATTCTGCATTGATGGGGAATCCTAAAAGGTGCACAGTTTATCAAATAAATCCACTGGACTGTGTGCATATCTTGTGAGATGTGTTCTTTAAAACAAAGTTTCAGGTGTGAACCATGACAAATAACTTGTTACGTACAACCTCTGTCCCAAATTACTTGTCTTAGATTTGATACGGAGACAAATCTAAGACAAGTAAATTGGGACGGAGGGAGTATTAATTAACCATAGAGAAGTGCCTGATGTGACGCGGTTTAGAGTAATATGATAAACCACACAGACATCCAAAAAACTGTAGGTGGCAATGTGTTTGGTTTATCATGTGTAAATTTCGAAGTCAGAAACAAGCCCCGCATGCCACTTACAACATCAACAGCACAAATATTGCCAAGTAGTATGATATATGACCACGGTGAGAGACGCTATAACAAGAGGTAAATAAGCAAAGCAATCGACATTGGGAGAACTGCATAATAGTACATTATCTGCAATTAATCAATCAGAAGCTGAAAACACACCATCTGCAGCGAACAAACTCTGCTGCCACAAACATTCTACACATAAGACATAGTGGAAACCGGTATGAATATAAGCAAAACATGAAACGAAAAAAAATACCATAATGTGTAGTGCCTCCAAATTGGGAAAGCAGCCGAGGAAGGAGAGAACCATCTTGGAATCGGTGTGGCTTCCGAAACGCACATTCAGACTCAGGAACTTGACGCTGGTGGCCATGGCGCTTGGGCTCGCATTTATCCCGGCCTGGAATGAACCCAATTGAACAAAAAAAATTACACATTTAGTATTGGAACTCCAGCAGCTGGATATTTTGCTAACTGAAGAAACTGTTAGACTGCAGACAGGAGATGTACACACCATGACGATGCTGTCTCGCATCTCTAGGATGGTGTTCCCTGGCTGCAAGATTCCTAATGCGTGCAGCTTGGGAGCATCGCCAATCCTGACCCTGGTGCGCAAGCCGCCGGCATTGCCCCGGAACCCCTCCAGGATGAGCCTCTCGAGGCGGGGAACCTTCACCACGGCGATGTCCTCCGGAACAGAGCTGCAAATTTGGACGCACCGGAGGCTCTGGCTGACGAGGCGAAGGCGCAGCCCCTTGTTGCATCCATGGATGTTGAGGGTCTCCAGGATGGGGCTCTCGGCGACGACAAAGTCGATGTCTCCGTCCTCCATGACGACGCTGCAGATGCCGAGCTCCCGGAGATGGGGGAAGGAGGTGCGGGGCGGTAATCTTGCCACGTCTGGGAACTTCCAGAGGCCGATGTAGAGGCAAGCGAGGCTGGTGATGCTGAAGAGCGCGGCCGGGAGGGGCACGTCGAGCGGCCACGGGCGGATGACGAGGGCGAGCTCCTGGACGCCCTTGGTGGCGAGGAGCTGGAGCCAGCGCGCGAGCTGGGCCTGGTAGGCGCTCATGTGGCTGCTGGTGAGACGGGCGTAGGGGATGGGTCCCGTGTGCGCCTCGAGGATGGTCGAGATGGCGGAGACGATGGCCGGCGAGTCGGCGGGCGTGGGGGGAAAGCTGCAGCCTTTGGGGCGGAGGTGGGCGTCATTCAGGATGATGCGGTCCACGCCGTCGGAGGCGGGCAGGTCGGGGATGAGCTCGGTGCAGATGCAGGTGAGTAGCTGCTCCGTGGATCGGTCCACCTCGTGCGGGTCGACGTTGGTGAACGGCGCCTGCCGGGGAGCAGCCATGGTCGGCGGCGGATGAGCCGGCGAGGGTTTGGGGATTTGGGGGTGGCGAGTGAAGCGGAGAGTGGGTCTGTGACTGAGGAGGCGGATGATGGGGATGGGCCTTATTTAGGGCTTTGTGTTTACTTGGGCTGAATTCCTATACAACGTAGAAAACATACTACAAGGTCTATTTAAAATTCACCTAAAAAAGTTCTATTTAAAATACGACCGAAGTTGTAGAGCATCAAGATTGATGAAGTCATCACGGGCACCTCGCCCATCCATGGGGAAGCATCAAGCCTGGGATTTGATCTTGCCATCAACAATTGTTGCGACCGTAGTTGTCGTCTTCATTCTCATGTCGCTCGCTCATTCGGACAAGTGGTGGCTAACGGAACGGCATGGCTAATAAGGTGGCTTGCCGGCTAGAGTGGCCCAAGGAGATGGCTCGAAGTTCGCGGGATGGTAGCGGCGGCTCCCTAGACGGTTCCAATGACGGCACTGGAGACATGGAAGAGCCATGGGACATTGCAGCAGTGACAAATTTTGCTCGGTGGTGATAGTGTGTAGTGTTTCTGGCGAAGGGGGGGGGGGTGGACTAGGTGGTGGCTACGTGGCTTGATGGAGGCGCCGATGGGGAAGAAGGGTTTTTTTGTTGAAAGGCGACGGAGAAGTGTTGTAGGAGGTGGTGGTGGTTGGTAGAGTTAAGTGTCTCCCGACAAGAAAAAGGGGTACCAAAAGGGCGGTTGGGAGAAAGATAAATTTTCATTTTGTTGAGATGAAGAGGCAATTTTTGGAAACTAAATGATTTTTATGGGTCTGAGTGCTCTAATCCAGATTAGTATTGTACTCTCCTGACCGTTTGATGTCTTCAATATTATTATGCCTTTGATTATTTTTTATTTTGCTTTTTTCTTACTGTTTGATTTTTAAGTATTTCAACTTTTGAAGTCCTTCAATTATTTTTATTGTGGAAATGAAATTACTTTAGATTTTACTAAAGAGTTATTTCTTGATTTCACCAGCCTTTTAAAAAAAATCAGATATTAGGGAATTTATGTGAATAGACAGGAATACTAGGTTATGACAAGATTAACCCGTGAGTTGGCACCAGTTGATTGGCTAGCTGAGCATGACCCACTACCTAGTGACACCATTAGAAATGCATTAGAGGGTAACACACGATTTGCCACGTCGTTCTTTGGTTTTAAATTAATTATATTTTTCTATTAAAGGTTTTTATAGCAATTCACATTTCGTGTATACCGCGAAGTTGGTCGAGCGACCACAGACCCCTACTGGCGCTATCAGGTTAGCCATGTAGACTGGTCCTTCTGGCTTTGGGAAGGTGGCATTCGTTTTTTCTTCTTTTATTCTTTTTCTTTATTTTTTTATGTTTTAGTTTCCTGTTCACTCATATACTTATTTTTCAATTTTTCCAAATTATTAATACTTTTGAATTTAGGGAAAATAATTTAAGTACTTCAATTTAAAAAATTATGAATTGTCTTATTCAAAATTATGTGCTTTTTTTAAAATGCATGACGATTTTTTGCTACAATCATGAAAATTTATCAAATTACATCAACGTAATTGAAATCCATGAATATTTTTTAAAATTCTTGACTATTTTAAAAAAATATTTGATAACTATAAAACTCATGACCATATTTTTGAATCCATGAGTAGTTTTGTACTCATGAAGAATTTCAAAATTTATGAACTTTTTTTAAATTCATGAATGTTTTCAAGATTTGTGAACATTTTTTAAATTCAGAAAAAATATAAATCTTGAATGCTTATTTTTTTTCTTAAAGTGCTTTAATAGGATGTTGGTTCTGATACTGTTATGTGAAACCCACAACCTGTCCAGACCCTTATAGATGGGGTCCACTTCAAGGAAAAACTCTGGAGCACTTTCTATGCCTCTATTCCTAGGGTGCTTAGTATTGTAAGGATTTCATGTCGTACAAACAAGAAACCATGTGAGTATACGGCTTGCAATCTCTCTGTTATTGTGGTTTAATCTAAGGCCTCAGCCTGGTAAATTTCTGAAATCTCAAAAGCACAATCGACTTTGCCTATCATAGGCTTTTATTTTGTTTGTTTTCTGCATGAAATTATTTGTCCATGTACGTCCTCTGATACTTATTTTTTTAATTGACGTCCTTTCTGTTACTTCAGTGATTGTAAAATATCAACTTCAAGATTTAGGCTGGATATGAGGGTGCCGGTCATGCTGAGCGTTTAGGGCCGGTATGAGGCGCAAAATGCCAACAGCGGTCGACCTCCATGGAGGTGGGTATTTTAAAAAAAATCGAAAAACATATTAGAAATGCACGATTTTCTCTTTTTTGTGTAGCTCTCACCATAATGTACTTCGTTGTGAGATTTTATACACATATAGAATACATCCATATGAATGTGTAGAATTTGTTTCAGAATTTTTTGAAACTCCAAAATATAATTATTGAATTTTTTTAAATATCCACCTCCATGGAGGTCGCCAGCCAAAAGCCCTCACTCCGATATGAGGGGTCTATCTAGATCTTTTTTTTTTACCGGGCGACGGCCCCGGACGTATAGGGAGGGTTTGGGAGGCTGGCCGTAGATGCTCTAAGGAAAGCATATCTAGTACACCCTCTCTTTTCTGTTTGTGAAAATATCTAGTACACCCTCAGTGCGCATATGCACGACTAGGCCAGGCTGGATTCATCAGTTGACTACCAAAGATATCAGCGGAAATATGGAAACAAAAATTTTGGATGAATTTTGAATAAGGAAATTGGAACCCTTAGGAGAATCGGTGCGTATATGATCGCCGCAAAAAAAAAAGGCTGAGCATCTTAGCATGTTCACAAGATCATAAAATATTGAAAGAGTAGGGATGTGAGCATTAGTTTTTCGTGTTCGGGGTCTGCATAGTCAAGCAGGGGCCAGGATGTTTGAGGCCCGTTTAAGGATCCCGTCTGAGTCGCATTTTTGTGACCGGTCAGTGATCGGACCGTCCGCCCGGGCGTTTGAGGCAGGTTTGGGACGTCCGGCTGTAGATGCTCTAAGCATGTGAGCATTAGTTGTCCTTGTTCATGATCTGAGTAGTCACGTTAGATTATTTTTGGTTGGTGAATGGCTAGTGCAGGTTACCAAATCATTGTTGCCGTCTTTATAAATTTGAGTGCTTCTTGATATCACATATCTGCCGAGCTCTATATATGTATTTACCTGCGTCGACTGCAAGGTTGAATCTAAGCAATTTATCTTATCATGCATGAGAAATGTGCTGCGTTGGCGTAGGATTAGGAGTCACCGGGATATACAGAAGTGAAAACAGATTCGGTGTCGTTCAATCATCAAACAAGCAATGTACGCATCAGACAAGCAATGTACTTTTGGCTGCCATCGGCAGTCTTACCGCAGGTTGCATGTACATACTACCTCAAGGTCGAGAAGCACCATTACGCTGTTGGGCTGCCACCATTGTGCAAGATGAACCTCGTGTACCCAAGCTGCTGGGCTCGCTGGCTAGAGGGAACGCCGTTGTGCTGGTTTCGCGCTTACAGGAAAGCTGCTGCAGCGACTGTGGTTTGAATCAATGCCTGCACACGTTGTAGTTATGCAATGTCAGTTGAGAGTCGATAAAACTGCATGCTTTGTTTTATTTCACAACGGCTCAAGTTTGGCATTGCCAATTAATTAATCAAGCACACTGTTTATTATCACATGGGTTACTCCTTTTATGATGAGACGAGCAGACCTTAGGGTGTATACAAGTATTCCAGGTTAAGAAAACTGTGTTAGTAACATTGCCGAACTAAACGTGATTGTCTTTAAATTTCACCTGTTACCAGCTGCACCAAAGTCCATTTCTCCGGTGTCTTATACTTCTATATGTGAAAATATTTTTCCTTCTTTCCTGCTGGACTACGAGCAAAATGCAAGCTGGGATGTGAGAAAGGGGATTTCAAGGCCGAGCAACCGACCTTCCGGAACTTAGACAGCTCTTGTTGAATAATCTGTCACATCATCACCGTATTTTTTGGCAGGCAGGAAATTCATGTCCATACTAGCAAGCGGTTACCTGATTCTTTTGTACAAACTGGGTGCCGTGTTCACGGTCCTCTTCAGAAAATTTATTTGCAAGAACACGGTTGTTCTTTCTTTCATTAAGAAATTTCTCAAGCATGGATCACTATCAGACGTACACTCCTGAAATAATCATGCAGGGGTCATTATTAGACGTGCACCAAGCGTACGTCTTTGTTGGGTCCTATCATTTTTATACAATCTGGCCGACCAATCAGATGTGCGCATCAATTTTATACCATGTAGCCGGCCACCATAATCCACGGCAACGCAGAAGCCCTTTCCCACAAACAACTTCGTACAAGCACCGTATCTTTTCATCTCCTATTTAAACACATACATGACACTATATATACCACCAAGTACCATCAAACAAACCAGACCAAAATACAGAGACTTGCCATCCTAGTTTGCATCTGCCTCTACAGTACTGTCATTGCAGTTCGGTGCCTAACCGAAGATGGCCATCCACAAGGCTTCGCTCCTTGCCTTCCTCGGATGCATCTGCTTCTGCGGTACTGTAATTGCAGCTCGTGAGCTGAACGATGACTTGTCGATGGTGGCGAAGCATGAGAACTGGATGGCTCAGTATGGCCGTGTCTACAAGGACACCAATGAGAAGGCGCGCCGGTTCGAGGTTTTCAAAGCCAACGTCGAATTCATTGAAACCTTCAATGCCCAGAATCACAAGTTCTGGCTTGGCGTCAACCAGTTCGCTGATATCACCAATGATGAGTTCAGGACAACCAACACAAACAAGGGGTTCAAGGCAAACGCCATGCGAGTTCTTTCTACAGGATTCAGGTATGAGAATTTGAGTTTTGATGCTCTTCCAGCAACGCTGGACTGGAGGGCCAAGGGGGCTGTCACCCCTATCAAGGATCAAGGCCAGTGTGGTAAGTACACAAAAAATTTGTTGCACTGCATATATGTGTTAATATTTTATTGAATAACACTATAACAACACAATTATTTCTAGGCTGTTGTTGGGCATTTTCTGCCGTTGCCGCGACAGAGGGCATTGTAAAACTTAAAACCGGCAAGTTAATCTCACTGTCGGAGCAAGAGTTGGTTGACTGTGATATTCATGGTGAAGATCAAGGCTGCGAGGGAGGACTCATGGATGATGCCTTCAAATTCATTATCAAGAACGGAGGTCTGACCATGGAGTCCAGCTACCCATATACCGCAGCCGACGGCAAGTGCAAGGCTGGATCCAACAGCGCCGCAACCATCACCGGCTTTGAGGATGTGCCCGCCAATAACGAGGGTGCCCTTATGAAGGTGGTGGCAAACCAACCAGTGTCCGTAGCTGTGGACGGAGGCGACATGACATTCCAATTCTACTCTGGTGGGGTGATGACTGGCTCCTGCGGTACTGACTTGGACCATGGAATTGCGGCCATTGGATATGGAAAGACTAGTGATGGCACAAGTTATTGGTTGATGAAGAATTCATGGGGCACAACTTGGGGCGAGAATGGGTACTTGAGAATGGAGAAGGACATTGCAGACAAGAAGGGCATGTGTGGTCTTGCCATGGAGCCTTCATACCCCACCAAATAGGAAGATCACCAAATGCCACCTAATCTTACATATGCATAATTCTCAAATAACTAAGGTCCTCGTGTCCTCTGTATAGTTCATATGTGTCGGTAAGTTCTATATGATAATGTATGATTTGTCCATACATTGTTATACTTTGTAAATTAATGTCGTGTGTGATATATTGCACAGTATGTGAAAATTTGATTAAGAATTATGTTGATATATATTTATGAAGCTTTCAAATGTCTAAAACATTTGAATATGTTAAGAGTAAACTCTAAAGGGTATTTTCATATATATGATTTTTATATTGGATCTTTGGGTATTTATAGGAATGTAATGTGTTAACTGAAAATTGGAGGCATCCTACTGGTGATTTGTATCACTACAGAATACTACATGCACTATTTCAAAGGAATCAATCCATTGCAACAAGATTATTGGAAAACTCCAACTTCCCAAAATGGCCTAACGCATGACACCTTATGATAAGGTGATAGGCTACGACAAAGGAGACATGATTATGTTATCATAAATATGCATACTATGATGTCCATTGACATCGTAGGTTAATCTTTTATGTGTCTTTCCATGTATCTGATCAACCGAGACATCTATGGGTTCTTGTTTTATATACATTTAGGCATTCAGTTTCAATTTTCCATACGAAATCAAGCTTACAGAATTTCTAGTTCCGCAACAATCAAAATATGTATCCAAAGCAATTTTAGGACGAACAGAGAATCATCTTCTTGTATTAATTAATTATAGGGAAGTGTTTTGTCATGTGGAACAGTAAGAATATCTGTGGACATAATAAAGTGACAATCACTATGAAAATAGTTTTATAGACTCTATATGGTTTATTCGAATTGATTCTATAACATGTAAATATTTTTTTGCATGTTGTTGGTACACTAAAAATTGAACATGCTTCCAAATGGTGAGAAGATAGCACTTTACTTACAAAAGTAAAATGCCATTCTCTCTAAAAAGAATTGTACCACTGGAATCACCGCATACTTGCTTATCCTGAAGTAAGGAGGTATGACTTCAAGTTAACATATATTTCGCAGTGAAGTCGGCAATATGCTTATCTTAGCTTCGTCCTTCCTGCATTGCATCCTTGGCCTTTTGAATCCACTTTGCAGATTTTCTTTTGTACTCATCTTTCTATCTCTGTCCATCACCTTTCTAATGCACCTCTCGACTTCCGTCCTCTCTAGCCATAATTTCTCGCCCTTCTGTACTCACATGCCAATGCCCCACGTGCTCTCCCCATACTTTGCTATGGTGGGTTGGTCTGCCTAATGTGGGATTCCCACAATAGGAACACCACTAACAATTGCCTCCAATGTCGAGTTTCATCCGTAGTGGGTAACAAAACAATCTACATGTATGTTCATGAATTTAGATCTGAAGAGTTATCCCTATTTTATTAATTTGTAAAACCTTTTTATATTCTTGTCCATAAAAATAAAACAAATGTATTTTGTGTTACCATACCAATAGCCTTGTTGGAAAAAACCTGAAGTTTGGGGCACCACGCAACAATTAATCCATTATTCACACATTTCAGCTTGAATTCTACAAATAACTTGTGTGCCTTGTTGGATCTGACAACCCCAAAAAATGGTTTGCCAGAATTGCATAGTCCATTGCGATTCTCATCCAACTGGATTGCATCATAGTTAGTGACGGTCCCATAGGATACAAGCACAATAGAGGAAATGCTATGCTTCTCTACCCATAAAACTTGTTGGGTGATAGGTGATTATCATCAAGGTTGATGGCAAGGTTGGGCATGTCATCTTAGCTCTCCATGTTAACTCCATGTACTCTTCCTCCTGCACGATTGGCAAATTTTAAAATAACAAATTCTGTTGGAAATATGCCCTAGAGGCAATAATAAATTGGTTATTATCATATTTCCTTTTCATGATAATTTTTTATTATTCATGCTAGAATTGTATTGACCGGAAACTTAAATACATGTGTGAATACATAAACTACACCATGTCCCTAGTTATCCTCTACTAGACTAGCTCGTTGATCAAAGATGGTTAAGGTTTCCTAACCATAGACATGTGTTGTCATTTGATAAAGGGATCACATCATTAGGAGAATGATGTGATGGACAGACCCGACCGTAAGCTTAGCATCAGATTGTTTAGTTATTTGCTATAACTTTTTTCATGTCAAGTATCAGTTCCTTAGACCATGAGATCATGCCACTCCTAGACACTAGAGGAATACTTTGTGTGCTATCAAACGTCACTTCTTAACTGGGTGATCATAAAGGTGCTCTATAGGTATCTCCGAAGGTATCTGTTGAGTTGCATGGATCGAGACTGGGATTTGTCACTCCGTGTGATAGAGAGATATCTCTAGGCTGTCTCGGCAATGCAACATCATAAGAAGCTTCATGTGACTAATAAGTTTAGTCATGTGATCTTGTATTACGGAACGAGTAAAGAGACTTGCCGGTGACGAGATTGAACTAGGTATGGAGATACCGACGATCGAATCTCGGGCAAGTAACATATCGCCGGACAAATGGAACTGCATACGGGATTGATTGAATCCTTGACATCGTGGTTCAACCGATAAAAATCTTCGTTGAATATGTAGGAATCAATATGGGCATCGAGGTCCCGCTATTGGTTATTGACCGTTGAGGAGTCTCGGTCATGTCTGCATGTTCCGAACCCGTAGGTCGCACGCTTAACGTTCGATAGTGATAGGGTAGTATTGAGATATTAACAGTGGAAAGTCCAAAAGTCGTTCGGAGTCCCCGATGCGATCCGGGATATCACGAGGAGCTCCGAAATGGTCCGGAGGTAAAGATTTATTAACAGAACAAGATATTTTAACATGTTATGAAACAAAATGTATATATTTTTACGTCTTAAGATACTCAAATGGATTACAAAATGTTGTAAAATTCAAATATAAATGTATTATTCTAGCCTGCACCATTGTGCGCAAAGTCATATAACTACTTTCTTATTGAGGAGGTGGCAAATTACATGGAAAAAAATGGCGCGCAAACACCGTTGGCCAGACATTTTGTCACTCTACCTAGACGACGTTCGTCTGCCATCGAACAATACCTATGGTTTTGACCTTGTCTTGGCTCTGTGCATGACATGGCTCGACAAGCAGGCTCCTTGCTCTGTGCTCCTCGCGTCCTACGCTGGAGTCGCCATCCTCGAAACTATTCAACTGGAAGAGGTAGGCAGTGGATTGTGCAACTCTAGACAACCTTTCCTAGGTCCAACGACCAACGAGGCAGATAGGCTGTCACAAGAACCACGTGAAAAATTTAACATGGTTTGAAATACAACCACAAGAATAATTGTTCCTTTTTGCCCTCAGCTGCAGTGTTGGCTCATAGGGCCACAAGTATGAAATGAGCTCATTGTTACACTTGTAGCACGACGGCTCACAATTGCAGTGAAATGTGAGTCTGAATACAAATTAAGCTTGCAATCATCCTGATGTCAGGTTGTTTCTTGATGCATTGTGAATGGTACTCGACGGCCAAGAAGCAATTGCCACCAGCGTTACCCATGATCACAATGCCGCAATAGGTGGACCTACAAACCACCGCAAAGTATGTGGAGAGCGTGGGGGATCAGCTTGCATGCGCGTCCAGATGAGAAGGGCTTGGTGAGAAGGGAAGATATGGAGAGGTGCATCAAGGAGGTGATGGGTGGAGAGGAGCACAAGAGGAATGTTTCTAAGTTGATGCACAAGCCAGAAAGCCAAACTGGCTATGTCGGAAGGAGGGAGCTCAGACGAGAATATTTCAGATTTTGCAGCCAAGTATTTATCGAACCAAGACAAATTTTCAATTAGTGAGATATTCCTAAATTCCTCAGCCTACACTAAATGCTTGAGTCCCTTCTTGTTGAATCGATACAACCACAGCCATTATCACTTAAGTTAAGCTAACACATCCTCCTCTAATTATATTTTATACATATTTTTTTTCATGTGCACTAATGAACTAAGCATCGTCGTATAATAAAACTTTCCTTAAATTTTGCTTGACCATAAGTCAAATTATCTTCCCGGTACTTGTATATGGAAATAAGTTCCCTCTTCCTTCATGTTCAACTAGTGGATTTTAGGAATTTTTAACAGAAAAGTAGTAAAACCAAGATAAGAGTCCACGATGAGCAGAGGGGGAGAGGCCGGTAAGAGGCTCTCATGGCACATATACGATAGTAGACTACATGTTGATCAGATTCGAACACGAGTTGAGAATCGTCCGACACATATAGCTGATAAATCAAATTTCTGGAATTTCATAAAATTATTGTTTCAGGAGAAATCAAACTTCGGCAAACCGAGGAAATAAATTACTAAACATGCTCAGGAAGTTTAGGGGGACATTGACTAAGTAATGTTAACATACACTTGCCCACACACTGACGAGACAATTTTTTTTTGTTGGGTTTAATATGCCTGACTTCAAATAACATAATTCAAATAAGTTTGGAAGGGAAACAGATCATTGGGAACACATGATGTATATATGGTTGTGCGCTAAAATTAGGAGGCACTTAAATTAGGAAGCGTCAAGGAATTCAACAATACAAATAAACTTCATGCTGAGCCTTCTCTTTAGGGCCGTCTCTAATAACAATTTGACAAGTTAATTTTGGAATTGTATTTGAAAATGGCCCAATAGATAGTTTTATTTTGTGGGGTTATAAAATAAGTACGTTGAGTGGGATACTGTTTTCCGATGTGACATTTAGGTCACAAATGGAAGGTTCATTTTAATGCCAATGCTTTTTTAATCTACTTGTGTGCATGACAAAGTTTGAACGAACTTCTAGCTTACTGTTATAGTTTATGTTTATGTACTATACCTATGAGGAAGGAGGCGTGATCTGTATTTTGTAGGAGGTAAAGCACATGCTCAAGTTATCATCAGTGACTCGGGTACAGTAGTTTGGTGAATATAATCACTCCAAGTTATGGCTTCTCTCTTATATATAAAACAGGAGGAGAGGGGCAATGAAGTGAAGCGTGCTATTGAATACGACAGAATTCAACTTGGTTGAAATGAAGTAAGCCTATAAATGTTTAGTGGATCTCCTCCTTGCTAGATATTAGAGATTATGTATTCTTACCGAATGCTTGAGAAACCTGACGGCCAATATATCACAGAAGTAGGACTGGGAGGTGTTGGGAAATGTAGCAAAACGGCTAGCATCTATGAGCCTCTCCCATGGGTAAACGCATGCACGGCCGGTTACTTCCAACCAACCCACGGCCCTCTTCTTTCTGTTAAGCCTTATCTCTTCCCATAGCGCTGACCCTCCTCCTTCTTACCCCGCGATCCTCTCAGCTGCTCCATCTTGTGATAGAGAGATAGAGAGGGATCTCATCTTGTAAGAGATACGGAGAAGAGAAAGCTAGGCCGGCAGGAACCACCATGACATGATGTCGCGACTGCCAGTGCTAGCCATCCAGAAAGGTAAACACTCCGACAACATAGGGAGAGGAGGTGCTCCATCCATTCGGATCCAGCATTGGCACCAGTAGACTGCTTGAAGTGTCTGGATCCAATGGCACCCACAGTTCCACAGCAGGGGAACAATCGGATCCACTTGTGGATCTCATTATTGGAGATATCAATCAGCGGCCAGTTCGGGGGTCAGCGTTGGCCGGTGCAATCTTTATGTTAGTGGCCAGAGGAATGTAAGCATGTTTCCCCATGAAGTGGCTTTAACATTTAATTATCTAATCTAGTATGCCTTTTCCCCCTACTTTTTTCTTCTTCGCCTCTCTACGTAAATAATATATTAGGGTCCTTCGATCAATATTCCAGAAATGTACCCCTCAAACACCCAGTGTTAGGCACCTTATCATTTCGGGCTGCCTTTCATAGTCTTGCTGCGCATTATATAAACGTACTCCCTAGAGGTTAAGAAGCACCGTATAACCGCCGGGATACCAGCATAGTTTGTGCGCCACCTGTCGTATCCAAGCGGCTGAGCTCACTCGCATGAAGAAATACCACTGTGCTGGTTGTTATGAACATACGGTGCCAGCATGTCAGCGTCTGTAGTTTGCTGCGACGATCTAGTCCAACCTGTTTCATTGCATGCCTGTGGTGAAACTTCTATGTTGTCTAATCTGTTTCAGTCTTTTTAAAACTTTATCGTGTAGTTTGCGGCGATATCATGAGTTAAATTAAAGTGCATGCTTTGTTTCATTTCATAACGGATCATGTTCGGCATGACCAATTAATTAAGTGAGCACATTGTGAATTATATGGGTTAATTATTTTATGGTGATACCAGCAGACCTTACAGTATAGAGATCAAGTGTTCCAGGTTAAAGCAAAATCGCAAGTAAAACTACTGACCTAAACGTGATTGCCTTTAAATTTCACTAGTTTCCAGCTCAACATAAGGGCATCTTCAACACTTCTCCAGCATCCCTCCGTGGATAGCGGGGACCAGTCCACGGATACGGATGCGGAAGCCAGCCAGCCAATGCTACTTCCATACATTTCAACCACTGTTCGAACTAAACGGATGAAATTCATGCCAACGTGGCAGATTTCATATAAACCAGACAAAACTCATTACATTTTGGACAATTTTTAACTAAACCCTACTCTAAACCTAATATAAATGATCGCCGGCGCCAGTTCCCCATGTCCGTCCATGAGCCCGAGAACTGAAGCTCCGGCTTTTGCCTTCTCTAGTTCCGCCTGGACGCTCTCCAGCTCCACCTCCGTAACCTCCGCTTCCAGAGCCCTGGGAATTTAACCTGTCTGCCTCCACGTCGCCGCCAAGCAGCTAATCAGACGACGATGTTGAGCCAACCAATCTTGGATTCAACGGGAGGCGAGGAGTGGTGGCCTTCTTGGGACCCAAGAGGCGGCGACCTACCATGCACTACTCTTACTCGCTGCCGGCGTTGCCCGCAGACGTGCCACCTTCGTGGTCGGGGCAGCGGGGCGCGGCAGTGGCAGAGCTGGCGATGCCCCACATCTCATCCGCCTCCCCGTCAAATTCCCTGTAGGTGGCTTCTAACTCTACCTGACGTTGGCAGTATGGCCAGTGGTCGTGGGCGGATCGGTAGAAATCGAGCAATGCCTCCTGCTCAGGCACTTCCATGTCCAGCACGATGGATGTGTCGGCGGCTAGCAGCTCCTCCACGCGTCGGTGCTCCTCGAGGAGGCCGAGGTTGTATGGCATGGCCTCCTGCTCCTCCCGCGGCATGTCTGTGCAGTGCGCACGGACCACACCCATTGTGAGGCCGGCATGCACTGAGGAGAGGGTGTCCCAGTGGGCTTTGGAGCGCGAGGAGGCCATGGCGGACGTGGGTGGTGAGGAAAAAGGGGCCGAAGGAGGATGACTGCGGCTATGACCGGGCCTGGAGTTTATATAGCGGGCGGATGGCAATGGGCGGCGACGGTGTGGTTAATGATGTGAGGCAGACAGACGGACAGGTGGCGCCGGTGTATGGTTTCTCGGCAACCGCATATCATTAATGTAGGGCGACGGACCAATGAGGTGTCGTTTTAACTACACTGGGAAGCGGGGCGGGCGCCGCTCTCTCGGCCGGCGCGCCGCTTCAATGCCGGCAGCAGTGAGAGGTCGTGTCCGCTCTGATCGGGCATGAATTCGGAACTGATGCTCTTCAGCGGTGCTGACTGTTTTCGGCGGGAAGCGCGCGCGGGTGAGGGAGGGGGTTAATGGTTGGCCAGGGCTGTCAGAAGCGAACGTGGCAGCGGTCCGACACCCGAAAAGCTCCCCCCCCCCCTCCCCGCCCCACCCCTCACTTTGTCTCTGTTTTGCGGGAATAAGTGCGTCCGAACCACCGAGCGGACCGATACAGGACTGCGTTGGATGGCAAAACACGTCCAGAACGCGCGGTCCGGACGGTTGCGGGTTGTTTGAGGGTCGGCGTTGGAGATGCCCCAAGTCCATTCGTGCTAGACTCCGAGCAAAAATGCAACATGATCGTGAAAGAGGTAATTCAGTGCGGAAAACTAATCTTCTGAAACATAGACAGCTAGCTCTTGTTGAATAATATATGTCAACATTATCACACTATTTTTTTTATCAGGCATGATATTCATGTCCGTACTTCATTTCAAAAAAAATATTCATGTCCGTACTAGCAAGCAATTACTTGATTCTTTTTTACAAACTGGGCGTCACGTCCACGGTCTTCTTTCTTTCAATAAATCTCTCAAGCAGGGACACTATCGGATGTACACTCCCGATATAAACAAGCAGGGGTCAGTACCAGATGTATGCCAAGCGTACTTCTTTGTTCTGCCGTATCTTTATACAATCTGGCCGGCACAGATACATGGCAGGGATTACCCAGGAGATCCTGAGCATTTCCTCTCCATGAAGAGGTTATATTTTAAGATAAAAAGAAAATCCACTGCAAAAAGGTTTTATGTAGATGACTCCGGAATTAGAAAACACAAATGCCTTTTTTTCGAAAAAGAGAGTACCCTGGTCTCTGCATCACAAGATGCACACAGCCAAGAAAAAACAAGGCTTTATATGAGTCAATGCGTTTCTAATCTCCTTGAAAAGATATAAATAAATTTGGGGCATCTTAACAAGTTCGAAGGTCATAAATATTGACACGCTATGCGGGCGGGCATTAGTTGTCCTTGTATGTGGTCGCATAGTCATGTTAAGAGTATTCTTGGTTGGTGAATGACTAGTACAAGAGTTCATGGTCGCCCTCTTTATAAATTTCAGAGAGGAGTGCTTCATGATATCTATAAATATTGACATGCATCGTTTACAAAAGTTAATGTAAGTATTGTTGTTATGCAAGAGATGTCCTGCAGGCACTACATTGTAGTGCTTTTTTTTTTACAAAGAGAATATATTAATATCGCGGAGATACCAATTACACCCAGCCTCTGCAACAACACAATGTCGTAAAGACATTACGGATGCACACAACCAAAAAAAAAAAAAGAAGAAGAAAAAAGAAAGATCCCACTACAGTGATCAATTCCTAGTAGCTGCAGCACGAACCACCACCATGCACTAGGAGGAGAGAGAGAGAGAGAGAAGCCCCGCCGCCGCCGCCGACGCGCACCGGGCTTCGGCGCCTTCTGACGGCGGCGAGGGGAAGGGAGGACGTAGGAGGCGGCCGCGGGATGTAGGTTAGGGTTACCCCGACGCCTCCGGCGAGAGCGACGCGTAGCCTGGCGACACTTCGATGTCTGGATGGTCAATGAGATGGATGTTGTGTACAAGGGATTCCTAGTAGCTAGCTAGTAGGAGTGGGTAGCTAGTAATCTTCATGTTACTCTTCCCAGCTGGTGTTGGTTTCCTAGCTGATTTATCAATCAAGCCAGTCCGCATGGGAAGACTTTGCCCTGACCTGACCTGGATGACGATCGAGCAGACTGGGCAAGCCGAGATCTTCCCTGAGATCGGCGACGAGGCGCTCCATCTTACCGCCGTAGGCCCGGGCGTCGTCGGCCTCGATGGTGTCGCTCTCCGGCTCTCCCCCTGGAACCAGAGCGCCACGGCGGCGCGCGCCCTGGTTCAGCGGCTGGCCCCTGTCTCACATCCATATCCTGGTGCCGCCGACGGCACAGGGGGCCAGGCCGAGCACCAGCTGGTCGCCGGCTGGCTCGGAGTCGGAGGAGGGCGCCGATTCGTCGGTCGGCGAGGAGGATGCGGTGCGCGAAGGGCATGGCGGGGCCGAGGCCGCAGGTCCTGTGGGTGTCGATGTTGGCGTGGAGCGGCGGTGAGGCGGGAGGTGTGCGCGCCCCGGGCGGCCATGTTAGACTGCCCCGCCAGGACGAAGAGCAGCTTGGGGCGGTGCGCGTAAGGCGAGGCTGGGGTCTGGCGGGAGGAGGGGAAGAGGAGGCGTGGTGGCGGGCGAGGAGCAGCAGGCAGGAGAGCGCCGCCGCCGCCGCCATCGTTTACTGGGCTGGGACAGGGAGGGACGTGGACTTCCCACATGCACGCGGTGGCTTGTTGACTTGGATATCGGTACTCGTACCATTTTGTTTCGTCTCTCTAGCGTAGTGTGGTGATGCTGCTGCTGTGCCAACAGCTTCATCCGATTTGAATGCTTTTAAAAAAAACGGAGACATAAGGTTTGCCTCATCCATTAATTAAGAGGGGAAGAGAAATAGAGTTGAGGTTACAAAAAGCACACGACACGCCAAGATCCGATTTGAATGTGATGATCTTACAAACGTCTTATCATTTGGGACGGAGGAAGTACCCCAGAGTTTGCCTTATAAGACGTTTCGTAGTCTTACAATTTGGAACAGAGGAGTTTTTTCAGCGGGGGTGCCTCATTTCTCCGGCATTGCACAAACACATTCCACAAAGCATAGCATACATCATCCAACGGGAACGGTATACAATGTTCATTTCACGGCAACTTTGGGCGCTGCTCGGCTCATCGAGCCGCGCCAGGGTCTCTGAAACTTGTCGTACCCATCAGAGGCCGGGCCGGGTTACCCGAGCGAGAGCTTGGTCCCTGGTTTGCCTGCGCAGAAGAAAGACATGAGCTTCGTTGATCCCAGTATAAACGGGTGACCCAGGAGATCTATCTGTGTTTGGCACACCAAACCTCCATGCCTTGTTGGCTTCTGGAACAGCCGCTTCATTTGCAGCACTTGCTTTGGCTGGCTGGCAACGGGGACCTGCGCTGCTTGCTCATGTCTGATAGATTGGGTGGGTTGAAATGCTCCGAGATAAGTGGGACTTGTACGGAGCATTCCTGCCAGACCAAGTGTGGATGTATGCGCTAGTTAGTATCGCTGGAGCACTTCGTGACACTGCTTCTGCAGCTGAGGCTATCGCTGGAGCACTTCGTGACACTGCTTCTGCAGCTGAGGCTATCGCTGGAGCACTGGTCGGCAGGCGTCCTACTGGGAACGGCTATTCGTCGGTTCAAGAGGCGAGGCTCTGCCCTGTTGCTGCTGCTTTCATGGCCTCGCGTGAATCCAGTCTCGCGAGCTTCCATGGGTTAATGCAAAATTGGTGCTTGGCACGTACTATCTTGTTTGCCTCTTTCGACCGGGTCCATGCTGCATGCTATCAGGATCAACAGTTGAAGGTGTAGTCGCCCAGGTACCAAGTGTGGAACGATTTCGTCCTGCCATGTGATACACAGACAAGATCAAAAGTAGGCACTACTGTTTTGTCAACAACTAGAAGGAGACAGAATTCAACTTTGAAACGAAAAACAATTATAAATGGGCACAGCACATGTCTCGCACACAGGTTCCTGGTACGATTTATAAAGTGGATCATTGCAAAAGGAAACAGCACAGCAAACTGAATGTGCTTCCAGTGATAGAAACTGAACACCAGACAATTCACCCTTGTGGGAAGTTTATTTTGTTTAGCAAACTACTCCTGCTCAAAGGTTGAAATGACTACAAGTATCACTGGTGGATAAGAAACACACCTGGTCAACAAAGATGCGTGGTGGAGTGCACCTTTGTAGTGCCGTGCGAACGAGCCCCAGCTGAAAGCAGTTGGTGCAGAGCTCATGGGGGAAGATGGCAAGCTTTGCTGGTCATCATTGACAGAGACCAGAAGATCACTCTGGTCCCTCGTTGCCACAACACATTCATAAGTTGTGATGCCCTGAAAAATGGTTGTAACACATTCATAGTCAATTCCTTGCGAAAATGATAGTACAGTGTTGACAAAGAATAACAAAGCGACCAGCCTTCTTGTGATTAGTAACATATAAAAGAAGAACAGATCCCCCAGGGGCACTGAAGCAAAAGCAGAGAAAGAGCTGTTCTCGGGGCCTGAGGTCAAGGATGTATTGAGTTAAGATTGAGCTAGTATCCTCTAATGCAGCAGTGCTGGGCTATTGTATGACCATATTTTTATGTGTTTCAATACAGTGATCGATTCCAAGTCACTATTGCTGGAAGGGTAACTAGCTCAATTTCTCCTTCCAACACAAAATTGTTCAGCCACTGCATCAGAAAGGTCAAATAAGAGACAAGAAAAGCCACACCAAGGAATTACAGAGAAAGGGTAAAAAGACAAAACGAACTACAACATGACACCTACCCAACAATGATGATCAAAACCATCAACACACTTGTCACAGCTCCTACAATGTTTTCGCACCTGCATCGGTACACAAAGATAAATGCATTTCAATACGAACAAAAGCTCAGATTAACAGCATATTTGCATAAACAGAAAGAACTCTGTATTAATGTTGGAAGCAGACGTTAAATGTTCTACTCCTAATCCATCATCAATGTTGCAGAAGCACAAAAACAAATAAATAGCAAGACAGGTTAAATGTAGATGCCACTGACTAACAGATCTAATCCCCAAACATTGTCCTTTTGCCCCACTCCTCTTCTTTCTGACCACCCTATTTTCAATAGAAACAGGATTTATAGACTAATCTCGTGCGTGCATCCTTCCTTAATCATACTTGTGGATTTCCTTTGCCAGCTACTGCATTGATGCTAACTTAGCTGATTTATGTTGGGTATTTATGTATCTATATATCATCATATGAATTGTGCCCGCCTACACGGCAAAGGCAAATGCATCTAACTATTACTAGTTATTACAGGAAGTATATCACAAAGCAGTGCCTTCCTTAAACCCTGTGTTATTCCCTGTTACCAAAATTCTTGGAAGTGCCTAAATACTACAAACGGAGGATGGACATTATGCTGCACATGAAACATAATTTTCAAGTGATACAAAGTAACACAGATAAAAAATAAATCATTTTATGCCAGACCTCACCTGTCGTAATATAATATAACAATAATTTATAGCATGTAAACTTCAATAAAAATAGATATAGACGCAAGAAACAGGTAAATTATAATCAATTGATACAAGCAACACAAGGATAAGATGTGTCTGGATTCTTGAGTACGATATAGTTTGCTTGCTGAATAGGGTTGGAGGCTTCGAGTCGAGTGTAAGTACCTCTGTGTTGCAAAGGGTGCTTCCTCACAATAATTTTCTTGATAGCAAGCTTCATCTTCATCGCGACAGTCCTCTTTCTTAAAAATAGCACAACAAAAATAACCAGTTCCTAAAAATGATCTATGATATGCTGCATTAGTATTAGAACTTCAATAGCAGTTTCGTCAGGTATCAGGACATACCTTCTGATTTATAGACTAGTGCACTATTGACGGTAATACATCTAGCGCACAGAATCAATAATGATAAGGCTTGATAAACAGAGGCCTGATAAACAGATACTAGAAGCATACCATATGAAATTACTTCAGGATTCAATCCATGTATGAAAATACAGGAAGTGGAACCTTAACAGAAAACCATAAACACTGATTGCAATATACTGATACTATGATACAAGTCCTTCCCAAGAAACGAAGATAAGAAAGCATAGAATGCCATATACTCCTACTACACAGCAAGAAGAACACTGTTATAGCAACCACCAGCCATGATATGACACAAAGAACTTTCTCAATTTCTCACATGATTCAATCCCTCGGTCAAAACAGTAAGATGGTCAAAAACTCAACTCGCCCAGTTTAAGTTTTCACTTGCAGAAATAAAGACTAGCCTAGGGCTTGTCGTCCACGGCCGCGGAGCCGGAGCCAGTGTTGGAGTCGGAGGCGGAGCCGGTCTTGGAGCCGGAGCCAGTCTTGGAGCCGGTCTTGGAGTCGGAGGCGGAGCCGGTCTTGGAGTCGGAGGTGGAGGCGGAGGCGGAGGCGGAGGCGGAGCCAGAGCCGGTCTTGGAGTCGGAGGCGGAGGCAGAGCCGGAGCCGGTCTTGGAGCCGGAGGCAAAGCCGGTCTTGGAGTCGGAGGCGGTCTTGGGGTCGGAGACGGAGGCAGAGCCGGTCTCGGAGCCGGAGCCGGTCTTGGAGTCGGAGCCAGAGCCAGGGACAGTCTTGGTGGCGGAGCCGGTCTTGGGCTTGGGCTTGGAGACGGAGATGGACTTGAGCTTGGAAACGGAGCCGGAGTTGGACATGGAGACGGCCTTGGCGCGCGCCTTGGCCTCCTCGTCCTCGTGAAGGAAATTGTAACGCCCGGATAATTGTGCTACACTGAACCTTTGCTAACAATGCCATGTCACCTTCGTTACTGTTGCTAATCTCGCGTTAGTTCGAAACCGATTCAAATTCAAATCCAAAATCAAGCAAACAATAAAAGTTTTCAAATATTAAAACTAAAATGTTCGGAGTGAACCAAATATTGCATAGGTAATTATAGTGAAGAAACCACACCTTTATAAAATGTTTAAATACTATAAGATGAATAAAACAACAGCAAAAACAATTAATTAAATACCTTTTGTAATTAATAAGATGTCAAACTAATTTATTTGAGGACTAGACTTTTTGTGACTATAGACTAAGTTGAAATACTAATTTAGATACTAAGTGTATATTTTACTAAAACTAAAATAATAGGAAACTAAAATAAACCAGAAAAGAAAAATAAATAAAAGGACAAAACAAACAAAAGTAAAGTAAAACAAAAGGGAACCCCCCATCTGGGCCTCGGCCCAGCTGGCCACTGCACCAGGCCGGCCCACCATGTGGGCCACCAAACCCTAACCCTACCCACTCTCCCCTCTCGCTCACTCCCTCTCCCTCCCCGATAAAGATTCGATCGGGGCGCAGCACCGCCGCCCGTCGCCGCCTCGGCCGCCTCCCCGTCGACCCCGTAGCCTCCTCGTCCTCCTCCCCATCGGCGCCACCTCGTCCTCGCCATGCTCGTCGCCCCGACGCCACCATGCCGTCGCCGAGCTCCTCCGTCCCCTCACCTCGCCTGCCACCCCGAGCACGCTGCCCTCCCCGACTCGGCCCCCCATGTGAGCCTTCCCCGTCGCCCGCTCACCGCCCGTCGCCCCCTGGTCACCGCCGCTGCTCGCGTGCGTCGCCGCGCCGGCCGCGCCCGGCGCGCGCCCTGGCTCCGCGGCTCGCGCCCGCGCACGGCCGCCGCCCGTGCCCTTCCCCGCTCGCGCCTCGCCCGTAGCCGTGCTACCGCACGCCCGCTGCCCTTTTCCCGTGGCCTCGATCGCACCGCCCGCTTGCTGCTCCCGTCGCTGCGCTGCTGCTGCAGCCGCCGACGCCCGTGGCCGCCCGCGCGCACGCGCTACCGCGCCCGGCGCCGCCCACCTCGCCCGCTCCGGTCACGCTTGCCGGCGCCGGCGCCGCGCCCCCACAGCCGCTCGCCTCGCCGGCTCCCTGAGCCCGCGGGCGCCTTTGGTCGCCCGGACCCGTCCGGTGCCCGAATGGGCACAGCCCCGGACGTGTCCGGCTGTAGCCGCTGACCGCCGCGGCCCAGCCCCCATAACGATTTTATAAAAAAAAGGAATTTAAAAATAAATAGTTAAGTAAATAATTAACTTAATTAAGTCTGATAAGTTAACCTAATTAACTAATTAACCAAATTAACTACTGTTAATTAACTAAACAGTCAATGACACGTGGGACCCACCGTCAGTTTGACCAGTCAACGGTCAGAGTTGACCGCTAACGTCATGATGATGTCATAATTGTATTTTCGAATTAATTTAATTAATAATAAATTCAGAAATGAATTAAATCTTTAAAAATAAATATAAAATAATCCGTAACTCGGATGAAAATACTTTGTACATGAAAGTTGCTCAGAACGACGAGACAAATCCGATTACGCATCCTGTTCGTCTGCCACACATCCCTAGCATAGCGAACACGCAACTTTCCCCCTCCGGTCCGTCTGTTCGAAAACGTCAAACACCGGGAATACTTTCCCGGATGTTTCCCCCCTTCGCCGGTATCACCTATCACCGCGTTAGGGCACACCTAGCACCGTTATGTGTCATGTCATGCATCGTTATGCATCTGTTTGCATTATATTTATTGTTTCTTCCCCCTCTTCTCTCCGGTAGACTCCGAGACTGCCGGCGACCCCAAGTACGACTACAGTGTTGACGACCCGTCCTTCTCTGCCGAGCTTCCAGGCAAGCCCCCCCCTTTGTTCATCCCGATATCGCCTACTCTTTCCCTCTACTGCTTGCATTAGAGTAGTGTAGCTGCTACTGCTTTCGGTTGAACCTATACTGCTGCATAGCCTGTCCTTGTTGCTACTGTTGTTGATACCTTTACCTGCAATCCTAAATGCTTAGTATAGGATGCTAGTATTCCATCAGTGGCCCTACATTCTTGTCCGTCTGCCATGCTATACTATCGGGTCGTGATCACTCGGGAGGTGATCATGGGTATATACATACATACTACACTTTTATACATGTTACATGATGTGACTAAAGTCGGGTCAGCTCGTAGAGTACCCGCAAGTGATTCCAATGTGGGGGGCTGAAAGGACAGGTGGTTCCATCCAGGTAGTGGTGGGCCTGGGTTCCCGACGGCCCCCGAGTGTTACTTTGTGGCGGAGCGACAGGGCAGGTTGTGACCACCTAGGAGACAGGTGGGTCTGGTCCTGGTCGGCGTCCGCGGTTACTTCAAAATAACACGCTTAACGAGATCTTGGTATTTGATCTGAGTCTGGCTACGAGCCTTTACGCACTAACCACCACGCGGGAACAGTTATGGGCACTCGACGTCGTGGTATCAGCCGAAGCCTCCTAGACGTCAGCGACTGAGCGGCGCGTGCCGGGTTGGACCGCGTAACGCAACTTCCTTTGTAATGGAGGTTGCTAGGTCTGCTCACCGGCCGCCCACGCAACGTGCAGGTGTGCAATGGGCGATGGGCCCAGACCCCTGCGCGCATAGGATTTAGACCGGCATGCTGACCTCTCTGTTAGGCCTAGGTAGGGCTGCGACGTGTTGATCTTTCGAGGCCGGACATGATCCAGGAAAGTGTGCCCGGCCAGAGTGATCGAGCGTGTTGGGTAATGTGGTGCACCCTTGCAGGGAAGTTTATCTATTCGAATAGCCGTGTCCCTCGGTAAAAGGACGACCCGGAGTTGTACCTCGACCTTATGACAACTAGAACCGGATACTTAATAAAACACACCCTTTCAAGTGCCAGATACAACCCGGTGATCGCTCTCTCACAGGGCGACGAGGAGAGGATCGCCGGGTAGGTTTATGCTATGCGATGATACTTGGTGAACTTACCAGCTACTCTCTTCTATATGCTTCAAGATGGAGGCTGCCAGAAGCGTAGTCTTCGATAGGACTAGCTATCCCTCTCTTATTCTGGCATTCTGCAGTTCAGTCCACATATACTACCCTTTTCATTGATACCATTGCATATGTAGTGTAGATCCTTGCTTGCGAGTACTTTGGATGAGTACTCACGGTTGCTTTGCCCCCTCTTTTCCCCCCTTTTCCATTCTTCTCGGACGTCGTAACCAAATGCTGGAGCCCAGGAGCCAGACGCCACCTTCGACGACTCCTACTACACTGAGGGTGCCTACTACTACGTGCAGGCCGCCGACGACGACCGGGAGTAGCTTAAGGAGGATCCCAGGCAGGAGGCCTGTGCCTCTTTCGATCTGTATCCCAGTTTGTGCTAGCCATCTTATGGCACCTTGTTTAACTTTATGTCTGTACTCAGATATTGTTGCTTCCGCTGTCTCGTCTATGATCGAGCACTTGTATTCGAGCCCTCGAGGCCCCTGGCTTGTATTATGATGCTTGTATGACTTATTTACTTTTAGAGTTGTGTTGTGATATCTTCCCATGAGTCCCTGATCTTGATCATACACGTTTGCGTGCATGATTAGTGTACGATTGAATCGGGGGCGTCACAGAAATATGCCCTAGAGGCAATAATAAAGTTGTTATTTATATTTCCTTATATCATGATAAATGTTTATTATTCATGCTAGAATTGTATTAACCGGAAACTTAGTACATGTATGAATACATAGACAAATAGAGTGTCCCTAGTATGCCTCTACTTGACTAGCTTGTTTATCAAAGATGGTTATGTTTCCTGACCATGGACAGGTGTTGTCATTTGATGAACAGGATCACATCATTGGAGAATGATGTGATGGATGAGACCCATCCGTTAGCTTAGCATAATGATCATTAAATTTTATTGCTATTGCTTTCTTCATGACTTATACATATTCCTCTAACTATGAGATTATGCAACTCCTGAATACCGGAGGAACACTTTGTGTGCTATCAAACGTCACAACGTAACTGGGTGATTATAAAGATGCTCTACAGGTGTCTTCGAAGGTGTTTTGTTGGGTTGGCATAGATCGAGATTAGGATTTGTCACTCCGACTATCGGAGAGGTATCTCTGGGCCCTCTCGGTAATGCACATCATATGAAGCCTTGCAAGCAATGTGACTAATGAGTTAGTTGCGGGATGATGCATTACGGAACGAGTAAAGAGACTTGCCGGTAACGAGATTGAACTAGGTATGATGATACCGACGATCGAATCTCAGGCAAGTAACATACCGATGACAAAGGGAATAACGTATGTTGTTATACGGTTTGACCGATAAAGATCTTCGTAGAATATGTAGGAGCCAATATGAGCATCCAGGTTCCACTATTGGTTATTGACCGGAGATGTGTCTCGGTCATGTCTACATAGTTCTCGAACCCGTAGGGTCCGCACGCTTAACGTTCGATGACGATTTGTATTATGAGTTATGTGTTTTGATGACCGAAGTTTGTTCGGAGTCCCGGATAAGATCACGGACGTGACGAGGAGTCTCGAAATGGTCGAGAAATAAAGATTGATATATTGGAAGGCTATATTCGGATATCGGAATGGTTCCGGAGAAGTTCTGGTATTTCCGGAGTACCGGGAGGTTACCGGAACCCCTCGGGGAGTTGATGGGCCTTAGTGGGCGTTAGTGGAAAGAGGAGGCAGCAGCCATGAGGTGCCCCCCCCAAGCCCAGTCCGAATTGAACAAGGGGTTGGGGGCGTTGCCCCCCTCTCCCTTCCTTTCCCCCTCTCCTTTAGGTGGAATCCTACTAGGACTTGGAGTCCTAGTAGGACTCCCCTCTCCCAGCGCGCCTAGCAATGGCCGGCTGGCCTCCCCCTCCCTCCTTTATATACGGGGGCAGGGGGGCACCCTAGGACACACCAAGATTTGTCTTAGCCGTGTGCGGTGCCCCCCTCCACAGTTACACACCTCGGTCATATCGTCGTAGTGCTTAGGCGAAGCCCTGCGCCGGTAACTTCATCATCACCGTCGCCACGCCATCGTGCTGACGGAACTCTCCCTCGTCCTCAACTGGATCAAGAGCTCAAGAGACGTCATCGAGCTGAATGTGTGCTGAACTCGGAAGTGCCGTACGTTTGGTGCTTGATCGGTTGGATCGCGAAGATGTTCGACTACATCAACCGCGTTAAGCTAACGCTTCCGCTTTCGGTCTACGAGGGTACGTGGACATACTCTCCCCTCTCGTTGCTATGCATCTCCTAGATAGATCTTGCGTGATCGTAGGAAATTTTTTGAAATTGCACGTTCCCCAACACCTCCTACCACTCATTGATCTTCCCTTGGAACCGAGTCTTGACCTCCTCCATCCCCTTGTCGACTTCCTCAGTTGCAGCGGGCGGAGCTGAGCTGGGGGGCTTGATGACCATGTATGAGAAGCCCCCAAGAGCCGCGGCTGCAAGGGACACCAACGCGCATACCTTTGCTGAAGTTCGAGTGTCGGGGTATTCTCGCAACAGATGCCAGGGGGTGGCTTATCATGGATGTGGACAAGAGGACGTCGTCGGGCCCTGGAAGCGGGAGTGAGCACGAGCTCGATCGCACACGAGACGTACCCAGGTTCGGGGCTCTCCGGAGAGATAACACCCCTAGTCCTGCTCTGCGGGGTCTCCGCATGATGACTATATATGATCAGATAGTAGCTACAAGATCGCTCCTTGAGCTGTCTTGCTAGAGGAAGAAGAAGGGCCAAGCTAGCTCTCTTGCTTCTCCTAGCTATGTGTGTGTGTGGTGTATGGGCCGAACCCTTTGCATGGGTGAGCCTGGGGATTTATATAGGCCTACCCCCCAGGGGTACAATGGTAATAGGGCCGGGTGTAGGACCCGGACGTCAGTGTCTAGGGTCGCCGGGTTCTCCGCCGGCTGCTGGGGCCCGCCGCTTGGTGGGTCCCACCGGCAGCCGAGGATCCGGCCGACTGGCAGGGCCCACCGCCTGCGAGCCATGCTGATTGCCTTTTGCTGTAGCGTTGTACTTGATGACGGAGGCCGCGTCAGGAGTCGTATGGCTACAGTCCCACCGTCCGGTCAGCGCACGTTGTAGCCATACTCTGTCTCGTCGAAGTAATTGAGCGTGGACTCTGAGGGGAGGGGAGGGCCGGCTGCTGGAAGCCGGCCCGCCCCTGAAGCCGCCTTCTTGGGGAGCGCCATCTTCTGGGAGCTCAGGGACAGGTAGGGCCCGCCGCCTGCGGGCCGTACTGATTGCCTTTCACTGTAGCATGACCCTGGCTGACGAGGGCCATATCATGGGTCGCACGGCCACAGTCCCACACCTGACAGGTGGATGACCGCTTGGTCAGCCTGCACTGTAGCCATGCTCCCCGGAGTCAGAGGGAGTGGGTGGCCCTGTAGCCATGCCCATCTTGTCGTAGTGGTTGAGTGCAGACTCCGAGGGGAGGGCGAATCGTCTGCTAGGAGCCGGCCTCCCCTGAAGCCGCCCTCTAGGAGCACGTCGTCTCCTGGGAGCCGGCTGCTGGGGCCTAGCCGGCCCAAGGAGTCGGCCGAGAATTCGGAAGGTGCGAGGGGCTTTGCTAGCCCCGATGTCTTGAAATATTTAGGGATGTGGATGAGGCTACCCGTGGTCAATATCTCCGACAGTAGTCCCCAAAGCTGGTGAGGCACCACGGCTCAAGCCCGAGTGCCTCAGCAGCTTCCTACTCCGAGAGGTCTCGTGTCCTTGCTTCGTCCGGCTGACAGGAGCCGGCCAAAGGCAGGGCCGGCCACCAGGTGAATTCGAGTCTATGCGGTGGGCGCCGAGCTGGCGTCACTGGCTGGTGCGCCGGCCGCCCGTTGCTCGCGTGCCATGCGGCGCCAGCAGGCCAGGCTGGCCTGCCAGCCCACGCGCACGACGGGATGTTATCGCAGGCCCGGGCCCACCACTACGGGGCCTCGGCCCGCGTGCGGATGCGCTGCGGCCGAGGTAGGCGGTTGCCCTTCCGAGGCCAATAACCACGTGCCATTAAGGCGCGAAATACACGGGGCTGTGCGGGGCATGGGCGCAGTTAATCCCCACGCCCCCCACGTCTTGCCACTTCGGCTCCGCCGCTGCAACCATATAAATGGTCTGGAGGGGGCGCGGCAGAGCGCACGCGTGCCCCCTCACTCTCCATCTCCTTCTCTCTTCTAGCTGCCGCCGCGCTGCCGCGCCACCCCGCCACCAAAGTGCCGCCGCAGCTCATCGCTTGCTTGACCTTTCCGTGCCACCGCAGCCTCGCGGCCACCCGACCTCGCCGCGCCCCCGCCAAGCCTACTGCGAGCCATGGCGCGAGGGGAGTGGGATGGCTTGAACGTCCACGACGGGCACATCGAGTTCCTCCGCTTGACGCGGCGGATGCCCAACGAAGCATGCTTGGGAGCGCGCCTTTCGGACGCGCGGGAAATCTCGCCGGCGCCGCGGGCCGGCGAGTTCGTCGTCTTCCGCAGCCACTTTCTCCATGGTTTCGGCTTGCCGGTGAGCGGCATCCTCCGCTAATTTCTTGACTTCTACCACCTTCAGCCCCACCATTTCACGCCCAACACGGTGGTCCTCCTCTCCGCCTTCGTCACGTTCTGCGAGGGCTACCTCGGCTTCCTGCCCACACTCGAGCTGTGGGGCAGGTTTTTCTACCTCAAGCTCGGCACCGCGACCAAGGGCGAGGCGGCCCAGTGCGTGGCGTGCTTCGCCGTGCGGCGCACCGGCGGTGGGGTCTGGTTCCCAGCCGTCGTCTTGCACGAGTCGGCAAAATTGTGGCAGAAGTCGTACTTCTACGTCCGCAACGTCGACCCGGTTCACGACTACGTCAACCTGCCGGCCTTCGTACCCGGCCCGCCTCCTGGAACGCGGAGCAACTGGGGCCAGCAACCCGGCAAGCCGCTGCCGACTGCTATCGTCAACGTCCTCGACCGGCTCCAGGAGATGACGGAGTTGGAGGGGCTCCAGTCGACGGACCTGCTGGCCGCCTTCGTCTACGTGCGGGTGTCGCCGCTTCAATACCGGCCGCACCCAATGTTCGACATGATGTAACACCCCAAAAATTTAATCATGTTTTTACTAAATAAAATTTGTCCAGAATTAAAATTTTGAATTTTTGCTAGGTCTTTTATTAATTTCAGAACCTTTTTTCTGTTTCTGTTTTCCAAAATTCTTCCCTCCATATAGAAATTTTTGAAAATAATATTGTGGCTTTGGGAGTTTTCTTAAAACCATTTCATTACTACTTTAATAACAGCAGGAGTTTTTTTTATAATAAAATTTGCCCAAAACTATTCTTTTAATAGCTATTTCAACATTTTAAATGCCTCTGTTGCACTACAACTATTTTAAATAATTATTTTAAAATTCCACAAAAATTATGGGAGGTCATGTGATGCCCATAAATCTCTTTTATGCAAAAACCTAACTTGGTCTTTTGTAAATTTTGAGCAAAACAATCCCTTTTCATTTCTGTCCCATTTCCTAGGTTATAACTACAACCCCTTTTTGCCTTGCTCCAAAAATTCTGAAATTTTTCCCTCTTACTGTCCTTCCGACCAAACCCTTAAGTCCTAAATATCAGCTCCATTTGCATCTTTAAGTTCACCAAATATTCCTCTGAAATTTCTGTCCAGAACTGAATTCTGTTAAAGCTTGCATTAGCAAGTATCTCTTTTTGTCAAAACAACTCCACCATCATCTATAACCACTAATGAGACACCATTCGGCCAAATATCACTTTCATAGGAATCTTCTAGATGGCCATAACATTCTGTCAAGCACCTTGTGTGCATGACAGGAATTCTGTCACTTCCTAGATTGCATTGGGCAGTTGAGCACCTGACCAAAACAAGATGTCAATCACTCCTACAACATCAATTTTTGCCATCCTCCCAAAATTCAGCTCATTTAGAGCAACTTAGGATCCCTGGCATTCTGCCAAACACACTGGGTGCATGCTCTGGACATGTCCAGAGCGCGCCTATGACCGCGTCGGCAACGAGCTCCTGTCGCCGCTCTGCTTTCCCCCCTCTCATCCTGATCCTTCTCTGGATCAGCCCGACCACCTAGTACCTCTCCGACACCCTGGCTTGTCCTCTAGCGCCGGCCACCGCCGACATACGCCGCCGCCGCCATAGTCAACTCGGGTACGGCACCGACCATGGCACCTGGCTCCATTCTAAAGCCGCCAGCGCGCCCCCTAGTAACTACGGACCGCCAAAGACCTCACCAACCCCGCACCGACCCCGAACGGCCTCGCCACCGCCTCCTGTGGCATAAATGGCCGCCGCCGACGTGTCTTCCTCTGGAAGCCACGGCAGCGCGTCACTCCCGCCTATAAAGGCCATCTCGAGCTTGCCTCGCCACACCGCAGCACACCTCCCTCCTCCCGATCCCTCCAGCAACGTCCAGTTGACCGCAAATGGCCGTCCTCGTCGTCTCCGACAGCCACGGCCACCGCCTCTTCCCCGGTGATTACCACCTCTCCCGTGCCTCCCCCTCCCCATCGTCAATTTCGTCGGAGGTGGCCCGTGGGCGAAACGCCCAAATTGGCTCCGCCGGAGCTCCTCGGAGGAGCTCGCCGCCGACGAGCTGGTGCTTCCCGGGCGACGTGGCACACACCAGCGGGACCGCACGAGCCTCCTGAACTCGATGGTGTGCTCATATCCCCGAACGGCGCACCCAATCACCGGCGAGCCTCGCCGGAGCGCCGTCCCGGTTCGGCCAGAGGAGGGCGCGCGCTAGGGCGACTGGTCAAACCTGACCAGTGGGCCAGGCGGGCCCACTGTCAGTGACCCGGCGCCCCGCTGACTGGCGCAGCCGATCGGCTGGGCCGACCCATTGACGCCGTCGGGCTAAAACACGCTCAGGGCGCACGTCTAACCTTTCTCTTTTTTATTTCACCAGCAAAACTCAAATAATATTGTAGCAACCATTTCAAATCCAAATCCAGTGATACAAATTTCTACAGTCTTATAAAAACATGCTCTATCAAACTAGCTAGGGTGAACATTTTTATTATGCCTAGTTTCTACTGGATCAATTAAATAGTCCTTTTAACCATTTATTTAAACTTAGAAAATTCATAGGTAATTCATATGAACTTCAAATAATTTGATTCTTTTTCTGGTATTTCTAATTTTTCATCTAGTTTATTTTAGTACTTATTTTCGAAAAAATTGAAACACTTTTTGGCACTGTTTTAGATTTATGTGGTAATTGCTATATTCTTCAAAATAGGAAAAATGGAGTGAAGAAAACTTTTCAAAACTTTTGGAGTGCACCCAGTATTTCTGCATGCTCAAGGCAAGCATCTTGAACACTTGATATGGTGAATTGCTTAGTTGTTGTTTGCAAGAATAATTGCATCATGAATATGTTGAATTCAAATAAAACTGGCATATGGCTAATTTTGCATGTGTGTAGTGTTGGAATGTTTCATCGTACCGTGCATCGTGTGTTGCCATGACTAACTTGCAGGAGCAGGCATAAGAGAAATACCATTACCGGCAGGAGGATGATCACGTTGGAGCGTGATCATGCCTTGTTTGTTGTGCATGTTGGAGCATGCAAGGGTTGTGGCCCTGTTGGTATTGCTGTTGAAGGAATACCTTGTTGTGCTAACCGTTGCAGGAAACTTAATGCCTCCTGAGTCGACCGTAGATCGAGTCTTCTTCCGGTAACCCCCATACTTGATCCGTGCTGCCACAGGTCCCTGCCACAGGTAGGGTATGGTTCAGTAAGTTGATAACCCCTTTCCATGCACACACCGTACAGAGGGCCACGATGAGGGTTTCCGCGGCCGCGGACTAAATCCTATCATCGGGTCAGGGGGCATGGGTGTTTTCGGTTGTGACTGAGAGGGGGCACCCCGTGGAATCCGCGCGTATTAATAGTGATCCCATGCAGGACGTTGGTCTCTCCGTCTTAGAGTTTTTCTTGAACGATGCTTTGGGTGATTCCTGGCATCCGGAAAGTTAATCTGGTGTGTGCTGGTCAGGTGTGTTTTCAACCCAAAGACCGTAATGGGAATTAGTCTGTGTCACGGTACTGACTAAAGAAATCCTTTACTTGTGGGTAAAGAGTACACCCTCTGCAGAGTTTAAACCTATTCGAATAGCCGTGTCCGCGGTTAAGGGCTACAGTCTCGGTTGGTCAAGTGTCGGTCTCCGGAGGAAAATAATTATGACATGCCATGCAATATTTTGCAAGATAATTATTGACACCCTGTTGCTACCATGAATATTTTATGCTTGTTAAATATTTTTATGGTCATGCATGATATTGAGGACTAACCCGTTTCTCTTATTTTGAATTTTCCTGAGTGTCTCAGGGGCTGGCTAGACTACCCCGGCCACTCGATTTTATTTTCAAGACCTCTCGTAGCGTCTCTTGAGTTAACAGGCGGTTTATCACGCCACTACTCTTGTGGACACCCGATTGGCATTTCTTTTCAAGTCCGACCGTGGCGTCACTTGACACCCGACTGGCATTTCTTTCCAAGACCTCTCGTGGCGTCTCTCGAGTTAACAGGCGGTTTATCACGCCACTACTCTTGTGGACACCCGATTGGCATTTCTTTTCAAGTCCGACCGTGGCGTCACTTGACACCCGATTGGCATTTCTTTTCAAGACCTCTCGTGGCGTCGTCTGAGTTCTCGGATGGTGCTGTCTCGTCCGATTTCTCTTTTAGACACCCGTTTGGCATTTCTCTTCAAGACCTACCGTGGTGTCACTTTAGACATCCGACCGGCATTTCTTTTATTTTATTTTCCTTTAACTATCCATGTTTATCACTAACATTTTTATATATCCATTTATTTGCACATGCTAATATTTTATCATGCCATGATTTAATTCCTGTCAGTAGGCATATAAGTCCATCATGAGCATTTGCATAAAGTGTAGTTCATCATGATCATATAATTTAATTGTTGCATTCGGTATATCTTTTGTTCATGATGTTTGCGAGTACATTCCAATGTACTCACAGGCTTGTCCCTGGCTATTTACTTGGCCAGATCAGGAGTTCTACAAGGAGTACCACAGCGACGTCAGTACAGAACCTAGGATGGCAGCCACGCGGATAGGAATTATCCGGGTCAGCCGTTCCTGTGGGAATGGAGCCCCATCGATGTTGAAGAACCACGAGACAACTTCGTCATCCACCGCCAGAATCATCGTTGTATCATTAGACCTTCATGGTCTTGTATCCAATTCTTGTAATAGCTTGGTAATCAGTAACAAGGACGTGTCCACCAGTAACGGTAATCCTGGGCTGGTGATGACACGAGGGGTTAATTTTTGGGATATCGTGTCCCGGCCCCGGCACATGAGCGGCCGCCGGGACCCTTGCCGGATGTCGACGAAGGAACTGCCGACTGTCAAGGTGGTCCGACATGTCAACTATTTCTCCAATGGCCAGCTCAGCGAAGAGGACTGGAGCTTCGGCAAGCCGCCATACAGCCGCGCCAACCCTCCGCCTGCGGTGAGTACCCGGTCCCCTTTCTTTGCTCACGCCGTACTCTTCGTCCGTCCTGACCACTCGAACACGGCGCAGCGCTTCGCCAGCCAGGGGCAGCTGCCGCGCCAGCTCCCGGCCATCAATGGATGCCGGACCGGGAGGTGAGCGACGTGGGCGACCCGGAGCTGGGGGCGGCCGCGTTGGAGGAAGACGACGCCACCGGAGGAGGCGGCGATGGAGCAGGCGGCTCCGCAGCAGGCGGCGCTGGAGAAGGCGGCAGCGTCCGGGACTGGCCGGACGACGACGAGGGCGGCGATGGCCAGCGCCGCCCAGAAGGCGCCGACAAGGCGGGGGCCGGCTCCTCGGCGGTGCGGCCGACCGGTGGGGCGCCGACTCGAGCACCCGGCACGTCTAAGCGCAGCGCCGCTGTGGGGATGTTCGGCAGCTGGCCGACCAAGAAGGCCAAGTCACGGTCGCCGCAACTAAGCGGCAAGAGGCCTCGAAGGCGGCTGGCATGAAGAGGGACCCGAAGCCGCGCCTGCTGGTGTCCGCGTAAGTGTTCTCATTGCTCTTGATTGTTTTCGTCTTGGCTTTTCTTCCCTGATGGTTTCTATCTTGCGTTTGCTTCTTTTCTCGCAAACTTCTTAGTTTCGCTTGCCTTCCCCTACAGGGCTCCACTTTCCATCTGCCGGGCCCCGTCCGCCTCGGTGGTCGGGGCAGCAGGCGGTCCTGAGGAGGCCCGCCGCGTGGACCCAGCCGCTGTGGCACCCCGGCTCAGAGGGAACCGGAACGCCCCGTATTCCAGTCCCAGGGACCAGTCCACTGGAATACGGCACTGTTGGCATAGAACAAATCACCTCTTTATTGCTATAAATACGGTTACAAAGATTACATCAACACGGCGACACTACGCCTGCTCAAAATAGCTCTATGCTAACAGCGGATCGACCTGAGGGAGCGAAGCAACTCTCGGCAGCGGAACAACGTCGGCGGTGATGGACTCCACTCCGCAGGGACTCTGGCTAGAACGCGTATCCTAGCTCGCGCGATCAACATCTTCGACAAACAAGCAATCATGGCATGACCTGCAAACTGGCATGATACGCCAGGTGAGTACTTTGAATGTACTCGCAAGCTCACAACAAACATCAGCATGAAGGCAAGACAACATCACAGCAATCAAGATTAAGTTAAGATTTATTGTTACCGAAGGAATGGTTGAAATGAGCAATAACAGGCTACTCTTCCTGCATTCTGGTGACCAACTCATGATCACTCCAAGAATATCCAACGATCATCCTCGAGATCGTTACCAATACTTGCCCATGGCATGATATCTGACTGTTACCAAACTCAGATGAGTTCTCCCATCATTACTGTCATTATAACGGTTGATCTCCTATAGAGGTCTGGACGGGCTGTCCAATACCGTGGACACGGCTTTTCGAATAGATTTAACACTCTGCAGAGGTTGTACACTTTACCCACACCACGGAACTCATGGCCTCGTGCTCCCATTCGGGTTGACCAACGACGTTCCGACGAAACCTGCCTGACCCGTGACTCTTCCATCGTACGACCGGCAATCATACTCCCTCTTGGAGTCAAGCCCTGGGTGGCCCCGTGTCCTCAAGACACCTGCCAGCGTCCTGGCCAAACAAACTGTCCCAAACGGGGACCTGGATCCAATAACTCAACTGGGCTCACAGGATTATCGCCGCCTACCAGGCCAGGGTAGCGCGCGCGCATAACCCTCCCTCTTTGGAGGTACCGGTGGAAGAGCACGCGATCAGACCAAGTCAAGGCTGTCCCATACCGGCAAATGTGGCTGCACGAATAAGCCCGGACAGGTGACTCTCGATCAACCAACTAAGTTCACTTATTAACCAGGTTGTTTCAACAAGTTAACTTAGTTGGTCATATTATTCCCGAACAATCTTTCTGTCACAGCTGATACTCCAGTATCATAGTAATCCAATAACCGGCATGCTTAGGCTACTGCTACTAGTCATATTCACAAATGCCGGATGAAATCCAAAATAATCATAGACGGTAACCTCAACATCATAGTATCAACAAGTGGGTAAGCTACTAGTCACTAATAATCCAGTAATCAACATGGTAGTCACCTATCCGAAAATTAACTCCAACATTGCATAATCCAACTCATTTCATAGATGCTCATACTTGCTGTTAAAATAAATAGTTAAACTATGACATTGCAATGCGATGATGCAGATGAGAGTTGTGGCTTGCCTGGGGATGAAGGAGTCGTCGGAATGAAGTGCGGAAAGACCGCGGAGACAATTGCCGGAAGCAGTTCTCTCTCGGAGGGGGCTGTTTACGGTAAGGGCAAATGGGTCATTTTCACTGTGTCAAAACAATATGAAAATGATGCCAACATAACGGGCTCGACGAGACGAAGAAGTAGGCTTTGGAATCACCTCGATCGGAGTTACGGACAAAAAGTTATGAGGGATCTTCTGTCAGGGACCTATCTACAAAATAAATAATTACATCCGGGTCCCTGGGCAGAACGGCCGGTCGCGCATTTGCGGGAATGCGTTTCCCAGTGGGGAAAATGTAAAGCGCCAAATGCGCTTCCACTTATCCAGCTGGACAGGTGCGGGGCCGGGCGCTGTCCCGCTGACGTGTGGGTCCCGCGGGGCTTCTCTCTCCTCCTTCCTTCTCTTCTTCCAGCTCCCGACGCGAGGAGCAGAGGAGCTCGGGGCCGAGCGAGCGCCGGCGCGCTCCGGTGACTCGGGCCGTCTCCGGCCGAGGTCCGGCCACCGGCGAGATCAGCGGAACGAGCCGCATCCGCCTGGACCGGTTGTGCCCGTTGGAGAGGTCGGGGTCGAGCAGGGCTCTGGCAGCGGCGGACAGGGCTTCGGTCGACAGCGAGCTCACGGGAAGAGGGCACCGAAAGAGGAGGAGAAGTGCTGGGGTGGCTCTGGGGTGGTGGTGGAGGTGTTTGGTGGAGGTGGAACGGAGGAAGGAGCTCGGCTGAGCTCCAATTTTGGAGAGGAGGCCGGCGGCCATGGCGGCGATGGCGGGGCAGAAGAGCAGCTCCGGCGATGGTTGAATGGGTCGGGGAGGACCAGTGGAGGGAGGTGGGGTTGGTGGTGAAGACGAGAGGGGCTCGGGGGTCCTATTTATAGGCGGGCGGCGAGGGTGGCCGAGCCTTGGCCGCGGCGACGCGTGCCCCGGGGTCTCGGCTCTTCCAGAGCTTGCCAGGAGAAGGGAGAGGATTCTAGGAGGGTTGAGGGGCGTCGGAGAGGGCTCGGGAGGGGTAGGGAAGGCTCGGGAGATTCGGGAGGGCTCCATCGACCGGTCTCATCGGCGACAGAGAGGACAGGGTGCGGGCGCGGCGGCTACCGCACGATGGAGGGGACGGGAGAGAGGGAGAGGGGTCCAGGGTGAGGGTGAGGCCAAGGGGAAGCTCCTGGACACGATTTAGGTGGCGAGGGCGCGAGGAAACGGCCGAGGCCGAGGGCCCCCGATGCACAGAGCACACGTACGGCACATCGACCGCGTGGTCACCGCGTGCACTGGCGCACGCGGTGCACCCTGTTACCTAATTTGGTGTCTAGTAGAAAGTACTTGCTTCCCACGGCATTCTGGAAGTGAGAGTTCAACAGATGGGTAACTGGTGTGATGGCAAAGATCACTGCAAGTTTGCTGTTGCCAACTTGACCACACTACTGTGATCCACAGGAAAGGGATGAGAACTAAATGAGATGTCTGGGAGGTTTAGGGTAGGAAGAACTATGATACTGTGAAATTTTAGAAGAAATGGATCAAGATTTAATGGGGTTGCTTTGCAACTGCCCAAACTGGTCTAGAAACTGAATCTTGATGTGCCACTCACATGGAGTAGCAACTGGGGCTGAAATTTGGCAAGGCAGGGTTATTTGGACATATTAATATGCTGTAAAAATTTCATACCAAATGGACATGCCAAAATGGTACTTCCTTCACAGCTATCCTCTCTGTCCAGAAACTTGGAATAATACTAGGGAATTATTGGGAAGATGACTTGATCCCAAATTTGGTGGAGAAGTGAGATATGGGTAGAAGCATGTTCTGGAAATTATTCATGAATTATGGAGCAATAAAAATTATAGTTGCTTCACAACCCATAATAATTACCAGAAACAAAGATTTGGTGCTGTGATCACATAGATGATTGGATAGGGTTGAAACTTGGTGCAGAGTCATGATTTGGGCAAATGAAGGTGCATGCAAAATTTCAACTTATTTGGATACTCCTAGATAGTACTTCCTTCATTAAGCCCCCAGTTGACCAGGAACTTAGGAAATTAGCCATGGGAGTTTTATGAACCAAATAAAGTTGAATTTTGGCATGTGGCAATGATATGGATAGGAAAGAATTCCCAAAAAGTTTGAGAGCAAGTGGGCCAATATAAAGGGTACTTGCTTCACAAACTGACAACTAGGGCAGAATAGGAAAAAGATTATTTGTGAAATATTTTTGGACATGGCAAGGAATATTTTGACATATCTGGATAAGATATGTCCCAAAGGATTTATGAGAATTATTTGGGAATTTTGGGAATGATAGAAATATGAGTTGCTTCACAACTCAGAGCTGACAGGGTTATTCCTTTAATAGAAAAAGGAATATTCCCAAGAAAAGAATATTGGGATTGGTCCAAGATGGAAATGACAAGGTCTTGGGATGATTTTGAGGTCGGCAAGCCACTTGGGAGAGGAATCAAGGGTGATCTCTCCAGGTTTCAGGACTACTAAGCCACAGAAAAGCAAATCCAGACCAAAATAAAAAGGAAAAAAGAAATGGGCAAAATCCAGGGTGTCACAGCCGCCGCCCTTCGAGAGGCGACGGAGAGGAACGTGCGAGAAGCGCGGGAAGAGCGGGAGGCCGCTGCACGACTGGAGGCCCAGACGGTGAGTGCGGCGTAGACGGAGGCCGAGGCCGTGACCAAGGCGCAGGCGGACGCAGCGGCCAGGGCGCAGGCGGAGGCCGACGCCAAGGCCGTGGAGGACCCGTCCTGCAGCGCGGTTCAGGAGGTCGCTGACCCGTAGCAGCCGGAACCGCCGGTGGTGGAGGACCGAACGCTGACTGGAGGAGTCAGAGCCGGCCAGACGGCGCCGGGGCAGGGGACGACCGGCCCCATCATCCAGGAGGATGCCCAGCGCGCGCCGGGTGCTGATGAGCGGGGTGGTGGCCAGCCCGAAGAGCCGGAGGTGCCGCCAGCCCGCACCGAGCTGGTGCCAAGCCGGGCCACGACAACCCGCACTTCCGTGCGTCAGCGCCCATCGCGGGCGGCTTCTGCGCCGAGGCCGGCGGGTGCCGAGGCCGCGGGCTCGCAGGTGGCCGACACCGAGGCCACGAGCTCTGCTCCGGCTGGTTGGGTGCCAGGAGCCGGCTCAGGTGTCCTTAACGTCACTGTGAAGGATGTCCTAGACCAGTTCAACGCCCACGCCGCTACTCTCCTGACTGCCAGGAACGAGCTGTTGTCGATGCAGACTTCCGTCCGGGTACACTTTTGATCTTGCTTTAAATTCTTCTAGTCTTCAGTGGGGGCGCGCTAGCGTACCCACTGGGTGTAGCCCCCGAGTTCCAAGCCGGCTGCTGAGCAGGCGGGTTGGAACTTCAAGGCATGCTTCCGAATGCTAAAGTGTTGCTTTCATTGCAGAACTACCACAACTTGCGTGCGGACGCCTACAACTCCCAAAATCAGGCGCTGGCCAAGCGGATTGCTGATCTGAACCAGAGCCGTGTACGTAGGCCGACTTTCAGTGGGGGCGCGCAAGCGCACCCGCTGGGTGTAGCCCCCGAGATTCGGGCCGACTGCTGAGGAGTCGGGCCGGATCTTCCGGCAACTTCTTGACCATCGTTGATGCTAACGTTTCTTTCTGGCTTTAGCAGAGGCCACCGCTTTGCAGCGGGCACGTGTGGGCGAGCTCGAGACTGAGCCCCGTACCAAGGAGCAGGAGCACAGCCAGGCGGCCGCAGAGCGCGACCGTCTTGCGAAGGAGCTGGCGGACCAGGCAAAGAAGCACAAGGCGGAGGTCCGGCAGCTGAAGGACGGAGAGGCGCTCCTCAAGGCCGAGTTCGAGACTGAGAGCTCGGAATAGGCCGAGAGGGAGAAGCTGCTATCGGACGGCTACGAGGTGATCGAGGACATGGTTGAAGGTAAATCCTTTCTTCCTTCGTTGCTTGGTTGCCGTCTGTTGCGGGAGGCCAGCTTCTGAATCTTTAGTTTTCTTTGAATGGAGTTTTTCCCGGGTCGCTCCGTTGCCATCTGCCAGGCAATTGAAGCGCGGCGCGATCAGCGGAGGAGGACGGGCGTGGACATTCCGCTGAACTAGCCTCGGAATCTGGGTGAGCAGCTCATGGCCATCAAGATGCGTCTTGAGCTTGTGCACCGCTTGCTCCGCCGACTGCAGCGCGCCGGGTCGCAGATCCTAGCGGGGCTCTGGCCAGATGCTCGGATTCCTCGGACTCCCAGTCGGACTGCCAACTGGCTGGAGGTGGCGGTCGAGCGGTTCGAGGCCTGGAAGGGCGCCGCAGCTCAGACGGGCGCCAGGGTGACGCTGGAGTTCACCAAGGCCTGGTACCCAGACGTGAGGTTGGCCCAGCTGGCCACCATCCGTCAGAAGGCCGGGCCGGAGCTGGAGGCGGTGCGCGACGAGATTGTCAAACGCGCGGTGGCCCTTGCTGACTACGCCGACACCGGTGTCTTTGTCCCGGAGCTGGCGGAAGACGACACCGAGGTGCCACCCTCTTGGTTCGGGCGGAACCCGGATGAGGGGGAGGACTCGGCGGAGGAGATCGCCTCCAGCTACGAGGGCGAGGATGACGGGGACGAGGAAGGTGAGGACATCGCACCGGACGGCGGAGCGACCAGCCGGACTCAGCCCGATCAGGCCTCAGCCAACGAGCCATGGGAGACCACGTCAACCGCCGCCGACGCCGACCAGGTCGAGACCCGACAGCCGGACGCCCCACCAGCCGGCGCCTCTGCCACCGCCGACCTGTCCACGCTGCCTTCTGCGCCATTGGCCTAAGCGGCCCTTTATCTTTAAAATTTCTCTGTCTTGTACTCGAAAAACAAGTTAGTCGCGTGCAGTTCCACCCAGTACGGGTGTAGTTCAAGACTGTTGAATGCTGGCCTTCGGCCTTTTGCGATGTAAATAATTTATCTCCACATGCTTGTGTATTTGCCGGGTTCTGGCTTGGTTTTGCCTTTTGCTCTTGTTGGCCTTTTCTTTTGCCTTCTTCCTTTGGCCGCCGCCCTGCCAGCTGGACAGCCGCGCTGCGGTCTGTGGCCGGCTCAGGGACTTGGCCGTTTATAATAGGCAAGTTACTTCGGCCGTCTAGAGCGTAGCTAGCCAAGCGAGAAGCCGGCCGGCCGGCTGCTGGGCAGCCGGACGGGTGAGGAGAGGAGCCAGCTTGGCCCGTGCTTGGCGTTCTTCCTTAGTCGTTTTTCATGTGGACAGCGTTTCCGGCCTTTAGCTCTTGCCAGCCGGACAGTCGCGCTGTGACCTGTAGCTGAGGCGAAGAGAGGGCTTTGGCATCAGCACACTACTTAGCCAACTTCGGGTGGTGCCAATCTTAGGTCAAGGCGGCGAGCCCCCGGGCCGGCTGACCGGACCCGAGCAGGGCGAAAGAATGAAATAACACATTCGTAGGCGAGGCTTATCATATAGATAAAAAGGTAGCCCCCAAGTGCACCTCGAGGGATCTGTTGTCTTTGCTTAATACAAAAGGTAGCGTGGTACATACACTGCATCAACTGTAAAATCGGCGGAGAAGATTCACGTTCCATGGTCACTCCGTCTCTTTGCCGGAATCGTCCCTCTTGCGAGCCCTGGGCTTTTGTGCATCGATGAGGTAGTATGAGTCATTGCCCAGGGCCTTGCTGATGATGAAAGGCCCCTCCCAAGGGGCCGAGAGCTTGTGTTGGCCAGCTGTCCGCTGGATCAATCGGAGCACAAGGTCCCCTTCGTGGAAAGCACGTGGCTTGACCTTCTGGCTGTGGTAGCGGCGCAGGCTCTGCTGGTAGATGGCGGACCGGCTGAGTGCCAGCAGCCGGCCCTCTAACAGCAGATCGACGCCGTCTTCTCGCGCCTCCTTCGCTTCTGCCTCCGTGTACATGGTGACGCTAGGCGAGTCAAACTCGATGTCAGTTGGGATGACGGCCTCGGCCCCGTACACGAGGAAGAAGGGTGCGAAACCGGTTGCTTTGTTTGGCGTAGTTCGAAGACTACAAAGGACGGCCGGCAGCTCCTCGATCCAGCAGCCGGCCGAGCGCTCCAGCGGCTCGACTAGTCGGGGTTTGATGCCGGACAGGATGAGGCTGTTTGCTCGCTCCACCTGGCCGTTTGACTGCGGATGGGCAACGGACACTAAGTCCAGTCGGATGCCCTGCGTCGCGCAGAAACGGGCCAGGGCGCCTTTGGCGAAGTTTGTGCCGTTGTCGATGATGATGCTGTGCGGGATCCCGTACCGGACGGTGATATCCGCGATAAATGTGACGGCAGTCGGACCATTCAGCTTCTTGATTGGCCTCACCTCAATCCACTTCGTGAACTTGTCCATGGCGACCAGTAGATAGGTCATGCCGCCGCGTGCTTTCTTGAATGGGCCCACCATGTCCAAAGCCCACACGGCAAACGGCCAAGTGACGGGGATGGTCTTGAGTGCAGAAGCATGCAGGTGCTGCTTGGAGCTGAAGCGCTGGCACCCCTTGCACTTGCGGACCAACTCCTTGGCGTCGTCCAAAGCAGTCGGCCAGAAGAAGCCATGGCGGAAAGCTTTGGCGATGAGGGATTTGGAAGCGGCATGGTGGCCACATTCGCCTTGATGAATATCCCTGAGAATTGATATGCCCTTCTCCGGTTCCACGCAGCACTGGAAAACGCTAGTCACGCTGCGCCTGACAAGCTCTTTGTTGACTATCGTGTATGCTGTCGCCCGGTGTTGCACCTGCCGGGCCAAGATCTCATCGGCTGGTAGCTCTCGACTCACCAGAAAGTTGAGGATGGGCTGCGCCCAAGATGGTGCTTCTAGCACTGTCATGACAGCAACCGGTACCAGGGCGGTTGGGTCGGGAGGCGGAGGGTCGGAGACGGCCGCTACTTGCTGCGTTGTTGAAGTCCTCGGGCCGACTGCTGCAGTCCCCGGGCCGGGTTCTGAAGTCCCCGGGCCGGGTTCGAGTGCTGCAGCCCCCGGGCCGTCTGCCGAAGTCCCCGGGCCGACTGCTGAAGTCCCCGAGCCGGATCCGACTGCTCCGGGGTCAGCCGGCACGAAGATGGACTCCAATTCGGGCAAAGGCTTGATAGACGGCTTGCGCAGGCGCTCGAGGGAGACGCCGGCTGGTATGACTTGCCGGGTGGAGCCGATCCGTGCCAGGGCGTCGGCTTGCTCGTTGTCGGCCCGTGGCACATGGAGGAACTCACACCCGTCGAAGTGTCCGCTGATCTGCTGGACGAGGAAGCAGTAGCTCGCCATGTTGGCATCCTTGGCATCCCAGTCACCAGACGACTGCTGGACCACCAAGTCCGAGTCGCCGTAGCACAGAATCCAGCGGATACCGATCTCCTTGGCTAGCCGGAGCCCGTGGACGAGTGCCTCATACTCGGCCACGTTGTTGGAGGCGGTAAAGTGGATCTGCAGCGTGTACTTGAGCTTGTCGCCTTTGGGAGAGGTGAGGACGATGCCGGCTCCCAAACCGGTGCGCATCTTCGAGTCATCAAAATGCATCCGCCAGTGAGTAGAATCCAGCGCTGGCGGCAGGTACTGGGTTTCGGCCCAGTCGACTAGGAAGTCGGCCAGCGCTTGGGACTTGATGGCGATGCGGGGTCGGTAGAGGATGGTGTGGGGCGCCAGCTCGATGGCCCACTTTGCCACCCAGCCTGATGCATCTCTGTTGCCCATGATCTCGGCAAGGGGGGTAGTGCAGACGACCATGATGGTGTGCTCCTGGAAGTACTGCTTGAGCTTCTTGGCGGCATGGTACACGCCGTAGCACATCTTCTGGTAGTGGGGGTAGTTCTGCTTGGAGGCGGACAACACCTCGCTCAGGTAGTAGACCGGCCTCTGGACCGGCTAGGCCTTGCTGTCTTCTGGGCGCTCGACAACGATCACGGTGCTGATGACCCGGCTGGTGGCAGCGATGTAAAGGAACATGGGCTCTTTAGCAGCCGGCGCGGCCAGTGTAGGAGATATGCCCTAGAGGCAATAATAAATGTTATTGATTATCTCCCTGTTCATAATTAGGTTTATGTTCCATGCTATAACTGCAATGATTCTCGAGTCTGCAAATAAAACGAGGCTCGGAGGAAGACTCATATGCACGTGTGGGATAATAAACGGTAAAATGTATTCCTAGTCTGGCCTCTAAGACTAGCTCAAGTGTTGCATGATGGTTCTGTTTTCCTGATCATGGGCATGTCTATGCCAGCAACTTTGAGGGCACGGTGTTAGAAGAACATTTGTGTTGAATCGACCCGATTGATGTTATGCTATGAGATTCTTTCGTCACAAGTTAATGGTTAATAACACAGAGATGGTTAACGTTTGCATGATTCCTCAGACCATGAGAGTATTGAGTTTCTTCATGCTTGATTCATGAACTTTGGGGTTTGTTAAACGTCATCCGTAACTGGATGGCTATTACGGCGGCTTACGGGTTCATGGGAAAGTATGTTAAGTAACTTGATAGCTCAAGATTGGGATTTGCTCCTCCGACGATGGAGAGATATCTCTGGGCCCTCTCGGTGTTACGGTATCCATCATCGTCTGGCCAGACACTTTGTGATTTGATCACGGGGATGCCGGAACACGGTAACGAGAAAAGAGAACAATACCGGTAACGAGGTAACTAGCATAGTGGACAAGTTGTTGATCCACGGGAATGCCATCATGTCTCACCTCGGGTATTTGTAACATATCACGAAGCAACAGGAATAGCACACGGCAACTGGAGGTTCACTCGAATATTCATTCGTGTGGGTATAGGGGTCAATATGGGTGTCCACGGCTCCGATGTTGATCATTGATCGGAAGGGGTTCCGTGTCATGTCTATACTTCACCGAACCTATAGGGTCACACGCTTAAGGGTCATCTATCTGCTGAACACTAGACAGGGAGTCTGAGAGAAAATCACCGAAAAAGTTTCGGACACCGAAAAAGTTTCGGACAGCGGAAAAGTTCCGCAGAGAGAGGTCACCGGATGAGTTCCGGTGAAACTGAAAAGTTGTTTCAGAGGATACCATAAAGTCAAATTGGTTTCGGCACATGCCCGATAATTCTTGGAGGGTGCCAGAATCATTCTGGAAACTTTTGGGAATTTTCTGGAAGAAAAACCGGAAATGTTCCGGAGCTGCCGGAACCACTTCAGATGCTTTTCGCAGATGAAAATCACTAATCTGGAATTGTTCCAGAACGCATTGACAATTATTTTGGTGGGTACTGGAAATGTTCTGAGCCCACATAAATATTTTCAGTTCGAACGGACGCTGAAAAATGTCGTCATGAATAGTGAAAGTGCTTTTTGGGTGGCTTCTTGGAGAAGCCACCTTGAGGGTCCTTTGGTATTTTTCCCCTTGGCTTCTTGGAGAAGCCACCCTTGGGCTTGGCCTATAAATAGGGGTGGAGGGGGCTGCCTAAAGACTCACTCTTTCTCACATATACATGCCATTGCAATGATCTGGCTTCTCTCTCCCTCCCACGAAAAGAGTTTCGTAGAGCCGAAAGGCTGTCTGGGTTCCGGTGGGAACTAGTTCTGGACGGCGAAGCCCTACCGGATAGATGACACCGTATGTGTGCAACTCTGTAGAGAGGTCGTAGTTTCGATCTTAGTGCCCGAGGGGCTGTTCGTGAGTGCCTCCCGAAGGGCTGTCCAAGTGACGGTCCAAGTTCTGTGAGTCCTCCCGAAGGGCTGTCCGAGTGACCGTTCGAGTTTCGAAGGTCCTCCCGAAGGGCTGTCCGCGACACCGTCCGGGGGACTGTTCGACCGCCTCCCGGAGGGCTGTGCGAAGGGAAGACGAGGGTATACATCCTCGCGGTTGGGAGGTTGTAAATCCTAGCTGCGGGGATCTGCACCGCCGATCGTCATCGACTCTACTTCCGCTGCGCTACGAGTCGGTAACGAAAATGATCAAACCTTGTATGCAGTCTCCATAGTGGTCCTGGGCTGGTGCGTAGGTCGGAAAATTTTTGTTTTCTGCTGTGTTACCCTACAGTGGCATCATGAGCCGTGCTATGCGTAGATGCAGGTTGCGATCTAGAATACATGAGATGTATGGGTGTTGCACAATATAATTAGGTAGTAGATGAGTTCTATTACTGAAAATTATTTGTGCGGGTAGCAGATGAAATCTGTTACCCGATATTCTTGTTGCTTCCCTGGAATTTGCATATTTCTGATCTTGATAACAGCATGGTGGAGTTTCAATGTTCTGGCAATCCGCGATCCTGATTGATCAACGAAGTGCTAACAGTTCATTGAATTCCATCGTAGTTAAAAAGAAAGATGAAATTTCGCAGACGAAAGGGCAATGTAGATATGATCTGCACGGGGGTCATGCGTATGACGAAGTTCAGTATGGGGCTCGAGATTTTATTATCTCGTATCTCATACACCCCGCGATGTTAATCTAGCGACTTGATTTATCATACTTGATGATGGACGTTGGTAGCTTCGGTTTGTTTCGAAACCTTAGAAGCCACGTAAAACAAGTTTTTGCTGAACCGATTAGAGGCGTCTAACTTGGTTTTGCAGGAGGGTTTGCATGTGCATGTGATGTGGTATAGCAGTACTCATAATAATTTGATTATGTATGAGATGACTATATAATGTAAATTGATTAACATGACCTGCGTGTCATGATTCGGCATGATGGCTGGAGCCATATGATTGTCACTTTATTGACCTGCGTGTCAACCTTAAGTAATGCATTATTTTATTAGCTATAGAGATAGCAATATTATCTGGTGCATCGACAAGGTGGTGGCAATCTTCACGAAGGTGAACACCGACGAGAATGCCAAAGACGAAGAAATACAAGACTTCTCCGTCAGAAAGGGCTATACCATATCATGCTATTATGAATTGCCTGAGATGTTTATCCCTTATGATGCACCCTTCTTGATTGCGCGGTAGTCGCTTTTATTAGGGTGATCTCTCACAAAAATATCAAGTAGTTAGTGTTCTCCCAAGTGTAGCACCGTCACGGCACCTAACTTTTCGGGGTATCACATGCTACCATGGGTACGAACGATTAGCGATGTGTGAGGCGGGTGAGTTGAGACCTCGCAGCGAGATCACTTGGTTGTCTTGAAGTTCAGGCATGAAAGTCATGAGCTCGGAACACACGCATCGAAAGATGAACACGAGTCACATAGAGATGTGATTGGCAAGTTTGCCTACCGATTGAGATTTTCGTCATCAGTGATGCTACCATCAATGGCGTTGAATTGAAATGCGGATCTTGAATCACTCACAATCAATTATGAGAGATATTGATTTGAGTGGGAGCGCACTGTAGAATTATCTTGTTTAATTCTCAGTGCAATTAATTATGAACACTGTCTAAGTGTTATATGCATAATAGTTGTAGAATTATGGCTCGCGTTTCCACCTTCCCTATTAAAATTGAATAGCTGTTAAATATCTGGTTAAAACTTTACGGTTGGTAACGTAATGTGAGGATTGTCCTCAAGAGTGCCGAGAAGGACTTTGTCCTATCGCATACTTTCGGTATTCTCTCGCTTATGCTATGGATCATGTGACTGTCGTCCTTCGATCCAAAAGCTAGAATTCTGTTTCAGTCAAGTGCAATATGTTTGCTTCCATGAGACCCGAACTTCGAAAGTTTGGATAGTTATGTGATATTCATGGAATCTGAAAATCATTTTCAGAGACAGACAAAGGCTAAAAGATATGAGATATCCAAAGCAATTTAGTGGCCAAGGAATGTAACATGTTTTCCCCATGAAGTGGCTTAACATTTAATTATCTGATCTAGTATGCCTTTTCCCCCCTACTTTTTCTTCTCGCCTCTCTACGTAAATAATATATTAGGGTCCTTCGAATCAATTGCCAGAAATTTACCCCCTCAACACCCAGTTTTAGGCACCCTTATCATTTCGGGCTGCCTTTCCATAGTCTTGCTGCGCATGTATAAACTTACTCCCCTAGATGTTAAGACCACCGTATAACCGCCGTGATACCAGCATAGTTTGTTGCCCACCTGTCGATCCAAGCGGGCTGAAGCTCACTCGCATGAAGAAATACCACGTGTGCTGGTTGTTATAACAATACGTGCCAAGTCAGCTTCTGTATTGGCTGCGACGATCTATCCACCTGTTTCAGAAAATTGCTGCCTGTGTGAAACTTCTATGGTTGTCATAATCTGTTTCAGTCTTTTTAATACTTTATCGTGTATTTTGCTGCGATATCATGATTTAACATTAAAGTGCATGCTTGTTTCATTTCATACGGATCATGTTCGGCAGACCAATTCATTAAGTGGAGCACAGTGGGAATTATATATTGTTCTTATTATTGTGATACCAGCAGACCTTAAGCTTAGAATCAAGTGTTCATGTTAAAGTCGAAAAAACAAACAATCGCAAGTAACACTACTGCCCTACCACTTGATTGCCATTAATTTCACTAGTTTTCCCAGCTCACATACAAGGGCATCTTCAACACTTCTGCCGCATCCTCCGTTGATAGCGGGGACCAGTCCACGGATACGATGCGGCAGCCAGCAGGGCCAATGCTACTTCCATACATTTCAACCACTGTTCGAACTAAACGGATGAAATTCATGCCAACGTGGCAATTTCATATAAACCATACAAACCATTAACATTTGGACAATTTTTAACTAAAACCCTACTCTAAAACCTATTAAAATTATCGCCTGCGCCAGTTCCTTCCCCATGTCCGTCCAATGAGCCCAAACTGAATCTCCTTCTTTTTGCCTTCCTCTAGTTCCTCCTGGACGCTCCCCAGCTCCACCTCCGTAACCTCCGCTTCCAAGAGCCCTGGAATTAACCCTTTCTCCTCCACTGTCGCCCGCCAGCACTAAATCAGACGACGATGTTGAGGCCACATCTTGGATTCACGGGAGGCGAAGGATTGGTGGCCCTTCTTGTGACCCCCAGTCGGCGTCGACCTCAACCATTCAACTACTCTTACTCGCTGCCCGGCGTTGCCCGCAACGTGCAACTTCGTGTCGGTGCAGCGGGGCGCGGCATTGGAGAGCTGGCGATTGCTCCACATCTATCCGCCTCCGCCGTCAATTTCCCTGTAGGTGGCTTCTTTCTAACTCTACCTGACGGTGGCAGTATGGCCATGTCGTGGTCGGATCGTAGAATCGAGCAATGCCTGTCCTGCTCAGGCCCTTCCATGTCCAGCACTATGGATGTGTCGGCAGGTAGCAAATCGTACCTCTCCACGCGTCGGTGCTCCTCTAGGAGGCCGAGTGTATGTCCTGGCCTCCTGCTCCTCCCAGCGGCATGTCTTCATGCGCACTGACCCACACCCATTGTGAGGCCAGGCATGCACTGAGGAGAGGGTTTCCCAGTGGGCTTTGGACGCGAGGAAGCCATGTCGGACGTGGTTGGTGAGGAAAAAGCCGAAGAGGATGACTCTGCGGCTATGGACCGGGGCCTTCATGGTTTTATATAGCGTGGCTGATGGCAATGGGCGGCGACGGTGTGGTTAATGATGTGATGCAACCAGTGGGGTGTTTGCTTCATACAGCGGACAGGTGGCGCGGTGTATGGTTTCTCGGCAACCGCATATCTTAATGTAGGGCGACGGACCAATGAGGTGTCGTTTTAACTACACTGGGAAGCGGGGCGTGCTGCCGCTTCTGTCTCCTTCCGGCTTGCTCCGCCGCTTCAATGCCGGCAGTCAGTGAGAGGTCGTGTCCGCTCGGATCGGGCATGAATTCGGAACTGATGCCTTCAGCAGCGGTGCTGACTGTTTTCGCGTGAAGCGCGCGCCGGGTGAGGGGAGGGGGTTAATGGTTGGCCAGGCTGTCAGAAGCTAACGTGGCATCGGTCCGCCACCCGAAAAGCTCCCCCCCCCCTCACCCGCCCCACCCCTCACTTTGTCTCTCTTGTTTGGCGGGAATAATTCGTCCGAACCACCGAGCGGACCGTACAGGACGCGTGGATGGCAAAACACGTCCAAACGCGCCGTCCGACGGTTTTGCGGTTTGTTTGAGGTTCGGCGTTGGAGGATGCCCCCAAGTCCATTCGGCTAGACTCTGCCGAGCAAAATGCAACATGTATCGTAGAAGAGGTAATTCAGTGCGGAAAACTATCTTCTAACTAGACAAAACTATCTCTTTTTGAATAATATTGTCACATTATCACAACTATTTTTTTTATCCGCGCAATGATATTCATGTCGTACTTCATTTCAAAAAAAATCTTCATGCCGTACTAGCAAGCAATTCTTGATTCTTTGTTTACAACGGCGTCACGGTCCACGTTCTTTTCTTTCAATCAATCTCTCAAGCAGGGACATATCGGATGTACAACCTCCCGATATAAACAAGCAGGGTCAGTACCAGATGTCATGCAAGCGTACTCTTTGTTCTGTCTTAGGTTCTGCGTATCTTTATACAATCTGGCCGGCACAGATCATGGCAGGGATTACCCAGGAGATCCTGAGCATTCCTCTCCATGAAGAGGTTTATTTTAAGATACAAGAAAATCCCTGCAAAAAATGTTTTATGTAGATGACTCCGGAATTAGAACACACAAATGCCTTTTTTCGAAAAGAGAGTACCCTGTGTCTCTGCAATCACAAGATCACACGCCAAGAAAAAACCAGGCTTTATATGAGTCAATGCTTTCTAATCTCCTTGAAAAAGATATAAATAAATTTGGGGCATCTAACAGTTCGAAGGTCATAATATTGACACGCTATGCGGGCGGGCATTAGTTTGTCCTTGTATGGGTTCGCATAGTCATGTTAAGAGTATCTTGGGTGTGAAGGACTAGTCACAAGAGTTCATGGTCGCCCTCTTTATAAATTTCAGAGAGAGTGCTTCATGATATCTATAATATTGACATGCATCGTTTACAAAGTTAATGTAAGTATTGTTGTTATGCAATATCTGTCCTGCGGCACTCATTGTAGTGCTTTTTTACAAAGAGAATATATTAATATCGCGGAATACCAATTACACCTCCTCTTCACAACACAATGTCGTAAGACTTACGGATGCACACAACCAAAAAAAAAAAAGAAAGACAAAAGAAGATCCCACTACAGTGATCATTCCTAGTACTGCAGCAGAACCACACCATGCACTAGAGGAGGAAGATAAGAGAGAAGCCCCGCCGCCGCCGCCGACCGCACCGTGCTTCGGCGCCTCTGACGGCGGCGAGGGAGGGAGGACGTAGGAGGCGGCCGCGGGGATGTAGGTAGGGTTACCTCCGACGCCCCGGCGAGAGGACGCTATCCTGTCGCCACTTCGATGTCCTGGATGTCAATGAATGGATGTTGTGTAACATGGATTCCTAGTAGCTAGCTAGTAGGAGTGGTAGCTAGTAATCGTTCATGTTACTCCTTCCCAGCTGGTGTTGGGTTCCTAGCTGATTATCAATCAATCCCATTTCCCGCATGGGAATACTTTGCCCTGGACCGACTGGATGACGACGAGCATACTGCGCATAGCCGAGATCTCCCTGAGATCGCGACAGGCGCTCCATCTTATCGCCGTAGGCCGGCCGGCGTCGTCTCTGGCCTCATTGTGTCGCTCGCCTTCTCTCCCCCTGGAACAAGCGCCAGCGGCCGCGCGCCCTGGTTCAGCGCGGCTGGCCCCTGTCTCCCCACCTCCATATCCTGGTGCCAGGCCGCCGACGGCACAGGGGGCCAGGCCGAGCACCAGCTGTCGCCGGCTGGCCTCAGTCGGAGGAGGCGCCATTCGTCGGGGTCGGCGAGGAAAGGAGGATGCGGTGCGCGAAGTGCAATGGCGGGGCCGAGGCTCTCGGTCCTGTGGTGTGTCGATGTTGGCGTGGAGTGGGGCGGCGGTTGAGGCCCCGGGATGTCGGCGCCCCTGGGCGGCCAATGTTCTACTGCCCCGCCAGGACGACGAGGGCAGCTTGGGGCGGTGTCGCGTAAGGCGAGGCTGGGGTCTGGCGGGAGGGGGGAAGAGGAGGCGTGGTGGCGGTCGAGGAGCAGCAGCATGAGAGCGGCCGCCGCGCCGTCCATCGTTTTACTGGGCTGGTACAGGGATGGACGGGGATTCCCACATGCCACGCGGTGGCTTGTTTGACTTTGCTAGCGGTACTCGTACCATTTTGTTTCGTCTCTCTCAGCGTAGTGGTGTTGATGCGCTGCTGTGCCAACAGCTTCATGCCTACTTGAATGCTTTAAAAAAACTGAGACATAAGGTTTTGCCTCATCATCTATTAAGAGGGGAAGGAACTAGAGTTGAGGTTACAAAAGCACCGACACGCCAAGAATCCGATTGAATGTGATGGATCTTACAACGTCTTATCATTGGACTGAGGAAGGACCCCAGAGTTTTCCTCTAAGACGTTTCCGTAGTCTACAATTTGGAACAGATGAGTTTTTTCAGGGGGGTGCCTCGTTCTCCGGCATTGCACAAACACATTCACAAAGCATAGCATACATCATCCACGGGAACGGTTATAACAATGTTTCATTTCACGGCAACTTTGGGCGCATGCTCGGCTTCATCGATCCGCGCCAGGGTCCCTCTGAACTTGTCGTACCCATCAAGGCAGGTCCGGGTTTTTACCCGAGCGATAGCTTGGTCCCCTGTTTTGCCTGCGCAGAGATATAGAAGACATGAGCTTCGTTTATCCGCCGTATACAACGGGTGAACCCATGAGATCTATCTGTGTTTTGGCACACCCAAACCTCCAGCCTTGTTGCTTCTGGAACCGCCGCTTCACTTTTTCAGCACTTGCTTTTGTGCTGGCTTGGCCACGGGGACCTGCGCTGCTTGCTCATGTCTGAAGATTTGGGTGGGTTGAAATCTCCGTATAAGTGGGACTTGTTACGAGCATTCCTGGCCAGCCCAGTGTGGCTGTAGCGCTAGTTAGTATCGCTGGAGCACTTCGTGACCGCTTCTGCGCTGAAGGCTATCGCTGGAGCACTTCGTGACCTGCTTCTGCAGCTGAGGCTAATCGCTGGAGCACGGTCGGCAGGGTCCTACTGTGAACGGCTAGTCGTCGGTTCAAGAGGCGAGTCTCTGCCCTTTTGCTGCTTCTTTCATGGCCTCGCGTGAATCCAGTCCTCGCGAGCTCCATGGGTTAATGCAAAATTGGTGCTCTGGCAAGTTACTATCTTGTTGGCCTCTTTCGACCGGTCCATGCTGCCTGCTATCCAGATCACAGTTGAAGGTGTAGTCCGCCCAGGTAACCAGTTTGGAACGATTTCGGTCCCTCGCATTTGATACACAGACAAGATCAAAAGTAGGCACTCGGTGTTTGGTTTGTCAACAACTATAAGGAGACAACATTCACCTTTGAAACGAAAACACTTGCTAAATGTGCACAGCACATGTATCGCACCAGTTCCTGGTACGTATTTATAAAGTGGATCATTGCAAAAGGAACAGCACGGCAAACTGAAATGTGTTCCCATTGATAGAACTGAACCCAGACAATTCACCTTGTGGGAGTTTATTTGGGTAGGTCAAACTACTCCCTGCCTCAAAGTTTGAAATGAACTAAGTATCACTGGTGGATAAGAAACACACCTGGTCAACAAGATGCGTGGTGGAGTGCACCTTGTAGTGCCGTCGAACGAGCCCCAGCTTAAAGCATTTGGTGCCGACCTCATGGGGAAGATGGCCAAGCTTTCTGGTCAATCATTACAGAGACCAGAAGATCACTCTGGTCCCTCGTGGGCCACAACACCGTTCATAAGTTGTGATCCCTGCAAAATATGGTTGTAACACATTCATAGTCCATTCCTTGCGAAAAATGATAGTTACATTGTTGACAAAGAATAACAAAGCGACCAGCCTCTTGTATTAGTAACATATAAACCGAGAACCGATCCCCCAGGGCACTTAAGCAAAAGCAGAGAAAGGAGCTGTTTCTCGGGGGCCTGAGGTCAACGTAGTATTGAGTTACAGATTGATCTCTATCCGCTAATAGCAGTGCTGGGCTATTGTATGACCCTATTTTATGTGTTTCAATACAGTGATCGTTCCAAGTCACTAGTGCTGGAAGGGTACTAGCTCATTTCTCCTTCCAACGACAAATTGTTCAGCCAACTGCGATCAGAAAGGTCAATAAGAGACACAGAAAACAGCTCACCACAGGATTACAGAGACAGGGTAAAAAAGACAACAAACTACAACAATCATGACAACCCTAACCCACATGATGATCAAAACCATTCAACAACACTGTCCCACAACACCATGTTGTAACTCGCTCTACATGTCTTTTCGCACCTGCACGTCGGTACACGACAAAGATAAATGCATTTCAAATACAACAAACCAGATTAACAGCATATATTTGTGCATAAACAGAAAGACACTCTGTCTGAATGTTGGAAGCAACGTTTAAATGTTCTACTCCTAATCCATCATCAATGTTGCAGAAATCACAAAACAAATACATAGCAAGACAGGTAAATTTGATCCACTGACTAACCGATCTAATCCCCAAACAATTGTCCCTTTGCCCCACGTCCTCTTCTTTCTGACCCCTATTTTCAATAGAACAGGATTTAGACCTAATCTCTCGTTGCATCCGTCCGAATCATACTGTGGATTTCCTGTTTGCCAGCTACTGCATTGAATGCTAACTTAGGCTACTGTGTGGGTATTTATGTATCTATAGATCATCATATAATGTGCCGTGCCCGCCCTACAACGGCAAAGGCAAATGCATCTACCGATTACTAGACTAGTTTATTCAGGAAGTATATCACAAAGCAGTGCCTATCCTTAAACCCTGTGTTGTTCCCTGTTACCCCGAAAATGCTTGGACTTAGCTTATCAATGGTCCACAAAGGTTCAATACTTTTCGCATACAATACCCGGATGGTAGGTGACAGTTTATATGGCTGGTGCACATGGAACTTCCAGTATTATCATTCACTCTTGAACGTGCGTTGTCTATTAGGCCTGATGACATCCTATGCGCTGAATCCACAAAGGGGTCATATTGACAACATGTCGGGATTAGCGCTAAAGACAAAGTACACAATTGAACTGCGCCGCCGTCAGACCTCTTGTACTCTCCATGGCTAAACTCAATTACTAAACATAAGTGTTAGAGCAGGGAAACTTCAAGAAAAATAAGATAGACGCAAGAAACAGGTAAAGATAATCAAGTGATACAATCAACACAGGATAAAGTGTGTCTGATTCTTGAGTACATAGATTCTTGCCTTGCTGCATAGGTTTGGAGCTTTCGAGTCGAGTGTAAGTACCTGTCTGGTGTTGCAAAGGGTGCTTCCCACAAGAATTTCTTGTATAGCAAGCTTCACTTCAATCGCGCCGTCCTCTTTTCTTAAAAATATCACAACAAAAATAACCAGTGGTCCAAAAATGATCTAGGACTATGCTTACTCTTAAGTATTGAACTGCTTCAACTAGCAGTTTCTGTCGGTATCAGGACATACCTTCTGATTTATAGACTACGATGCCCTATTGACGGTAATACATCTAGCGCCAGAATCAATAATTATAAGCTGATAAACAGAGGCCTGATACCCAGATCGAGAAGCATACCATCATGAATTACTTCAGGATTCAATCCTGTAGATGACAATACAGGAAGTGAACCTTGAAAACAGAAAACCATAAACACTGATTGGCAATATACTGATACTATGATCCAAACAAGTCTCTTCCAGAAACGAAGATAAGAAAGCATTAATGCCATATCTCCACTACAAACAGCAAGAAGAACAAACTGTTATAGCAACCACCAGCCATGGATATGACACAAAGAACTTTCCTCAATTTTCTCATCGTGATTCAATCCCTCGGTCAAAACGTAAGATGGTCTAAAAACTGCACTCGCCCCTTTTAATTTTCACTTGCAGAAATAAAGACTACCATGGCTTGTCGTCCACGGCCGCGGAGCCGGAGCCAGTGTGGGAGTCGGAGGCGGAGCGGTCTGGAGCGAGCCAGTCTGGGAGCCGGTCTTGGAGTCGAGCGGAGCCGGTCTTGGAGTCGGAGGTGAGGCGGAGGCGGAGGCGGAGGCGGAGCCACATAGCCCGGTCTTGGATTCCGGAGGCGAGGCCAGAGCCGAGCCGTCTGGTGAGCGCGGAGGCAAGCGGTCTTGGAGTGGGAGGCGTTCTTGGGGTCGTAGTACGTAGGCGAGCCCGGTCCTCATGGATCCGGAGCCGTTCTTTGGTAGGTCGGAGCGAGCGGCCTGCTTGGTGGCGGAGGCCCGGTCTTGGGCTTCCTGGCTTGAGAGGAGATGGACTTGAGCTTGGAACGGAGCCGAGGTTGACATGGAGACGGCTTGGCGCGCGCCTTGGCCTCCCGTCCTCGTGAGGAAATTTTGGTAACCTCCGGATCATTGGCTACTAAACACTGAACCTTTGCTAACAATGCCATGTCACCGTCTTACTGTTGCTAATCTCGCGTTATTTTCTAAACGATTCAAATCAAATCCAAAATCAAGTCAAACAGGTAAAGTTTTTCAAATATTAAAACTAAAATGGTCGGGGTAGCAGAGGAATTGGAGGGGGGAGGGGGGGAAAAAAGGAGTGACGCAAATATTGCATAGGTACTTATAGTGAATAAACCACAACCACACCTTTATAAATGTTTCAATACTATAAGATTAATAAAACCACATCGCAAAAACATATTAAATACCTTTGTAATTAATAAAGATGTCAAACTAATTTATTTGAGGACTAAAGGATCGACTTTTTGTGACTATAGATGACAAGTTTGAAATCTAATTTAGAAAAAAATACTAAGTGTATATTTTCCTAAAACTAAATATAGGAACTAAAATACACCATAAAGAAAAATAAATAAAAGGAACAAACAAACCAAAGTAAAGTAAAACAAAGGGAACCCCCCATCTGGGCCTTCGGCCCCTGGCCCACTGCACCAGGCCGGCCCACCATGTGGGCCACCAAACCCTAACCTACCAACCCACTCTCCCCTCTCGCTCACTCCCTCTCTCCCTCCCCGATAAGATTCGATCGGGGCGCAGCAGCAACCGCCTCGCCCGTCGCCCTCCTTCGGCCGCCTCCCCTCGACACCCGTAGCCTCCTTCTTCCTCCTCCCCATCTCTCCCACAACCGCACCAGGGGTGGGATGTGACCTTGTCTTCCTCCGTGCCTCGCCAGTCCCTTCTCTTCTCCTCCTCCGCCAACCCATGCCAGTCGCCGAGTCTCCTCCGTCCCCTCCTCCTCGCCTGCCACCCCTCTGAGCACACGCTGCCCTCCCCCCGACTCGTCCCCCCTCATGTGAGCCTTCCCCTTCGCCCGCAGAGTGGTCACCTCCCTTCTCCCCCTTTTCAACCTTCCCAGCTTCTCTCTTTCTTCGCCTTCCTTCCTCGTCCGCTTCTCTCTCCCCTTTCTCCTTCTTCTCTCTCCTCTCAGGCTTGCCGTCCTCCCTATTTCCCTTCCCCGGCTCGTCTCTCCATCTTCCCTTCTCCGTTTTCTCCTCCCCGTCCCTCCTCCCATCTCCCTTTCCCGTTGTCCGCCCTCGATCGCACCGCCCGCTTTGCTGCTTTTTTCCCGTCGCTGCTCTGCTGCTGGTCAAAGCCGCCCGAACTCCCTTTTTCCTCGTCGTTCCCATCTCTCACCATAGACTTGTCTCCCCACCGTCGCCCCCCTCTCCCTTCTCCCTCCCCCATGCCTCCCTCTTCCTTTCCCTCTTTTCCTTCTCCTTTCCTCCTCTCCCCCCGACCTCTCCCTCTTTCGCCCTCGCCGGCCTCCCTGAGCCCGCTGCGCCTTGGTCGCCCGGACCCTCCGGTTTGCCCGAATGGGCACATCCCGGACGTGTCCGTCGTAAGCGCTCGACGCCGTCGGCCAGCCCCTACGATTTAAATAAAACAAGGAATTTAAAAATAAATAGTTAAGTAATAATTAACTTAATTAAGTCTGATAAGTTAACCGAATTCACTTAATTAACCAAATTAACTACTGTTAATTAACTAAACAGTCAATGACACGTGGGACCCCACCGTCAGTTTGACAGTCCAACGTCAGAGTTTGACCCTACGTCATGATGACTTTCATAATTGTATTTTCGAATTATTTAATTAATAATAAATTCAGAAATGAATTAAATCTTTAAAATAAATATAAATATCCGTAACTCGGTGAAAATACTTTGTACATGAAGTTGCTCAGAACGACGAGACAAACCGATTCCATCCTGTTCGTCCTGCCACACACCCTAGCATAGCGACCAAGCAACTTTCCCCCTCCGGTCGTCTTTCGCACACGTCAAACACCGGGAATACTTTCCCGGATGTTTCCTCCTCCCCCTTCGCACGGTATCACCTATCACCGCGTTAGCGGCACACCTAGCACCGTTTGTTTCATGTCATTGCATCGTTTAATGGCATCCTGTTTGCATTATATTTATTGTTTCTTCCCCCCTCTTCTCTCCGGTAACGCTCCGAGCTTCCGCGACCCCAAGTACGACTACAGTGTTGACGAACCCGTCCTCTCTGCCGAGCTTCCATGCAAGCCCCCCCCTTTGTTCAGTCCCGATATACGCCTACTCTCTTTCTCTACTCTACTGGGCTTGCATTATAGTAGTGTAGCTGCTACGGTGTGGGGTTCTGCTTACTGGGGGGGGGGGGACTGCTTTCGGTTTGGACTACCGATAAGCTGCGGTGCATGTGAGCCTGTCCTTTTTGCTGACGTTTTTGATACTTTCCTGCATACCTAAATGCTTATATAGAGCAGTTCCATCAGTGGCCCTACATTCTTGGTGCTTCTGCCATGCTATCGATCGGGTCGTGATCACTCGGGATGATCATGGGGTATATACATACAGATGTGCGGTACAAAGAGATGGGGGCTGTGGGTATGGACAGGGGATGGTTTGGTTAGGCATGTGAATGTGGACTAAAGTCGGGTGAGGGGGGGCGGTCGTGAGTAGGGCCGGGCTGGCAGTGATTCCAATGTGGGGGCTGAAAGACAGGTGGTTCCATCCAGGTGTGGTGGCCTGGGTTCCCGAACGGCCCCCGAGTGTTACTTTGTGGCGGAGCGACAAGGGGCAATGTGTGACCACCTAGGAGACATTGGTCTGGTCCGGGTCGGTCGTCCGCGGTTACTGTCAAATAACACGCTAACGGATCTTGGTATTTGATCTGATTCTTGCTCGATCCTTTACACGCACTAAAACCACCACGCGGGAACAGTTATGGGCACTCGACGTCGTGGTGGATCAGCCGAGCCTCCTAGACGTCAGCGACTGAGCGGCCCCCCCGCGTTGCGGGTTTTTGGAACCCGCGTAAACGCACCTTCCTTGAATGGATGTTGCTAGGTCTGCTCAACCCCCGTCCGCCCACGCAACGTGCAGGGTGCAATGGGCGAATGGGCCCAACCTTCGCGCATAGTTAGAACCGGCTGTGACCTCTTCTGTTAGGAGGCCTAGTAAGGGCTGCTCGTGTTGAGCTTTCGAGGAGGCCGGACATGATCCAGGAAAGTTTTGCCCGGTCCCAGTTATCGAGCGTGTTGGGTATTGGTTGCACCCTTGCAGGGAAGTTTATCTATTCGACTGCGTGTCCCCTCGGTAAAAGGACTACCCGGAGTTGTCTCGACCCTTTATACAACTAGAACGCGGATACTTAATAAAACACAACCCTTTCAATGCCAGATACAACCCGGTGAGCGCGTTCTCTCACAGGGCGCGAGGAAGGATCGCCGTGATAGGTTATGCTATGCGATGATACTTGGTGAAACTTACCAGCTACTCTCTTCTAATATGCTTCAAGATGGAGGCTGCCAGAAGCGTAGTCTTCGATAGACTAGCTATCCCTCTCTTATTCTGGCATTCTTTCTGCAGTTCAGTCCACCATATAACTACCCTTTTTCATTTGATCCATTGGCATATGTAGTGTAGATCCTTGCTTGCGAGTACTTTTGGATTAGTACTCACGGTTGCTTTGCCCCCTCTTTTCCCCCCTTTTCCATCTCTCGGACGTGTAACCAATGCTGGGCCCAGGAGCCAGCCGCCACCTTCGACGACTCCCTACTACACTGAGGGTGCCTACTACTAACGTGCCAGGCCGCCGACCGACGACCGGGAGTAGCTTAAGGAGGATCCTGCAGGAGGCCTGTGCCTCTTTCGATCTGTATCCCAGTTTGTGCTAGCCAGCTTATGTCACCTTGTTTAACTTTATGTCTGTACTCAGATATTGTTGCTTCCGCTGTCCTCGTCTATTATCGAGCACTTGTATTCGAGCCCTCGGGGCCCCCTTGCTTGTATTATGCATGCTGTAATGACTTATTTATTTTAGAGTGTGTTGTGATATCTTGCCCATGAGTCCCTGATCTTGATCATACACGTTTGCGTGCCTGATTAGTGGTACGATTGAATCGGGGCTTCACAGAAATATGCCCTAGAGCAAATAATGAAAGTTGGTTTATTATATTTCCTTATACATGATAAAATGGTTATTATTCATTGCTAGAATTGGTATTAACCCGGAAACTTTAGTAATGTATGAATACAGAGACCAAATAGAGTGGTCCCTAGTATTCCTCTACTTGACTAGCTTGTTTATCAAGATGGTTATGTTTCCTTACCATGGCCAGGTGTTGCATTTGATGAACAGGATTCACATCATTGGAGAATGATGTGATGGCTGAGACCATCCGTTGCTTAGAGGCATAATGATCATTAAATTTTTATGGCTATTGCTTTCTTCATGACTTATACATATTCCTCTAAACATGAGGATTATGCAACTCCTGAATACCGGAGAACACTTGGTGTGCTATCAAACGTCCCAACGTAACTGGTGAATTATAAGATGCTCTACCGGGTGTCTTCGAAGGTGTTTTGTTGTTTGGGTTGGATAGATCGGATTAGGATTTGTCACTCCACATCGGAGAGGTATCTCCCTGGGCCCTCCTCGGAATGCCCATCAATGAGCCTTGCAAGCAAATGTGACTAATGAGTTAGTTGGGATATGCATTCGGAACGAGTAAAGAGACTTGCCGGTAACACGAGATTTGAACTATGTCTGATGATACCGACGATCGAATCTCAGCAAGTAATCCCGATGACAAAGGGATAACTTTGTTGTTCTACGGTTTGACCATAAAGGATCTTCGTAGATATTAATGACCAATATGGCATCCAGGTTCCACTATTGGTTATTGACGCGGAGATGTGTCTCGGGCATGTCTACATAGTTCTCGAACCCGTAGGTCCCGCAACGCTTAACGTTCGTGACATTTGTATTATGAGTTTATGTGTTTTTGATGACCGAAAGTTTGTTCGGAGTCCCTGATAAGATCACGACGTGACGCGTATCGCGAAAGGTCGAGAAATAAAGATTGATAATTGTCAAGGCTAATATATTCGATAATCGGAATGGTTCCGGAGAAGTTCTGTATTTTCCGAGTCCCGGGAGGTTACCGAACCCTCGGGTCAGTTGATGGGGCCTTAGTGGGCGTTGTGGAAAGAGGATGCAGCAGCCATGAGGGTGCACCCCCCACCCGTCCGAATTGAACCAAGGGGTTGGGGCGTTGCCCCCCGTCTCCCTTCCTATTCCTCCCCTCTCCTTTAGGTGGAATCCACTAGGCCTTGAGTCCTAGTAGACTCCCTCCAGCGCGCCTAGCAATGGCCGGCTGGCCTCAGGGCCCCCCCCTCCGCTTTTAATAGTCGGGCGGGGGGCACCCCCTAGTACCACCAAGATTTTTCTTAGCCCGTGTGCGTGCCCCCTCCACATTACACACCTCGGTCATATCGTCGTAGGTGCTTAGGCGACGCCCTGCGCTGGTATTCATCATCAAACGTCGCCAACGCCACGTGCTGACGGAACCTCCCCTCGTTCCTCAACTGGTCAGAGCTCAATGAGACGCTCGGTCTGATGTGGTGACTAACTCGAGAAGTGCCTACGTTTGGTGTTGCTTATCTTGGATCTAGTAGAAATCGCGAGACTGGTTCGACTACCAATCCACGCGTTACAGCTAAACGCATTTCGCTTTCGTCCACGAGTGGTACCGTTGGACACTAACTCTGCGAGCCCCAAGTCGTTGTCTATGGCATCTCCTGATAGATCTTGCGGATTCGGATGAACTTTTTTGAAATTGCCGTTCTCCCCAACACCTCCTACCACATCAATTGATCTTCCCTTGCCGAGTCCTTGACCTCCTCCATCCCCTTTCGACTATCCCTCAGTTTGCAGCGGGCGGAGCTGAGCTTGGGGGGCTTGATGTCCATTGGTATGAGAAGCCCCCAGAGCCGGCCTTCCAGATGGACACAGCAACGCGCATAACCTTTGCTGAAGTTCGAGTTTCGGGGTATGTTCTCGTCAACTTTTCGATGCGAACAGGGGGTGGGCTTATCCAGGTGTGCAGACAAGGGGACGTCGTCGGGCACCGGAAGCGGGAGTGTAGCCGAGCTATCGCGATCGGCACACGAGCGTACCCAGGTTGGTCTGGCTCTGCCGGAATGAGATAAAACCCCTAGATTCCCTATTGCTCTTGAGCGGGGTCCTCCGCATGTATACTATATATGATCATATAGCTAAAATCGATTAAACCTTGAGCTTATCGTTGGCTAGAAGGACGATACAGAAGGAGGCAGAGCTAGCTCTCTTGCCTTCTCCTAGCATGTGTGTGTGTTGGGTGATCATGGCCGAACCCTTGCATGGGTGAGCCTGGGGATTTTATATGGAGACCTACCCCCAGGGGTACATGGTAATGGGCCGTGTAAGGAACCCGGACGTCCCGGGTCTGAGGGTCGCCGTGTTCTCCGCCGGCTGACTGGGCCCCCGGCCGCTTGGTGGGTCCCACCGGCAGGCCGAAGGAGGTACCGGCCATGGTCAGTAAAAGCTCCGCACCGCCGCAGATGCTATCATGCTGATTCCTTATTTGTGCTGTACGTGATCTTGATGACGGAGGCCGCGTCAAGTCTTTCGATGGTCTACAGTCCCACCGGTCCGTTCACGCACTTTTGTAGCCTACTCTGTCCTCGTCGAAAGTAACTTGAGCGTGATCTCTGAGTGGAGGGTGAGTGGCCGGCTGCTGGAAGCCTCGCCCGCGGCCCTGAGCCGCCTTCTTGGGGAGCGCCATCTCTCTGGAGACTCAAGGGACAGTAGGCCCGGCCGCCTGCGGGCCGTGACTTGATTGCCTTTCAAATTAGCATGACACTGGCTGACCGAAGGGCCCATATCTGGGTCCACGGCCACAGTCCCACACCTGACAGTGTGGTACCCGCCTTTGGTCAGGCCTGCACTTTAGCCATGCTCCCGTAGATCAGAGGAGTGGGTGGCCCTTACGCCTGCCCATCTTGTCGTAGTGGTAAATGTTTAGTGCAGACTCCGAGGGGAGGGGCGAATCGTCTGCTAGGGCCGGGTCCTCCCTGAGCCAGCGCCTCTAGGAGCCGTCGTCTCCTTGAGCCGGCTGTTCTGTGGGCCTATCCGGCCCCAGGAGGCGTCCGAGTCGGAAGGTTGCGAGGGGCTTATGCTAGCCCCGCCCCTATTCGTTTAATATTTGGATTGTTTAGTGAGGCTTACCCGTGTCAATATCTCCGACATTAGTCCCCAAAGCTGGTAGGCACCACGGCTTCAAGCCCCGATGCTCACACGTTCCTACTTCCGAGAGGTCATCGTGTCCTTGCTGTTCGTCCGGCTGACCAGGACCTGGCCCAAAGGCAGGGCCGCTCACCATGTGAATTCGAGTCTATGCTGTGGAAGCGCCGAGCTGGCGTCCACTGGTCTGTGTGCGCGCGGCCTGCAACGCGGTTGCTCGCGTGGGCCTGCGACGCCAGCAGGCCATCTGGCCTTGCCAGCGCCACGCCACGACTGGATGTTATCGGAGCCCGGCCCCCAGCTACGGGGCCTCGCCCGCTTGCGTGCGCTGCGGCCAGAAGTTAGCGGTTGCCCTTCCGAGGCCAATAACCACGTGCCCATTAAGTGCTCAATACACGGGGCTGTGCGGTTGCCATGGGCGCAGTTATCCCCACAGCCCCCCCGTCTTGCCACTTCGGCTCCGCCGGCTGACACCATATAAATGGTCTGGAGGTGGCGCGGCAGAGCGCACGCTTTCCCCGACTCACTCTCCATCCCTTTCTCCAATTCTTCAATAGCTGCCGCCGTCATGCTCTTCTGTCTGCATCCCGATTATGGGCGCGCCAACAGGACTCGGTTGCCCACCCCCGAGAGTCCCCGCTCTCTGGGGACTGGAAGAGGAACCCTCCATTGCCAGTCCTCAATCGCTCCTCTCTTCCCCTCTCCAGGCATCTCCTTCCGTACACCCACTCAAGCCACTGCCCCTCTCAGCTACCTCTGCTATCTCCATGCTCGGGATGGATGGCTTGAACGTCACGCGGGCACTCAGTTCCTCCGCTTGTGAACGCGGCGATAATGCCCAAGGCGAAGCTGCAGGAATTAGGATCGCGCCTTTCGGACGCCAAGCGGGAAAATCTTCGCCGGCGGCCGCGGGCCGGCCGAGTCGTCGGTCTTTCCGCAGTCCACTTTTCCATGGTTTCGGGCTTGCCGGTGAAGCGGCAATCCTCCGCTAATTTCCTTGACGTCTACACCTCATCGGCCCACCATTCTCACCGCCCACAACGGTGGTCCTCCTGTCACCCGCACTTACGTCACGTTCCGCAGGGCTACCTCGTGCTTCCATGCCACACTCGGCGGCTGTGGGGCGTTAGGTTTTTTCATACTCAAGCAATCGGGCCCAGCCCCGACACAGGGCGAATGTCGTCCCATTGCTTACGCTTGTCTTCCCTTCAGTACGCAGAATACTCGGCTTGGGGTCTTGTTTTGCCGAATCCCGTTTCTGTGGCTGCTCGCTGGTACCGTCAGTGATCTGTCCCCAGCTCCAGGAGTCGCAAATGATGTGGGTCAGAAGTCTTAACTTCTATCTTTCACGTCCGCAACGTTTCTGATTGACCCCCGTGTTCACGACTACGTCCAACCTGCCGGCCTTCGACCCGCGCCCCCTCCTGGAAACGCGGATCAAACTGGGGGCCAGCAACGGGCCCGGCAAGGCCGCTGCCGACTGCTATACGTCAACGCCTCGACGCGCTCCATGGGCATTGATGACGTAGTTGGGGAGGGGCTCCAGTTCTAGCGAGCCGTCTGGCCGCCTTCGTCTACGTGCGTGTGTCGCCGCTTCATACTACCGGCCCGCACCCAATGTTCGACATGATAGTAACCCCACAAATTTAATCTTTTATTTACTAAAATAAAATTGTCCAGAGATTAAAATTTTAATTTTTTGCTAGGTCTCTTTTAAATTTTCATCGAACCTTTTTCTGTTTCTTCTGTTTTCGCAAATTCTTCCCTCATATAGAAAGTTTTGAAATAATATGTGGCTGTTGGGAGTTTTTGCTAAAAACCATTATCATTACTAACTTTATAAAGCAGGATTTGTTTTTTGTATAATAAAATTGCCCAACAACTATCTTTTAATGCTATTTCACATTTTTGTTTTGGTTAGATTTAAAAATGCCTCTGTTGTCACTACAACTAATTTTAAATAATTAGTTTTAAATTCCCACAAAAATTAGGGAGGCATGTGATAGCCCATAAATCCTTTATATGCAAAACCTAACTTGGTCTTTTGTAAATTTTGAGCAAAACAATCCCTTTTCATTTCTGTCCCATTTCCCTAGGTTATAACTACAACCCTCGTTTTGCCTTGCTCCAAAAATTCTGATATTTTCCCTCTTACTGTCCTTCTCGACCAAAGCCCTTAAGTCCTAAATAGTCACGCTTCTTGCATCTTAAGGTTGCACACAAATATTCCCTCGGAAAATTTCTCTCGTCCGAACTGATTCTGTTAAGCTTTGCTTAGAAGTATCCTCGAAATTTTTGTTCAAAACAACTCCACCAATCATCTTACCACTAATTAGACACCATCTGGGGACCAAATATCAACTTCATAGGAATCTTCAGATGTGCCATAACATTCCTGTCAAGCACCTTGTGGTGCATGTACAATTGCTGTCACTCTCCTAATTGTCATTGGGCAGTTGAGCACTGTAATTAACAAAAACAATGTCAACTACGTCCTACAGTACAACTCAATTTTTGCCTCTCCTCCACCCAAATTCAGCTCATTTAGAGCAACTGATCCCTGCATTCTGCACCACACTGGGTTGCACTGCTCTGGACTTCCAGAGCGCGCCTAGACCGCGTCGGCAACGAGCTCCTGTCGCACGCTCTCTTCCCCCCCTATCATCCTGGTCCTTACTCTGGATCACCCGACCACCTAGTAACAGAGCCTCTCCTGACCCCTGGCTTGTCCTACTAGCGCCGTCCCCAGGCGCTACATATCGCCGCCGGCGCCATTAGTCAACCTCGGGTACGGCAGCACCGACCATGGCACCTGCGCTCCATTCTACAGCCGCCAGCGCGCCCCCTAGTAACTACGGACGCCCAAGCACGTCCACCACTCCCCGCACCCGCCCACCGACGAGCCTGCCGACATCCATCCGTAACCGGTTTCCTCCTGCCCCTTTCCTAAATGCCTCCGCTCGGATTAACCTGTCTCATGCTGGAGACGCAGGGACGTACCAAACCCTACTTCCGTCCTCCAAAAAAGAAAGCCCATCTTGCTAATGTCCAGACTTCTTCTCTGAAGCCACTTCTCACTCAACTCGCCTAAGCCAACTCGGTTGCGCCACACAGAGGCCCAGACTCCCTCCTCCCGATCCCCTCCAGCACTAGTCCAGTTGCCGCAAATGATCCGTCCTCGGTCGCTTCTCCGAAGCACGGCCCCCGCCTCTTCCATCCCGGTATAGCCACCTCTCCCCGCATGAAATCCTCCCCTCTCCCCATCCCCTGTCCAAGTCTTCTCCGTCGGAGGTGGCCCAGTGGGCGAACGCCCAATGTGGCTCTCGCCTGAGCTCCTCGAGGAGCTCGCTCGCCGACGAGCTGGTGCTATCTGGCTATCCGGGCGACGATGGCACCACCGCGAGGACCCACCGCAGAGCTCCTACCTCGATGGTTTTCTCAATATCCCCAACGCCCTGCATCCCAAGCAACCGGTTCGAAGCCTCGCCGGAGCGCCGTCCCCGGTGTCTGCCAGTAGGAGTCGGCGCGCTCAAGGGGCGACTGGTCACACGCCTGACCAGTGGCCAGTGCGGCCCACTGTTCCAGTGCCACCCGCGGCCCGCTTAGCTGGCCGTCCGATCGACCTGGCGACCCATTGACGCTCCTTCGGGCTCAAACCAACACGCTCAGGCGCATCGTCTACGACCTTTCTGCGTTCTTTTTTCCCTATTTGGCCTACTACTCCCAAACCATCAATCATTGTTATTAGCACCACCTAACTCTATCAACTCCAAATCCAATGTTTTGCTACAAGATCCTTTCTCACCTACTTCTACAGTCTTATAAACATCTCTATCAAACTCGCTAAGGGTAACATTTTTATTATGCCTAGTTTCTATTGGATCCATTAATATTCCCTTTTAAACATTATTTAAACTTCTAAAATTCATAGGTAATTCATATGAACTTCAAATAATTGAATGCTTTTTCTGTATTTCTAATTTTTCATCTAGTTTATTTTTATAGTACTTATTTTCGAAAATTGAAACACTTTTTGCACCGTTTTAGATTTTATGTGGTAATATGCTATATTCTTCAAAATATGAAAAATGGAGTGAAGAAACTTTCAACAACTTTGGAGTGCACCCAGTATTTCTGCTCTGCTCAAGCAAGCTCTTGAACACATTGATATGTGTAATGCTTAGTTTGTTGTTTGCAAGAATAATTGCATCATGAAATATGTTTGAATTCAAATTAAAATACTGGCGGCATATGGGCTAATATTTGCTGTGTGTAGTGGTTGGAATGTTTTCATCTTACCTGCATCGTTGTTTATGCCATGACTACGTATGTCATGGAGTCAGGCATAAAGAATACAGTTACCGAAGATTGATCAACGTTGGAGCGTGATCATGCCTTGTTGTTGGTTCATGTTGGGCATCAAGGGTTGTGGCCCTTTTGGTATTGCTGTTTGAAGGAAATTACCATTGTTGTGCTACCCTGCAGGAAACTTAATTAGCACTGTTTTCCTCTCTGTCATCGAACATCGTACCGTCTCGTGGTTCTGTTCGTTTTCTTGCCGGTTGCGTTCCGACTGTCGTTCTCCCGAATACCATACTTGACTCCGTGCTGCCACAGGTCCCTGGGCCACAGGTAGGGTATGGTTCATTAAGTTTATAACCCCCTTTCCATGCACACAACCCCTACTATGGGCCGATTAGGTTTTTCCTCGGGCCGCGGACTGATCCTATCATCGTGTCGGTCGGGTGTTTTCGGTTGTGACGTGAAGTGGGGCACCCCGTTGGAAATCCGCGTATTAAATAGTGAATCCATGCAGGGACGTTGGCTCTTCCGTCAAGTTTTCCTTGACACGATGCTTTGGTTATTCCCTGGCATCATCCGAAAGTTTAATCTGTGGTAGGTGCTGGTCAGTGGTGTTGTTGCAACCCAAAGACCGTAATGGGAATTAGTCTGTGTCACGGTACTGCTAAAGAAATCCTTTACTTTTGGGTAAAGAGATACACCCCCTGCAAGTTTAAACCTATCTACGAGATACCCGTGTCCGCGGTTAAGGGCTACAGTCTCGGTTTGTCATGTGCGGTCTCCCGAGGAAATAATGTGACATCGATGCAATATTTTTGCAAGATAATTATTATACCCCTGTTGTCTAACCCAATGATATTTAATGTTGGTTAAATATTTTTTATGGTCATGCATGAATATTGATTGAGCGACTAACCCGTTTCTCTTATTTTGAATTTTCTGATGTCTCAGGGCTGGCTAGACCTACCCCGGCCACGTCATTTTATTTCAAGACCTCTCGTAAGCGTCTCTTGAGTAACGGGCGGTTTATATCGACCACTGACTCTATCTGTGACACCCGATTGGCATTTCTTTTTCAAGTCCGACCGTGGTGTCCTTGACACCACCGACTGGCATTTCTTTCCACGACCCATCGTGAGGGTCTCTCGGTTAACAGGCGGTTTAATGTCACGCCACTACTCTTGTGGACACCCGATGGCATTTACTTCCTTTCAATCCACCGTGGCGTCACTTTGAACCCGATTGGCATTTCTGTTTCAGCCTCCTCGTGGCGTCGTCTGGAGTCTCGTATGTGCTTTCTCGTCCGATTTCTCTTTTAGAGCCCCCGTTTGGCTTTCTTCTCTAAGGACCTACCGTGGTGTCCACTTGTAGACAATCCGACCGGCATTTCTTTTATTTTATTTTCCTTTACTATCCATGTTTATCACTAACATTTTAGATATCCATCTATTTGCACACTCTATATTTTATCAAATAGGCCATGATTTAATTTCCTGTCAGTAGGCATATAAGTCCATCATGAGCATTGCTAAAGTGTATTCATCATGATCATATAATTTAATTGTTGCATTCGGTATATCTTTTGTTCCTGATGTTTGCGAGTACTTCCAATGTACCCACAGGCTTGTCCCCTGGCATTTACTTGGCCAGATCAGAGTTCACCAGGAGTACCACACGACGTTCAGTTACAGAACCTAGGAATGTGGGCAAGCACGCGGATAGAATGTCCGTGTCACCGTTCCTGTGGGAATGGAGCCCCATCGCTGTTAAGAACCCGGATACAACTTCGTCATCCACCGCCAGATCCTCGTTGTATCCTTAGACCCTCATGGTCTTGATCAATTCTTGTAATAGCGTTGTAATCAGTAACAGGACGTGTCCACCGTAACGGTAATCCTGGCTGGTGAATGACACGAGGGGTTAATTTTTGGGGATAAATCGTTTCCCGCGCCCGTCACATGAGCGTGCTCCGCCGGGTACCTTGCCGGATTTCGACGAGGACTGCCGACTGTCAAGGTGGGTCCGACATGTTCAATATTTCTCCAATGGCCAGCTCACGAAGAGGCTTGGAGCTTCGCAAGCCGCCATCAGTCCGCGCCAACCCTCCGCCTGCGTGTGATACCCCGTTCCCCTTTTCTTTGGCCACGCCGTACTCTCGTCCGTCTGCCTCACCTCGAACACGACGCGCAGCGCTTCGCCAGCCAGGGGCAACTGCCCGCGCCAGCTCCCGGCACATCAATGGTATGCGGACCGGGAGGTGAGCGACTGTGGGCGACCCTAGCTGGGGGCGGGCCGCGTTGAGGTAGACGACGCCACCGGAGGAGGCGCGATGGAGCAGGCCGGCTCCGCAGTCATCGCTGCGCTGGAAGAAGGCGGCACGTTCCGTGACTGCCGGACGACGACGAGTGCCGCGATGGCCAGGCCTCCCAAAGGACGCCTACAAGGCGCGGGGCCGGCTCCTCGGTCGGTGGCGTGCCGACCGGTGGGGCGCCGCTCGAGCACCCGGCACGTCTAAGCGCCTGCGCGCTGTGTGTTTCGGCAGCTTGGCCGACCAGAAGGCCAAGTCAACGTTCCTCCGCAACTACGGGGCAAGAGGCCTCTCGAAGCGGCTGGCATGAAGAGGGACCCGAAGCCGCGCCTGCTGGTGTCCGCGTACGTGTTCTCATTGCTCTTGATTGTTTTCGTCTGGCTTTTCTTCCCTGATGGTTTCTATCTTGCGTTGCTTCTTTTCTCGCAAACTTCTTAGTTTCGCTTGCTTCCCTACGGGCTCCACTTTCCATCTGCCGGGCCCCGTCCGCCTCGGTGGTCGGGGCAGCAGCGGTCCTGGGAGGCCCGCCGCGTGGACCCAGCCGCTGTGGCACCCCGGCTCAGGGGAACCGAACGCCCCGTATTCCAGTCCCAGGGACCATCCACTGGAATACGGCACTGTTGGCATAGAACAAATCACCTCTTTATTGCTATAAATACGGTTACAAAGATTACATCAACACAGGCGACACTACGCCTGCTCAAAATAGCTCATGCGCAACAGCGGATCGCCTGAGGGAGCGAAGCAACTCTCGGAAGCGGAACAACGTCGGCGTGATGGACCCACTCCGCAGGGACTCTGGCTAGAACGCGTATCCTAGCTCGCGCATCACATCTTCGACAACACGCAATCAATGGGCTGAACCTGCAAACTGGCATGATAACGCCAGGTGAAGTACTTTGATGTACTCGCAAGCTCACAAACAAACATCAGCATGAAGGCAAGACAACATCACAGCAATCAAAGTTAAGTTAGATTTATTGTTACCGAAGGAATGGTTGAAATGAGCAATAACAGGCTACTCTTCTGCATTCTGGTGACAACTCATGATTCACTCCAAGAATATCCACGATCATCCTCGAGATCGTTACCACTACTTGCCCATGGCATGATATCTGACGTTACCAAACTCAGATGAGTTCTCCCATATTACTGTCATTATAACGGTTGATCTCCTATAGAGGTCTGGACGGGCTTCCAATACGTGACACGGCTTTTTCGCATAGATTTAACACTCTGCAGAGGTTGTACACTTTACCCACACCACGAACTCTATGCTCGTGCTCCCATTCGGTTTGACCAACGTTCCGACGAAACCTGCCTGACCCGTGACTCTTCCATCGTACGCCGCATCATACTCCCCTTTGATCAAGCCCTGGGTGGCCCCGTGTCCTCAAGACACCTGCCAGCGTCCTGGCCAAACAAAACTGTCCAAACGGGACCTGGATCCAATAACCAACTGGCTCACGGATTATCGCCGCCTACCAGGCCAGGGTAGCGCGCGCCGCATACCCCTCCCTCTTTGGAGGTACCGGTTGGAAGAGCACGCGATCAGACCAAGTCAAGGCTGTCCCATAACCGGCAAATGTGGCTGCACGAATAAGCCCGGACATGTGACTCTCGATCAACCATAAGTTCACTTATTAACCAGGTTGTTTCAACAAAGTTAACTTAGTTGGTCATATTATTCCCGAACAATCTTCTGTCACAGCCTGATCTCTCCAGTATCATAGTAATCCAATAACCGGCATGCTTAGGCTACTGCTACTAGTCATATTCACAAATGCCGGATGAAATCCAATACTCATAGACGGTAACCTCAACATCATAGTATCAACAAGTGGGTAAGCTACTAGTCACTAATAATCCAGTAATCAACATGGTAGTCACCTATCCGAAAATTAACTCCAACATTGCATAATCCACTCATTCATAGATGCTCATACTTGCTGTTAAAATAAATAGTTAACTATGACATTGCAATGCGCATGATGCAGAGGAGAGTTGTGGCTTGCCTGGGGATTGAAGGAGTCGTCGGAATGAAGTGCGGAAAGACCGCGGAGACAATTGCCGGAAGCAGTTCTCTCTCTCTCTCGAGTGGGGCTGTTTACGGTAAGGGCAATGGTCATTTTCACTGTGTCAAAACATATTGAAAATGATGCCAACATAACGGCCTCGAGGCGAGACAGAGTAATCGCTTTGGAATCACCTCGATCGAGTTACGGACAAAATTTATGAGGGAATCTCTGTCAGGGACCTATCTACAAATAAATAATTACATCCGGGTCCCTGGCCAGAACGGCCGGTCGCGCATTGCGGGAATGCGTTCCCAGTGGGGAAATGTAAAGCGCCAAATGCGCTTCCACTTATCCAGCTGGACAGGTGCGGGGGCCGGGCGCTGTCCCGCTCGTGTGGGTTCCCGGGGCTTCTCTCTCCTCCTCCTTCTCTTCTTCTTCTCCAGCTCCGACGCGAGGAGCAGAGGAGCTCGGGGCCGAGCGAGCGCCGGCGCGCTCCGGTGACTCGGGCCGTCTCCGGCCGAGGTCCGGCCACCGGCGAGATCAGGCGGAACGAGCCGCATCCGCCTGGACCGGTTGTGCCGCGTTGGAGAGGTCGGGGTCGAGCAGGGCTCTGGCAGCGGCGGACAGGGCTTCGGTCGACAGCGAGCTCACACGGGAAGAGGGCACCGAAAGAGGAGGAGAAGTGCTGGGGTGGCTCTGGGGTGGTGGTGGAGGTGTTTGGTGGAGGTGGAACGGAGGAAGGAGCTCGGCTGAGCTCCAATTTTGGAGAGGAGGCCGCGGCATGGCGGCGATGGCGGGGCAGAAGAGCAGCTCCGCGATGGTTGAATGGGTCGGGAGGACCAGTGGAGGGAGGTGGGGTTGGTGGTGAAGACGAGAGGGGCTCGGGGTCCTATTTATAGGCGGGCGGCGAGGGGGTGGCCGAGCCTTGGCCGCGGCGACGCGTGCCCCGGGGTCTCGGCTCTTCCAGAGCTTGCAGGAGAAGGGAGAGGATTCTAGGAGGTTGAGGGGCGTCGGAGAGGGCTCGGGAGGGTAGGGAAGCTCGGGAGATTCGGGAGGGCTCCATCGACCGGTCTCATCGGCGACAGAGAGGACAGGGTGCGGGGCGCGGCGCTCACCGCACGATGGAGGGGACGGGAGAGAGGGAGAGGGGTTCCAGGGTGAGGGTGAGGCCAAGGGGAGCTCCTGCAAACGATTTAGGTGGCGGGCCGCGAGAAACGGCCGAGGCCGAGGGCCCCCGATGCACAGAGCACACGTACGGCACATCGACCGCGGTGTCACCGCGTGCACTGGCGCACGCGGTGCACCCTGTTACCTAATTTGGTGTCTAGTAGAAAGTACTTGTTCCCACGCATTCTGGAAGTGAAGGTTCAACAATGGTAACTGGTGGGATGGAAAGATCACTGCAAGTTTCTGTTGCCAACTTGACCACACTAACTGTGATCCACAGGAAAGGGATGAGAACTAAATGAGATGTCTGGGAGTTTAGGGTAGGAGAACTATGATCGTAAATTTTAAAGAAATGATCAAGATTTAATGGGGTTGCTTTGCAACGTGCCCAAAACTGGTCTAGAAACTGAACTTGATGTCCCACTCACATGGAGTAGCAACTGGGGCTGAAATTGGGGCAGGCAGGGTTATTTGGACATATTAAATAGCTGTAAAAATTTCATCCAAATGGACATGCCAAAATGGTACTTCCTTCACAGCTATCCTCTCTGTCCAGAAACTTGGAATAATACTAGGGAATTATTGGGAAGATGACTTGATCCCAAATTTGGTGGAGAAGTGAGATATGGGTAGAAGCATGTTCTGGAAATTATTCATGAATTATGGAGCAATAAAATTAAGTTGCTTCACAACCCATAATAATTACCAGAAACAAAGATTTGGTGCTGTGATCACATAGATGATTGGATAGGGTGAAACTTGGTGCAGAGTCATGATTTGGGCAAATGAAGGGTGCAGCGCAAAATTTCACTTATTTGGATACTCCTAGATAGTACTTCCTTCTTAACCCCCCAGTTGACCAGGAACTTAGGAAATTAGCCTGGGTTTTATGAACCAAATAAAGTTGAATTTTGGCATGTGGCAATGATATGGATAGGAAAGAATTCCCAAAAAGTTTGAGAGCAGTGGCCAATATAAAGGGTACTTGCTTCACAAACTGACAACTAGGCAGAATGGAAAAAAGATTATTGTGAAATATTTTTGGACATGGCAAGGAATATTTTGACATATCTGGATAAGATATGTCCCAAAGGATTTATGAGATATTTGGAATTTTGGGAATGTATAAATATGAGTTGCTTCACACTCAGAGCTGACAGGTTTATTCCTTTAATAGAAAAAGGAATATTCCCAAGAAAAGAATATTGGATTGGTCCAAGATGGAAATGACAAGGTCTTGGGATGATTTTGAGGTCGGCAACCACTTGGAGAGGAATCAAGGGTGATCTCTCCAGGTTTCAGGACTACTAAGCCACAGAAAAGCAAATCCAACCAAAATAAAAAGGAAAAAGAAATGGGCAAAATCCAGGGTGTCACAGCCACCGCCCCCTTCAGAGAGCGACGAGAAACGTGCGAAAGCGCGGGAAAGCGGAGGCCGCTGCGCACGACTGGAGGCCCGACGGTGAGTGCGGCGTAGACGGGCCGAGGCCGTACCAAGGCGCAGGCGGTACGCAGCGGCCAGGGCGCAGGCGGAGGCCGACGCCAAGGCCGTGGAGGACCCGTCCTGCAGCGCGGTTCAGGAGGTCGCTGACCCGTACAGCCGAACGCCGGTGGTGGAGGACCGAACGCTGACTGGAGGAGTCAGAGCCGGCCAGACGGCCGGGGCAGGGGACGACCGGCCCCATCATCCAGGAGGATGCCCAGGCGCGCCGGTTGCTGATGAGCGGGGTGGTGGCCAGCCCGAAGAGCCGAGTGCCGCCAGCCCGCACCGAGCTGGTGCCAAGCCGGGCCACGACACCCGCACTTCCGTGCGTCAGCGCCATCGCGCGGCTTCTGCGCCAGCCGGCGGTCCAGGCGCGCGGGCTCCCGTGGCCCCACCGAGGCCACGAGCTCTGCTTCCGGCTGGTTGGGTGCCAGGAGCCGGCTCGGTGTCCTTAACGTCACTGTGAAGGATGTCTCGACCATTTCAACGCCCAGCCGCTACTCTCCTGACTGCCAGGAACGAGCTGTTGTCGATGCAGACTTCCGTCCGGGTACACTTTTGATCTTGCTTTAAATCTTCTAGTCTCAGTGGGGGCGCGCTAGCGTACCCACTGGGTGTAGCCCCCGAGTTCCAAGCCGGCTGCTGGCAGGCGGGTTGGAACTTCAACAATGCTTCCGATGCTAAAGTGTTGCTTTCATTGCAAACTACCACAACTTGCGTGCGGACGCCTACAACTCCCAAAATCAGGCGCTGGCCAAGCGGATTGCTGATCTGAACCAGCACCGTGTACGTAGGCCGACTTTCAGTGGGGGCGCGCAAGCCGCACCGCTGGGTGTAGCCCCCGAGATTCGGGCCGACTGCTGAGGATTCGGGCCGGATCTTCCGGCAACTTCTTGACCATCGTTGATGCTAACGTTTCTTTCTGGCTTTAGCAGAGGCCACCGCTTTGCAGCGGGCACTTGTGGGGCGCTCGAGACTGAGCCCCGTACCAGGAGCAGGAGCACAGCCAGGCGGCCGCAGAGCGCGACCGTCTGCGAAGGAGCTGGCGACCAGGCAAAGAAGCACAAGGCGGAGGTCCGGCAGCTGACGGAGAGAGCCTCCTCAAGGCCGAGTTCGAGACTGAGAGCTCGGAATAGGCCGAAGGGAGAAGCTGCTATCGGAGGCTACGAGGTGATCGAGGACATGGTTGAAGGTAAATCCTTTCTTCCTTCGTTGCTGGTTGCCGTCTGTTGGGGAGGCCAGCTTCTGAATCTTAGTTTTCTTTGAATGGAGTTTTTCCCGGTCGCTCCGTTGCATCTGCCAGGCAATTGAAGCGCGGCGCGATCAGGCGAGGAGGACGGGCGTGGACATTCCGCTGAACTAGCCTCGGAATCTGGGTGAGCAGCTCATGGCCATCAAGATGCGTCTTGAGCTTGTGCACCGCTTGCTCCGCCGCCTGCAGCGCGCCGGGTCGCAGACCTAGCGGGGCTCTGGCCAGATGCTCGGATTCCTCGGACTCCCAGTCGGACTGCCAACGCTGGAGGTGGCGGTCGAGCGGTTCGAGGCCTGGAAGGGCGCCGCAGCTAGACGGGCGCCAGGGTGACGCTGGAGTTCACCAAGGCCTGGTACCCAACGTGAGGTTGGCCAGCTGGCCACCATCCGTCAGAAGGCCGGGCCGGAGCTGGAGGCGGTGCGCGACGAGATTGTCAAACGCGCGTGGCCCTTGCTGACTACGCGACACCGGTGTCTTTGTCCCGGCTGGGAAGACGACACCGAGGTGCCACCCTCTTGGTTCGGGCGGAAACCCGGATGAGGGGGAGGACTCGGCGGAGGAGATCCGCTCCAGCTACGAGGGCGAGATGACGGGACGAGGAAGGTGAGGACATCGACCGGACGGCGAGCGACCAGCCGGACTCAGCCCGTCAGGCCTCAGTCCAACGAGCCATGGGAGACCAACGTCCCCGCCGCCGACGCCGACCAGGTCGAGCCGACAGCCCGGACTCCCCCAACCAGCCTCCCTCTGCCACCGCCTCCTTTCCACGCTCCTTCTGCGCCATTGGCCTAAGCGGCCCTTTATCTTTAAAATTTCTCTGTCTTGTACTCGAAAAACAAGTTAGTCCGTGCAGTTCCACCCTTACGGGTGTAGTTCAAGACTGTTGAATGCTGGCCTTCGGCCTTTTGCGATGTAAATAATTTATCTCCACATGCTTGTGTATTTGGCGGTTCTGGCTTGGTTTTGCCTTTTGCTCTTGTTGGCCTTTCTTTTGCCCTTCTTCCTTTGGCCGCCGCCCTGCCAGCTGGCAGCCGCGCTGCGGTCTGTGGCCGGCTCAGGGACTTGGCCGTTATAATAGGCAAGTTACTTCGGCCGTCTAGAGCGTAGCTAGCCAAGCGAGAACCGGCCGGCCGGCTGCTGGCAGCCGGACGGTGAGGAGAGAGCCAGCTGGCCCGTGCTTGGCGTTCTCCTTAGTCGTTTTTTCATGTGGACAGCGTTTCCGGCCTTTAGCTTTGCCAGCCGGACAGTCGCGCTGTGACCTGTAGCTGAGGCGAAGAGAGGGCTTTGGCATCAGCACACTACTTAGCCAACTTCGGGTGGTGCCAATCTTAGGTCAAGGCGGCGAGCCCGGCCGGCTGACCGGACCCGAGCAGGGCGAAAGAATGAAATAACACATTCGTAGGCGAGCTTATCATAGATAAAAAGGTAGCCCCCAGTGCACCTCGAGGGATCTGTTGTCTTTGCTTAATACAAAAGGTAGCGTGGTACATACACTGCATCAACTGTAAACGGCGGAGAAGATTCACGTTCCATGGTCACTCCGTCTCTTGCCGGAATCGTCCCTCTTGCGAGCCCTGGGCTTTTGTGTCATCGATGAGGTAGTATGAGTCATTGCCCAGCCTTGCTGATGATGAAGCCCCCTCCCAAGGGGCCGAGAGCTTGTGTTGGCCAGCTGTCCGCTGGATCAATCGGAGCACAAGGTCCCCTTCGTGAAAAGCACGTGGCTTGACCTTCTGGCTTGTGGTAGCGGCGCAGGCTCTGCTGGTAGATGGCGGACCGGCTGAGTCCAGCAGCCGGCCCTCTAACAGCAGATCGACGCCTTCTTCTCGCGCCTCCTTCGCTTCTTCCTGCTCCGTGTACATGGTGACGCTAGGCGAGTCAAACTCGATGTCAGTTGGGATGACGGCCTCGGCCCCTACACGAGGAAAGGGTGCGAAACCGGTTGCTTTGTTTGGCGTAGTTCGAGACTACCAAGGACGGCCGGCAGCTCCTCGATCCAGCAGCCGGCCGAGCGCTCCAGCGGCTCGACTAGTCGGGGTTTGATGCCGGACAGGATGAGGCTGTTTCTCGCTCCACCTGGCCGTTTGACTGCGGATGGGCAACGGACACTAAGTCCAGTCGGATGCCCTGCGTCGCGCAGAAACGGCCAGGGCGCCTTTGGCGAAGTTTGTGCCGTTGTCGATGATGATGCTGTGCGGGATCCCGTACCGGACGGTGATATCCGCGATAAATGTGACGGCAGTCGACCATTCAGCTTCTTGATTGGCCTCACCTCATCCACTTCGTGAACTTGTCCATGGCGACCAGTAGATAGGTCATGCCGCCGCGTGCTTTCTTGAATGGGCCCACCATGTCCAAGCCCACACGGCAAAACGCCAAGTGACGGGGATGGTCTTGAGTGCAGAAGCATGCAGGTGCTGCTTGGAGCTGAACGCTGGCCCCCTTGCACTTGCGGACCAACTCCTTGGCGTCGTCCAAAGCAGTCGGCCAGAAGAAGCCATGGGGAAAGCTTTGGCGGATGGGATTTGGAAGCGGCATGGTGGCCACATTCGCCTTGATGAATATCCCTGAGAATTGATATCCCTTCTCCGGTTCCACGCAGCACTGGAAACGCTAGTCACGCTGCGCCTGACAAGCTCTTTGTTGACTATCGTGTATGCTGTCGCCCGGTGTTGCACCTGCCGGGCCAAGATCTCATCGGCTGGTAGCTCTCGACTCACCAAAAGTTGAGGATGGGCTCGCCCAAGATGGTGCTTCTAGCACTGTCATGACAGCAACCGGTACCGGGCGGTTGGGTCGGAGGCGGAGGGTCGGAGACGGCCGCTACTTGCTGCGTTGTTGAAGTCCTCGGGCCGACTGCTGCAGTCCCCGGGCCGGGTTCTGAAGTCCCCGGCCGGTTTCGAGTGCTGCAGCCCCCGGGCCTTCTGCCGAAGTCCCCGGGCCGACTGCTGAAGTCCCCGAGCCGGATCCGACTGCTCCGGGGTCAGCCGGCACGAGATGGACTCCAATTCGGGCAAAGGCTTGATAGACGGCTTGCGCAGGCGCTCGAGGGAGACGCCGGCTGGTATGACTTGCCGGGTGGAGCCGATCCGTGCCAGGGCGTCGGCTTGCTCTTTTTCGGCCCGTGGCACATGGAGGAACTCACACCCGTCGAAGTGTCCGCTGATCTGCTGGACGAGGAAGCAGTAGCTCGCCATGTTGGCATCCTTGGCATCCCAGTCACCAGACGACTGTGGACCACCAAGTCCGAGTCGCCGTAGCACAGAATCCAGCGGATACCGATCTCCTTGGCTAGCCGGAGCCCGTGGACGAGTGCCTCTACTCGGCCACGTTGTTGGAGCGGTAAAGTGGATCTGCAGCGTGTACTTGAGCTTGTCGCCTTTGGGAGAGGTGGGAGGACGATGCCGGCTCCCAAACCGGTGCGCATCTTCGAGTCATCAAAATGCATCCGCCAGTGAGTAGAATCCAGCGCTGGCGGCAGGTACTGGGTTTCGGCCCAGTCGACTAGGAAGTCGGCCAGCGCTTGGACTTGATGGCGATGCGGGGGTCGTTAAGATGGTGTGGGGCGCCAGCTCGATGGCCCACTTGTCCACCCAGCCTGATGCATCTCTGTTGCCCATGATCTCGGCAAGGGGGGTAGTGCAGACGCCATGATGTGTGCTCCTGGAAGTACTGCTTGAGCTTCTTGGCGGCATGGTACACGCCGTAGCACATCTTCTGGTAGTGGGGGTAGTTCTCTTGGAGGCGGACAACACCCCTCGCTCAGGTAGTAGACCGGCCTCTGGACCGGCTAGGCCTTGCTGTCTTCTGGGCGCTCGACAACGATCACGGTGCTGAGGACCCGGCTGGTGGCAGCGATGTAAAGGAAAATGGGCTCTTTAGCAGCCGGCGCGGCCATGTAGGAGATATGCCCTAGAGGCAAAATAAATGTTATTGATTATCTCCTGTTCATAATTAGGTTTATGTTCCATGCTATAACTGCAATGATTCTCGAGTCTGCAAATAAAACGAGGCTCGGAGGAAGACTCATATGCACGTGTGGGATAATAAACGGTAAATGTATTCCTAGTCTGCCTCTAAGACTAGCCCAAGTGTTGCATGAGTGGTTCTGTTTTCCTGATCATGGCATGTCTATGCCAGCAACTTTGAGGGCCACGGTGTTAGAAGAACATTTGTGTTGAATCGACCCGATTGATGTTATGCTATGAGATTCTTTCGTCACAAGTTAATGGTTAATAACACAGAGATGGTTAACGTTTGCATGATTCCTCAGACCATGAGAGTATTGAGTTTTCTTCATGCTTGATTCATGAACTTTGGGGTTTGTTAAACGTCATCCGTAACTGGATGGCTATTACGCGGCTTACGGTTCATGGGAAAGTATGTTAAGTAACTTGATAGCTCAAGATTGGGATTTGCTCCTCCGACGATGAGAGATATCTCTGGGCCCTCTCGGTGTTACGGTATCCATCATCGTCTGGCCAGACACTTTGTGATTTGATCACGGGGATGCCGGAACACTTAACGAAAAAGAGAACAATACCGGTAACGGGTAACAGCATAGTGGACAAGTTGTTGATCCACGGAATGCCATCATGTCTCACCTCGGGTATTGGTAACATATCACGAAGCACCAGGAATAGCACACGGCAACTGGAGGTTCACTCGAATATTCATTCGTGTGGGTATAGGGGTCATAATGGGTGTCCACGGCTCCGATGTTGATCATTGATCGGAAGGGGTTCCGTGTCATGTCTATACTTCACCGAACCTATAGGGTCACACGCTAAGGTCATCATCTGCTGAACACTAGACAGGAGTCTGAGAGAAAATCACCGAAAAAGTTTCGGACACCCGAAAAGTTTCGGACACGGAAAAGTTCCGCATAGAGAGGTCACCGATGAGTTCCGGTGAAACTGAAAAGTTTGTTTCAGAGGATACCATAAAGTCAAATTGGTTTCGGCACATGCCCGATAATTCTGGAGGTGCCAGATCATTCTGGAAACTTTTGGGAATTTTCTGGAAGAAAAACCGGAAATGTTCCGGAGCTGCCGGAACCACTTCAGATGCTTTTCGCAGATGAAAAATCACTAATCTGGAATGTTCCAGAACGCATTGACAATTATTTTGGTGGGTACTGGAAATGTTCTGAGCCCACATAAATTTTCAGTTCGAACGACGCTGAAAAATGTCGTCATGAATAGTGAAAGTGCTTTTTGGGTGGCTTCTTGGAGAAGCCACCTTGAGGGTCCTTTGGTATTTTTCCCCTTGGCTTCTTGGAGAAGCCACCCTTGGGCTTGGCCTATAAATAGGGGTGGAGGGGGCTGCCAAAGACTCACTCTTTCTCACATATACATGCCATTGCAATGATCTGGCTTCTTCTCTCCCTCTCCGCGAAATAGTTTCGTAGAGCCGAAAGGCTGTCTGGGTTCCGGTGGGAACTAGTTCTGGACGGCGAAGCCCTGCCGGATAGATGAACTGTATGTGTGCAACTCTGTAGAGAGGCGTTAGTTTTGATCTTAGTGCCCGAGGGGCTGTTCGAGAGTGCCTCCCGAAGGGCTGTCCAAGTGACGGTCCGAGTTCTGTGAGTCCTCCCGAAGGGCTGTCCGAGTGACCGTCTGAGTTTCGAAGGTCCTCCCGAAGGGCTGTCCGCGACATCCGTCCGGGGACTGTTCGATCCGCCTCCCAAGGGCTGTCCGGGCGCGGATGAGGGTATACATCCTCGCGTTGGAAGGTTGTAAATCCTGCTGCGGGGATCTGCACCGCCGATCATCATCGACTCTACTTCCGCTGCGCTACGAGTCGTACGAAAATGATCAAACCTTGTATGCAGTCTCCATAGTGGTCCTGGGCTGGTGCGTAGGTCGGAAATTTTTTGTTTTCTGCTGCGTTACCCTACAGTGGCATCAAGAGCCGTGCTATGCGTAGATGCAGGTTGCGATCTAGAATACATATGATTATGGGTGT